>OX453278.1:9248596-9358596 GCA_949710005.1 Ricordea florida
GCTTAATGGTGTTTACGTCATGTGTACTAGCCGACAATGCAACGGGCAATGAGAATTCATTACGAGCCACCAACAGCTAATTAAGCAAAGTAATTATTTATATCGATGTACACAGTACCTTTCTCCTTGACCTCCTACAAGGTTAGCCAGTTTATTTGGGAAATTGTGTTCATGATACGAAAGGAAGCGTGGTGGAATGGATAAGGCACAGGATCACTTATCCGGCCTTCGCGTGTTGTATTTCTGTAAGGACCATCAAATTGATTTTAAATGCGATCATACCTAGTTTCAAATCCAGAGCTGGTCACCATGTAGATAGGTTTTACAAAAAATCTTTATGTTTTGACGACAAGGTTTATAATTAGTGCCACCCAATTAAAACAAACAATGAATATTTCATTCTGGTGCTAATAAATTTAATTTCAGCCGAGAGATCAGACTGATCAGGATAAAGAATGCTTTGCTGTCAACCATTTCAGTTTTTAAAAACTCATCTGGTGCTGTGGCGACTTTCATATCAGTAGTGACGTTTGTGTTGACCGGGCAACCAATGACTCCATGCGCAGGTTTTATGCTCCTATCCTTTATGAATGTCGTAACAAGGTGTGTATCTTTCAATCTGGCTCGTGGATTACTGGCGTTATTTGAGACTACGGTCTCTCTTCAAAGAATAGAGGAGTTTTTACTTTTAGATAACGTGAGATTAGTTAAAAGTTCACAGCCATACGAAACTTACGTCGAAAGTGTTTAAAAGCCCAAAAAGCAATATAGCTGCAAAGAAGTAGAGGAAACAACCACTGAGAAAAACAGAGAACCTGTATTGTATGCAGAACCCATTTTGGCCCTAAGTGTGTCGCATCTCACATGCCAAGCCAGTGATAAATATTTCTTGGAGGACATAAATTTTGATTTATCCGTAAAATCTCTGACGGTGTTGACAGGTCCAATTGGCAGTGGAAAGTCAACGCTCCTTTCATTAATCGCAGGGGAGATCCACAAACCAGTGGGAAAGTTTACGTTAATGGTATCATTGTCCTTGTATCACAAATGGGTTGGGTCTTCTCTGGTACTATCAAAGAAAACATATTGTTTGGTAAACTATATGATAAAGAAACATATAGGAATGTGGTGGACGCATGCGCTCTTGCCGAGGATATAGAGAGTTTTCCAGAGCAGGATGAAACAGTCGTAGGAGAACGAGGCGTCCTTCGTAGTGGCGGCCAGCGGTCTCAGGTGAATCTAGCACGCGCAGCTTATGCTAATGCTGACATCATATTACTGGACGACCCTTTGAGTGCTGTGGACCTTAACTTAGCGAGTTCATCTTCCAAAAATGCCTGGTAGAGCTGTTGGGCGACAAAACTCGAGTCTTGGTAACATATCAAGAGAAAGATATGAGACGAGCTGATAAGCTAATTGTTCTAAACAGGGGTCATTTAAAACGAGAAGGTAGTTTCGAGATGATCAAAGAGAGCGGGGCACTGTGTGGAATTATGCCTCTATTGAGCCAAAAATACTCAAAGAAAACAAACAATGATTCTCAACACCCATTACCAGTTGATTCTAAATTGCTGGAAACGAAATTTGACAAAAGTCAGTCAAATGGTTTGGAAAAACTTGATGAGGATCATGCTATTGGACAAGTTTCTTGCAGGCTCTATTGGGATTACTTTAGAACTGGTGCAAGTCTTTCGTTGATGTTACTGGTATTAAGTATGTTTTTCCTTAATAAAGGTAAGCTTAAAAACCATTAAGAATGCAATATATGTATCTGCTTCCCTTACTGCTAAAGGTTACATAATATAACGACTTTACATTCTGTATTCTCAATCTCACAATCATCATCATCAGCATCACCTTTATTACTGTGCTTACTTGTATGCAAATTAAAGACAGCATTACAAGCAGGCAGTATCAGCCGGTATCCTCTCTGAGGCACCGAAAATTGTTTGACTTGCTTCTGATGAACCTGCTGTTTTATCTTCACAGCAATTTTAATATAAGGTGATGTGTGGCTTTCGTACTTAACAAATAAGAAATGGAGCGAGCAACTTGAAATTCCAGCCTTAGCAGTCTACGGTTCTCTTGTTGGTGCTGGGATAGTTTTCTCCTTTATTCGATCATGCATCTTTTTTTCTGTCTCTTTACGATCTTCCGAACGTTTCCATGACAAATGGTTATTTCTGTGATACAAGCGCCTGTGTAGTTTTTCGACACAACCCCGATTGGCCGAGTCATGAATCGATTTTCTAAAGATATCGGCTGCTTGGACGAATCGTTACCGGATGCGTTTAATTTTTTACTTGTGGACTTCATCCTCGTTGTTTCAACTATACTAGTACCAGCGGTTGCAAATCCATCGCTGCTCTTAATTGATGTGCCTCTTACAATTACATGTCTGTATATAGTCAGATATTACCTAAAAACATCTCGAGAGCTTGAAAGGCTGGAATCGATTTGCCGCAGTCCCGTCTTCTCTCACATCTCTGAAACGTTAGATGGACTGGACACCATTCGTATAAGGGTAGGTGCTTTGTTGTTTGTCATATATCTTGCAATCTAATTAGGGGAATTATTACCTATATAGTTAAATGACTGTAAACTGCTCAGTAACTTAGCGAAAGGGTAGATCGTTATGTCAGTTTGACCTATCATTCATTCCTGTCAGTTAATGATCGCTAATTACATCGTTATCATCACATGTGCTGACTCGTCAGTCGTTTATTGAGCATAGAGATGCATGGCACCAAAACCATGCATTGAGCTCCACACGTTTGAAGAACGTGCCCGTACTTGCCTCTTGTCAAGTCCCATTTTTTCGTAGGAGGATGGTCCTTCTCCTCCGTTGGAGGATCTTCTCCTTTGTGCTTTGTGCCCCGATCTGGTAAATAACGAGTGCATCTGTTGACTCAAGTAGGGAGTACGCACCACGTGCGCAATGTACTTGACGTGTTGTTTCAGACAGAACTGACTGGCTCGCGCATTTTTCAGATTTCTGATTTACTTGTGCGTAAACTGTTTTTCAGCCGTCCGTGTCCTTCTTCTTGCAGAAGCTTCCATTGGCGAGCTTCCTGCAAACCTTTTCCCACACACTGTTTAGCTCGACACGTTCGATCGGCTGCCTTGACGCACTAGTTGTAGACCGCGTAGATAAGCTGGCTGCGCATCATTGCCACGAGGATCTGCACGCGCGTTACAATTGTCTGCTGAACTTTTTTTTCGTTCATCTGAAAGCGTGTGTCCGAGATATTTCAAGGTTCGTATGTTATTCAAGGCCACATCACCCACTGATTTTAAGCGTTTGCTTGATTTTATCTCTTTTGACCTATTCCAGGACACCCTGACCATGTAATCGTTAGTCATCGTCAATCCGTAGTTTATTAGCAAACGGTTAATAAGGGCGTCTTAGAAATGGTGCTTCTATGAGGGTCATCCATGTCCAATATACATACGTTAGTCGAGTCTAGTGGAGTCCATAGGTGTCCACGCGTAAATACTTCATGTATCCCTTTTCTATAATGTATTTAGAATATATTATAATATATCAGAATATCTATAATGTATTTAAGCAATAGATCACACTTTCTATGGGTTTACCGGGATGTTGGGAGAACACGAGAAGAGCTTGTAAATCACGAGCCGAAGGCGAGTGATTTACAAGCTTTTCGAGTGTTCTCCCAACTTTTAGTAGAATGGAGTCTTTGAGGTAAAAGTATGCTTTTAGTACCGTGATCAAGTCATGTCTTCTCTCTAAAGTCATCATAAGCCAATCATAACTCACGATTTAATAGTGCTGAACTTTCTCAAAACCCAGTTCAGTCAAACAACAAACAGCAGCACTTCAAAACACGAGTTTTTGCACTCATTTCATGATAACTTATGAAAGCTGTTTTACAGGAAAAGTCAACACATATTCATGCGAACGTACAATGAAAGAATACGTTCGTGGTTTGTTTACTACAGAAGTAGAAATTAATTGTACCTCGCAGCTGTATTTTGTTGAGTCGATCCGTAAGAATTTCGTGCTCACAGACGGAACTGGCAGCTATTGTAATGGAGGACTTTATTCACTTTTAACAAGCCGCAGTGGTTTAAGATCTGTTTTCTGGACTTTATTGTGATCAAGGCTGCATTTGCGAAGTTGTCGCATGTAACTTTACATGCTCGTACAGCGACAGGTGGAAATATGCCGAAGAAAGGTTTCTTTGCCGTAGCCACATATTGGCGTTAACATTTGTCGATTTGTGAAGTCAGGTGGTTTGAGGTAGGTTATGGCATCAATATCACGGAATAATTTGTGCAAATGTTGGAAAAAAACCAGTCCGAAACTCTGACATCTTTCATCATCGTTGGCAGCTTGCTTACAACCGACAGCGGCCGATTTTGAACCATATCTTGATCAGAGATCTCTTTTTGGAACAATTTCTTTCATTAAGGAATTTAATTTTGACATAAAATAAATCAAGAATGCTAAAACTATCCGTTTTGTTCCTGGTTGGCACTTGGTTAAGTTTTCCTAGAGACTTTCTACACCAGAAATTCACACAGTTGTTGTCTTTCTATGCGATTTGGCATCGTCGTGAAATGTAAACTGCTTTCCAGCTTTGTACTGTATAACTTCTAAGGCTATGGCAGTCGCGAATTGTGACCCTTGTGACGCTTTTAAGATTAAGAAGGACTGGGTAAGTAACTTGTTCTGTTTTTTAGCCTTTCTAAAGTCGTTGTTTGCAGATCAATAGCGGGTTTTGTTTATGGCTCGTGGTCCGGATGCCTTTTTTCTATGGGTTTACCGGCACAATGACCCATAGGTTTTCAACCAATCAGCGCGCACGTTTTTATCTGAGTTATTTTATAAATTATAATGAATTGAGTATAATAGTGGATATGTTGTAGCTCAATTTTTTCCTTGGTTCAAATTTTATTTTCCTTTGTTTCAAACTCATTATCATGCATTACCATACCAGAAAACAAAGAAAAATAAAATTTGAACCAAGGAAAAAATTGAACTACAACAGATACATACATAAAGTACACATACCAGTCCACTGGTTACGCATCAAGCTCATCTTGCAAGCCGTGACCCGCGACAAGCACGCTACGCATCAACTCAAATCTTACACAAACAGAAAAAATGTAACTCAATGGAGTTTAGCCTTTGTGTTGGACAACCCTCACAAGGATATCTAAAACTTGCATTGGCTTGAAGTTGTCGACAGACTTTGCATTCATAGTTGTCCAGGAACATGTTATATATTCATATCATTTATGCAATAAGGTGCAGCCGCTTCGCTACTAACTCTAGATTCTTTGGTCTTTTCATTTCAGTTTCCAAGACATTCACAGGCAGTCGTTTGTCATGTTTGTGGCCAGTACCCGTTGGCTTGGTGTCCGTCTAGATTTCCTCTGTGCATGTTTGTCTGGTGCAGTGGCTGTGGCGTCAATTTTGATTTCCCAAAATACATGTAGGTGAACCTTGCCATCCTGGTTAGAACATCAAATCTTGTATTTTGCTCAACCTCGTGTTTCCAATAGTTATACCAGTTAGTTCACATATCAAACATATCAAAATCAGGTAGCTGAGTAGGTCACAATGCAATCGGTTAGTCATGAAAGGGTTTAAATGTTCCCTTAGAATTAGACTGGGCTAAGATTGTTCTTTTCTCTTTAACAGCTTTGGCTGGGCTCACTTTGGTCTACGTTCTGCAGTTAATCAATACTACTCACTTGACGAGATTCATAGAGGTCTGAAATCGCAGACCCCTGCTGATGTTCGCCTATTAAATAGGCGAACATCAGCAGGGGAGCTCTGTAAAAGTAATAAACCTTTCATGGCTCATTTACTTGGAGGTGACAAATTCTCATATCAAATGGATTCCTGTACGTCAACAAGTTTTCGGCGCAACAAAGAAGTAATCACTTAATTTGTCAGTTACAAATTAGCCGCTTTAGTCCTTTTGTTGTCAAACCGGAATAAATTTGCTTTTGCGCCCTCGCTTCATTTTTTTCTTAACCCGCGCTAAAAAATTGTTAATTGTTTTTTTCGATTACTTGAACTTACCTTTTTTTGTTTGCTTCTCTCACCGAGCTACAATGTGACTTCAGTGGACCCCGTTTTCTCGAGTGCGTTTGAAAAACTCGGCGCTAGCGGCAATATGGACAACTAGCAGTAAAGAAGCGAACCGAAATTCAAATGCAAAGCAGCGTTTTATTGGCAAAAAGGTTACACTCTTTACTAACGGAATGACATTGTGAAAATATTATCTCTGACCACAGTCAATTACTATTCAAACGCCAACTGGGTAACACCAACCGAAATTATTACTTCGAACTTACTGCCGCGATGATAACTGTAAATCTGTCTCATTTCAAAAGCCTCAGCTCAATATATCTAGAAGAAATGATCTTAATGGTCGGTCATGATTAACATCAACAAAAGTAAACCCAAATATATACAAAGAGGTTCTTAGCGAACCAATGATGAAATTCTTGTTCTGGAATATGAGGAGTTTTACGCAATCTTAAAAAGAAAAATTAACGATAAATCACGATGTTCTTACGATCATTTAAATAAAGACTTGTGAATATTGTTGCCGGAGGAAATCTTGAGAACTAAATTTTCGAAAGTTAAGTCAGACACTTTGAGCTCAGACGGACTTCCATACGCGCTAAACGTTTCATTTAAAACATTTTTCTGGTTTTCTTTACGCACATTTTCACAAAAATATTTTGACGCCCTCACCACGGAATACTTTTCAAATTGGTTCAATCTATCACATTTGCCAGTGACGGTATGTTTTATCGTCAATCTTTCGGTTCTATAAAATCTTAAACATAATCTCCATAATGTCATGTTAACTCACTACTTACTGCGATCACTTTTAAAACTGACGTACTGAAAATCCTGGCAAAATACAAAGGAAGGAAGTTAAGGTTCCGAAAAATAAAAATATTAATTCTAGGTTTTTACATGATCGCTATAATTTTGTCCAAACTTGGCCTTTTTGTTGGGTCTGCATTCAAGGCCTGAACAAACAAGACAGGAAGGTGTCCCAGTTCCGCTTTTCTAAAAATTGTCTCCGCAATTTTTGCGAGGCTAAAAATGTCACTGGCAACGCTTTGGCCTCTGAATCCTCCCACAATTTCGGGGGCAATATGTGGAAATTCTCTGGAATATGTCCTTTGTTTAGCCAGTGAAAGAGTTTTTGGTCCTCTTGCTCCACTCAGTGGGACACTTTTTCAAAAGTCTATGACTACCGGGTTGTAAGTACCATTTCTGTGGTCAATGACAACATTGTTTGATTTCAGGTCATTGTGCAAAAACCCCTTTTCATGGATTCGAGATAAAGCCACCGCTGTCTTGCAAATTACCCTTGTCCAAGTTGCCTTGTCAGTAATTTGTTTCTTGGCAAGAACATTTGCTATGGTCATGGAACTGCCGTCCTGGGATCCATGAAATTGCATAATTATGCGATAGGGTGCCCTCTCTGAGCAAACGCCAAAAAAAAGCGGAAGACCGGGATGGTCGCCGAGTTTAGTCATGATGCGCGCCTCGTAAATGAGCTCCTCTCGCACTCTCGTCTCTGCTTCCTTTTTACTTTCGTTGCATGGTACCTCAAACGAAACTCTTTTACAACCACATCGATGCCCCTGTATGTTGCCAGGTAGCATGAACCGAAACTGCCACTGCCAAGGGGGAAGTTTTTCATTTCTAGTTGATCTGGACAAATTTCTTTTAATACAAAATGTGCCTGTGTTTGCCGCCGGACGACCTTATTGGAGGGACCTTCCTCTTCCAGAAAAGCACGGCTAGGGTTGGCTCTTTTACGAGTAGACTCGCCCAATTTTTCGGCCGCGGCCCTTGAAACGCTCCCTTCTTTATCGACTACTTTAAGCTCTCCTTTCTGAACACGAGTTTGTACGAGAAGTTCCGCCTGTTGCTGAATCCTTCTCTCTCTGTCGGAAGCCCTGGCCTTTTTTGCTTCTTCTTTTTTCCTTTCCTTACGTCTTTTTTTCTGCCTTTTTCGCTTAGCCTTAAATACGCGCCGCATCTCCTCGTTCATGATCGACAAAATATTGATCTTACTTTTTCTTACTTACGCCCACAACAGAAAAAGCTTGAATCAGTGAATGGAAAATCACCAAATGAACAGGGACTCTACTTTCTTAAGTTTTCGCCAATGAAACACATTCAAGTCTTCCGCAAGTTTCCGCCGGAAATGCCGTATACTAATGAGAATAAGTATTTTCAACTCAGTCAAGATCTTTGACGAATATATAAAAACACATTGCATGTCTTAAAATGTCGATGCTATCCAGCAAACTGTGTCATCATGAGAACAATAAGGGAGAACAATAGCAGTTTTTCTTCTGTAGCATAACAAGGTATTGTATTGTTTGGTGGGTTGAAGTGGGACTTTGATTTTAGTTAAGCGTGATCATGGCTGACATTTATGTTGTTAAATGTCCTCGCTGCGAGAATACCGTAAAGTTCCATGTATAAGCCGCACCTTTTTCCTCAAAATTTAAGTCAAAAATCGGGGGTGCGGCTTATCTACGGAAACATCTGTGGTTGGAGTTCTTAAAGGCCTAATTGCTGCGGAGCGAGCGGAGCGAGCGAGCAGCAACATAATCAGGATTTAAGAGAGATATATAAGGCAGGACGAATTCTCGAATTCATCACTTTTTACCACAATGCATTGCATTTAACCACACTTTTTACCAGAATTCCTTGCACTTAACCACAGTTTTTACCAGAGGTCTTAGCGGCACTTTTTACCAGAATGCATTGCCCCAGGAAAGCATGAGAATGTCCTTCTGTCGCACCGGCGTCTTTTTTTGCGTAGATTTCGGTGAAAGTTTGTAAATCTGGACGATTAATTGTGACATCTTAACTTAAAACTTAGTGTGTCATTTCGTAGCAGTCTCGCCTCCTTGGTCGAATTCTTAAATGAAGAGAAATTGTCGGTACTAAAGCTTGTAGAATAATTAAAACAAACGAGAACCGTAGAACACGTTTATTTCAGTATCTGCTGCGATCATTTATCCAAACATGAATTTAGCTAAAGCTTCAGTATTTTCACACATCGCGATGGACGCGTCCTCGACAGGACAGACTTTAAGTTACATAATCGTTGTTTTTTTCCTGCAGACAATGATGTAACCCTCAATGACTTCATTACATCATAATTAACCGTAATAATGAACAGAAAGGAATTTTGTGCGTTCTAGAGGAAGCATTTTGCCCATGATTTGGGAAATTAAGAAAACTAAGACCCTCGAAACTAATACCTATAAGCCCGTCAGTGTCTTAGTATAAAGTCAATGACTGAAAATAAAACTAGATAAACCTAGACCTAATGTGGTTTTAATTTTCCTTTATACTTGTGCAATTCAATTTTTTTTTTTATTGGGGAGTGGCAGGGGGATCTTAAAACACTTTTCGTAACGCCAAAATTTGTGACAGCGATTTTGAGAATTAAAGGTGCTTTAGTAAGTCTTGGGACGCGCAGGTAGATGGAACACTGCCTAAATTGTGTCAGTATCAACAGAATGTGCCGCAGCATCACTATCTTTTAGATACCCTAGTTAATATTCATAAAATCGTCTTAAGATATCACTGAATAAAGATACACACAAACTGAAAGCATGTTGATGTTGTTCATGGACTTTTATACGAGTGGTGGCTCCTAAAGGAGCCATTTATACAGTGTTTGTGTCTTCAAACATTCACCGGCGTTTCTTGTTCTCCAGCAGTTCTTTCAAGCGATTTAATTTCGCTTTACTCGAACAACTAAACACCAACCTACACGGAATCTCCATTCCTCCGCAAAGTTGTTTGCAATGACGCCTGCGGCCTGTCACTTCAACACGTATCTCTCCGCCACGTGCGTGTTCTCTTCTGTGTTGTTTTGCCGAGACCCAGACTCCTCTCCACGTTTGAAAGCGTGGTCGCTAAGCATTCGTTCGTTTCGTTTCAAACGCGTACAAATTTGTCGGAATTTCGACTTCATGGAGTGTTTTGAAGTGATAATCTTGATAAAAGTGGTATCATCACATAAGATATAGTGAATGCAAACAGAAATTAAGGTATGATAAGTGAAATTTCGCCATTTTTGTATAAAAGTTTGCCACAACCGCCGTGTACGGTGTTTTGAAATCGTGCTTGTTTGCCCTTGTTTGTATACAAATAGAACTTCAAAGGAACTTCAAACTTGTGTTTATTTTTTTTTTCGAAATTTGAGCTTCCAAATCGGGGGTGCGGCTTATACACGGAACTTTACGGTAGTTTTCGGACGAGAAAAGCACTAGCAACGCATTTCAGCAAAAAACACCCGGGATATGAGGTTCCTGAACACATTACGTTTTCGTTTGGAAAGAAGGAAGCTCCAACAGTAATACCTCGACTTCTGAAGAATACAAAGCAATACTTGCAGTGGCTGGCAGAAATTGTAGAGTGTATTAACTCTGCGCACAATCCCAGTGTTCCAGGTTAGTATAGAATGATGATTTTCCCTCAGCCCCACCACTTAACCTGTGCCCAAGCTACAGCAACCTCGTTCCCAGGGTCCTCTCTCTTCCTCCCTCGAAAAAGCACCCTGGTTGCGGCTGGTCACGTTACTGCTAGATTTTTGCAGATTCCAGAGATATGATGGAAGGGAGGGGCTGGAAAGTTAAAGTTTGTCTCAGCGTTGAACTTGCTTACTGAGCACATTAGGGAGTGGAATTTGCATCCCTTCTGTTGTGGATCGGCAAAAAATCACAGCGAAGGCATTGACAAATTCGATATAGGAGTTCATTGTGTTCATTGTTCGGCTAAAAGGTTAGCTCTGCATTTAGCTGAATTTTCGCCGTCGATAGTTGAACGGTCTTTAGAATTTGTGGCAGTGAAAAAATCTGAACTTGGAAATGACGACCACCACAACAAGTGGACCGCGCGGTGAATTTAATTTCTTTCATTCGGCGAAATCATAACGAAGCTATTTACTCGATCCGTTAGAGTTAAATACGTCGTATGTTCGCCTACAAAGTTAGTTTTGATTTTGATTGAATTTCTCTCATCAAAAGTTTGACGATCATTCCATTCAATTCTCTTGCGGCGAAAACATTTTACGAAGAACTTGATATCAACAACATCGGCGCGCTGAATATTATAGCTTGATTTAGCTTAAGCTTTTAAAGCTTATATTTTTCAATCGGCAAAATCACAACGGCGGCATTAATGCAGTCGTTTAGAGTTTGATACGTCCAGTGTTTGGCCAAGAGACGAACTGAATTTGATAGAGTTCATCCAATCGAAAGTTGGTCATTCGATCCTGTTGCAGTGAAATATTCTATGAAGAACTATGACAACAACGACATCGGCCGCGCGTTTCCAAAATCCAACGGCTTTCGTTTCAAAGCTGCCTAGCAATAAGTCCAATTTTCGGTTGAGAAACTAGCTTCTCATTAAACTGAATGCAACCCATCGAAAATCTGTCGACGTTTATTAATTCTAGTTCTGTGAAAAACTGATGAAAATAATCCGAAGCAGGCTGTTGACGGTTAATTTGAAAAGTAGTGAAAAATAAGCTAACGTTCCTCTCAATCAACATCTCATACTTATAGAAGTTCAGATAGAAACGAGGCACCGGTCAGGCAGGATCTCTGACAAATAACTTGCTTAATTTTTAAAATAACGTCTGTAAGGCAGCGCAACTTTCACCTCCAGGAACAGTGTTGACAAAAATTAAGTAAAACACCCACCCTCGGTGCGGATTTAATTTGTACACATAGGCACGTGACCAGCCGCAACCAGGGTACTTTCTCGAGGGAGGAAGAGAGAGGCCCTGGGAACGAGGTTGAAGCTACAGTGCGAAAAGCCACGTGCACACGTTTCCTTACTGTTTTCCTCGCGTGTCGCGTACGAGTGTTTTACGACGTGCGCGAGTAAATACCCGTTATACAACCTAAAAAGAAAACGATAAGCGGGATTTACTCGCTTAATGAACGTTTCCCTTCGACTCATCTCTGCTTGAGCAGCTCACTTTGTTTACCTTCAGATGTTATACATCCCATCGTCCTTTAAACTTTTAATACTTTGAATAAAAACAGGTCAATGATTATATAAGTTCCCAAGTTGTTGGAGATGTTCATACTTTTAATCTACTGTATGTTTTAATGTCATTTCAGCAAGATGGTGCCACTTCACCTATACTAATGTCAAGGTCGAATTTTTTGTTCACTTTTTAAAGAAGATTGGAAGCGCCAGGCTTAATGCGGTAAAAGAATGCAGGCACTTAAAACCACCACTTTGGAAAGAAAAGGCGTTACGAATGTCCTTCAAAACGTTCGAAATGAGTGACCTGAAACTAGCTGTGTCCGAGCAAGAATCTGTGGATTTGCATGTAACAAAATCGTTCAGTGGGTCCAAAGAAATCGACGGCGCCCCCTCCCAGCTTTCTGGTCGCGCGGCCCTTGAGGCTGCTAAAAGGAAGCGAGTCCACCAACAAACATCTCTAAGGTCAAAAATCATTTGTGGGGATGGAGAAGGAAGAGCAACCAGGGAATGTGAACTGATATGGAGTCCTATTTTTGACTCCTCAGACAATGGCATTCTCACTTTAAGAGTCTATGTTGGCAAGGTCCATCTTTGACACTTTTTATGCTATAGTTACATTGCATATGATAAAATGAACATTCTTAAGTTAACCATGTTGAAAAGAAGACAACAAAAGTTTAATAAAACAATAAGTCGTTTTTTTTCTTTTTTTTTTGGGCGTTCAAAGTTTAAAACTAGAAACAAGTTTACGCTCAAAACGCTCGCAGCATGGGGTAAATTCCTCGTGCTAAGAAAGAGATCATCAGAAATAACCAGGAAGGGGTGATTTTTCCTTTCTAAATGAATCCTGTTAAGGAAAATCTTATGGAGAAAAAATTCTGCAAGCGGTCATGCCTTAAAAATGAGCCTTAAACGCAAGAAGAAAAAATCCGCATGCGAACAAGTGAAAACTATTGCAACCCTATTAACAAATTATTGCTTGCACCCCTCCGATTACTTCTAATGGTGCCTAATTCTAACTTTTCGAGACCTGCGAACTGTCAACCAGTAAAACAAATGATTATACAAGTTAAAAAGTCTCAAGCAAGTTCAAATCAAAGTTTTGCTTTTTTCACTTTACTTACACTTGAACAGTGCGTGTTGACATTATTTTTCCATTGTTCTCTGTACAATTCACTGTGGAAGTTTTGTTTTATGGTATCACAAGCAAATAGGTTACACCCAAACAAAGTTCCACAAGAGAGAACACAAGAAATATAATTGATTTATGTACATGGAATATATATAATAATCATTCTTGTAGTTGTGTTCATAGACAAGTCTTCGTTTGCTTGATCCCACTTTAAGTGCAAATAAAAGGCTTAATTAAAAGAAACTGACCTGTTGATCAGGATACAAATGAAGGTTGATTTTGTCACAAAGTTAAATATTAGTTATCTTAGTTCAAGAAAAACCCTGAAAAACATCTCAGATTCAGAGACAGTTACTTTTTATAATATAAAAAATGTTCAGGAAGCTTCAGTATATTTGTTAATAACTTTTGTTGATATGGCCAAACACTGTAAATAAGAAATATACAAAAGAGAAGTCATCAGCGATTTGACACAAATAAAATGATGTTGACATTTTTGAGCCTCACCATGTATTGCAACGGCTACTGGTATTTTGTACTCTCTGGAACACCCAAACAATAAAATACTCACAGAGCCACAGCCTATAAAGGCTAAGCTGCTCTGTTGCATCAGGAAGGCCAAATTGTTTTTCTTAATTCTTACAGGGGTTCAAATAAATAAAAGCTCATTTTTAGTTTCCCCTGAAACACCTGGAGAATAAAATTCTCACAGAGCCACAGCCTGAAAAAGGCTAAGCTGCTCTGTTGCATCAGGAAAACCAAATTGTTTTTCTTAACTCTGACACGGGTTCAAATAATCTATAAAAGATCATTTTTAGTTTCCCCTGAGACACCTGGAGAATAAAATACTCACAGAGCCACAGCCTGAAAAAGGCTAAGCTGCTCTGTTGCATCAGGAAGGCCAAATTGTTTTTCAATCTTAATTCTGACACAGGTTCAAATAACCTATAAAAGATCATTTTTAGTTTCCCCTGAGACACCTGGAGAATAAAATTCTCACAGAGCCACAGCCTAAAAAGGCTAAGCTGCTCTGTTGCATCAGGAAGGCCAAATTGTTTTTCTTAATTCTGACAGGGGTTCAAATAATCTTTGAATGAATAAAATTCTCACTGAACCACAGCCTAAAAAGGCTAAGCTGCTCCATTGCATCAGGTTGAAGGTCAAATTGTTTTACCTAGTGCTGAAGGGGTTCAAACAAAATCTCTAAAAGCTGCTTTTTAGTTCCCATTGATGGCCCAGAGAATAATAAAAAGTTCTCACAGAGCCAGAACCTAAAAACTAACTGACTTGAGCAAAATAAATTTCCAATTTAAATAATTACTCACAAATTGATTCCTACGAAGCACATGGAGAAACATTCGTTCTCACAGAGTCGCAGCCTTAAAAAGCCAAGCTCCTCTGTTGCTTCCAGGCCATAGGGGTGCCCAAGGAGGATTCCTGAAAAATGTAAACAGCAAGCTTCTTAGCAATTTGTACAGTTCAACAGTAAATGAGGTTCTTGACAGTTAACCTCCAGGGCTGCAATAAGATGCTACCCTAAACATAACTGGTTATTATTATTAGAGGTCAATAAAGCCATTGGTGATCTAGTAAGAAACTAGCTATTGCCTGTTTACTATGAGCATGTTGGAGTAGTAAATTACGCAATACAACAACATATTTTCGTCTGGCAAATAAATCTGATTTTTATGCAAGTCTTTATTGTTTTACTCCTCCAACATGGCTGCTGTGAACACACTTAATAAGAAATTAAGGAATATTGTATGGAAGTCTTAGCATTGTAAGTAGTACAAAAACAAGCAAGCAGCCCTGGACATCTATCTACTTTTCCATGACTGTCCATGATGGCTTAGAGTCCTACACAGATCCCCACTTAAGAATCTGAATCATCAGCTGTTTCCTCAAAGGTCTCATTTCTGTGTAACTCCATCCAAACTGATACACCACCTCTTCTACACCCTTGTGAAGAAAATCTCTTGCAGCTAGAATGATGCCTACACCACAACTTCCAGTGCCTTGACCTGCTCTTGCACATCCATGTTGAGATGGCATACCAAAACGCTCAAACTGATTAATGGAATTCCAGAAGGAATTTTGAAAGCAAGTAGCAGCAGGCCTTATACGTTGAAAAATATCAAGGGCATACTTGATGTTCGGTAGTACACTCGCATCAGGCTGCAGTTTGTAGCCATCATCAAACAACAACCTACCATTCAGCAAATCAATAACAATTAACCCCCAATGTGATTCATTCACATGTAACGGGCAAAGAATGACATCCAGTTCTTCCCTTCTAGAATTTGACATTACTTGCTCAAGCATCCTTTGAATAAAACAAGGGCTGTTTGTCCCAAGCCAGGTGTGGGTTTCCGATGGCAGGCAAAGTGCTCTTGTCAAACTTCCTTGATTCATACATTCTTGGAGGTAGTGCCATATCGCGACATCAATGACAAAATTATCTATGTACCTCTCACCGACCAGAGTTGAGAAAGATGAAACATCAAGGGACTTCCTACCAGCTCTCAAAATCGACTCACCTGTCCTCCGATCCCACAGCACCTCTTTAATACAGGATATTTCATCCACACTAAGACCATCATGATTCTCTGTTAGCCACCTTTCTTCCCTTACAACAGACAATTTCAGAGATGAAATCTTACAGAATTTGCGCAAAACGGAGATCCCATCCCTGGAAAATATTCCTACATTTCCAATGGAAACAGCTGCAGGTGACTGATGGGAATGAGGGTCACTTCTGAATGCTTTTTCAGCCTCAGCTACTAATCTTTCAGCTGGCCTTTCTTTCAAAGAGAGGGGATCACTTTCAAGGTACGTTCCAAATATCGCAGTGACATTAATACCAAAGGGACATTCAGCAGTTGATGGAGGGACTGCAATGTTGCTTAGGCCTCTTCTTGTTAGTCCTGCAACAGTTGTAAGCCAGGCTTCCAAGTGAGATGTCATTGGAGATTGAACTCCAACTGTTGTAGTAAGGTCAGCATGGACAACAGGTGTTGCACCGTTTTGAGCAACGGATCCTGAAATGGATGCTATGCCAGAAGAACTTGATAGACTGGTTGACATGGGGCTATCTCCATGTAAGGGAGAACTATCATCTATGATGGTATTGAAAGATATACCTGGATTATCTGTGGTATCTTCGATGTGTAATGTGGGATTATCTTCAGTAAGGGAAGTACCTGGAAGACCAACCGTCACATTTTCAGACTCTGTTGAGGAACAGGACATCTCAGGCTGTAGAGGACACATATTCAACTGAGGTGTCAAAGATTTCTTTGACTTTGGAAAAGAAGACTGAATTAGCCGTATATAACTTTCATAGTTTTCCTCCCAGAGCCTATGATCATAGTAGAAGACAGGCATGGGGCTGTCACTGTCTTCTACCTTGGAACCTTGGCCTCGAACAAAAACATACTTCAAAGTATCCTTTCCATACAATGACTCAAACAACTGATTCATTGCTGTTATCCATATCTTGTCATCTGTACTCCAAGAAACAGCTTTGTTTGCCCAACCACATCCACGGAAATAGAAGTTTTTCTTACCTGTCACAAGGTTAAACAGAAGCAAGTGTATGAAACTTTGAGCAAACAGAAGCCTGTAAGGCATATCTAACACAATTTTGCCATATAAAATTCAACTACATTAAGTTTACACACCTTCTGCAATACACTCCTTTGCTTTAACAAACTGGTATCTTAAAAATAACATCATCTCTGATAGCCAATGGGTTATGATCTGGTCCACTATAAGCAAAGTCAAGAAAAACAGGTAATATTAATGATTGGTTTCTGCATGCAAGACCCAACTTTCAAAACAGTCTCATGTGAAGTGCTTTAGTTTTTATTGACTTAGAGGTGTGCTGCCATGAAGACATAAATAGCTATTTTCCACAGTTAAAATAGATATCTTAACTTACCAGACTGTGTGACTCCCCCTTGGTCATGATTGGTTGCCTGGAATAAAGAGCTCGATGAACCTTGTGTGATGCCTCAAATCCCTGATTGGAGTACTTGGCAAAGGAGCGGTGAAGGCGAAACAGCATAGCAGAATGGTCAATAGTTAGATGGCCATAATCACCTGAGTTCCCAGAGTGACACCAAACAAATGGCGCGATAGGAAACCCCAAAGCTTGCACTAAAGTTTTAAATAAAAAATGTAAAATCACGAAATTAGACATCATATTACTTGGTAATTGCTGAAAAGCACAACAGTATATATATTTGTTGCTGTTATCTTCATAAGCATCATTGTTTATATTATCACTAGCCTATACTAATGTGTCATCTTAAATATTTTACTTGTTTGAATGCAATAGTTCCTCGAATAAATTGTACCTTGACATCAAAAATCTCTATCTGTTCATCTCTGCTGTCTTCAAATTCACTCTCTCTGACTACTTTAGCAATTTCATTCCATCCTTTAAAGGCCTGCATTAATGTAAAGAGAAACTTTGAGTCAGTAGGAAATAAAAGTTTATTAGCTTGTGTTGTTATAAGAATTGGTATGGAATTAAATTCCTGGCCTTAAGCAGAACACCTGAAAGCTATAATTATCTATAACTATACCCCAGCGTTCTTGAATAGTACACTTATAGTATTTGTAATATTGCATTTCTTGTAAGATCGATCAGTGACTCTTGCACATGATTTGGATTATGTTACTCTGATATATCTTTAGGGTTATCGGTATTGTAAGCTGGTGAAAAACTATATGTCCAAGAGTTACCAGCATGTATTCGAATAAAGTAGAAAAAACACAAAATTGGCAACGAGGATGACCGATAACAACACAAAAACCCTCAACCAGCATATAGTGCTTTGTTATGATATAAATTTTGGTGAAAAATATCACTTAAAAAGAAGATCAACACGAGTGCAAACCTTGTGAAAATGAGGGATCTGAAGAGAGGCTGCAAGTTCTGCCATTGCAGAAGATGAATCAGACTTCTCACATGTCTGTGCAGATTTCCTCTTCCTTCCCTTTTTCTTTGCTGGTGGAGCAATAGGAGCTGAAGGTCCAGCGGTTTGCTCACAGGCAATGAATTTTTGCTCAACCTCTTCCAGTTCTTTTGACAAAATCTCCTTCTCACCTTCCAGGAACTTCTTTAGATCTTTAGAAACAATTACCCAAAATAAAAATGTTCATGCAATTCAGGCTACACATGTTAAATTCAAATACCAGAATACTGTAGTATTCATAGATCTTTAGCTGATCCTAAAGAATATAGTGTGCGGCTTTGTACTAGTCCCATGAGGGTTGCAAATAGTGTTATTTTCCTTTCTTGAAAGGACATTAAGTCTCACCAAATTATCTCCATTTTGTTGAGACAAAAATGAAGGGAGGGGATTTTTTCACATTGTTTTCTTGTCATATGGTATAACAAAAAAAATCAATTAGTCAAGACACAATATCTAAACGCAATACAACATAATTATAAATATTTGTCAGAAATGACCAACAGTTTTTCCACCCCCTGTAAACCTATTAATTTTGTTCAAATGATCACCTTTAGCATCATTCAAACTGACATCCTCCTGGAATTTGCCAAAGTCTCTCTTGAAATTTCCAGTTTGTAAGATGTCCTCGACATACTGTCAAAAAAACATTACCGATTAAGCACCAGTGTTTAGAGTAATTTTCAGTTCCTGTTATTGCCAGCTAATAGTCAATGAACTTAATATAGTCTGTAGCTAAATCTGTCTTAACAATTCTTAGGGACCTGAAGGATGGAATTATAAAGTGGCTTCCTTCAAGTCCTAAGAAATTCATTAAAAAATTGTTCTAGGCTGATTTTGTTTCATTTCTTGTTTCCCTGCTAAACAATGCCAGCACATCACTGGACCACTTGACGTCAGTTTATCGTGCAACCCACAAAAGGATACAAAAGTCAATAGTGAAATGAAATGCATATTGATTTTCCCTGACGCAAACGTTTTCTGACATCTGACAAAATCATGAAAACCATCATACCTCCTTGGTTGCATTAGTAAATGTCACGTAGCCTAAGATCACATCTCGGGAGGCACCATTCACCTCTTTGTAATACGCTTCAACTTTGTCCTTTGGTAAAGACTTGTCAATGATGACATCAGTATTCTCAAGAATGTTTCTCTCAGTATTTCCTACAAAAAAAGCTCATGTGAGAAAACAGACAGTGCATGATAGGTGGGTATAAGGTATAATCAACCTAATTATTCAGCATACAGTAGTTTAAACCTGTAAATATGTTTGGACTTAAGGATCCAACCTCAAACTCATTACTAGCAATCTATATTATTTTGCTTCCTGATTTTTGGTAATATTTTATCACAAGGAAACGTTGAGGATCAATGATATTAAAATGTATTCAGTTAGAGAATGGGTGTCCTGTAAAAAGCAAATTTAATGTTGCTTATCAATGGCTTATTGCCAAAAAGTTCTGATTACTTGAAAAGGATGCAACAGATATGTTGTTCTTGTTAACTGCAGTCTGTTGGCCCTGGCGAAGTTTCACTTTTATCCGGTCATATCCCCTTGACAATTCAGGACCATACTGGCTTAGGGCTTCATTGCATTCACTGAGGGCATTGCACCTGTAGGAAAATAGACCAAGGGAACCTAGGAGCTGCTCTGTGTTCCTCATCTCACTGTGAAGTGCGCATAGGGAAACATTGCTCAGGTCCTCATCCAACAGAAACAAGAGATCATCTCGAATTCCAGACCATCTTTGAGGAAAGGAAATTTTAAAAGTTCTTGTTATTATCCTTTAAATTATAAGAATCATGTTAAATTCAGAAAAAAAAAATAATAGTGGCCTCTATATCAGCTTCAGTGTTACATGCTGTAATAGTATTCCACAGCACCATATGCAAACTGTATCACTGGTAAATTATAAACTATTATTATAATAGTTAGCATCATAATCTGTCACTGTGGTTAACTTCCGATATTTGCCTTAGATTGGAGGCAGGTAAGGCACACCTCATCGAAGGAACCACCCCAATGTTCTTGGCAGGCCTGTCAGAAGCATTTAAAAATAACATTCTTGTATACTTTTCGTCATAATAGTAAACCATGAAGGGTTATAACATAACATCATATCTCCTTTAGGAGTATCATTATTGCCATCCACTTTTCATCTTCATAATCAGCATCTTAATTCTTACAACAACACTACAATGTTGTTAATAAGTTTGTTAACAACTTTGTTCCCTCTAAAAGTAAATGATAATAAAGAAATGATGAGTGACTGTACATACCCGCAGAGCATGACATAAGAAGCAAAATTCAATTTCGATTCCGCTTCCAGCCAGCACAAAGTTCTCCTCATGAAGCTTTTCAAGAAACAGGTACAGGCATTTCAAATCAAGAGTCACTGCAACAAAGAAATTTACAGCCATAATGTCAAAGGGGTATAATATACTATTATTACAATCAATTTATTAGTAATAACAACAATTCCTCAATATGAGTAGTTATAAAAGGCCGGTTCTGGCGCAATCGATTTTTTTCGGGTCGAGTTGTGACTTTTGTGTCGATGATTTTCAAATTTTTTTTCGAGTCGAGTTGTGATTTTTAGGTCGATGATTTTTTCGGGTCTTCCGATTTTTGTGTCGATGATTTTTTCTTGATGTCTGTTTTTCGTTTGGGCGTGGTCATGAATAATTAATTAGTTATTAGGTGTCAAAAATGTATCTTGTGGGGAGTGGGGTCGGGGCGGGGCGGGGAGGAGTAATTATACAATACTGAAAGGAAAGGTGGATTTGGTAGTACTGGTGATTGAATTATAATAAAAAATTTTAAAGTTTATTTTTATTTGAGATAATGATTGATATAGAAATGCCTTGTATTCATGGAAGACGAAAATATTATTGTAAAGAATGTGGAGGTTCTGGTATTTGTTCACATGGAAGACAAAAACATCGTTGTAAAGAATGTATAGGTTCTGCTATTTGTTCACATGGTACAACAAAATATCATTGTATGAATTGTAGCCCTCAATTATATTGTATACATGATAGGCTAAAAACTAATAATAAGAAGAGAAGGTGTAACATATGTTTTGGTGAATATGTTTGTAAACATCAACGTATAAGGAAATTTTGTGAAGAGTGTGGCCCACTAAATTTATAAGTTATCAACAGACATTTGTAACACGCTTCATGTTACAAAAGTTCACTTAACAATTAAACATATTTTACTATAACTTCCCTCTTATACTTTCTAGCCATTTTAATAGCTGACTTAGTAATTAGGTCAAAATGTGAAGAAGGAAAGGCTAATACATGTGTGACATTCTCCATAATAGCTCTTGTACAAGTCGGACCAGCAGCTTTACCATAATACCACCATTCAGGTTCAAATCTCTTGAAGGGTATTTCATAATGATTGGCAAAAAATTCAGCCATAGAGCGGATTCCTGTTTCACCACTAGATACAATGAATTCAATTTTTAAATATTCCAGGTTCCATTTATTAAGAGCTTTAGCTATTTGATTTTCAAAGAATCTAATGTCAAATAAGTCTTTACCACCAAGTATAGCTATTGATGTCATGATATATGTGAATCGATTGATTGTTGTTTCTTCTGGTGAAGATTCTTTGACTATAGGTTGAGGATCAATCTTTGGTGTTGGTGTTGGTTGTTTAGTCTCTACAGCCGCATGTGGCACCTTAACTTTTGAAGATCCAAGATTATGGCTTATTCCCACAGTCTTGGTCTCCAAGTTTATATTTGTGTTAACACCAAATTTCATCTCATCAGTGGCCTTCATAAGGTTGTTATTATAACCAACCACACTCTCTGTGTTTATGATCATGTTACTTGGCATCAACCACACTCCAGGTGCAATGGCTAAATCAAGCCTTAACTTAGCTTCTTGAGTGGCCAGCTGATACCTTTGAATCGAACTTGAAATGTCGTTCTCAATCACACTACTCTCAAACAGAGCCAAGAATTCTTGTTGAGTCTCAATCGTTCCACCACCAGTACCCACAATAGAATTTCTGGTGTTGACTTGCGCCCCCAATACACAGTAAACAAAAGCCTCAGCAGATCGATTCAATCTACCAAGTCCAGCTTTAGTGAGTCCATAGCCACTAGTTGGAATGAACCAGGCATACTTATAGTCAGCAAAGTCATCATTACGGATGAATGAGATGAGGTCACCCTTTTCCTTCTTACCCCCATCATCAGCGAATTTACCACCTGAACCAGGC
Organism: Ricordea florida; assembly: GCA_949710005.1. Taxonomy (NCBI): domain Eukaryota; kingdom Metazoa; phylum Cnidaria; class Anthozoa; order Corallimorpharia; family Ricordeidae; genus Ricordea; species Ricordea florida. The sequence continues at coordinate 9,270,988 of OX453278.1, forward strand.
CACTGATCAGCTTCTTCATCATAATTCCTTACCATATGGACATTTTGGTATCCCCCACCCCTTCCATGGTATCCAGCACCATAATCAATAAATATATCACCCAACCCCCCATTTCTTCCACCTTTCCATCTGAAATCAGAATTATTTGAGATCCCGAATTCAGCGCATAATCTTTGGTAAGCAACTTTACTGTAAGGGTTGTTGTTTATTACAAAAGGTTGCTCATCAGGCAGGGGAAGACTCAATTCATACAATATTCGTCTTATGGTGAAGTATACATGAAACTTAATGAAGCTACTCACGACTTTGGGGTAGTTGAGACTCTCAAAAGGGCTTATTCCACAACCAGAGGTTGCACACCACACTGCAAAGTTCAGCTGTTGAGGCCAATAATTCATATCGGGCGCGTTCAACTACTTTCGACTTTGTTTACCAAACTTGAAAGTCACAACTTGGGAGGTAAATACGTTACGCATCTTAGCGGTGAATTTTTTGGTATTGGACACGTATATATCCAATGATGTCAGCATGCTTGTGGTATTACTTGTGAAGTTATCAAAGTCAATGGCAGGTATTGGGTAAGAGCGATTGGTCATAGTTAAAGTCTTTGGGAATGAACCTACATTCTTATCCAATCCTAAATCAAGCCATAGTAGTATTTTAAAACCTGGTCGGAGGTCATCAGTCCATGTCTTACCAGTGGGGTCATCATAAGACATGATCGTCATCCCATTATGTTTCCACTTAATATAGCCCCCATATTGATCAGTCACAAATACGAATCGGTCACGGTTAGCCTTTGGATACTTATTTCTGAAGTCATTGAGTAAGCCCATCTTCTATCCAGAATTTGGGTAGAAGGGTTCAAACTTTTAAGTCAATAGTTTCTAGAGAGTTTTGGTTAATACATAATATAATGCATAAGCTAGCATGAAAGTGTCAAAGTATGAGGATATTTTAGTGGCTAATCTTCTATTTTCTCTTCTTTTTTCATTTCTATCTGTGTCTATTATTTTCCAACATTGTGTATTTATATTCTTTCTACAGTATTCTTCACAATACTTATCAACTGTTGATCTTTCAATAACTTCAGGAAGTTTAGGAGTTTCATTAGCTTTATGAACTTCAGTAACTTGTCGGTTAGCCATGTTATATTCTTAGTATCATCAACTTTTAAATCTATTTTGAACTAGTATTTGTTTTGTTCATAAATTATAGTTATTGTCCTCCTTTTAGTTCTTTGAGTATTTCTTTGCGTACTCTCTGTCTCAATACCAATGGGTCTTCTCCATTCATATTTTTTTGAGCTTTAGCTCTTATTTCAGCCTTGAGCTTTTCAAAGTTCTTGAGTTCTTCTATAATCAATGAGAACTGCTCATCAGAGATCTTATTGTCACGAAGGGCTTTGGAAACCAGGTCTTCAATGGTGTTTATTTTGGATTTGGCCAGTGTAATGGTGTTTTGATGCTTCACAGCTTTCTTGGACAGATTTTTGGATATTTGTTGACACGCTATGGATGCGCACACAAATACGCCACTTATTACACCCAATGGCACAGATGCGATGATTCCAACCCCACTAAGAGATGTGCCCAATCCACCAGCTGCCAAAACGCAAGACAATATACCACAGGTCGAGCTTGCATTCATTAGTACACCCTTGGATCAGTTATATTTTTTGAGTACTGTATCATAGTGGCTTAATTCAGACTTTAGCTTATTCAAAGCATCAGAACATTGTTGAAGCCTGAATGATGGTCCATCAGTGGGTGTTGGAGGAGGAGTAGGAGGAGGTGCAGTCGCCTCTAAATTAGGATATATTGACTTATATTCAGTCATTTTAGAATGAATATCACTTACTTTTAAGATGTTATCTAAATCTTAAACTGAAAGTTATGGGGGACCCCTTCAGATTAATCTTTTTCCATTCAATGTCTAAGAGGCTTAAATCGAAGTGGTTTATGGGGCTCGTATATTTTTGAACTGGAATGGCTGGATAATCCTGTGAGGGTATGTTGGCAAGTAGGTGTGATGGTGAGAGTTTCACAGGTCCTGTAGATTGATTATTCATGTATGACGACTTATCGTCCACTATACTACAAATAAGTCTCAGTGGATCCTTAATTTGTATATTTATGGGGTACAACTTTCCAGGGGTTATGGTTTCAGGCACCCCTAAACCAACTTGTAGACCTCTTGTAAGTTTAATGTTGAAGCTCTTATTGGAATACAGGTAATCAACAGTGTCAGTCTCAATGATTGAGAGTTTAGCCCTATCTGTATCGTTCAGAAATATTGCGTGTATATCACGTAGAGAGTATGTACCGGGTTGAATTATTATGATGGGTCGATCTTCCTTGAGAAAGCCCTGGCGATCCTTGAAGTTCACCAATCGTTTGGGTATAATGCAGTCAAGGAGTTGTATCTCTCGAAGATTTTCCAGTGGGGGATCCAAATACACCCTGGTTTCAGACTCGTACATAGTAATGCTCAACATCTGGTTTGATTACTCCTTAGTCGCCTTTAAATTTCTATAATCAGCATCTGAGAGGAATCGAGTTTTGATGATGCCACAGCTGGAAAATTTACACTTCATCATCGGCCTTCATTTGGATGTTTTGGTAAAGGTTTCACTACCAGGCACACAATCAGTCAGCTTTTTCTCTTTGACACAATAAATCTTCATTTGATTTATTTACGTTTCTTTTTTAACTCTTCTATGAAGTAAAGCACAATCGCCATTATTAACAGCCAAGCATGTTTCCCTAGGAATGAAATGACCTCTCCAGCAGTCTTGAACAGAAAGCTTACAATAGCGCCCACCATCCCAGGCAATAATTCGCCAAGTTTCTTACCAAGGGTTTTTAGCCCATCACCAACCCCTTTACCCAATCTTGAGAGCCCTTTGGATAGATTGGAGACTATAACACCAATGACTACTCCAACTGCACTCATCACAGCAAAGACTGTGAATCCATATTTCTTGAAGATGGCCTTCACACGATCTCGCAATGACCTTCGTTCCTGGATTTCTTCATTCTCACCCTCCAGGTTAGCTATCTCTTGTTCCTGCTCACCAATTTCCCTCTCCAGAGTCTCTATTTGGATACTTTCCTCCGGGGTCTTCAGTGGCTTATCTCTGTGGAATTTTAGCTTATCCTTCATTTTGGATATCATTGTCCTTTTCTTAGATATCTCACCATCATTAGCTTCCACAACTTCTTCTGCGCTTGGACCTAGACTATTTTTGATGGTATCTGGCAATCTGTCATTCAATTCATCATCACCTTTGAATAACACATAAGGTTTTGATCCTTTCCTAAACAATTCTACAACTACTCTCTTGAATTCATCAAGTCTAGCTCTAAACTTTGAAGTATCAACTTTGGGGAATCTTGATCTAATCTTGGCCCAAGCTTCATCTTGTTCAATTTCCATCTCTTCTATCAATAAGGGTCGAGTTTCATCAACACCACCAAACGAGGTTTCCTCTTCTTCATAAGGGTCAATTGGGTGAGTGGTTGATGTCTTTGTGATTGGGCTCAAATAAAGTGTATCATCCCCATCATCATAACCTCCATCATCATCACCTGGCTCATTTAGTGTAGTCGGATCTAAATCAGGATCAGCAGCAGTTGCCATATGCATATTTGAAGTTAAATATGGGAACTTTCTAAGATGATTCACCAGTCTCTAATATTCATGTCTTTTGGGTTCCATATTTCATCGCGGAAACCATTCTTTGAATTACAGTCTGGGATTTTTCTAACTATAACTATTGGCAAAACACGCTGTTTGAGTTCACTCTTGGCAATAGCTATGGGATCAAAATCTCCTGCCCAGTTTATGACTGGCTTCTTGCCCATTTTGAGTTGTTCGGCTCTCAATCCTACCAAACGAATATATTCATGGGGGGTCATTGTGTTATCTGTTATTTTGTCAGTCATTATAACCTCTTGATAACAACATATATGCCAACAGATACAATTCCAACAGTCCAAATCATTTCTCTAGTCTTTTGATCCGAACTGGGTCTATAATAGTCAGAGAATTTTGGCTTATTGCCAAATTGGTTGTACAATCTTAGCGCTTCATCTGTCTTTGATATATTTGTAGAGGCTTGGTTGACATCACTCTTTCTTCTGTTCACAAAGTCAATGTAAGCCATCCGTCTCTTTTCATATGCAGCATAGTCTTTCTGGTATTTTTCTTCTGCCTTGTCATGTCTTTTTCTTTCAAGTTGAGCATCATCTGCAGATGATCCACCAAGTATCTTCGTTGCTTCATTTACACCCCAGAAGGCGCCTGCATTAGCGACTGCGCCTACAAGAATAGCTACTATAGTTGCCATTATTCTTTCTTTGGTGGTACTTTCTTAGTGTCTAAATAGTTTTCTGCATAGATATAATATTGTGATGGCTGATAAGCCTCCAAGTGTGAAAGACACTAATGGATGTGGACGTGGAGGACCTATAGATTTATGACATCTCGCTTCATTCTTGGGGGGTTTCTTTTCTTTATTTCTTTCATTTACTATATATTTTAAAACAAAATCTTCTAAGTTAGGCTCATTTGTCAAATACGCACCTCGATAGCCGCTTTTGTAATACCATTCGAATAGATCTTCGTTACTTAGCATATCTATAAATTTTGTTTCTCTTTCACCTTCATTAAGATGTGGTTCATCACCACGCAATATATCAATGTATGATTCCCTAATATGCCTCATTAATGCAAGATTATAATATTGTTGACCAAGTCTAAATGACTCATTGAAATCCATATTCAAACACTTGTAGGTAATATCTTCTGATCGTCTAAGTAAGTTTTGACATACATACTTATACTCAACACAACCACCCATTTACCATAGTTCATGATACTGGTCGATGGGTCACCGGTGAATGTCTCCCGAAGAGCCTTTTTGGCCAGCCAGCCCATACCAGCCGACAATCCAACGAGCACTGCAGAGTCAGTAACTGTCTTTACAAGCTTATTCTCAGCCATTTATGATCACAACAACTCATCTTTTAAGCTATTTTCCTCTTCTTTGACAACGGGCTGACTTGCATTATTGTCTATGATTCTGGGCTGTGGTGGATTAAATATACGAGTTGGTGTTGGTAGATGCAAATCAGCTATTCTATCTCTATAGTTTGTGAATAAGGCATAGGCGGCGAGGCCAATTGCGCCTATAATCAGAATAGTTTGGGATGACATATTCGGTATCCAATCCTTTACAGAGCCCTTCTCCACTTCCTTTTCTCTTTATACCTTTTCCCTTTCCTCCTTTTCCCTTTCCTCCTTTTCCCTTTCCTCCTCACGTTTCGAAGCTTCTCTAGCCCTTTTATTCTTTTCTGATAACGTTTTACCAGCCTTTACTCTCTTAGGGTCTTTGACCTTTGTTTTCACAGAAGGCTCTCTAGTGATTTGCTCAGTAGTTTGAATTTCTTCAGACATGTTATGAACTTATATATTCTAAACTTTAAGTCTCCTAGTAAGATGCATACTAGGAAACTATCACATCCCACCCATTACCCTATTTATCTAATTAGTTACTTATTTTTTTTCTTACTACCACTCTTCTTGGCCTTATTAGCCTCTAACAGTTCATGATATTTTTTTGATGGGGTTGTAAAATCTTCATCATTATGATCATCACCACTCTTTTCTGGAAACTCAGCAGCCTCTTCCTCCTCACTATCCTCATCTGTTTCCTCATCATCTTCCTCAAAAGTAATATCTTTGAAATCGCTTTCATCATCTTCTTTTATTAGCGATTTTGATGGTTTTATTTCAGTAATAGGTTTGGTAAATCTAATTGATTTGACTAGAAGTCCATAATCAAGAATAGCAATATATTGACTCTTTGAGGAGAAATATATTCTTTTTAACTTTAATGAAATTTTTGCACATGACTTATCACTAAAATCTAATTGAGTCCAATCAATTATATAATCACAATAGGTCTGATTTCTTTTTCGACCTATAAATGATGAATGTACCTTAAATTTATCACCATATCCACTGGTATTAAATTTAAGATACATTGTTAATGGCCTTTGATATTCTTTTCCAGAAGTAGATTTTTTTAGATTTTGGCCTTGAATATACAGGCTTTACCAAATCTATTGCATTTTCTTTCAAGCACCTCAACTTTGGCTTACTTTCTTTTATCTCAGGCATATTTTTCTTAGTATTTTTCTTATCATAGAATTTCTTCATAGAGTCAGCTACTTTATCCACAATCAAATCAATTCTTCTCATGGTTTCTTCTTCATCTTCAGTTGGTTCATCTTGAGTAAAGAATGATGTCATTGGATAGTCCACTTGTAAACCTTGAATATTTTCAGGCTTTTGTTCTTTCCTATATCCATAATTATAATTAACACCCAATATATTCTGATCTGCCAACTGGAATGAAAGAGTCTTCTTAACTCCATCTTCAACCACAAAAACATTTGAGTAGGAACTAGAACCTTTTTTAATAGGATCCTCTATAACAATAGAGTCCCAATTAAAATCAGTCTCTCCAATTGGTACAAACCGATTTGGTATTTTTGTTATTGAAGCAGAATAAGTTGAAGATTGTGACATGTTGTTTGCTTTCTGTTGCGTATACACATTCTTGGCACGGACAACTTAATTTTTTAAATTTTTTGTATTACCGGACAGTGTCAACTCCAACTTGATCTGTATTAGTTGGATCATCAACTATAATAGCAGGAGTAGGCTCTCTTAATTTGAAGTGCTTAATGGTCATAATACCTATTATTAGTAATGTAGCAGCTATTCCACCCTTTACTACTATTGAACCAGACACTTCTGATAGCCATTGCTTAACCAATTGGTTATTCTTCCAATCATTTACTAGGGCGTCTGGTTCATCTATTCCACCATAACTACTAAGACACCAATTAACTAATTTAGCCAATAGATGTAAAGGAGGATCTATTAGTCCATCAGCTAGATTCTTACCAGACACCATCTTGTATCTCTTGTAGTACTTCTCAACATCCTTTTCTGATAATTTATGTATATCAGACAGGGTCATTTGCATACCAACATACTCCTTGGTAGAGCCTAGACAAGCTAGTATTGAGAGTTCTTCTCTTTTAGATTTCAAATCATCATCAGGAGTGTTTATTGTTTGATGATCATTTACAACAGTTTCACCATTCATGATATCTTCGGGAGTTGTCATGATTATGCCGTAAGAGCCGGTATCTCTAAATAATTTTTGAATGGATGTCTAAGGGAGAAACATAGTCTAGTATACTTTTCATTCATGAGATGCTTCTTGTATTTTTTACAAGATTCGGCATCCAGGTCCCCGCCATATTCCTCGAAAAGCATCTTCATCGCCGTTTGTGATGGATTATGGAATGAAACCACACAAGCTACATTTTCACGAAATGGTTTGGCTATAGATGTCAGTTGCTGAGTTAGAACCCACACTGATATCCCTATATGCCTCCCAGAGAACGCTAAATCGATGAATTTGTTGGACCTATTCTTCAGATCCTTTGAAACGGCACAATCATCCAATATTATGAGCGCATTCATATCTGAGAAGAACGATGAGCAATCCATTAACAAATTGTTGATTTCGTCATGATCACTCGCATCTGGCGACATTACAAAGAATCGTTTATCTCCCTTTGCAAAACCTCTATAAGTCTTGTTATGGGCATATGTTGGGCAAATAAAAAAATATAATCGAATACTTGCCTATAGTGGCCTCGAAGCTTTTCCACTATATATTGGGTCTTTCCACAATTCGTGGGCCCAGTGATGATGCAATTGAATGGAATCATATCTTTGAGTTCATTCATCATTACTCAATACATTAACTCCTTTAGATTAATGTTTCTTCTCATGAAAACGTGAGAAGAAAAACATATAGCAGCCTAATATTTAATCTCCTCTAGACCCACATTCTTAATGTTCATGATAGCGTCAGCAATAACAAACATATAGCATGTAAGAACTCTAGTTCCAACCTTTTCTCTCTTAATTTCTAAAGCCACACCATCACGAGTAGCAACAATAGAATACCCATTTCCATGAATATTATTATCTGGATAAGTCCTCAAATCAATCCACAAAGCGAATTTATCGGTATAGAAGTCAGCTTCCTTAATTGAATCACTGAGACCAACTCGCTTAATTATGGATTGCCACAAATCAGTCGCCATCATACCTTTCAAATAAACTTTGCTGGGCACTCCATCTATGTCAATCTTGACTGATGTGATCTTTGGGTTTGCAAAAATCTCAGAATCCCTAAGGCCTTCTACATGAGGGGCAGTGAAAAGACATAGTATACCAGTCATGGATCTCCTTGGCACATTAATATGCTGATTTATCACAGCATCACTAGCCTCAGAGATTGTGAAAGTTTTGTGAAGAAGTGCTTTTTCATAAGTGAATCCTTTTCCAACTTTGTAGGACGATACAGCTTCTCTTGCTAAAAAATCATTTGATATGCACTGGTACTCCATTTCCATGTTTATTAATTTATAATTAGCCGGTGTTTCACTGTTTGAATAAACTACAACATCAGAAACTTTAGCCAAAGTCAATTCAAATCTAAGTGGATGTGGTAATCCTAATGGATAAAATACTCCATGATCTTTGAGGATTGTGTGATCTAATGGAATAGCATATCTAGTGTTATGAATCGCGGCTAAAGTATTATGCCTTGCTTTTGATGTATCTTTATTGCCTGCATTGGTTCTAATCTTCCTTATATTAACATCAGATATACCCTGTCTCAATCTATTCTCACGATCTTCACTTGTCAAAAACAAATCATGATAGGTTTTGAATACATCAAATCTACTAAGATCCTCTATGATTTCACCCCCTAATAAGACTTTGTATTGTAAAATTAGGTTTCTTCCCAAATTATTAACAAGAGTGTTGTCTTTGTGCCCGGTTACAACCATATCGAAAGTTATGTAGACACTACCAGGCACAATCACTAAATTCTCACTCAATTTTGGAATTTCAATGTATAATGTCTCACCAGGTTCGGCTGATGATGGATTCAACGTGACTCTATTCAACGAAGTTCCTGCCTTCAACCATCCACGAGTCCTTGGAACACGATTTGGATCAAGAATGTTTGATATAGAAGTCATTTTAAATGTTTATATTCTTGTTTATAAATGAGTGATTCCGATGTTTTAAATCGATTATATTACTCCACTGATGGATACTGGAAAGGATACTCAGCCATACCCAAATTAGCCAAAGCAGCCAAAGTTAGTGAAAAGGTCGCTAAAGAGTGGTTGGAGAAGCAAGCCTTGTGGCAAATATATCTCCCAGCCCCCAAGTATATACCAAGGCACATTGGAGAGTTAATAAGCCTAATCATATTCATCAAGCGGACTTGTTGTTTCTTCCTCATGATACAATGAGAAGAAAAACATCCGGCTATGCATTAGTTGTGATTGATATTGCTTCAAGATATAAGGATGCCGAAGCATTGACCTCAAAGGAGAGTGGTGAAGTTGCCAATGCCTTTCAAAGGATTTATTCCCGTAAATTGAAGTGGGCACAAACATTAATGGTGGACCCAGGAACAGAATTCAAGGGTGATGTAACAAATCTTATGAATAAGCATCAAGTTACAATCCAGCGGAGTGAAGCTGGTAATCAGAGAGCTCAGGCTTTTGTGGAAAGAGCCAATAGGACTCTCGGTAAGAAGTTATTCAGCCATCAATACGCTCAAGAGATGGTTAGTGATAACCGGTCCACAGTTTGGGTGAAAAGATTGCCTGACATCATCAAGACCATCAATAGTGAGACCACCCATATTACTGGTAAAGAGCCTGAGAAAGCTTTGAAAATGGATTCAATTGGTACTAAAACTCCAGACTACAAGCGACCTGTTGGATTGGATGAGAAGAGATTACCTCCAGATGTTCAAGTCAGATATCTATATGCCCCTGGTGAAGATGAAGATGGAGACAAACGAAGGGCTACTGATCCCATATGGAGTCTTGAGGTCTATGATTTGGCCCGAACCATAATCGAACCGGGTCAACCAGTCTTGTATTATTTGAATGGAGGTCCAAAATGGGGATTCGTTCGTGAGGAACTTCAATTTGTACCCCAAGACACTGAATCACCACCTTCTAGCGTCCTGAAATGACCATGTGCATAAGTATTTACACCATCTTCCATTATCACACGTTTATCGTCCTCGCGTGATAATGCAATTAATCTCATAATAATCTCATTAATTGTTTCAGTGTAGATTTCATGTTTATGACTCCTTATGGTATTCATCTTCCTTCTCTGGAATTGGCCACTGAAAAGACAAGTCTTATAATCTTAGAAACTTATACTCTTACTCACCACTGCCTTATTCACACCTTTACACTTCTTGACTTCTTTCTGTTTATCCGTCTTGAAGGCATATAGTTTGGCTCTTAGACCTACAAATTCCGTTATCTGTTCACCTCCAGCTTCATCCTTGAACATCCCTCCAACCTTCTTATTCACTCCAGTTTCAATTCCTGATGGATGGTCCTTGGGATAGTTACTGGTATCGAATTTCTCTCTGACATCTGGACTTATGTCATTGTAGAAATCCTCAGTCTGTATCACATATGCTAGAGAATCCGTATCCGTAAACAGCAACTTGGCATCATCTCCATACTTTGGCTTTATGTAATTGTAATGAAAATCATACATGGTTATTTTACTTATGTCGAAAATAGACAGTCCTAAGTAAATGGGCTTATCGAAAATAAGTTTAGTTTTCTTCATATGGAAAGCAGTCAATTCCTCACAGAATATATTCCTATGATGGAAGTTTGGCTTCACAATCAATTTACGTGCTTTCTTCTCGTTAGTGACCAACTGAATATCCACCCTCTTCCTAATATTCTCCATAGTCTTACCAAATACTGAATTATTCATTAATTTGAAGAAATCTTTTTCGAAATCATTCTCAGCTTTAGCTCTAAGACTATTGTTCAAATCAATGTAGGACCTTAACCACTCCGATTCTTCGAATTTAATCCCTCTGTGTACTTTGATTAATTTCAATCCTAAAGACAAATACTGTTTCAGTGCTTCATGATGTAAGATATACTTCTTCTTATCCCTCAAATTAGGAATTAACTTAACAACACCTTCCACATCCAATCTCTCTGAGGCTAATGGGTAATCATTGTGTAGATCATGTAGCTGGAGTGGGTATTCCATATCCACTTCCAATATACATGGATGGTCTCTCCAATCTGATAACTCCTGATCATCCATCCACTCAAAACCATGAGTTGGTAAAGCCTTAGTCATTGCATAGCCATAAAGCCCATTAGCGTCTAAATATGTGATATACTTTGTAGGCAATTCTGGATCATATTCCTTCATATATGGATTGTTGGCTTTACCATGCCTAGTGGAGATCATTGAGATACCACCTCTGATTCCATTCTCGATCATAATCAGCATATCTGGATCTCTCAATAGCTCCAATTCCACCTTGGTTATCTTCAATGTGGCATCCCAAGCCAATCCAGGTGCAGTAAAATGCCATGCAGGATCCAACCCATAATTTCTCATACAAACACCTCTGAAATTCTCAAAGACATCAGCCAATAGGATTACATCTGTTTTGAGATATAAATCATGGTAATCCCTAAAGTTTTTCATACCAAAGGTATCCCACACGTTTCCAGCATGTTGATAATCCTCCTCTGATATATCAACATCATATAGTATCGAATAGAATTCCTCCTTAGGTAGTAGACTAGACACTTGTAACTTATCAAAGCCATCAAACCAATCATATGGAAATACACCCTTTCTAGCCAATAGATCAAAGTTTTCTCCTTCATAGTATCTCGAGGGATTTTCCAGAGACTCTCTCGGTAAGTTATCAACCAAACTGGCTAGACCACTTGCCATGAACCTAAAACTGTCTATAAATCTAATGGAGCGTTTAATCTGAACCTCCTTACCCTCATACTCATCCCCTTCTGCTTCCTTCTTGAAAGTTTCAACCACAATCTCCTTTGTGAATGAGATGTACTTTTAATCATTGAGTGGGATACAATCTATCTTACCCTCTGATACCCCCATCTTCTTGATGAACAAATGACTGTCATATCCAGACAAATTGTGGAATATGACTGGGAAGAACTTAGGGGTGCTGAATTCCAGATTACATTTTCTGTGTGCTGCTCCTCTGTACGTACCTGTAATATGACAGTGGTCAATCACCTTATCATTTCCCAATTCACCCTCACAAATATGGCAATGAGTAGCCTTTCTATGCCGCCTATGATCACTATTCTGCATTATAACCTTCTTTTCAGACTTGAATCGATTATAGATCTTCCTGATATCTCCCTCCAAACTTTCCTGGAACATTTGTGGTATGTCATCTTCAGGTGAGTTGGCTGTACGCATCACTAACTTAGGCTCAAAGACCTCATCATCAAAACACTTGATAAGGTAACAGAAACCTGATGGCTTGTGCTTCTGATATTGATTCGTGAAGCTGTCTCTATCATCCGGTGAACAAGTGTCTATCTTCTCTGTGAAACACTCAAAATCCGCATAGACCACAAATGGTACCTGCATCTTTCTTCTATGGTTCTTGAAAGTAATGTATCTTGGACTCCCATCCTCATTCATAGGCATCTGAACTTTCACTGCTTCGTTGTTTAGGCAATACTCCATATGTGTGTCCAGCGACTTTTCTGAATTGAATGAGTTTAGGCAATTATCACAGTAGAAACGAGCATGCTCATTCTTATTATACTCAATAAGTCTTGACATGTTCTTGATCCAGCAGTAATGATTTGTCTCATCATTTGATATTAAGAGGAGATTTATCTTTGTTACTCCTGACTTATTACTACGCCTGATTAGAGTTGGTTCACCTTTCTCATATCCAATAACATTGATCCCATATGGATTCTGCCTTTCAAATCTATCTATCTGATTTGTACCAAGTGCTGATACTGGAAACTCTATTCCTGACCAGTCTAGTTTCTCTGAGTTTTCTCTCATCTCTTTGTTTAGTCTTCCAGCATCCTTTTCCCTTGGAAACACAGCAGATGTCACTGCCCATTTGAAGCACTCCTGGTCTTCTTCATTCTTAACATTAATAATTGCCTTCTTAGCAGCTAATTTAGGTGGTAATTTAATATATGAAGTTCCAGAAAAAAGGTTGAAATGGATTTATGTGGATACGAAAATCTACAACATGGTCAAATACCCATCCAGAGCGTTCATTCTCATATTTCTCCACCAATTCAATCAGTCTAGCTTTGATATTATCAAACATAGTAAATCCGTTTGTTGAAGCTGTTACTATCTCCATCTGTGAATGAAAATGACCTTCACCACGCTCAATAACACGATTATCCTGGTTATTCCTCCTTACGAAGCCACATGAAAAAATACACTTCATCTTGAATGGCTTCTTCTGTTTACGCATCAAAACATAGAATTGTGATCTAACATTGCTAAGGAATGAAGTTGGATCATAGCCACTTCTACCCTTTACTATATAAGTCTTCAAAAAGCCTTTCAGAGCCGTTTCATGTCTTTCAGGGATAAGATAGTCAGGTTTCTCTTTGAGAATACCAGTTACCTTTTTCTTAAGGTTTCTTAATCTCTTAGTAATGGCCCTCTTATTTGGTTCTGTAACATTAGATCCTATCCAATCTATGGTCTTATTAATTTCATTCTTAGCTAAATCAATGGCCCTTCTATGTGAGGCACGAGCGGGCTTTGTTCTTGTTGGTCTAATTGGACTAGAAATCGGAGCATTAGCTTCAGATACTCGTGGAGATCCAACGACATTAACGAATTCTGTTTTACGCATCTTTGCATAGCCTTTTTTACCAATCTTCTTGGCTATGGTTCTCAATACATTCACTGTTAAATTCTCAGGTTGAACACCTGATAACGCTTCGAGTAATTCAGCCTTTCTGAATCCACCAACCTTTACACCAGCTTTTTTAGCTATTGACCTCAACTCTTTCACTGTTAAGTTCTCCATGACATCATTTGGTTAATAAATGATAATCCTTAAACCAATCACTATGCTATTTAACACCTTATTTAAATTTTATACTTTTGTAACACGATTCATGTTACAAAAGGAATTCCTCACGATTACCAATAAACATTCCAACGCTCTTGCAAACCCTTCAACTCTTCCACATCAATACACCAATCTAGAATCCTAGTTGGATCCCACGCTATTGGCATTAAATCTTCCCATAAATCATAATAGAAAGTCCTTTTATGAATTCGTCTACAAGCTTCATGTATGACATCATGTAAGCATTCATTGAATTTCTTTCTTTCTTTGAATATTTCATTGAGATTTATATAAACTGTCACAGATTTGATTTTAAGATCACTAAAAACAAATGGTTTAATAATACCTTCATTAACTAATTCTTGATAACTTGCTATTCCTTCATACATATCTACAGCATATTCTATAGTATATTCATGGTAACCTTTAGAATAATAGTAAAATTCATTAAACATCTTTTTACTATTGATATCTTTCCTATTATAAATAGTATTATAATAGGAACGATATCTTCCATTAACTTCATAATATAAAGAAACATATTCAACAAACAATTCAAATGGTAAAACACATTTGATATTCTTGATTAATTTATTCCTAACTTTCTTGATAAACATATTTTTACTTAAATTGTTTTTATTAACAACACGTAATTTGAAACATTTTGATATTTCATCGTAAATCATGTTGTCCTCAATCGTATACCAATCGCTACACCATCCCAAAATAATTTTTCAATCTTCCATCTCCTCCCCTCTCCGACACGACCCCGACCTCACTCCCCACAAAAATATAATTTTGACACCCCATAACTAATGAATTATTCATGACCACACCCAAACGAAAAAACCGAAACCAGAAAAAAATCATAGACCCAAAAATCGGAAGACCCGAAAAAATCATCGACCTAAAAATCACAACTCGACTCGAAAAAAAATTTGAAAATCATCGACACAAAAATCACAACTCGACCCGAAAAAAATCGATTGCGCCAGAACCGGCCTTTTATAACTACTATATGTAATACAGATTGTACCGTTAGATGGTCAATTTACAGCATGTATGTCTGCCGCAACAATTTGACAATTATATTCAGCATTGCAGGTACATACTAAAACAATAATACAGAAAGTTAATATTGCTTCCATTACCTCTTTTAATCAGCAGATCATTTAAAATATCATATATCACAGCAGATTTTTAGAAGGGAGATTTATAGTTAATTGGCCTTAACAATCCCTAAAGACAACCTACAAGCTGCCTTGGGTACCCTTTCAAAACAACTCTCTTTTCTAACAAGTCTTAAGAGTACCTGTAAATGAAACGTCATAGTGTATACCATCTCTAGTGATACCCTCCTCTTTAAGGATCTTCTTTTCTTCATTCAACCTGATGATCAACCTGATGTTTCCCGCCATATTTTCAAGTTGCATGGAATTCAGACCTTCTCTGATCGCCTTAAACTTGCTTGAACCAAAGAATTTCTCGTCACGGTCTATATTCTTTCGGCGTAAGGATCGGCTAAGGATACCAAACAGTGTTGCAACAATAACATTGTCTTTCCTCCTTGAGGACCCAAACAATGACGGGTTGACTTGTTTACTAGTGCTATCGACCAAGTCGTGGATCGATACTTCCAAAATATCACTCTTAAAAAGCCCAAATTGGTCGCTTGCCATGAATTCTCTAGGCCTATAAAACAACTCGGTGGATACTGCGTACCAGATAACTTGTGGGTTAAGTGATGGCCCAAAGACGCGCTGAAAGCCGAGAGAATATGTTTCTCCCGACGAAGGCGCCATCTTCTTGCCAGCTTGAATGATTCGAAAATTCGCGCGATCTCGGAATAATGTTCACTCTGTTAAGATTTAACTACCGCTTTCGCCATATAAGTTCATAGCATCTGCCTTTCGTCTTGTCGTGAATCAGTTAACAGTTCATCAAAAATGCGTGACCACAAAGTACTTAACCATGACAGACTAATGCCACTGTTAATTGATAGCTAATTAAATTTTACCTAAGAGACCGGAAATTGAAACTTCTATCCTGTGGCGAATTTATAAGTCGCATGAATCTCGTCTCGTTGAAGTTGAAAAATTTATGACCTCAGTCAGGAGCCCAATGGTAATGGTAATGGGCTCCTGGTATGTGTAATGACATGACTTTATGACTTTTCAAAGTATACATAAAATGTAGGTAATCATTACAAGATCATTACAAATCCGAGTTCGGGTAAGTCTTAATGTCAATCGCCATTTTTATTACCCACAATGCATTGATAAACTATCCCAAAATGCAATTCTCCATAGATTTCCAAAAAATCAGTAAGTGTCCTACTTACTCGCCAGAAAATAGCAATTTTCTTAAACAACAATGTTAAACAACATGTGTGTACTGTTTTTGATAAAAGGTTTACAAGAAAAATCAAAGTTTAGTAATTTTTTTTTTCTTATGCATAATGCATAATGCATTTTTTTTTCTTCTGCATAATAATGTTTAAAAACATACATCAATTGACTGAAAACAACTAATTATAGTTTATCAAACATTTTTATAATCAAATCATGGTATTTACTTATCTAATATTAGAGATATTCTCATGAAACTAAAAATATTGTCCGCCATCTTTATTTTTGCTAATTATAAATTCATGAATTCATCTAATTTGCATACAATGGTCATAAATTGTATAAACTACTATTAAATTAATGATTTATTGATGAATCAGTGTGAAAAGAGCAGTGCAATGGTGAAATTGTAAACAATATGTCCAAAAAAATACTCATTCCAAAATTTTGAAAATATACCTGTGTCAAATCGATTACCATGGAAACACCAAAAATGACAGACATTCATAACCAACATAGAAATGTTGCCAGATAAATTTTGGGAAAAGTCATCAAGTTTGGTGGTCCTAGCTTTCCTGGTTTGGGAAATACGAGCTGTTAAAGTTCGGAAGGGCCTTAAAGCCCCCCCCCCCCCCCGGTCTAGATAGGGTTAATATAGTGCCGCCACAATGAGACCAGTGCTTGGAGATTGCTGTATATTCTTTTCCTAAGGAATCAACTTTTCCTAGTTAATTTTAAGAGCTGATGTCTGTAAATATCGAGAATCCGGCGTCAGTCGCGAAAACTTCAATTTCTCGGTATTTTGCAAAGATAATCCTAACGGTGAGTTATTTTAGATAATACTATTGAAAAATCCACTAACGCCTTATTTTTTTTTCGAAATCCGGGAAAGTTTTAAAAATGTGATTTTCACCTCACGCTACGGTGGACAGAATGGAAATTGGCTGCTTTTTTTTCGCTCGTACGGAACAACCCGCTTACAGAGATCTAACAATGTAATTTGGGCAGATTATTGCAAATGTCTTTTTCTTTAAAAAACACAAAATACTAAAACGACAGTTCTTGCCATTTCTAATAGCGAGCTTGGTACAACTCAGTAAGCTGGATAAATGGAGCGAGGCCTGTGTCCTTTGGAATTCATGAAAGAAAGCAGAAAGTAGAATGTGAGAAAATATACATTAAAAGCGTCAAACACAGATCACTGTCACACGGGGTATATTGGGAACGAGACTCAAAGTCAATGTTCACAGATTTTTTAAATTGGCCGATCATGTTTCACAGGTCATGACTTTTTTTGTCTAACATAAAATAGTTGCGGAGTCTGTGTTTTGGGTGGACATCTTCAACCATAGTGAAACTCTCCGCTAGCAATTACGACGGAAAGCACAGCGTGAGGGATGGTATTAACTGAGAACTTTCTAAATATGTGTAGCGAAGCTTGTAAATACTCGCTTAAGACATTAGCGCAGACTGGATTAAAGGCAAATGGCGCCAAATACTGCAGTGTTAACAATTAACCTCGGGTGATTACTTGTAATACTAAACACAGTAACCCCCCCTTCCCCCCCGTCTAGTCTTTAATATTGAATATTTTGAATGTCCGGGAACTTTCAAAACCTTTGTCATAAAAAAAGGTATGTTATTAAATCAATATGCTTGTAGAAGTTGAATAATTATTAATGTTGAATAAAAATAATTGTGGTTGAAGTTCCAGAAATATTGTTGTTGAATGAAATTATTTTTGGTTGAAGTTGAACAAATATTTTTGTTGAATGAAAATAATTTCGGTTGAAGTTGAACAAATATTTTTGTTGAATGAAAATAATTTCGGTTGAAGTTGAAAGAAAATGCGTATTGTTGAATATAAATATAAAATGTTGAATATAGATATATGTTGTTGAACATAAATATTAGTTGTTGAATTTTGCAACATTTGGCTAACCATAGCCGAAGGAAGAAATCTTTTCAAACAGCGTAATCGGGATACAAAATATTGGTCATGTACGTATGACCAATTCCACCGCGATCAGAGTCATTCTCGAAAGTTTGCCCTCATTATTTTCTGATTAAATTAAGTTGGTCAGACAAAGCGATTCACTACAAGAATATTTCTGCATGAACGATGTGGGGAGCGTCTGTGTTTGTGTACTTACCTCCGACAAGGGCCGATATATAACTTTATCGCAGGTGGCGAAATCTGATCAACTGAGAAATCGAAGGTCAATAGAACTTCAAAAATTTTGTCATTCAGGATATTTGTAATAAATTTTGCATTTTGGTCACAAAGCAATTCATCGAGTCTTTTTGGTCTTCACTTATTTCGCCCCAGGGCATAATGAACATATACAGCAAGCATTATTTAGCTTGGCTTTATATGGACATACATATAATCTTCACCACATTTATCATTTTCGTATTTAATGCTTGCTTAGATAAGCGCGCCATACTTCACTGCCCCAATTGTTCTCCCAAGTCATGGCGCACACGTCTGGATACCAGAGGGTTCCTTCCAATGACGACGGTAAGAAATGTGAGTCCAAGCGTGTCAATCTTCTTTCTCTGATAACATTTCAGTGGCTAAACGACGTGTTGAAGAATGGAAGTCAACGTCCTTTAGAACAGAGCGATTTCCTTCCCCTTGACGAAGAGATGACAACGTGCTCGGTTACGGAACAGCTTCTAAGTCTATGGGAGAAAGAGGTGGAACGATGCAAGGGAAAACAAAGACCAAAACTTTGGAAATGCATCTTAAGGATTGTACCACCTTGGCGTATTTTACTGATCCTTTCTCTCCAGCTTTTGGAAAGCACTTTTCGTGCTGTTGTGCCGTTAATGATTGGGTTTCTTGTCACGGGGTTGATGTCAAATCACGACGAGAAAACAAAATATTTCCTTTACGGTTGTGCTGCCTCGTTGGCATTGGTAAACATCCTAAAGAGCTTAACTATGCACCAACTTTGCTATCGATGTGAATTGCTGGGCGTACAAATCTGTAGTGCCATCAAGGGGATTGTCTATCGTAAGGTACGAATTTGATAAATTTCGATTGATATTAACTTATCTGTGACACTGTCTTTAAAATATTGCTTGGGATACATAAAAAACAACGGAATGATTTCCACGCAGGTCCCTACTTCGTTATGCATGCTGTAGCCGTACGGTTTCGTTCTCAGAAAACAAGAAATGTTTGCACGCGCACTTCCCAAGACAATTCAACTACAGCATGCATAATGAAGTAGGGACCTGTGCGGAAATCATTCCAAAACAACTGATATTTATGTTTTGCTGTAGTATGTTTTATTACGAAGAACGCAGTAATAATAAAAAGCATGTCCATTTGTCAACTAACTTCAAGTGTAGCTTAGTGTGCTATAAAAATAAAAACTGGTGGAGAAGGATGCGTCTCATGCGTGATAGGAATTTATCATGCAAATCACGACGTTTTGATATGCATGATAAATTTAACCCAGCGCGAAGGGAATTGCAAGTGCACAAGAACATATGAACAACGGTACGGAATGTCCCGTCGATATTTTGTGAACAATTTTGAGCCAGATGACGTTGTTGTCTTAATAAATTCGTGCTTATGAATTATTGTATTTTCTATCGCTATTCTGACCTCCTTTTTATGTTTGCTTTAAATAGATTCCTCTTCTTAGCAAACACACCTTGATGACGTTCTCAACAGGTCAGGTGATTGATCTAGTGTCCAATGATGTTCAGCGGTTTGAACTCGCTATTTTCTGGTCCTTTATGGCGCTCCAGGCATTATTTGACTTTGTTGCTCTCACTTCTCTATTAAGTTTTTTACTTGGATGGCAGGCCGTCACGGGAGTTGCTTTTTTGGTTACCTCGTTGCCATTTTTCATCACCATCTGTTCATTTAATGCTACAATACGCCGAAACACAGCAACAGTGTCAGATCAACGTATTTCATTGATGAATGAGGCCGTATCAGGATTTCGCGCCATTAAAACACATGTATGGGAATCAGTATTCCGAGAGGAGATACGAATTGTCCGAAGGTGAGAAGGATTTATGTTCTATTTATTTTTTTATTCAAAAGTCGTTTTTACGTTTAGGAGAAAGGGTACCTTACCGACTGGCTGAGAGCTTAATCAAACTAACCAAAGTATTAGATTTTGCATTAGATCTATTCCACCAAGTCCACTGGCAATTACTATGTATTAGCTGACAGTGCAATTCATTCCAATGAGAATTCATTAATTGCTTACCAAAAAGGATTCTCTATATTGTGTTACATAGTATTTTTTCCTTCTCTCCAAAAAAGCCATTTATTTATAAACTTATTGTCATATTCCATTCTGTAACAAATAAAATTAATTTCAGTCAAGAGATCAGCAAGATCCGTGTAAAGAATGCTGTGCTGTCTACCATCTCGGCTTTCAGAGCCTCATCTGGGGCTGTGGCTTCTTTCATATCAGTGGTGACTCTTGTGTTAACTGAGCGGCCAGTGACTTCAGCGCTAGCTTTCATGCTCCTATCTTTTATGAACGACTTAAAAACACGTTCATCGGTCTACTTGGCCCGTGCGTCATTGGTACTATTTGAAACTTCGGTGTCTCTCCAGAGGATAGAGGAGTTTTTACTTTTGGATGACCTTCCATTACCTACAAGTACACAGCCATACGAAACTGATGATGAAAATTTCAATAATCCAAGAAGGCAATTAATTAAAAAAACAGAGGAAACAACCACTGAGAAAAACAGAAAACCTGTAATGTATGCAGAACCTATTTTGGCCCTCAGCGTGTCGCATCTCACATGCCAAGCCAGTGATAAATATCTTTTGGAGGACATACATTTTGATGTACCTGTTAAATCTCTGACAGTATTGACAGGTCCGATTGGCAGTGGAAAATCTACGCTCCTTTTAACAATTGCAGGGGAGATCCCGCAGACCAGTGGGAGAGTACAATCTAATGGGACCATCGTCCTTGTACCACAAATGGCTTGGGTCTTCTCTGGTACTATCAAAGAAAACATACTGTTTGGTAACCCATATGATAGAAATACAGAAAGGTGGTGGACGCATGCGCTCTTGCCGAGGATATAGAGCGTTTTCCAGAGCACGATGAAACAGTCGTAGGAGAACGAGGCATAGTTCTTAGTGGCGGCCAGCGGGCTCGCGTGAATATAGCACGCGCAGCTTATGCTAATGCTGATATCATATTACTGGACGACCCTTTGAGTGCAGTGGACTTTAAAGTTAGCGAGTTTATCTTCCAAAAATGTCTGGTAGGTCTGTTAGGCGACAAAACTCGAGTCTTGGTAACCCACCAAGAAAAACATATGAGAAGAGCTGATAAGGTAATGGTGCTAAACGAGGGTCGTTTACAAAGAGAAGGTAGTTTCGAGATGCTTAAAGTGAACGGAGCACCGGATGGAATTCTGGGTCTATCAAGCCAAAGGTATCCAAAGGATGCAACCCTAGATTCTCGACCTTCATTACCATTTGATTCTAAATTCTTAAAGAAAAATTTGCCAACCCAATTTGAGAAAAGTCAGTCAAAGGGCTTGGAGATATTTGATGAGGACCGTGCTATTGGACAAGTTTCTTGGAGGCTCTATTGGGATTATTTCACAACTGGTGCAAGTATTTTGGTGATGTTATTGGTATTAAGTATGTTTCTTCTTAACCAAGGTAAGCTTAAGAAGCCATTAAATATGCGAAGAATACAATATATCTTTACCTAACAGCTATAGATATGCTGATTATCATCCTGATTAGGTCAAAACCACGTAATTATTATCATGATCATTATTATTACTATAACCATTTACCACTATTTTCGGTATTATAATTATTAACATAACTATAATTATGGCTAATATTATCATTATTTTTATTTGTATCAACTATTTGCATATTCAACATAAAAGACGAACAGAACAGGACAGGTTACACCAGCCGGTAGCCTCTCTAATGCTTCAAGGAATAAATGCTTAACTTGCAAGTGATAACCATGTTTTTTTTCTTCACAGCTATTTTAATATCAGGTGATGTGTGGCTTTCGTACTTAACAACTAAGAAATGGAGTGAGCAACGGGAAAGTCCAGTCTTAATAGTCTATGGTTCTCTTGTTGGTGCTGGGATGGTTATATCCTTTATTCGATCATACAGCTATTACTCTCTCTCTTTACGTTCCTCCGAGAGTTATTTCCGTGATACAGGCGCCTGTGCTGTTTTTCGACACAACCCCTATTGGGCGAATCATGAATCGATTTTCTAAAGATATCGGCTGCTTAGACGAGTTGTTGCCCTTTGCGCTCAATTTTTCGCTTCTTTCGCTTTTTAATATTGGTTCAGCGATACTTGTACCAGCGGTGGCAAATCCATGGCTGCTCTTGATTGATGTGCCTTTCGTAGTTGTATGTGTGTATATAGTCAGATATTACCTAAAATCGTCTCGAGAGCTTAAAAGGCTGGAGTCAATTTGCCGCAGTCCCGTCTTTTCCCACATATCCGAAACGTTAGATGGACTGGACACCATTCGTACAAGGGGGCGTCAACATGACTTCATTGATCAGTTTTATCGGTAGGTGCTGTGATGTTTGTTATCTTGCAATCGAATCAGTTGGCAGAAGCATTACCTATGTAGTCAAATGACTGTAAGTCGCTCAGGATCTTAGAAAAAATCGTTATGTCAGTTTAACCTATCGTTCCCGAATGACGATCGTTAATTACATCGGAAATCCAAAGTATTGGCTCCGATATTTCTATTGTAACCCGTTGTTAGTGACATTTCTGACCCACCATCCAATACTTAGGAATCCACGAGATCCACGAGCTAAAAAATGTATCGTGTGTGCAGGGCAACCATCAAAAGAATCCCTTAACAGTTGTATTCGTATGATGTTATCGATAGACTTAGCATTCACTGTTACCCAACCACACGATATATACAAGAAAAATAATTATTTGAGTGTCAACTGTATTTAGCACTGACGTATTTATTGGTTACATTGTAAAGCACAAATGAAATCAAATCAAATGTTGGTTTTTTTGTGGAGAGGGGAAAACCGGAGTTACCGGAGAAAAGCCTCACGCAGCAGAGTAGAGAACCAACAAACTCAGCCCACATATGACGCCGAAGTCGGGAATCGAACCCGGGTGACATTGATGAAAGGCGAGCGCTATCACCACTGCACCAACCCTGCTTCTCTTGAAACCAAGAATGCGCAGTCGTTTCACTACTATAAACGATACCTTGCTCTTGTTATTTCAGAATTCAAGACATTCACAGCCAGTCGTTTGTTGTGGTGGTGGCCAGTACCCGTTGGCTTGGTGTCCGTCTGGATCTCCTGTGTGCATGTTTGTCTGGTGCAGTGGCTCTGGTGTCGATTTTGATTTCCCAAAATGCATGTAGGTAAATCTTGCCATAATGAATGTGTTAGAACATCATATGATAAATACTGCTTAGAGTTAGGGAGTGTTTTTTTTTATAGTCCTACTACATCGTTCAATATCAAACTTCGGTAGCCCAAAAGGGCCAACACAAACAAATCAAGTAGGGCTACGTTGAACTCGTGGATACGTCGGCTACAAAACAGAGAAGTAAGATGAGAGAAAAAAGAAATAATTACTCGGGCTTCCGTAGAAGAGCCCGAGTCTTAAAATGCTAGCGGTTTGGTCGCCAAAAGGGGCGTCCATGGCGTTCCCTGCGTAGACCGCCTAAACTGGGGATGGGAAGGCGAAATCATGTGCTCGCACTTCGTAAACATCATGATTTACACAATGAAAAAGATTTTGCAAAAATACAAACGCACCCGCCGCTCGTGATAGGCCCACACTAAATGATGTCGAGCGTTAATGTGTCTGAATAGGTTGTTGATCTATGAATTCTTTAGCTTTAAGGCTAGCCAAATGTGCAGAGTTCATACTAGTTCTCACGGGATAACAAATAAACGATATGTTAGTCGCCAAAACTGTCAAAGCCGATTGAACAGCAAACTATGATGCTGAGACGAACACATCACTTTCTGAAAAATCAGGAATGTTCGGGAACACAACTTCGAAGGTGGCGGTAACAACAGCTAACTGGATAAGGATACTGATACAGAAGCAACTTGAATAGTAAGGTTAAATATCTATGCTTAGCTCTTCCGCTAAATATCCTGTTTCTGTGATTGTTTTTTTTTTATGGGGGGAGGGGGAAAGGGTTCAATACTAGCTAGCTTGCAAAGTACGATTTGGTATTGCCTACGCAATCACTATTATTATTATTATTATTATTGTATAAGCAATTGTAAATGTTGGTATCCTCTTTGCATCAAGTTGCATGGGCTTGATAGAAGAAAGACATGATGAATACTCTTGATGACTGTGTGGTTCTAGAAAAAGTTGTCAATATGACCAATGCACATGAACATAATGATGTTACAGTGTCAATAAAAGTACAACTATTCAGATCTCGTCATTCAAAGTATTTATATTATGACTGTACTCGTGATTTGTGTAAGCGGCTCTACACACCCCAATAAAATATTGTTTTTTGTTTGTTTGTTTCACGTGAGTCATTAAATTGACTGTTGGCCAAAAATAAGCGTTAAAATGTGAGCATAAAGTGAAAATAATTTCCGCACAGGTCCCTACTTCATTATGCATGCTGTAGCCATACTGTTTCATTCTGAAATAACAAGAAATCTTTACATGTTCATTACCCTAAACAATTCATCTGTTGAATGCATAATGACGTAGGGACCTGTGCGGAAATCTTGCCCTGGAGTGACCGATAACAAAACATCCTCACATGGATCCCGCATGTAGTTTCGTATACATCTTACGCGTGGTAAATGCTCAAGTCAACGAAGCCCGAGTGAACGCTAATAATAATAATAATAATAATAATGAACTTTATTTGAGTGTCAAGTGTATTTAGCACTGCTGTACTAATTGGGGACACTGTAAAGCGCAAATGAAATAAATTAAATCAAATCAAATGTTGGTTTTTGTGGAGAGGGGAAAACCGGAGTACCCGGAGAAAAACCTCTCGCGTCTTGTTTTAAAATTAACGAAGTGTTTTTTTTTTTCATAGTTGTGATTAAAAGAACTTTGAAGGTAATTTTAATAATCTGTAATCACAAGAAAAAAGTGAACAGGGAGCTTAGTAGTTTTTCGAAATATACATGCAGTGAGTACATGATGCCAATCATTTGACTACGTTAGGTATCAGTTACTTATTGATATTTTAACGGGAAGCTTTCGCACCCGTAGGTGATCTACAGAAAGGTCCCGATCCAAAATAACATTAAATTATTAAAAATATATATATATACATATACACAAATCAAGAAATATATTAAAAATACAAAAGTAACTTATAGACTAATAGATTTTTCACACATTTAA
The DNA here is from genome assembly GCA_949710005.1 of Ricordea florida. Classification (NCBI taxonomy): domain Eukaryota; kingdom Metazoa; phylum Cnidaria; class Anthozoa; order Corallimorpharia; family Ricordeidae; genus Ricordea; species Ricordea florida. Next base: position 9,296,789 of record OX453278.1, read on the forward strand.
GTCAGGTGGCAAACAGACAGTTGTGGAAAAATTCGCTAAGTTACCATAAGGGCACAGAACTTAATGTAGCGGAAACCAAATGTAGTTCTAGTATCCTGTTGCTCACTGTCTGCATGTTCAAAGTTTCTAGCACATGTAACAGGGTCGTTCTGAATAAGGTCCGATTTTTGTTGCCATGACATTGTCAATTTTATCATCATTCTATGTTTTTAATAGAAATATCCACCTTGATTCTGGAGCTGATAATAAACAAAACTATGTAGGATTGCCTAGCTGACGAATCATAGCAAACAAGTCCTTCTTCCACTTTTGCAAAGTATGGTAGTGATGGTCTTAATATCCTTAAGACTCTCAATCCTTCATCAAGTTGTATTAATTTATTTACGTTATCACCTGATATGAGGTAATAGCGGCGGTATATTTCAACACTGCTATCATTGGAGATAATTTTCCAACTCTATTTAGGCATTCTGGTTTCACAGGAAATCACATTTTGTTGGCCTTAGAACAGACCCACATGTATTGGACAACCATCAGAGCAGATTGCCAGCTAACTTCCTATTGCTCAGTTTGAATGGCTGGTTGAGCAAACCTATTCCATGTTTTCTACACTACTTTATCAGTTATGCATACAGCTAGTAAATTTTTGGTGCACCAAATTAGTGTATTTGTTATCATCACATTTTGTAACTGATGGTATATGATAGTATGTGGCACTGTACACTGAACTGTGCAGAGGTGTATTTTGTGCTTCGATCTCAATTCAAGAATTCTTTTCTCGAATTCTTTTATCCTAAACCTATATAGTCTGGAAACCTTCCAGTATAAAGGGTGCTGAAAAACTACGAAAGGAAAATGAAGCTTGCTTAACGAAATTTAAGAACTGAAGAACAAACTATAGAAAGTTTCTGACGACCTGGCAAAGTTCCAATATGGCCGACAGGGTGAACAGGAGTTGTCACCGGGAAAAGCGCAGTCAGTTGAATTTATGTCGGGCCTATTTGATAACTTCATCCGCTTTAAAGAGGATGGTGAGAGACAAATTCAAGAGATCATCTCAAGGGTTCATAAAATTTCAACTCTGTGTGATTAGGAAGTCTATCGAAGCCTCGGAAGCGTATAGTTATCAGTTCAACATGAAAATAGTGGGTGTGCCAACTGTAGCGGACCGCGAAACAACTCAGCAAACAGGCGAGCTATGTATGAAGCTATTTGCTGCGTTAGGAGTTGAGGAAGTGTCATTGAATGACATTGACACTGCACATCGGGTGCCATCCCGCGTGGCTTCCAACAGACCCAATGCAATTATTTCGTCCGTAGGTTAGCAAGAGAGAAAGTCATGGCAGCCAGTAGACAGGTGTCTAACCTAAATACAGACGATTTGGGCTTCAGTGGAGCGGTTGATGTAAGTCACATCAACTTATACGATCACCTCACACCAAGGATGCAAGAGCTACTATTTGAGAGTAAAAATTCAGGGATGAGAATAATTATAAATACTGTCGGGCGAAAAACGGATTCGTTTAACTACGAGAGACGGATACCTCGATTTCAGTAAAACTTAGCAGTTTAGAAGACCTATCGATAGTAAAGTTGAGCTAAGGGCACTTGTCTAGATGATACGATCGTTAGAATAAAGCAGCAATGAAGGTGCGAAGAAATAAATCGGAAGAGAGATCAAGTAATTTATTATTGAGTGAGTTACCTTACTTTAATTGCGAGGGTAGCCTCGCTCTTTATCACGGGAAGTTTAACAACTCGATTCCTGTGGACTGACAGCCAAGGCGAAATTTAGACGAATTAAACTTACAGTTCATCTGATTTAGATATTTTTAGCCTAAATTCTCACTTGGATGACAATTTGAATACTGAGTTTAGCCTTCCTAATCAGCGTATACAAAGCTGATACTTTTCCCCACATAGATTCATAATGTTTAAGAAAAAAGTTCCTGAAAACACGGTTGGGTCTAGTTTTTCATTTTCCAGAACGATATTGTGAGCATCAATCGCAATTTAGAAAATGTAGAATTGTTATTAGATGAACTCGATTTCCACTTTGATGTTATTGGTGTTTCGGAAACAAAAATTACAAATTTTAATGAGAGCAACGCCCATCCGAGCATTTCAGGTTACGTATTTTGAACAGGTGCCAACACCATTGGCCTCTGGAGGCATTGGCCTCTTTGTTGATCAATCACTAAATTACAATGTTCTTCAGAAAACTTCAAATGAGGCATTCCAAACCCTTTGGGTTGAAATTTCTTTTGTCGATCATACAAAATATTGTTTGTGGAATAATCTATCGTCAGCATAATTCGCCAGATGACTTCCTGACATATCTTGATAGGACAATAGAAAAAATGGTGTTAGATAATGAGAACGTTTATATCATGGGTGATTTTAATGTAAATGTACTTAAGTGTGAAATATCCCAAGTAAGTCAGGATTTTTTGCTTTCCCTTAGAAGCTGCTATCTTATTCCAACAGTGGACAAACCGACGCGCGTATATAGTGCTCTACTACCTTGACTGCATGATTAAATTTTTGTTAAGAATCCCGACAAATTGCTCGCTAGCGGAAACACTATTTCTGATATTAGTGATCACCTTTCGCAGTTCTGTATCACAACGCCAGAGAAAGATAAATTTCGACAAGTTAAGAATGTAAAAATACCCGATTATTCAAGATTCTCTGTGGATCGTCTTAACGATGAGTTATCTGAAATTGACCGGGATAAAATAATTAAAAATTGTGCTAATTGTGTAAACAAGTTGTTTTCATCGTTTAACAACAAATGTAATGCAATTGTAAACAAACACACCCCGATAAAAAAAGATGTCTAATCACAAAGCAAAGCAGCTAACTTAATCCAGGATAGCTAACGGAATCAGGGCGGCGATTAAGGTCAAAAATAAATTATACGCTCCTGTACACGAAGCCAGGTATAAACAATATAGAAACTAAATTTATACCCTGATACGATTAAGCAAAAGGAGATACTATAATACTCTCTTTGAAATAATATGTTGATAAGAGCAAATCTCCAAAATCATTATTCTTTTTTCAACCTGTTTTACTCGAAGAAGTAAATATTACAAGTAGATATTACATACCAAGTCACACAACTTGTCACATCTTCCTTATTTTCTAACAAAAAAATTAAAGTTAAGTGAAAACAAACTCATATATTAGGTCTCAAACAAAAACGTTCTCCTTAGGGGGTGATAAGGTCTTTGAGCCACCCAGGAGGCTACGTTTGCCGCTGTGACCTCCGCGGGCCAGTGGTTCCACTTGGTACTGATAGGGGTCAATTCTCAGCTGAGGCAGTAGCTTCGGCTTCGTCATTTGTGGGTGTCAGGCTATCCGGGGAAAGCACGTCCTCTGGCAGGGTGGCCTCACTTGGTTCGCCTGTCTTCATCAGCTGCCTTCGATTTCTCCTGTAAACTGCGTTCCCAACTTGCACCCTGAAGCTCCTGGGTCCTGCTCTTGTTGTGCATGTTCCAGGACTCCACGTTTTTCTCACTGGATAGTCTCATGCGTACAGTGTCGGCGATACTGATACAAAGGTTTTGCGTGCTTGTTACAATAGAACTGTTGCCGGTGCTTTGTACCCAGCAGTTTGCGACAGTCGTCTTCTGTGGGAAAGTTGGGCTGCAATAAGAAGCTTACTACTGGGAGCAGTGTCTTACAGCGACGACCCATCAGAAGTTGGGTAGGGCTGGCTGTAATTCCCGTTGTGGGCGTGTTGCGCCATTCCATCAGTGCTTGAAACTCTGACGTTCCGGATGCCTTGCACTTTCTAAACAGATTCTTTACAGTCTGGACTGCTTTGTCTGCCTTTCAATTTGATTGGGGATAGGTTTGCGACGACGACCATGTTGTTGCGAAAACTATGAACTCTCGTGTCGCTTCCTCGAATATGTTGCCATATCCAACTGCAATAAAATCATCCGCCACTTCTTCAACCCCCGCCAAACCTTTCCATAAGCTCGTGTATTTTCCTTTAAAACACTTCTGGAGCTGATGAGATGCCAAATTGTATGCGCCTCCATCCATAGCGGTCAAATGACGTTTGAAAGGTCATCAGATGTGATGATTCTTCGTCCAAGGATACGTGCCAAAAACCATTCCTAACATCCATGACCGTGAAGACGTTTGCTCTATGAAGGCGTGTCGCGATGCCTTCCACCGTCGGACGTTGGTAATTCTTCTTTGTATGGCCCGATTTAGATCTCTGGAGTCAAGACATCAGTCCGCAGCATTCCATTTTTCTTTGGAACGGCGACCATGGAGCTTATCCATTTGTTGGACGTGGTTACTTGGGCAATGACACCTTGGCCCTCTAGAGCATGTAAGGCTTTTTTTGAGCTAAGGCCTTAATGCTACTGCGATGCGACGCGTAGCGTGCTGTGCAGGCAGGACATGTTCGTCTAATTTAATAAGTATACTCGCCATCAAGCTGTCCAAGCTCCAGGCCGAAAACATCTGAGAACTTCAACATTAGCTACTCTTTGGTTATTGGTAATGGCTGGTCTTCTACGGCATAAGCAAGGAGACTTCTTGTTTCGGGCTTGTCGAGGAGGTCATTGTCCTTGAACTGTATGATGTTCATAGCTAGACATGACTTAATACCGAGAATTGGGCGGATGTCTTCGTTGTCCACCAGGCGGAAGTTTATAAGGTATGACCTATTGTTTTTTTCTAAACGCGGATGCTGACACGTGATTTTCGAGCCTCCATAGGCAACCAGTGATGCCTGCGTGCGATTTCCGTTTCCATGCTGCTCATTCTTGGATGCGTTCTTATAAACTTGCAATGAAAGCACGTCGCGCCGGGCGCCATTGTCGGGTTGGAGACGGACGAAATTACTGGACTCTAGTTTCAGTGTCACTAGTTGCGAATCATCAAGTTTCACGGCTGTCACTGCAATCTGGTACATCTCGCCAGCTTCATCATCGTCTTCTAGGTCGGTCGCCTCAACTTCCTTGAATTTACATCTAGATGCGAATTGGTATCGCTTTCAATTTTAGGCATTCCTGGCCGATCGGAGGACAGGATTCTAATTTTTCTGGATGTTAATATCCCCAATTTGTACACTCTTTGCGCCCCCGCCCCTGTTTCTTACGATTTGTCTTGGGTTTCCACGAGTTAGGTATGTGTTCCTGATCTCCTTTAGGTTTCTGGTCCTGATCTTCTTTGTTTGCCTCCGCTTCGGCGAAGTCACCAACAATTTTCATCTGCGCGCGCATGCTTTCGACTGAGCGACATATCTCATCTGTTCTCGCCAGGTCCAGTTGAGATTCTCGTAGCAGCCAGCCTCTAACTTTCGAGTATGCCAAAAATCAAGCGATCTCTGGGCATTTCTTCGGGGGTTATCGTTTCGAGATCACATCCCTCCGCCATTTTACGAAGTGCAGTCTTGTACTGGTCATAACTTTCCCCTACGTCCTGTGTCCAACGATTAAATCCGTAGCGCTCGAATGGGACGTTTTTACGTGGCTGGCAATATTTGGCAAAGTTTTGTAGAACTGGGGCAATCCCTTCCTGGTCCCCTTCTGCGGACCAGTCCGTAAATGTGGAGTTAACATCACGAGCCTCTTCTCCTACGACAGTAAGGAGAGTAGCCACTTGGATCTTTTCGGAATTCTTGTTTAGCTCCGTGGCTAGCGAATAGCTGTTCCAGGCCAAATTGAAATTCTTCCATTTCTCTGCGGAATTCTGATCATGAATGTCCAGTGGTGCTGGCGGCGGTAAGCTTAATCCCGATGCCATTTTCTTCGATTTAGCGTGAATCTGGCTTATTGGAATAAAACACGCTGATATCGATGTCTCTTTGCCTCCATGCACGCTGTTCGCGACCACGCTGTCATCGGAGAGCACACGGTTGTGCAAAGACGCGAAAAACATTGGCTGAATCAACAATATAACAGAAACTGGTGTTGTTAGATATCACATAACAAGTCAAGCAACTTGTCACGACTATGGCTTTCGTGGAATAATAATATTAAATTCTGGCTCTCCTCATATCTCGTACCCAAACTCGTACCCAAACAATGCAAGTAAATCTGATCAAATATCAGATAAAGCCGTTGTTGGATGTGGAGTTCTCCAAGGATCAGCTCTTGGACCATTGTTATTCTTGCTATATACTAATGACATCTACAGATGCTCATTTAATGTTTTACCTCTGCAAATGACACTAACATTTTCTATGCGGACAAAAATATGAAAGATCTTGAAACAACACTCAACAATGACCTTCAAGACCTATATGACTGGCTAACAGCCAACAAACTAACTCTTAATATAAAAAAATCCAATTTTGTTAGTAATATTTCATCCTTGCCAAAAAGGACTTGCTTACCAACCAAAACTTCGCCTGTCGGATGATGAAAATAATAAATATGTTCGTCTTGAGTATAAAGTTTATATAAAACACCTGGGGTTTTCATTGATCAGAATCTCTCTTGAAAATATCCCATTGATTCTTTTTGTCACAAAAATTAGTAAAAATGTTAAGCGTTGGGTCGATTGAAAAGCTAAGCCACTATGTACCTCGACCAATACAATTGAATATCTATAAGTCACTAGTTCATCCTTATCTAACCTACGGTCTTGCTGCCTGGGGCCAGGCATGCAAAACTTATCTTAATAAAATCTTAATTCTTCAGAAAAGAGCTCTTCGCTTATTGTACTTCACAGTCTGGAATAACCATGTAATCCCGTTATTTCTCGAAGCAAACGTGCTACCAATACCAATACATATTCCATTCCTGTTAGTATTAACGCTTACATCAGTAGAAACGTCCTCCATGCGATGCTTCTTATCCTGGGTGGCCACAGAAGTTATTCGGTTTGACATCATGGATTCGTCAATTTATCCTGTTTTCGGTAGTCGTTTCGTTCAATAGCAAGTGCTCATTTGGCTTATTTAAGTCCTCATTCAAGCGCTCATTTCGCTCCTATAAGTCACTCAAGCTTACCACAATAGCAAGAGAATTTCTCATCTTCAGATCACTTTCGAACCAGCTGAAATTCATATACTGCCTGTAATCTTGGATGCGGTCAAAGTTGGAAGAGTGAATGTTTAGCGCCTGGACGAGTCAAAGGCTCACGATATTCAGTCTTCAATTTGGTCATTGTCCTAACTAGAGACATTTAAACTCCTTTTGAATTTAGTAAGACAGCTAATCGTCCTGTTAAGCTAGAAAATGACCAAAAACTCTGGCACTAATACGATACACGTTCAAAGTAAACTTTGATCAGAAGACTTCGGTGACGAAAATTGTCGTCTTCGTATCGGTGCTCCGGAGTTTTATCCGACTAAATACGAACAGTGGCTACACCTGAGTTAGTAAGTGACAATTTGCATATTGGAGTCCCCACAAAACTCGCAAATACGCCTCGCGAATCTACGAGTTAAAAAAGAAAATGCAAGCAAAAAACGCACATCTACAAAACAAAAAAAGAAAACGTTTTAAATTAAGAGCCCGTACATAAATTGCAAGACACCTAAGGGTAAGCACGACTCAAAGAAAATTAAAGTACAATAAAAACTACAACAACAACAACAACAATAACAACAACAAAAAACAGCTCTAGTACAATATGGGCAACGCACAAAGCAAACAACAAAGCACAAAGCAAACAAAAAAGCACGACGCAAACAAAAAAGCAAGGCGCACACAAAAAAACAGAACGGAAACCAAAAAGCAAAACGCTAACTGAAAAGCAAAACACTAACAAAAAAGCTCAACGCAAACACAAAGGCCAAACGCGAATACAAAGCACACAATAAACTTGGCCATGCGCATGTCAATTACACCGGTTTTCATGTCTTTGTTTCTAATAGTTTTCAGTTATGACTTACGGAAAGCGTTACTCACTTCTTCCCTCTTAAGATATCCTCAAAAGAATTTTTTTTGTAATTTCGAAATTTAATTTTGATACGACTAATTAGAAATTACACAAATAAAAAATAATCGGTTACTGCTTCGTTTAAAAATTCCTCGACCTGCGTAGTGTGTACAAAAAACATTTGATGAGTTTACAAATCTTTTATAGTTCAGGTTTTCCCTTCCATTTCGCACCCGCTGCCGGCTTCTTACCGGAAGTCACACCGGCAGACCAGTCGAGAGCAAGTGTAACTGCTCTATCGTAAGTGTAGTCGTTTACTTAGATTTGCGATTTAATGTGTGATCAAAGAACTCTTTTTAGCCTGACCCAGACTTAGGATTAATGTTTTGGATTTAGCAGGCTCTTTAATACTCTTAAGAAGCCCACAAATGTCGCTCAACAGCTATTTTTTACGTTTCTACTTCGGCATTTGCCGTTCTGCAAGATATCCCTTCCGCCAATCATTCCGGAAACAAAACAATATTGCTCTATGAAATGTTTCAATAGAAACTTCAGCCTTCTTTAAAAGATGCGAATAATTTATAATATAGACTTAGCCATAGCAATTTCTCATAGACAGCACAATTCTATCCAAGGGGGAAAGATCCAGTGAGGTTCTGGGATATCGGGATAAGACTGAACTTTTGGTTATTAGTTCTAAATATCGTCCACGACCACCCCTCCACTATATACGAGTTGGTGATGAAGTAATCAAGTCTAGTAAACAGGCCAGGAATTTAGGAGTTGCATTCGATCAATGTTTGGATTTCAAAGAACACGTTAAAATAATCTGCAAGAGCGCATTTTTCCGCATTCGTAGTATAGCTAAAATTAGGCGATACCTATCCCAGAGTACTACTGAGACCATTGTTCACGCTTACATAACATCGCGTTTGGACTATTGTAACGCCCTACTGTACGGTCTCCCAAAGTATCTGATTAATAGACTTCAGCTTGTACAAAACTCAGCAGCTCGCCTTGTTACCTTGACTAGAAGGCATGAACACATCACACCAATACTAAGGAGCTTACATTGGTTGCCAGTTCATTTTAGGATTATTTTCAAAATATTGTTGTTAACTTACAAAGCTCTGAATGGACTGGCCCCTGATTACATTAGAGACCTACTGCGATTTAACATTTCTGGTCGGACACTACGTTCTTCAAACAAGAGGTTGCTTGATGAGCCTAGAGCAAATCTTAAAACGTATGGTGAAAGGGCTTTTTCCGTGGCGGCACCAAGGCTCTGGAATAAACTACCCCTCCAGATCAGACTTTCATCATCAGAGGCAGTTTTTAAGGCTAATCTTAAGACTTATCTTTTTAAGCGTGCATTTGATTTGTAGTTTTTACTTTTTATTTGTAGCCTAATTGTATTATGTAGCGTATTTAATTCTTAGGATTTTAACTTTTAGGATTTAGGATTTTAGGTTTTTAAAGAATTAGGATTTTAATTTTAAAGCATTGTAAAGCGCCATGGACAATTAGTGGAAAATGGCGCTATATAAATGTATATTTATTTATTTATTTATTTATTCTCATGCCGATTTTTGTTTCATAGCTGATCTGTGATTGGGCTGGAAAATGCGTACGGCCCTATTTCTCGAAACGCGAAAGGACCAGCAAAATCTATGCGAGTTCAAATCAATCAATATTATAATCTAGATAGGACTAGATTGTAAATAATGGAGCTCAGAGAAACAATAATAATTAAAAAAATCTAAAGTCTGTTCTTATGAAAATAACAAATAGCTGCTAACCTACGTTTGTGGGCCTTTAAAGAGTATTAAAGAGTGTACTTATTTCTTTACGGTTTGAAGTGTTTCCTTGGAATTCCATTGGGCTAAATATTTCTCTTTTTTTGACAGCTGCGGCTGGACTCGCTTTCGTCTATGTTCTGCAAACGATTGATACCAGTCAGTATGCTGTGAGAATGGCTTCCGAAGTTGAAAAATTTATGACTTCAGTTGAAAGAGTCATGACTTATACCAACCTTGCCCCTGAACCAGGATACGATGATGAACGATTGCCTCCAAGAAATTGGCCCAGTAAAGGAAAAATCTCATTTGAAGAGGTGTCCTTAGTTTACTACCAAGGAGGACCCCAAGTTCTGAGGGATTTAAACTTAAGCATTGGTGAGAAGGCAAAGATTGGAATTGTGGGTCGCACTGGTGCTGGAAAGTCATCGTTTGTAGCAGCTGTCTTGCGCATGCCTGATGTCGATGGTGACATCATCATTGACGGTGTGAAGCTCAAAGACATTAATCTAAAGGAATCCCGTCGATGTATTTCTGTTCTCGGTCAAACTCCTGTCCTTTTCAGTAGATCCATTAGAAAGAATCTTGATCCTGTTGGTAATTTGCCAGATGAGGTTTTGTGGCAGGCTTTGCAAGATGTGCAGCTTAAACAGTTAGTACAAAACCTGGAAGGAGAACTGAGCTATGAGTTGTTAGAACAAGGCTCTAATTTAAGCGTTGGCGAACGACAATTGATGTGCTTGGCACGTGTTCTGCTGCAGTGGAATAAGATCATTATCTTGGATGAGCCGACAGCCCATGTGGATCCAAGAACGGAACAGACCATCTGGAACACGGTGCGTGATAAATTGGCTGACTCAACCATAATCACTATAGCTCATCGTTTGAACACTGTCAGAGACTGTGATATGATTCTGGTTTTCAGGGACGGGATGGTTGTTGAGTTTGACACGTTTGATGCACTTTTGGCCAAGAAAGGAGGTGTGTTGGCTGAGATCGCTGGCGTCGAATCTCACTTATGTAACAATTAAATTTAAGACTTAAGGGGATTAGTTCTTATTGTTGATGATAAGAATATGCAGTTTGTTTAAGAATTTTGGGGAGTATTTTGGAAGGTGTATATTTGTTTTATGGAGGCCTAGCTAAAAGATAGATGTTGATTGATCCAGAATGTTGGACAAATAAATATTTTATTGCTTGGAAAGCCAGCCAATTGTTTTGAATTATATTGGATCACATTGAGTAGTGTTTGGCGCGGTACCAAACATCTGACTCGACCTCGTCCAACAGTTGTATTGTTCTGCGTTAAAATTATGTTAGTTTCGTTGTCCTAAGTAACTAAACGAACACGTATGATTCGTATGCGCTTTAATTCATTTCTAAACTTTCGACTGTCTCTATAAGCAGTGCGGCTATTTCGCAGCGTCTGTTTACAACGCATTGCGTAGTTAGCCAAAATGGCGGAGAAAAACGGAGAAGCCGAAGCTTCAATCCTACATAAAAGACTTTGGAACACTCCAAGAATATTTGATATTCTGCTGTTTTTTGTGTTTTACTCTTTTTGGCCATCTATTCTCCTTGCCCAGTTAATGCTGTTTCCTGAAATCGTTTGGCAAGCACAGAGAGATTCCAACATTTAAAGAAGGGGCGAAGTGTTAGCATACACTTTTCAAAAGTTTGATATTTAAGTTATTTCATATGTTTTATTCCGTGTGAACGTTTTGGGTGTTCGAAATAATTTAGTGTGATGTTGCACCTTTCGGGGCTGCGCTTGTTTCAATGCTTATTAGTGTTATTTAGTGATGAACAATGTTAGGTTAACGAACGTGATCGGTATCTCGAATTTATAATCTTACACTTGATTACCAGACCGCCACTAGGCAACGCGTAGGCTTTGGAAAGCAAGCACGTAAGCTTGATCAAGCGAGGAAAGTTCCCACGAAAACTCTGGACGTGCTAAAACCTTGTCTTTTGTTGGCACCGCGTGGGTTTAGTAAACCTGGCCAATTTAATTACTTTTGCTCTAAATTCCTAAGCAACCTTCGGTCCAGTTAATCCAGCTAAAGTAATTACTTAAGTTCTTGTAAAGTTACACGCTCGCGCATTGCGCTGGTTGCAGTCTGGGTGTCTCTATTGGCATAAGCAGTACAATGATATTGGTGTTTCAAGATAACTTTAGTTAAGTTACTGGATCACAATTTATCCTGGCTATTTTACTAGCAAGAACTGTGGAACTACGTGTTTCCAGCCCAATGGACTTAGTAATTAAGATTGTTGCGTATCATCTTAATTAACCTTTGTTCCTTTGAAGTTGTTATCAGAACCGGTCACGTTCCGAAAGTGCAACGCAGATCTCCAGCAACCGCTGTGATTGGCATACGAAATAAGTGCAGGATAAGTCTGCTTTCCCCACTTCTAATTCTTAGCAAAGAGTTAATCCTGTAACTCTCGAGTAACTAGTGAGATTGGAGTTGAGGTTTTAATCCTTCTAACGAAGCCGCCGTTGTTATGTACTCGCCGACAAATGAATAGATGAAGCTCCTAGCCAATCACAGTGCGTTGCGCGGCCTTGCACCTTCTATAGTTAAGCGTGGTTTTCAAGTAAAAAAGTTAGTCTTGATCAGAGATTGTAGCTGACCGCTTGTCTACGAGAATAAAGTACGAACAAGACTACAAACTCCTACTGTCTGCGAAGTATACCGTGACAGAAGCAAGGGGTAAGCAATGTCTCAAACGTTTTCACCAAGATTGAGAGTCACTGGTACTTCTGTCGAGAGACCAAGCATCGGTGGCACTGGTGCACTGAAACCATTAAGGGCTTCTATCTGAGAAATAATTCATTTCAAATCTACGTGTACAAGTCTCTTGTAGCAAAATAAAGGTCAAAGCTAAAATATGAACCATGGTTGTAGACCAAGGGGTTACAAGCTGATCAACCTACGGTTATCGCTTAACTGCTAACAGTGCAGTACAGAAGAACCACAATCACTTAATTTCGTTCTTTAATAACTGAAAGATCCTCGAATTTATGTTAGCATCATAGTCAATTGCTAAGATAAGACCTGAAAAAAATCAAGCTTGAACGGGGTTCGAACCAATGACATGTGCAACGCTCTGACTAACTGAGCTATCAAGCCAACTGAATTTTTTTTCTATCGCAGATATGTATGCTCGTACTTCAATTTTATCCTTGGTTCAAATTTTCTTCATTTGTTTCAAACTCATTATCATATAATACCATACCAGAAAACAAAGGAAAATAAAACTGAACCAAGGAAAACATTGAACTACAACATATACATTAATTTCTTAATTTAGTTATAGCTAGTGTTTGTAGTCAATATAACGCGTACCTTGATTGAAGAACCATAGAACTGTTCCCAGTGTTCTAAAGAACGCCTTGGAAGAAATTGTGTTCTTAGTAGTGACAATGTTTCACTACGGTTTGTTTAGCACAAACCACCATTTAAAGAAAAAAGGTTTGATGTTAGAGCTATTCAAAACGTGCAGATTTTGAACATCTGTAAAATTAACAGATCACTTGGGGATGTTAATTATTTATGTACACACCACTTTTTAGATTAGCGATGAATGAAAAAGATGCAGTTCTATGGGGTAAACAAACAAGTGGAAATGCTTAAGTCAGTAGTGACAAATTTGAATCAATTAGGGTAGTAAGAAAAATTTATGTAAATTTGACGTTTCGTTTTTGAAAGTAAGGAGGCTATTAACCTTAAATAAAGTGACTTAAGAGGTTTTAAGGTTTTACATAAGAACTAGATTGGGATTATGATTGGGCTTGTATAGATATGCGTGAGGTGACGAGATATGCGTTATTGACGTGGCGCTAAGTCAAGATGACTACATTTGGGCTCGTTCTTTTCTGCGTTTTTAAGAAGCAGAAGCAAGACTCCAAGGGCAAAAAGACCAGGAGGGTACTAGGAGACAATCGTGTCACTGCTGTAGTGCAAAGTCTGACCGTCCAGCCATGGATGCAATTTGTCACAGGTGTGGAAAAAGTGGACGTTGTAAGATTTGCTGTTAAAGCAAGATGTCCAAGTCCAGCAAACCTAACGAATCCAAACATCAAAGGGAGTAATCGTCCATCAGGTTCACTGTGAGATTGATTCAGCTGCAGGATGCAACGTGATGCCTTTGTACGTGCATAAGGCAATGTTTGGAGTAGACGAATTGATGCCAAGTACGTTAAAATTTTCGGATCGATATGGAGACTCTCCAGTTACGAACCTCATGGCGTGTAAATCGCTATTAACACTGGTAACAATTAGCAACCCCAAATCGCCAATTGTCATTTGACAGATACTCGACGATATTTGATCTTGGGCAGAGAAACAGCTCCGCAGGTTGGTTACATTGAATTCACGGAAGTTATTCCAACGGACGATATTCCACCTTGCCAACCCACTGTGACACCAATCCACACTAGTTTGAACGATCTTCCATCAAAAGCGGATGAAGTTAAGGTGCCTGTATGCGAGGTATGGATGATGCTGTTATCTTGAATGGAAAGAGACACTGTTTGCCAATCACCAAGGGTTGCGTGTAGTCCGAATTTAGAGATGTCTTTGAAGGAATAGGAAGGTTACCAGGGGACCAGATCATATTCAGCTCAGAACAGATATTCAGCCCGTGCAACACCCACCCAGAAGGGGTATCAGAAAAGCGTCGTTTTTGTTGTAAAGCCAGATATATCCATTCGACTCTGTCTAGACCCGATGGACTTAGGTAGGAGTATAAAGAGGAACCAGTACTACATGAAGACAATCTAGGACGTTTGTACCAAAGTTTGCAGTTCTAAGTACTTCATACTCGTCGATGCTAAATCCAGTTACTAAATGGTAAATCTAGGCTCTGAAGGTTCGTTGTTGACCACCTATAGCGCTCCATGGGGGAAATACAAGTGGTCGAGACTCCCATTTAAATTGGAAGTCAGATGTGTTCCAACAAAACGCAAAATGCAGTTCCAAGAGAGGTTAATGGCATCCCCGCTTGTGTTGGCAACATCTAGGCTTCTTGAAACAACAAGGATAAATGGAATTAGTTTAAACCCCAAGAAAGTGCAGTTTAAGACCCCTAAATGTGAGTTCTTTGGTCAGACGCTGACACTTGAGGACACGAAGATTGACGAAAGAAACGTAGAAGCCATGAGACAGATGCAAGTGCCAAGTGACAAGAAAAGTGATTCAGAGTTTTCTCGGCGTGGTTAACTACCTAAGGCGTTACTCAGTCAATTTGACTTGTCAGAACCACTCTATCAATTGATTACAGAGAGCACCGAGTAAAGCAAAAGTGCGATCAAAAAGAAGAACTCACCGAGACCCCAGTGCTTGCTTATTTCAACCCAAAGGCTGAACAGGTCGTTCAAACGAACGCATCAATGAAGGGCTTGATGTAATACTACAAGAAGGACGGCCAGTGATCTACGTATCAAGAACTCTTACTCCAACCGAGGAACGCTACTCCGATATTGAGAAGGAGTTGAGTGGATTGGTATTTGACATTTGGAGGCTTCAAAATTACGTTTATAGTAAAGCAATAAGAGTTTCGTCGGATCACAAACTGTAAGAAACCATTTGATAGAAAGGCATTGCCGCAGCAAGCCCAAGGCTACAAAGGCTACTCTTGAGACTCACCAAGTACAAGGTCCAAGTGGAGAACATCAGTAGAAAGGAAACACAGTTGTCGAGTTGATACACTGAGTCCAAAGCCTATGGATGCAAAGCATCTTTAATCTTCTTATCATTATTTATACACTGCAAAATAATTCATCAGGTACAACAAAATTTCAATAACATGCCTAATATCCTAAATTCTAAAATTTTAATCCTATTATAACCTAAACTTAAAACAATTTTACTTATAAATCTTATTTCCATGAGTGTCGTGTGTTCTTGGTATTACTGCGACAGTTCCCGCAACTGAGAACCGACATTATAGCACCAGAGTTGCTACTAGTGCTGAACCAGCCCTGAGTCAGCTACGACACTATATATTCCATGGTTGGCCTCAACAAAAACAACAGCTTCCGAAACAGATTCAGCAGTACTGGAATTATCTTGAAGAGCTTGCAATTGAGGATGGTTTCGTGCTCAACGCTTATAGACTAGTCATTCCAACGACACTCAGGTTGGGATACCTAAACAACCTTAACGCAGGACATCTGGGAGAGGAGAAAACCTTGCTGAGAGCACGCGAGACCGCGTTCTGCCCTGGGATCTCAGATGACATAAGAAACGCAGTCACAGCATGTGATACTTGCCAAAAGCATTAGCCGGCTCAATAGAAGGAACATTTGCTTCCACACGAGGCGCCTAATTTGCTATGGGTCAAGCTTAGATACGACGTTTTTGGACATCGTACTATCATTATTTACTGGTCGCAGATTACTTCAGCGTTTCCTGTTGTAAAGAAGTTGACTAATCAGACGGCAGGTCACTTGACAGATGTTCTGAAGACTATTTATTCAGAATATGGGATACCCACAAAGATGTATAATCGCACTGCCAAGCAGCGTCAGGACCTACAGCAGTTCCACAATGTTCATATCCAGTTACATCGAAAGAAACGTTCCTGATAAGAGGGCACAGTGATCCAGCAGCCAGAAGTCTCCTAGACGTTATCAGGTGCAGACTAAATCTGAAAGGACATCGACTCGCTCGTTTTATACGCCCAACTGTTCTGAACCAACAACAAGGCCTGAATCAAGAGTCGAACACTCTTTCAGAATCAGCTGTGCAGACAACATGTAAACCAGGTTCAACTTTAACCGACACTAGTAAGTAGATTTTTCTAAACTTAGCAGCAAAGCAGCATATACTAGATCTCAAAATTGCTAACATTGCAGCTTCTTGGACAAGAAGAAATATTTTGTCACCTAATTAAGAGACTAATCGAGAAAATCTAGGGTTGCTAAGGCCCGGTTTAGCGTCGCACTTCACATATGTCAAATTTAATGCAGGTGAGAAAAATCTATTGTTTTCTCTTATTTGCATTACATTTGGCACATGTAAAGTTCGACATCTAGGCCAGAGCGATTCTTTATATCTTATCTACATGTCCTGAATAACAATACCCAGGGTAGAATATTACTCTCTGTTGAATTATATTTTCTGAGTGACATCTTTACAATATCCAATGTTACGGTCCTTTTGGTCGGCACCAACTGAATTTCAAGATGTCTAGGAAAATGTCAGTTAAGCAACGCGATTCAGAGATACGAATTGTCTTGAGAAATAGACAGTATTAACAGAGATATAGATATCTGCAAATTCGGCGAGATCTCGCATCAAAATGCTGAAACTTAACCCTATCTAGACCGGGCTTTTTTTTGCTTGTTTCGCCCGGGGGTGGGGGGGGGCTAATGGCCCCCCCCCCTCCGTATCTCGTTAACGAATGGTCGTATGACCACCAAATTTACAGTGAAAGGTGTATAGGCAAAAAACAATCTACACAGGTAGTTTGACATCATGATGACGTAATACATTCTTTTTATGACGTCATCTCTTGTATTTTGTAAAATACGGTATTTTTTTCTCTTTTAGGCATCAAACGTTTCAACATAAAACTGAGCAAGATAAATGTTACTAATAACAGTGTTGTATATCTCAAGCATTGTTCACATAATTAGCGATTAATATATACGTCATGATGACGTTATATATGTATGTGTAATGACATAACTTTATGACTTTTCAAAGTCATATACATAAAATGTAGGTAATCATTACAAGATCATTACAAATCAGAGTTCGGGTAAGTCTTAATGTCAATCGCCAGTTTATTAAATAGATTTAGGCAAGCCTAAAAGCGGAGCTCCTCACACAGACCCTCACACATTGAAAATGTTGTCACTAAAGTTATTAAATACGCCTGGTATACGCAACTACTTAAAGAAGATTCGATAGCTGAAATAACTCCTAAAAAAAAAACATCTAGCTCGCGACTCAACGGAAGAACCATTACCTGGTCAGCAAAATTATAATACTTTTACTACAACACCAAAAGCAGTTTAGGAACTCCTTAACAAATGAAAAATAGACACTCAGCTTTATGCTTATGTCCCTCCAACAACGCTTGAAAACTTGTAGGAAGAAAATTTTTCCTCCAAAACCGCTATGAATATAGAGATTACTTCATGGTTAGTGAGCGCGGACGATTTTTCTTCACGAGTTGTGAAGAATAGAAAACGAACGAGTGAGCGCAGCGAACGAGTGAGTTTACTTTTCTTCACAACGAGTGAAGAAAAATGGTACGGGCGAACTAACCATGAAGTAATTTGTTTATTTTTTAGGTACTGAGATTTACTCCTTACAAAATACTACTAACTGATCATGAATCACGCTGGGCTAGAAAAGTCAAGATACCACAACAAGGTGCAAAACGCACTTAGCAGGCTTTATTTTGGAGCATACCGAATAAACATGACAGTCAAGTTAAAAATGCGTTCAAAATTTACTTCTCTAAAATGATACAAACATAGCACGAACTGGAAAATTCTACTTTAAACACTGTTGGAAATGTCGCTAGAAGTATAAGAACCAAAGACAGTTAAAAACGTTTTAAAACGACTCGTAAATGACTCAGAAATGTCTTGTGTACGGGAAATACAATGTAAAATTACCTTTTTGTTTTGATTTTAATGCGGCTCTTGCTTTTTCAAACACCACTTCTTTTGAGATGCTGAATCCGTAGCTGTTTTACTCAAATAATCATAGCGAAAGAGAGAACGGAGCGAACTTGGCTCATAATCTTTGTTTTCCTTCTTTCCCACTGCTACCGGACAAATTCACTCATGAACTGAATTGAGCTCGTTTGAAGGAATTTCTTCTACGGACCTTGATTCGCCTTTCAACGTAAAGAATTCTTTCAGTGAAGCGACGGGCTGTTCGGATTTGTTATTCCTATTTTTATTTTCTTGATCTTGTATGAAGTCCTCGACAGAAGCTGTATCTGCAAACCTAGAATTTCTCAAAGAAGAAGCTGAGGAAGAAGCCGTTATTGCTCACTTTTTGCCGAGTTGATGGCGCCAAAACTGATCCCACCTCTATGAACAGTGAATCTGTCGGACCACTTTTTTTCACTAGTGAAGAAAATGATCCAACCAATCAAATTGCTTCTAGTTTTTTACAGACTATTTTTCTCACACAGATTTATAAGGAGTAAATCTCAGTACCTATGGAATAAAATCCGTTTCTTCAGCAAAACATTGTAGGCTGCTGTAGACGATGTAGACTGCTGGCTGTAGGTTGTGTGGAGCTCCGCTATTACCCACAATGTATTGATAAACCATCCCAAAATGCAATTTTCCATAGATTTCCAAAAATTCAGTAAGTGTCATACTTACTCGCCAGAAAATAGCAATTTTCTTGAATAGCTCATGAGTGTCTCCCTACAGTGGGTCTGCTCAGACTCTCTGCATGCTTTATAGGCTTGGATCCACTTTTTTTAGTTACTTATTCATGCCAGGCCAAAATACATGTTCACGACTCAACACCTTGGTGGCCATATCCTTTTTGATCTCTGATTTAAGGGTTTTGGGGTTCACTAGTCTTTCTCCACGGAAGACTAGACCACCAGTGACTGCTAATTCATCTTGGAGTTCAACGTGGAAATAGTGTGAGACATGAGGTGATAGAGCTGATTTGTCATCTGGCCAGCCTTCCTGGATGGTCCTCATGCGGTGCTGTAGGACCGGATCAGTATTCGTGTTTCGGGGGATCTCACGAATTCTCTCATCATGCATGACTAAGTATGTGAGAGCATTGATGGTTTCAAACTCTGCTAGGTCATCATCACTGGGTTTCGACAGGAATGCTCTGCTAAGAGTATCTGCAAGGAGGATCTCTTTGCTTTTGAGGTACTGCACATTGATGTCATCAGCTAGGGCTCGAACCAGCATGCCTTGAAGACGCCTGGGAGCTCTGTGAAGCGGTTTCTTTACGATAAATTCTAAGGCATGGTGATCTAAATAAACCACAACGGGTCGGCCAAAGGTGTACTGGTGCCATTTCTCGAGAGCAAATACTATGGCCAACATCTCCTTATTTATGGTTGCATATCTAGTTTTACCATTGCTTAGGGCTCTGCTCGCATAGGCCAGTAGTCGTCCCTCTTGTAGGAGAGCGGCTCCCAAACCTTGTCCACTAGCATCACACTGGATACAAAGTTCCTTCGCTGGGATAAAGTAATTCAGTACAGCTGCCTGTGTTAGGTGACGCTTGATTTCTTCAAACTCTTTTTCCTGAGGGGAATCCCACATCCATTCAGTGTCGGGGCGGGTGAGATCGCTGATAGGTCGTATTGTCTCTAAAGAGCCTGGGTACAAACTTAGATAGATAGTTCACAGTTCGTCTCAGCCTTTCCACCCCTGCCTTGTCAGTAGGGGGTTCCATCTTTATGACAGCCTCTATCTTTGCGGGGTCAGATTTCAATCAATTTTTACTGATAATATGGCCCATAAACATTATCTCAGGCACTTCTAAGCGGAACGTTCTTTGAGCTGCGTTGGAGGAAGATGCAAGCTCGTTCATCATGTTCCACATCAGTGTGGCCCCAGATGATTACATCATCAGCTATACAGCAAACGCCTTCCAGGTCTTCCAAAGCTTGGTGGAACCTTTTGTGGAAAATTTCACTGCTTACTTTCAAACCAAATGGGAGACGCAGCAAGTGGTAGCGCCCAAATGGAGTTGCAAATGACGTTGGTTGACTTGAAGCGTAGTCTAGTTTGCACTGGAAGTA
The DNA here is from genome assembly GCA_949710005.1 of Ricordea florida. Taxonomy (NCBI): domain Eukaryota; kingdom Metazoa; phylum Cnidaria; class Anthozoa; order Corallimorpharia; family Ricordeidae; genus Ricordea; species Ricordea florida. The sequence continues at coordinate 9,317,203 of OX453278.1, forward strand.
TCTATCTGGACGTCTTGTAGTACAGGGAGCTTGTTACCATAGTGTTGCCGTTTTAGCACTTGTTTTTTTTTCTGATTGAGTGGCTTAGGGTCCATACATATGCGAATGCCAGACTCTTTTTCAGCTACAGACGTCTGGCTGACCCAGTCAGTGTGCTCATCCACTGAAACAATTATTTAAGCATCAACCAGTCGCTGGAGGTCTGCTCTAACTGCACTCTTTCTTGCCTCTGGAAGTGTACGAACACAACGCACAACTGAAGCAGCTCCGTCCACAACGATCAAGTGGACCTCCTTGCCAAGGAGATTTCCTGCTACATCTTTGAAGGCATCAGGGAAGAGCTGAACGTATTTATGATCAGAGGGAACTGCACTGACCTACTTTGAAGTTACCATAGTTTACTGTAGTGAGACCCACTGCCTGTGTTGCATTACCACTGAGTAGTGGGGTGAGATACTTGTCGACAATCACAAAGGCAACTTTGAACTTTCCTTTGTAGCCGGGGTTTTGATGCACTTTGCATTTGCCAAGGCTTTAGCAGATGACTTGTTCCACATTTGAAGGTTGACAGTTTGAAGGCGAATCTCAAGGTTTCCAAGATAACGCTTTGCACCGCAGTCAGCTTAAAGTTTCACAGGTTGTTGGTTGACCTCAGTAAATCGGTTGGTGCAGAAATTTGAATGAATTCACATCGTGACAAAGCTTAGTTGTTATAGCACTGATAGTTCCAGTGCTACTGTCTGAGGACTCACAGGCACAGTCTTCATTTATACCATGACCTTTACATTTCTTTGAAGCAGCAAAATGATTCTTTTCACCATGAGACGTGCATGACCCTCCCCAGGCAATGCAAGACTCCTTTCTCATAACGTGAACTTGTGTGCAGAAATGGCACGTCTTCGTGGCTGAACGTGGACTCTCAGGGTGGCGAGGTTTGTCTTTGGTGGAGCCCCTGGGTTTCGAAAACTTAGCATGCTTCATTGGTTTTGTTATTCCTTTGACTTCTTTGATTTCTTCACACTTGAAAGTTTGCGGCTTCCCTAGCGCGGCTGATCCCGATAGCTGTCAAAAGGATTAGATCGTGCGTGGACAGGAGATCTTCCTGCGTCTTGTCATCCAACATGCCGAGAAGTCAGCGATCCATTATCAAAAGTTCACGAATACAGTCACAAAAGCCACAAGTATTATTTCTAAGAACAGACACATATTCGTCGATTGACTCACCAGAAACGCTCGAAGAACTCTTTTGTTTTTATCCCAGAGAGTGTTGGTCAAAAGAATAATAATAATAATAATAATAATAATAATAATAATTATAATAATAATAATAATCGATATTTAAACAGGGTGACCCCTTTAGTCGCAGGACTGGTATCAACGGGGGCCTTGTATAACGTAAAATAAGAAGAGCATGTATAGATAATATATATCTATAAAAAACTAACTACTTTAAAAGATACGCTAAAATGTTTAAAAATTAAAAAGCTTAAAAAGGTAATAGCGTTCTCATAGAAATTGGATATCGAATTGAAAATGGTCTAAAAATAACCTAAGAAAAAAATCGGAGATAGCCTTGAAACGCTCCTTAGGTGGCAAAATCATTATGTTGGTTGGAAGGCTATTAAATGTGCATGCACCATGATAATAAAAAGACTTTTTTAGCGATATCTAAATGAAATTTGGGAAGTATAATGTCAGTGATTGACGATCTAGTGCATCTATTAAAAACATGTTCGTTGTCGCTCTGGGAGCGTAACAGGAAATAGTCTTTAAAGTATAGAGGAACTTCTCCGACCAAGCACTTGTTAACTAACAGTGCACAGTGCTTTTCCATGGTTTTTGTAAGAGGCTGCCAGCGTAGGTTCTCGAGTATTGTTTCCGTGGCTATGTCAGGTTTAAAACCGTATACGATTCTCGCAGCTCGCCGTTGCAGGCGTTCAAGAGTCTTTCTGATAGTGCTTCCCAGGTGGCAAAAGCACGTATCACAATAGCTTAATATCGGTAGCACTGTGGCCAATAGATCTTATTTGCTGCTTCCGTGGTTAAACAACCTCGTAATCGTGACAAGAGGCCAAGTCTGCTGGCAACGTTTGACCTTAAATAGCTTATGTGATCGTTAAAAGATAAATACTCATCTAGCAAGACTCCTAGGTACTTGAACGACTTTACTTGGTTGACTTATTTTCCTTCCATGCAAAGCGGACTGTGAGATTCAGATCTGAATAGCCTCTGACGAGTTCCAAATAGAACATACTCAGTTTTCTTTAGGTTGAGGAAAAGACCGTTCGCTGTTAACCAGTAAGAGACGTTATTAAGATCAAGGCTTAAGTTCAGCTGTAGTTGGTCAATGTTTGAAGCAGCAGTAAAAATAACGGTGTCGTCGGCATATAACATAACACTAGACAGACCAACGGCCAAAGGAAGATCGTTTATTCAAGTTGGCACCTTCACAAGTGGCAATACCAACAACTGCATGCCAGAGTCCTGCTCGATCATGCCTGTCAACTGTTCGCGCGGCTACTCTAAACCACGCTTGTTGGTCCCTGGAGAGACTGTATTGTCTACCTCAACAGCTAGTTCTTCATCGTTGACCGGCCTCGAGATGAGAGTCCGTCCCGCGGGTTCTGTGGGCGCTGCGGACACATCGATTGTTTCTCGCAACAAAGCTGTTGCTTGTCATTCACATCAAAATCATCAAAACCTCATTCCTCTCAAGCGTACCCAGGACCAGCGTTCTCCTTCATGCTTGAAGTCCATTATTTTCGGAAATGTCAATGCTCGATCTCTCAGGCAAGAAACTGGAGTTTTTGTGGACCATGCTATTGATAAGAAAATCGACGTTTGTGCTGTCACTGAAACTTGGTTACGAGATGAAGACACCGTCGCTTTAGCAGCTATGGCTCCTGTTGGATATTCCTTCAGGAATGTTCCCAGAGCTGATGGTCGTTCTGGTGGTGGGACTGGATTATTTCTACGGGACAACTTGAATATTAATGATTTTGAAGGTCTTCAGCACCAATCCTTTGAATCATCTGAGTGGAATGTTGCCGCTTGTGGTCGTTCTACAAAGTTTGTTATCATATATCGTCCACCTTATTCCGAGGCTCACTCCGTGGCTACTAGTGTATTTTTGGATGAATTCAGTAGCTATCTTGAGGACTTGGTGCTCTGCCCAGAGATGCTGGTAATTGCTGGTGATTTTAATTTCCACATGGATGATCCCGCGGATGCTGATGCTAAGAAATTTGCCGATCTTCTTGAGACCTTTGGTCTTACTCAGCACGTCAATTTCACAACCCATGTTTCTGGTCACTGGCTTGACCTTATTATTACTAGGTCGTCTAATTATGTGGTTGTTGTCTCGCCACGCCCCTCATTGTTTCTTTCGGACCATTGTTTCGCCGAGTGCTGTCTTGCCATTCCATGCACTGCAGGAACTGCGACTGAAATATCGTTTCGCAAGTACAAGGACATTGTCGTTACAGCTTTTGAGAGGGACATTGCTAACTCTGACCTAGCTAAACTCAGTGATTGTGAGCTCGCAGATGGCTATGATCGTATTCTTGGCGCAATTCTTGATGCGCATGCTCCTCTCCGTCGTAAGGTCATTGTCTCTCGCCCTAGAGTACCCTGGTTTAATGACGAGCTTAAGAGTTTGAAGTCTAGTCGGCGGAAATTGGAAAAAAGGATGAGACGAACTAACCTCGAGTCTGATATCATGGCTTATCGCACAGTATGCAATCAATATTGTTTTCGTCTGAACGAAGCCAAAAGGAAATATTACGACGATCTTATTGAAGATTGTGCAGGGGATTCCAAGAAGCTCTTTGGCGTAGTAAAAGCTCTCTGTAATGTGCGTGCTGATGGTCTTCGGCCACATGACAATCCTCGTCATCTCGCTGATGAATTTGGTGAGTTCTTCTGCCGCAAGATTGATCTCATTAGGCAAGATATTGGAAGTTGTTCTCGGCCTCCTCAACCTGTCCTCTGTATTCCATCACCTTCTGCTAGATTGACACAGTTTTCGCCCGTGTCTGAAGCTGATGTACGTGACATAATTTCTTCATCTTCGAACGCTAGTTGTCAGCTAGATCCTATTCCCACATGGTTGCTGAAGAAGTGTATCGATGTACTCGCACCTATCATTACTAGGATGATCAACTTGTCTCTGGTCAGCGGCAGTGTACCTAACAATTGGAAGGTTGCACTTATTTCACCATTACTTAAGAAGCTTGGTCTTGAACTTGTGTATAAAAACTTTCGTCCGGTTAGCAACCTTCCCTTTATTTCTAAAACTGTTGAGAAGGTAGTGATACCGCAGGTTCTCGCCCACTGCTCTGAGCATGCACCTCTACCGAATAATCAGTCATCCTATCGACAACATCATTCGACTGAGACTGCCTTGCTTAAAGTACAGAATGACATTCTCCTCAGCGTGGACAGGCAAGAAGTTACTTTGCTCGTCTTGCTCGATCTTAGTGCGGCTTTTGATACGATAGATCACTCTATCTTGGCAGATCTTCTAGAGTGCGACTTTGGCATCAGTGATCTTGCTCTCTCCTGGATAACATCATTTATGCGTGGGAGGGTGCAACGTGTAACCATCAAGCAGGAGCAATCTCGGGACTTCTCCCTTTCTAGTGGAGTTCCACAAGGAAGCTGTTTGGGCCCTTTGTTATTCATCATGTACGCTTCTCGGTTGTTTCATGTGGTGGAAAAGCACCTGCCCTCGGTACAAGGGTACGCTGATGACACACAACTCTATCTTTCGTTTCGCCCTACGTCCACCCTTTCACAAGATCAAGCGATCCGAGCTATGGAGGATTGCATCACTGATGTTCTAGCTTGGATGGGCCATAATATGTTAATGCTTAATGATAGCAAGACGGAATTTTTGATTATCGGTTCCCGTCAGCAACTTGCAAAGATAAGTATGGGCTCCGTTCAAGTCGGAGATTCTGAGATTGTGTCAACCTCGTCTGTCCGCAATCTTGGGGCCTGGTTCGACGAGAATTTGTCAATGGATGCCCATGTTGGGAAGGTCTGTAGTAAGGCCTTCTTTGGTCTTTACAAGATTAGGCAAATAAGGAAGTTTCTATCGGAGGCTGCTACCAAAACTTTGGTTCACGCATTCGTCACGTCTCACGTGGATTATTGCAACTCTCTGCTCTACGGTGTTTCGCAGTACCAGCTTAATCGCTTACAGCGTGTACTCAACACTGCAGCACGTGTCACGTGCCTTCTTCCACGATACTCCCACATCACTCCTGTGTTGGTTCAACTTCATTGGCTTCCGGTTGTCTCCCGGATCAGATTCAAGATCGCGCTGTTGGTTTTTAAAGTTCTTCGTGGCTGCGCTCCTTCTTACTTATCTGAGCTATTACACCTGAAGGCTCCTGGGCGCTATGCACTGCGTAGTGATGATCAATGTCTCCTTGTGATTCCACGAACGAACTGTAAAACATTTGGTGACCGAGCATTTGCGGTTGCCGGACCTAGGGTCTGGAACAGTTTACCATTATGCATACGCAAATCCAGTGACTTGCAGACTTTTAAAGCTAACTTGAAAACATTTTTATTTAGTCAATCTTATTAACTTATTTTAGCATTTATTGTTTTAATTCAATGTAAATAGATTTCATAATATATATTTTTTTAACTATTGTAAAGCGCATTAGAATATTTTTAATAATTAATTGCGCTATATAAATTAATAAATTATTATTATTATTATTATTATTATTATTATTATATGTTTATGTGAAGAATAAGCAATAGAGGCCCTAACACGGAACCTGGAGGTACTCCGCTACTGATGTTGGCGGCAGAGGAAAGGTGATTTTCAATGGACACTCTGAGTCCTGTTAGTGAAATAGCTCTCAAACCACGAGAGAGAGGCTGGTCTTGAATTCCATATCTGTACAACTTGTTTAAAAGACCGTCATGGGGAACAGTATGGAAATCCCTTTTCAGCTCAATAAACGCTGCCCCCGTCAATAGCCCTTTGTCCATATGACCACAAATTTTATCTGTAAGGAAGGTAACTGCCAACTGAGTTGAATGATTTGCGCGAAACCCCGATTGATAAGGCGAGAGAAGAGAGTTTTCTGATAGGTAGCTATGTATAGCTGATGGAAGACAACTTTCTCCAGAATTTTAGACAAGATCGGTAAAATTGATATAGGCCTGTAATTGTCCAGATCATCATTGCTTCCAGATTCTTAAATTCTTAATAATATCGGCCATTTTGTTTCGAACTTCACCATCGCCTAATTTCAGTCTGTTGAAAATCCGCATGGCGTCGATTCCGTTCTGTGGAGAAGCATAGCACTTTTGTAATCCTCAGGCTGTTCTTGGAGGCCGATTATTATGCAGCAGTTTTCCCATCTTTGTTTCCAAATTTTCCAATTATCAGCACGATTACTGTCAACATCAAGATATTTTTTTTTTGACGTTGTTTTGAATACAACAACAACAACAACGAATGCTTTATTTGCATAACCATAAATGAGTTGCAGTATTGCAAAAGCTATTAGTCTAAATTTAAGAACTGATGCAACTAATTATTACGTGCAAAACATTACAAAACGTTACAGTTCTCATTCATTCATTCATTGATATTAATTTGGTTCTTAATTCAAAGCATTGCGAGATAAATGAAACTAATTGGCAGTTAATCAGATAATCAGAGGAATTCATAAGAAGAGATATTAGGGTATCGTGTGAAAGCGATTTGAAGTCAGGTATTTTAGTTTCTAGTTTGGAGAAAAATGTGTCTCTGATCTGAGAATAAGCCTTACACTCTAGTAAGAAATGATTTTCATCTTCAAGAGATTGTGGAGCAGGAACTTGAGGGCGGCGAAAACGCGGTGCTGATTTAGGTTCGGCTGCTTCAATTTCAGTGCCAGGCAATGCTATAGCTCCACAACGACTTGCAAGTGACAGGAGGGGCACGAAGATCAACGAATGAGAGAAGCGATTCGGATGGCAAACCGCGACGTTTTTCTTATTTTGTCCGGAGAAGAAACAGCAGTAGGAATTAACGAAGTTGTTTTTTATTCCACTGCCAGCATGTAACAAGTTAAAACGCGTAGCTTTCTTGTAGGACAGGTGCTAGAGTAAAAAAGGAGACGTGTGAAGGAATACAATAACTACTACTCAAGATGGCGGTTCAAGAAGTCGAAACGTTTCTTTCTTTGAAAGTGAGGTTATGACATAACATGCCAGGAGGTTGTCATATTGTAACGCAATAACAATATTGTTACAGCTTCCTGTTCTTAAGGCAGTAGCTAATAAAAAGGGAAAAACAGTTCCAAAATAAGTGTTTTCAGACAAAGGTATGGCTAGAGGAGAGATTTTCTTGTAACTTTGAACCCGTTTAACAATTATACTCCGAAACGAGGTAAATAGTGGCAGAATATTCGTAAAGGGAATAATCGTTTTATAGTGTACACAAATAAAGCAACCTAAGTAAGGAGCATCAACAAGCACGACGGCGATGCTAAGGACGAAAACGGTAAAAAATTTAGTTACCTACCTATTGTGCTGCTAGCGGCAGACTCATTTCAGTTTTTTTGCTCTTCCAAATGGTGAAGAATGTTGATTATTTCTATTGAATTTTATTCAGTCTTGCAAAGAATTTTTTTCATTCAACGATAGCGTCCTGGAGAAAACTTGAAATATTTTTTTTTTTTACGCTAAACAAAAAAACTTACCATACTGTCTTTTGCACGTGCAGCCTCATCGTATTTTTATTGTTAGTGCCGTCGTGGTCCACGTCCTCGTCGTCGTCGTGTTTTCCTTAACCTCTCTGGTGACACCGCTCTGAAAACTCTAAAGGGAGAATTGAACCCAGTCAGTTGACGCCACTTAGTTTTCTTTTACGAAAACTCACTTGCACAAGGATTTCCCAGAGTTCCTTGCATTATTGAAAAGTGTTGAATATTCGTTGTGATGAATCAATCAGACTGCTTAAAATGCCAAGGTTGCAGAGTTAGCATATTAAAGTCAAATCAAATCATTGAGATATTTTGAGGCCCAAACAGACTCGTAAACAAGGAAAAAACAACAAAACCAGTTTTTGTTGCCATGGTAACGAGTTGTTTATGAAATACCTTTTCTTTTTAAACGTTATTCCTCATTTAAATTTTGAAATTATTTGAAAAAAATATTCGCCGCTATAAAGTCGAATAGTTGAACCTCACATTTCTGAAGAAAACAAAAAAAGCCATGTTTTTAGCCAATTTAAGGTACAATCCCTCCTTAAGATCTTGAGTGTTGGTATAAACTCACGACCTCCCGTTCGACAGGCCGGCGCTCCACCAACTGAGCTAACCAGGCTGCGCTTTCAGTGGAAATCACTGCTACCACATAACATAAAATTTCTACTTCTTTATATTCAAAATAAGCTGATAAGTCTGCACCCAACTGCTGAGGCGGCTTAGGTCAGAATTAATCTTAGATTCAATTTCGATAGTAGACTTGGATGTACAAACCAGTTTCATCAGCATACAAGTTAACAGAGCATTGTTCGAGGATGTCAGGTAGGTCATTTATGCAACACCAGCTAAGATAAAATCCAAGTCGTACATTGCGTTATTGCAGTATGTCACTTACTCCTGCTGGTGAGAAAGGCGTTAAACCTGGTCCAGTCTTTTGCTGCATCATCTACACCAAAGCCATGTGTAAAGAAAACGGTCGTCATCACGCCTGAAAGATTTGTTTAGAAAAGGTGGAAATTCAATCTTGCTTGATAATAATATGCAATTTTTTTGCTTGACAATAATAAAACGATTATTCCATATTATTATCATTATTATAGAAAAATTGTGATAAGCCACATAAAAATTGTGTTCCTTACTTTTCCTAATGAGAAATGCCGTCTCCTAGATACCTAATTGTGTCTAGAACTGGAAATGAACCAGGTCAAAAATGGTATTGAAATTATATTCGAAATGTTAGTCTTCAACCGGGTTTCTTACAAGTGACTATGTGTTTGGCTGTTCAGTTGTGGCTCGTCTCTTTCAATCTCTTGCTTCTCGCTCCTCTTATCGAATAGAGCATGTCGAGTGTCTCATTTTCTCACCAACTACTTGTTTGAACCTATAAAAGACTTAATTATTCAATATGGAAGACATTAAGAAGTTGGGCGTTGGGATTTTCAATTTGACGGTTTTGAACATTTTTAAGGTCGGGTTTTGCCTATTTCAGTTTACGGTTTTTCCGTTTTTTGGTTCTCGGTTTTTGGCACAAAAGGTATTTCATTCGGATTTGTAATTCGAAAAGTGACTTGTTGATGCAAATTTTCAATTGAATCAAGTCGACTTCCAAGCTCCAAAAATTCACTGTGAATTCTACATTTTCGATGGTGGTTTTCAAAGCTATAGAAAGCTTTTACCGAATTTCCACAAAGCACTTCAATGCGATTCAATTCAGGATTTCTAGGAATTTTCCTCGAATATGAACAGAGACTTCTTAGCGCCGCTTCAGATGTCAATCAGTTATATAGTTTATCAGATCGCTTAGGAACCATAAGGGTTTTGGAAAGAGGGGCTGTAAATCTTTGATTTTGTCTTTGGGTTTCGGTTGTTGGTTTTTTTCAGGGGTTTTTATTTTCTTATAGGCCCTAACTCACCTCTTTATCAAATCAGAAAGCGTGAGTCTTTTCCCTAGCACTTTAACAACTCACTGACTCCCTGTTTAGACCTGAAAAACTCGCATAAGTGGCACAGTAAGTAGTTAGACAATTCCCATGTTCTCGCTCTGTTATTGGAGCATTGGCGTCAACTTACATTAATAAGAATCAGGAAACTGCAATAACGGTTTTAAAATTAATGGTAATAGAATGCTGTTAATCTCACAATATGAAGTGTGACACTAAAAAAGAACACGCCTTAAAGGGACACTGTCAAGAGGTCGCACGCGCAAAACGCTAACCACGGTGAACTTCAAACCATTTCGCCACGATGATGAATTTGTCTCTAAGGGAAAGTGATTTGCTTGTATTTTACATCTAATCATGACCTATTTAAAGCGGGTGAAATCAAATATTAATTTGAGAATGGTTAGGAGCCTTCGATCTTCAGCCCTTTGCAAGTGCAAAGGTTCATGCAGCACGAAAAAGGAAAGCAGAGACCAATCAAACATAAAGCCTTGCTAGCACAAGCACAAGCTCCTTTGCGAACCGTCAACATGACATTGTGTAACAGCGTTATTATAAGATGTTTTGTATGGGAATATAACGATTGTACAGAATAGTAACTGTTCAATTAGCGTCTCTGTATTCCTCTCAATACAGAGACACTAAAACTCGCTAGAGTGGCGGAATTTTTCCCTTTTTGCTGGGCTTGCATTTGAAACATTGATTTTTAATGATAAGTGTTTCATGGCTTCATTTTCAAGCAATTTGCGTTTGTATTAACTAGGAATTCCTTACGAGCTACAATCTACCCGAAACCTTTGTAACACTGCAAAGAGCCTTAATGTGATAGTTAATCCTTTGAAGGCTTAATGCCGGTGTGTTACCAACTCACTGATTCAAAGTACAATCTACAATCCAATATTTAGTTGCTTGTTTGTGTAACTGTGGGTTTGTACAACATTTTAAAAGGTTATTTACCTCAAATTAAAGTTTTAAAAAGGGAGCTAAAAGCGCTAAATATGAATAAAATACATTAAACATAAAAATCAGTTTGCCAAATCTTTATCAAAAAGTCTTTTAAGCCTGCCATAGAACGAATATCACGCGGTAGCGTATTAGACAGTGCTTTGCTGCTGCATAACGCCACGACTCAAATCGTATCTAGTAGATTTCACTTAAGGTGTAGAAAGATTAAAATTCTTCATTGTATTTTAATTTTCAAAATAGGTCAGCTAAAATGGAGACAAGCATCCCCTTTGTTACATGAGACTCAACACACGAATATGCTTGGTACACACTTCACACTCATTGGGGATTGGCTAGTAATCCCCACGAATAACTTTTTTTTATATCGTCTTATTGCTAAAATGTTTTCTCTTTATAGATACCGCTTGAAGACGGCATTTGGCCTGCAGAGAATCTGGGCCTTAACACCGTCCCAAGAGGAACTTTATAGATTTTACTCTGTCTAACGCCGGCCGATTTTACTCTTCGAATGGAGACCCCTTGAGAGTGAAAGGGTTAAGTTGCTAGGAAACTTCATTCACTGCAAATAATTCATCCACTACAAATAATTTCTAGTGCCGCTGTTCGTTTAACTTACGCTTGACTGACAGGAACCCTCGCATATCTCTGAGATTTGTACAAATTTGTTCCGATGGCTTTTCTTCGGATACTCTGGCTTCCCTTCCTCCAATAGATAGGTCTCCAGTGTGCAAGTCTATTTTATAATTCAGTGTCTTATACACAATTCAATCAATTCCAGATTTGCGACCCCATGCTTTCATGTTTTCAATGCATTTCTAAGAACTGCCATGGTATCCTATACCATCAGAATTATCTGGTACGGCGCAGCCGTTGGTCTTTTTATTATTCCAGATTAGTTATCTCCAGCTGTGCTTTGGCCTCTACTTCAAAATTTTATCCAAGCGTGAGAAGGCCGATCTTGTAGATAGGATCTTATAATGATAACCCTTCGTGCGAGAAAAGGCCCGAACTATAGATATCGAAACAATAATACGAAAATATTATGAGGTTGTTTGAAATTTCGTCATTAACATACAAGAAGGTAGGATTACATTAAGATAGCTTTCTATCCCTCAGAGACAACGATTTCCGGCCTTTTTCGAAAAATACGTAGGATACATTAACATAACTTTCTACACCTCAGAGACAACGATTTCCCTTTTCCAAAACTACGTTCTGGAAATAAAACCCTGAATTTTTTCGCTTTGCTGAACCAACAGAAAATGCTGACTACTTTCAATGCAAACAGTGTGATTCAGGCAGGCGGAAATGAGAATTGAAATGAGACGGGAGATCCATAATCCAATGGGAGAATTTTCATCGTAGTTCTGCATTTAACCTAATCAGGTGCAAAAACAAGGCCAAAGAGAATTTAACAGGTGTTGATTCCGCAACTGCCTAGTTGCGTACTTAATTGCGGCGATCTTTCACTTGCAAAATCTTTCTTCTGTAGTTCGAATACAAGAACTTTCATATATTCACATTTAGATAGACAATCATTAAGATGTATAATTTGCATTTTAATTAGTACACCAACACTCGGCCGAACCAACACTCAAGGTCTTAAAATAACTGAGGAGAATGTGCTGCAGTCTGCTAATGGTTAGACATTCTAGTCTTCTCGGATAATAACGAGAGACTGTCTCACAGCACTGTTCTGGTGGGACGCTAAAGATCCCATAACACTGTTTGAAAAGAGTAGGGGACGTAGACCCCGGTGTTGTGATCGACCTTTGATAAAGTTTGATTGTAATTAATTAATTAATAGGAGAATTGATGTAGAGCCCCTTTGAATATATTTATATGAAAAAGAGGTCTAGCTATGCAAATTCATTATCATTGTCATGACACAGAGCACAAACAATGCCCTGCTTACTCTTTAACCCGTTAAGAATTTCATTTTCGGGAGATCCAATTCATGATATATTATTAACATATATATTAGTTCATCTAGCATAAAAACTGTAAAATTTGTCGAAAGCAAAGAGACACTGCGCACTTGCATAGTAGCCATACGAAAGACAAAGTTCGTTTATTTTTCCGTCAGTGCTTTAAATTTCTAAGTCATGGCACAAACCTCTGGATACCAGAAGGTTCCCTCCAATGTCGATGGTGAGAAATCGGAGCCCAAGCTTGTCAACCTGCTTTCTCTTATAACATTTCAGTGGCTAAACGACGTGTTCAAGAATGGAAGTCAACGTCCCTTAGAACAAAGCGATTTCCTTCCCCTTGACGAAGAGATGACAACGCGCTCAGTCACCGAACAGCTTCTAAGTCTGTGGGAGAAAGAGGTGGAACGATGCCAGGAAAAACAAAGACCAAAACTTTGGAAATGCATCTTAAGGATTGTACCACTCTGGCATATTTTACTGATCCTTTCTCTCCAGCTTTTGGAAAGTATTTGTCGTGCTGGTGTTCCGTTAATGCTTGGACTTCTTGTTACGGGGCTGATGTCAAATAAAGACGAGAAAACACAATATCTACTTTGCGGTTGTGCGGCCTCGATGGCGATGATAAACATCATAAAATGTTTGACCAGGCACCAGTTTTCCTATCGATGTGAGCTGCTGGGCGTAAAAATATGCAGCGCCATCAAGGGAATTGTATATCGTAAGGTACAAGTTTAATTTTTTTTATAATATATGTGTCATTGTCTTCAAATATATTGGTTGGGACTGAAATGAAAAGTCCATTGCTATTATTTTAATTTTTGCTCAGTGTGGTATTTGATAAAGAACATAGTAATAGTAAAATTGAGGTTATTAATTTAACCAGGAAAGCTTGATCTATCACAACGACAACATAACGGGTGGACGGATGACTTTACCATCTCAGTAAATTCGTGCTTATGCGTTATTGACCAAAAGGAAGGTCAAGACAAGACCCTGATTCGGATCAAAAACAGTATCTGGGCCACTGTGGACCTACTCCTCCCTTAACCCAACATCAACACTAACATTTTCACTTCTTATAACTTGTTGGGTTGATGTTTATGTTTATTATTGGTATGATGTTTATTTAACCGCCGACCGGTTAGCTCAGTTGGTAGAGAACCGGACTACCGTGCGGGAGGTTGCGGGTTCAAACCCCGGCCGGACCAACACTCAGGGTCTTAGAAATAACTGAGAAGAAAGTGCTGCCTTTGTAATGACATCTGTAAATGGTTAGACTTTCTAGTCTTCTCGGATAAGGACGATAAACCGTAGGACCCGTCTCACAACACTTGTTCCTAATGATCTATGGGACGTTAAAGAACCCACACACTGTTCGAAAAGAGTAGGGGACGTAGTTCCCGGTGTGGTGGTCTATCCCTACGTCTGGTTTCATCTGACAATTCATGCATGGGTTGGGTGGGTGGGTGAGATCATATATGGACTGATAGCGGCAGCCAGAGGCGCCTTTACATGCTGACGTCCGATCTCACCCAATAGAATTGTAAAGCGCCTTTGAACATATTCATATGAAAAAGTGCGCTATATAAATTCATTATCATTATCATTGGGTTAAGAGAGGGGTCGGTGCACAGTTGTTTAGATACTGATATTGATCGGAAAATTCTGTATTTCATATAAGCATTCTAATCTCTTTCTATGCTTGCCTTGTACAGATTCCTCTTCTTAGCAAACAGACCTTAATGGAGTTCACAACAGGTCACGTGATTGATCTAGTGTCCAATGATGTTCAGCGGTTTGAACTCGCTCCTTATTGGTCTTTCTCGGTGCTCCAGGCATTATTTGACTTTGTTGCTGTCACTTCTCTATTAAGCATTCTACTTGGATGGCAGGCCGTCACAGGAGTCGCTATAATGGTTGCCCTGTTCCCATATTTCATCACAATCTGCTCAGTCAACGCTACAATACGCCGACAGACAGCCCAAGTGTCAGATCAACGCATTTCATTGATGAATGAGGCCGTATCAGGATTTCGCGCCATAAAAACACATGTATGGGAATCAGTATTCCAAGAGGATATACGAAATACCCGAAGGTTAGTTCCATTTTGTTTGTCTATGTTTTATAAGCTGTAACTTTTAAATGTTTCTCCTTGAGATTAAATTTCAGTTTACAATGTTTGTCACATGGTACGGCAAACAGATGACGGGATTCTAAAAACAGTCCCGGCAGGTAACCAAAGCAAGAGAGTTTAAATAACATCTAGGCCACCAATCCCGGCATAGGGTTAAGCTGTGTACTTACTGAAAACAGCCAAGAACTTATTTGGAACCAAAATTTGTTCTCCGAAGTGATCATTTATATTATTACATCTAAAACCCTTGGATATTAGCAAACGCTCGCTCTGATTGGTTCCCTACTCATAAACATTAGTACGGAAAACGGCCATCATGGGCCGGAGGAAAGATTTCTTGAATTAAACGGGAAAAAATTCAAGTCTTGCAACTAAATATGGGACGAAATTATTTGGCAATGGGTGAGCAAATTATATCGCCTAATTGGCACGATTTTAAATTTAAATTAAGAACTAAAGTGAAACTCTCCGCCATTTTGAAACATTCGTCGAGCACGTAAACTGAGTTTTTTTTTCTTTTTACTTCTGTCTACTTTTACCACTTTTAAATCTCAGATTGGTTCTAGTTCTGGTTACAAAGTCATATATTATTATGGTGCAAACTAGTCCCAATCTCTCACAATCTAGGGTTTAGAGATATAATAAAACAATCAGTCCCCTCAATCTTGTCGTACATGAACTATAGCTGACTAGGCGCTACTTGCCTCATTGGCTATGGTTCATATTTGACTCGATTTCGTAAAAGGCAGCGTGACACTTTAAATTTGTGATGAAACAACTAACGAATGAAATTGAAATTTGTTGTAAGTATAATGTTTCTAAGCTTACAGCACTCGCAACTGGTATTATTTAAATATTTCATTCTAATACAAATAAATTTGATTTCAGCCGAGAGATCAGCCTGATACGGGTAAAGAATGCTTTGCTGTCAACCATTTCGACCTTAAGAATCTCATGTGGGACTGGGGCTACTTTCATATCAATAGTGACTATTGTGCTGACTGGGCAACCTGTGACTCCAGCCATAGCTTTCATGTTGCTCTTCTTCATGCATGACTTAAGAAGAAGTGTATCGTTCTATCTGGCTCGTGGATTATTGACATTATTTGAGACTTCTGTCTCTCTTCATAGAATAGAGGAGTTTTTACTTTTGGATAACCTGCCATCACTTACAAGTTCACAGCCTATCGAAACTTGCCTTGAAAATATACATAAGCCAAAACCGCAATATACATGTCGTAAAGAACCAAGTTTGGCACTCATTGTGGCGAATCTGAGATGCCAAAACAGTGATAAAAATATTTTGGAGGACATAAATTTTGATGCACCCGTTAACTCTCTGACAGTGCTGACAGGTCCAATAGGCAGTGGAAAATCAACGCTCCTTTCATCAATTGCTGGGGAAATCCCGCAAACCAGTGGGAAAGTTCACGTTAATGGGACCATTGTCCTTGTACCACAAATGGCTTGGGTCTTCTCTGGTACTATCAAAGAAAACATACTGTTTGGTAAACCATATGATAGCGAGAAATACAGAAAGGTGGTGGACGCATGCGCTCTTTCAGAGGATATAGAGCGTTTTCCAGGGAACGAAGAAACACTGGTAGGAGAACGAGGCATCGTTCTTAGTGGCGGCCAGCGAGTTCGCGTGAATCTAGCACGCGCAGCTTATGCCAATGCTGACATCATATTACTGGACGACCCTATGAGTGCAGTGGACGTTAAAGTTAGCGAATTCATCTTCCAAAAATGCTTGGTAGAGCTGTTACGCGACAAAACTCGAGTCTTGGTAACCCACCAAGAGAAACATATGAGAAGATCTGATAAGCTAATTGTGCTAGACAAGGGTCGCTTACAAAGAGAAGGTAGAAGTAGATGCTTAAACAAAATGGAACTCTGTGTGAGACCATGGGTCTAGCGAGCAAAGAATATTCTAAGGAAGCAACCGTAGATTCCCAACACCCATTACCTGTTAAGTCGAAATTCTTACAGGAAGGGTTTAAAACGTCGTTTGACAAAAGTCAATCAAAGGGTTTGGAGATATTTGATGAGGACCGTGCTATTGGGCAGGTTTCTTGGAGGCTCTATTGGAATTATCTCAAAATTGGAGCAAGTCTTTTAGTGATCTTGTTGGTATTAAGTATGTTTCTACTTAATCAAGGTAAGCTTGAGAAGCGATTAAGAATGCAATAAATCTTTTTCATGTAACTAATTTTCCAGCTCGGAATGCATGCTTGAATGTTACTTTTACACGCTTATCACAAAAATTGCACTGCAGCTAAAAAAGAACGTTTAATGATATCAAAATCTTATTGAAAATATCAGTAACGATATCATTAGTGTGGCTATGATCAATTTCAGGCAGCAGAATTTATTTTCCATCCAACCGTACAATGGTTGATTAGTTCAGCCAATTAGGAGCCCGTTGCGAATTCTGGGTATAGATACTATGCCAACACCCAGCTTTGTCCTGTAATCAGCATTACAACTGCTATGTGTTGTTGTGTCGTCACAATTCCCGATTCTGCGTTAAATGCCTCGTTAGCTTTTCGCTAATAGTAAAACTCAATTAGCTATAGAGGCGCCATTCTTTGGAACGCTGTCTCGAGTCATTTTACAGACCAATTTACTGTTTTTTATCGCAAAGTGAAGAAGGACCGTTAATTTAAGGAACTTGATTTTAGTGCAGAGTCGGTCCAGTCGCTGCCCAGGCACTACCAAGATTTTAAATGCTTTTAACTATAGTCAATTTACTCAGAGGTAGCTAATGTAAATTCATTTTATTTCTTGGTGAAAATCTTACTGCATATTTTTAGAGTCTTAATTGTAGTTGTATTTTGTAAGTGTTGCTATCCTTTATTTTTATACAGTCTTATCCATTTGTAATCATTTTTACACGACCCCACAAGCTTTGAGCTTTAAATCTTATCGTGTTTAAATAAAGGATATGTATGTATGTATGTATGTATGTATAACAGCCACTGAGTTGGCAAAGCAGAACAGGTCACAGTAGCCGGTGTCCTCTTTAATGCACTGATGAATAATTGCGTGACTTGCATTGCTAGTGATGACAGTGATTTTCTTTTTACAGCCATTATGATATCCGGTGACTTGTGGCTTTCGTATTTTACATCAAAGAAATGGAGTGAACAACGGGAAAGTACAGCCTTAGCAGTCTACGGTTCTCTTGTTGGCTTTGGGGCCGTTTTCTCCTTTATTCGATCATACTATTTTTTTTCTCTCTCTTTACGATCTTCCGAACGTCTCCATGACAAAATGGTTATTTCTGTGTTACAGGCGCCTGTACTGTTTTTCGACACAACCCCTACAGGACGAATAATGAATCGATTTTCCAAAGATATCGGCTGCTTAGACGAATTGTTGCCTTCTTTGTTTAATTTTTCGCTTTTTGAGTGTTTTGTCATTGCTTCAAGTATTCTTCTACCAGCGGTGGCAAATCCATGGTTGCTCTTTATTGATGTGCCATTCATAATTACATGTGTGTATATAGCCAGGTATTACCTAAAAACATCTCGAGAGCTTAAGCGGCTGGAATCAATTTGCCGCAGTCCCGTCTTTTCCCACATCTCCGAAACGTTAGATGGACTGGACACCATTCGTACAAGGGGGCGTCAACGTGACTTCATTGATCAGTTTTATCGGTAGGTGCTTTGTTATTTGTTACTCTTCCTGAACAATAAAGGCGAACATGACCTATGAAAATGGTTATAAATTGCCTAGGAACCTAAATCTTTATGAGTAATAAAAGTTAGTTTAGCCTATCTTACGTTCGGATAGGAACAAAGACTCAAAACAGATATTGTAAGAATATAAAATATCTACGATGGTTTCCCCTCATACTAGAAATGGTCAAAACAGGTTTCCAAAAAATGGTACTTGCATGCAGATACTTTAATAACTGCATTTGTTGGTTGTTATCGACAGATCAAGGATTCATACTTGACGTATCACAAGTAATACGTCTTGACGAGCAGTCATTTCGCTACTAACTCTAGATTCCTTGCTCTTACTATTTTAGATTGCAAGACATTCACAGTCAGTCGTTTTTTATGGTGGTGGCCAGTACCCGTTGGCTTGGTGTCCGTCTGGAACTCCTGTGTGCATGTTTGTCAGGTGCAGTGGCTCTGGCGTCGATTTTGATTTCCCAAAATGCATGTAGGTGATTCTTGCCATCTTGCTTGTGTTAGAATAGTATGATTATATATAGTATAAATATTTCTTATTGGCTAACCAGGAGAGCCATTTTGAAGAGTATCGGCCCCATATCTTTACAGTACTAGTAAGGACGGAGCGTAGCGAAGTGTGACAAATATGGCGAAAGGCAATTTATTCTTTTATTGCGGTTCGCCTATCGCTATTCGTGTAATAGAACTTTTAACTACGCACCTGGCTCCGCGAGCGGGCAAGAAAAGGCAAATTATATCTGCCAGCTACACTGTCAGAAATGTCATATGTTACCTAGCTACACTACCCAGAAAAGCATACACAACAGTGTAAATACAGGGGCCTGTAGGTCAGCAAGGAACTCAAACCTACTTTATTGCAAACCTGCCATCAACTTAACAGAATACTCTCAATCATAAAAGATCGAAACTCCTACAGAAAATGTATACGAAACCGTAGAATACGAAAACCTAATACCACTTTGTTGAAAAAGGGAACGTATACCACCAACCTGCTGCGGTGCCGCCAACTCCGGTTGCAGAGGTACGCAAAAACTAGAAAAATAGTGAACAAACAAAGATAAATTAACTCAAAATTTGCAAAATAAATTTTGTTGGATGAGCAAAGTGCTGACCTAGACTGATTCAAATCTATAACAAAAAACTATATATATCTAATGACACTACCCACAATCCCTTCTACTCGGACCCAGTCCTCTGGTCCGTGCTGGCAAAATAGCTAGTTCTGATTGGCTACCCGAGCGAATAAAATGAGCCTATCTTGCCCGTTCGGGATCTACCGCGTCTCCCGCGAAACGAAACAACGCAAAAAAAGCCATAAGATGAATTCTTTATAGACCAAGCGGTCAAGATGGCTGGATATTGACCAATTATGCAGCCAGCTTGACCTTACCCTTGGTCAAAAACGCATATGTATTAGATAGCTACTGATCGTGCGCAAAAATCCCTTAATTAGTCATAAAAGGGTGGAGATTTTCTCTTTAATATTACATTTAAGCTAAACTGCTTTTATTTATTTTCACAGCTTTGGCTGGACTCACTTTGGTCTACGTTCTGGACACAGTTGATGCTATTCAGTATGCTGTTAGATTGGTTTCCAAAGTAGAAAATCTTATGACCTCAGTTGAAAGAGTCATGACCTATGCCAACCTTGCCCCTGAACCAGGATACGATGATAACCGATTGCCTCCAAGAAATTGGCCCAGTGAAGGAAACATCTCATTTAAGGAGGTGTCCTTAGTTTATTACCAAGGAGGACCCCAAGTGCTAAGGAATTTAAACTTAAGCATAGGTGAGAAGGCAAAGATTGGAATTGTGGGTCGCACTAGAGCTGGAAAATCATCTTTCGCAGCGGCTGTCATGCGCATGCCCGATGTCGAGGGTGACATCCTCATTGACGGTGTGAAGCTCAAAGATATCAATCTAAAGGAATCCCGTCGATGTATTTCTGTTCTCGGTCAAACTCCTGTCCTTTTCAGTAGATCCATAAGAAAGAACCTTGATCCTGTTGGTAATTTGCCAGATGAGGTATTGTGGCAGGCTCTGAAAGATGTGCAGCTTAAACAGTTAGTACAAAAGCTGGAAGGAGAACTGAGCTATGAATTGTTAGAACAAGGCTCTAATTTAAGCGTTGGCGAACGGCAATTGATGTGCTTGGCATGTGTTCTGTTACAACAGAATAAGATCATTATCTTGGATGAGCCGACAGCCCATGTGGATCCAAGAACGGAACAGACCATCTGGAACATCGTGCGTGATAAACTGGTTGACTCAACCATAATCATTATTGCTCACCGTTTAAACACTGTTAGAGACTGTGATATAATTTTGCTTTTTAGGGACGGGATGGTTGTTGAGTTTGACACGTTTGATGCTCATTTGGCTAGGAAAGGGGGTATTTTGTCTGAGATCGCTGGCGTCTAAACTCACTTATGTGATAATTTAATGTAAGGTTTAAAGTTATTAGATTTTATTGTTGATGATCAGTTCGAATTGCGTTAACACTGAATTTTTGTGGGACTTATCTTGGCAACAATGTTGCTTACATAATTGCAAGGATCTTTCATTTCAACATCTTTCTAGCGCAGTGTACGTATATGAAATTTTCATATATATATATATATAGTTGTGTAGAAAAGAAGGTTTGCCAGGTTATATACATATATATATATATATAGTTTTTAATGTTATATACATATATATATATATATATATATATATATATATATATATATATATATAAATTGTAAAAGTAGATTAATTGTAAAACAGTGCTCAATACGTGAACGTAGAGCGAAGTAGTTGTTGCGGTAGAAAAAACACACAAACAAACTACGGGTTTATCCCTACAAGCCTGTTTCGTGGTTGCCCACTCACCAGGGGATATGGTGGGAATGTCCTTTACCATCGCTTATATACAAAGTAGTTAAATTTACATAATAATAGAGATCGTTAAGTTTCAGGTATTGCGTAAGAGGGTTTTGTTTCTGTGGCGGCAAGAAGACACAAGCTCATTACGTTTGTTTAGCGTGGATAGTTCGGGTCGGCAGATGATTAGGAATTTTTCTTTGAGGCAGAGGTTACATCTTTTGCTTGAGCTGTTATATGGCGAGTGCGAAGACAGGATCCGCCAGGAAATAAAGTGTTCAATGTTGTTGTCTTTAAGGGTCCCTATGTGTTTGCTGAGCTCGGTGGAGTTTCTGTGTTTAGCGTGGCGGAAAGATGCGGTGTGGTTTCTGTATCTTGTTTTGAAGTCGTTTTCCGTAAGTCCGATGTAGGTTTGGGACGTGTTGTTGTCTTTGCGCGTAACGGTGGCTTGGTAGATTACCGATGGTTGTAGGCAGTTTCCGTTGAGTAGGCAATTGTTCTTTTGTCGGCAGTTGCATGTCTTTCTTTCTTTAGTGTTAGCGGCGGTAGCATCGTTGGTTTGTGTAGATGTGGTTAAGATGCGTTTATTATGGTTGTCGATTATTTGTTTAGTGTTGTTCATGCAGCTGTAACTGATCTTGATGGTGTTGCGGTTGAAGATTTTACGGAGCTCGTGGTCTTTTGGGAAGTGCTTATCTACTAGAGCGAGGAATTTGTGTCCGATGTTAATACTTGTGTTCTTGCTTCTTTCAGCAACAGAAACAAAACCCTCTTACGCAATACCTGAAACTTAACGATCTCTATTATTATGTAAGTTTAACTACTTTGTATATAAGCGATGGTAAAGGACATTCCCACCATATCCCCTGATGAGGGATAAACCCGTAGTTTGTTTGTGTGTTTTTTTTCTCCCGCAACAACTATATATATATATATATATATATATATATATTGTTTAAGGGCCCTGTTCAGGGCGCCTGTTGTGCCTTGCCGCGGCATAGCTTCAAGGGCTTTGTTTGGGGTTTTTATTACAAGTTTTTCCTAGGATGGCCTTTTATGAATACTGTGAATATTTTACATGCGGGTCCCTTCACACTTTTGGCTGACTTGACGAATCATGTTATAGTTTTTTAACATTAATCTTTTTGTGTTATATCCGATTATTTATTCATATTTGGTTTGCGTTTCTTGAGTTTTGTATCGCATTGTCATAGTTTCTCGCTTAGTAATCACCGATTGTTTATCATTGGTTAATTTTTTCATTTTCATGTGTTACCACGCCCTGTTATGTAATCATCTTTGTTATATTATGTCATCTTTTATACTGTAAACCTATTTAAGGACATTGTAATTTCTTATTCACTTGCACTGCAACTGATGAAGGTCATTGACCGAAACGTCTATTTTTATTAAATTTTTAAACTTTTTTTAGATTTTTTACTGTATATATATATATATTTTTTTTTTTCGCTCGAAGTTGTCCGTCCTCGTTTTCCACAATTGCCTACAAATTTCATTACTCGAGGGTTGGACTACGAATCCTTTTGGATCCTTCTGGCGTGTGGCATCCCTGTTGGCTCGAAGCATCATAACTTTTTATATATATATATATATATATATATATATATATATATATATATATATATAATCGTGAGAAGTTGTAGAAAACACTGCTGAATAGTGCTCAATACACATTTGTGTAGAGCGGTATATAGAATTGGGTTACTAAATGAAAACACACATGATTCCCTGCAACTCTGAGTTTCGTGCTTACGCACTCATCAGGCAGATTAAATCTGCCTGATGAGTGCGTAAGCACGAAACTCAGAGTTGAAGGGAATCATGTGTGTTTTCATTTAGTAACCCAATTCTATATATATATATATATATATATATATATATGATATATATATATATGATATATATATATATATATATATATATATATATATATATATATATATATATATATCAGGGGATATCCCCTGATGAGTGGGCAACCACGAAACAGGCTTGTAGGGATAAACCTGTAGTTTGTTTGTGTTTTTTCTCCCGCAACAACTACTTCGCTCTACGTTCACGTATTGAGCACTGTTTTACGATTAATCAACTTTTACACTATATATATATATATTTCTTAATTTGGTTTATTATATAGCTAGTATTTGTTGTCAAAATAACGCGTACCAAGATTGACAAGGCATAGAATTGTTCCCAAATTAATAAGGTGACTGCTCTAAAGAACGCCTCGGAAGAAATTATGTTTTAAGTAGTGTCAATGTTTCACGACGGTCTGTTTAACACAAACTACCATTTGAGGAAAAAGGTTTGATGTTAGAGCCACTCATGCGATCATACCAAAACGTGCAGGTTTTGAACGTCTGTAAAATTAACAGTTCAATTGGGGATTTTAATTATTCATGTACACGCCACTTTTGAGATTAGCGATGAATGAAGATAGTTTGCAGTTTTATGGCGGTAAGCAAATAAATCGAAATGTTCAAGTCAATAGTGACGAAATTTCAGTTAGTAAATTAGGTTAGTAAGAAAAATCTATCTAAATTTTGCGTTTTCTTTGGAACGTTAAGAGGCAACTAATCTTAAGAGGTTTTAAGATTTTACATGAGAACTAGATGGGGATCAAGCTTAGGGTTTTATACATGAGTTATTGACCTAAACCGAGGTAAAGGGGTATGCGTTATCGACTTGGCGCTAGGTCAAGATGGCTACATATTGGCTTCTTTTTTTTCTTTTGTGTTTTTATTGAGCGAGAAGTAGTTGAGGTCGACTAAAATGCAAAATGGAGGCCAATATCCAGCCATCGCGACACAGCAAGTTTGGTCAATAAATGATTTACTATAGGCACAATTTGCTTTGGTTTGTTTAGCGGAACAACGTGGGAATTCGGGAGCGAGCAAGATAGCCTCATCGCGCCCGCTTAGGTAGCCAATCAGAACTCAGGATTCACCTCACCTTGCCGGCTCGCTGAACCACCAGGAAATAGTTGCATACAGATGATATTGTGTTGTTTTTAAAGCATAGAAAAACTACGAACCGGCAAGCCTGACTATCTTAGGCATACATACAAAAATTCCGAAAAAATTGCCTAAAAATCTATCCAGAAAATCCATAAAAAGTTTTTGAATCTCTCTAAAAGACTTATGTTATTGTTGATAAAAATATCGTAGCCAAGACATTCACAACTGTTAAAAGTTACTCTTTGGTCAATACCGACGACATAATCTGTAAAGTAAAAACTGTAAAGACAACTGCCGCTAAAAAATAAACAGGAATAAAAATTTATACGACATAATAATTCTTTGAAGAACGGATTCACTTAGTGTCCAGCTGTCACCTGCTTACTTAAACTGTTCAACTAACGCCTCTCATTGAACGGCTAATACTTGACTATTATTTGATCGATCATCATGATTCAATTTATTTGAATCAGGCAAATGTTGAATATGTCCACCAGCCTCACAGCGTCACTGCTGTCTCTCTTTAAACGAACGGCCCTGCTCTGTTTAGCAGTTTGAACTGATATTCATATACAGGAACAACACGGGCTCAGAACTGTGGACGATAACTTATTAATGATGTCATAAACTTGTAAGTATGAAGATTATTGGAATTTTGCCACAAAAAAATCTCAAAGAAGTTCAATTTTGCCATAAAAAAATTCGCAACTTCTTAAAATCTCCATAAGGTTCAAAAATTCCCCCCATACCCTGAAGAAAAGCAATCCAGATTTTTGTATTTGGCCTAGACTGTCGTTTGTGACCGAGAATATCCGATCATTTGGGTGCATCCCGGCAAAGCAATTGGCAGGTGCTTCCATGTTGGTTTTATGGTTGAATAAATATTTATTCACTTCGAATTTACTCGGTGATTCAACAGGAGTGTCACTGAGTTACTAGCATGTACTGAGTTAACAGTTCTGCTTAACTCCGTTCTTATAAGTAGCTGACCTAAAATCCTGAAGCGGAACAATCCATATAATTAAACTAGCTTTGGTGGAATGCGCCCCCATTGAATCGGATCGTTAGGCCGGCTATAATGTCGCTCGCAATAACAGGTGAACATGACACTTTCAAGCTCCAATGACCGCGAACCAGTATCCAGGCGTTAAAATCTAGGGCGTAAAAAACAGAATACCAGATTTCAGTCCGTCGTTTAAACCATTACACTCGCACTCTGACCATCGAAGAAAAGATTCAGGCGGATGTAATGTAGTATTCAGAGGTCGTTCTCAGTGTTCGTTATGAAATCCTTTCAGACGAAAATTTCGTTGGCGCTTTTTCCGGCCCTAATGATAAGTGCGGTCCTTCATTCTACAGTGGGTCTGTCGGAAAACTTGAAAAATGTGGCAGCCCAAATACCACAAGAAACTGACCCAGAGGTAGGCAATTCTTTTTCTGATAACCATCGTTTATATAGACGAATATGTATAGACGTTTACGACTTGTGTGACGAGGAATTTAGACTGACCAAGGAGTATAGGTGGCCTTTATAGCAAGCCACCTTGATATTTTCAAAATAGAATCACATTAAATGTTGAGGTATCGTGCCTCTTAAAGGCCGCAAAGTATTCTCAGTAATCGCTGTAAGCTGATTCTATGGATTCAGGCAATGCATTTTGGAAAAATCTTTATAACAGGGCACAGAGGAAAAACGACTGAAATTCTTAAGATCAGAGATAGGGCCCCCTGGAGAGAACATGGTAGCACAGTTTGAAAACTTTTTATCCGTGGACACTCACCCAGTGTGACAAACCACATTGAGGAAATTGGGATAATCCAACAAGTTAATAAAGTAATTTGTACCACCGTAAGGTGATAGAGAGGGGTAGAAATTACAATGGTACAATTTACTTTGTCAATTTGTGGGGATACAATTACTTGTGTTCTTATTCCCCACCGACACAGCACCAGTTTCTTTGGAAACAAACCCCACAATGCATATTTAGGAAAGCTGAAGAATCTTGCTCCACCTGCATTTTTTATTATAATTTTCCCTAAAAATTGCACCTCAACTTTCTATACCCATTTTCGATGGACCATAGGCACCAAGTTGTCTAGATTTTCTCACTCTTTCTTCCTGTTTTATTTGAGTACTTTACCTATGGTGCTCCAATGGTACTATGGCAAATCAACAATTGTTGTCTTTTTTTCTATTTTTCTTGTATATTTTAGGGTTTTTTTTTACTTTTTGTTACTTTTATTGATATTATTTATTTTTTTACTTTTAAGTAAGGGTTTTAAGTTTATCTTGTTTGCATTATACTCATTCTGAGCACGTGTTATATGTGATGAGTTTTATTTTGACGCAGTAAACTAAACTAAACTGAAACTAAACTGAAACTTTAGACGATCTGTGATCGCTTACTAGTGTCTTTTGTCAGCGTTTTTACTTAGAACAATGTTGACGTTGCATAAAAATACATAGTCAACTCTCTTTGAGCGACCACTCTCATAAGCGACCATCTCCTGTGAGCGACCGCCTTTTGAATTTCCCGTTTTGTGTCCCATATAAATTCTGGGGTAGGAGGGGGGGGGGGGGGGGGAGGGGATTTTGTCGGTGCAGGAAATGTTTTTTAGCCCGCTGTCAAGTGCTCGAAATTTTTTCGTTAAATTGGAAGGATTCAAGTGGTAGTTTCGGCTTACACGGGATATATTTTTTTTCAAAATCACCCATCCCCTAAGATAAATAGTCGGCCCCTAAGAGGCTGCGGGATGATTTCTACACAGGTCCCTTCTTCATTATGCATGCTGAAGCTGTCTTGTCTGGTGTAATGCACGTGCAAATATTTCTTGTGTTCGAAGAATGAAATAGTAATAAGATACAAAAGTTAATCATACAGTGTTTTCAGATAAATGTTTTTATTCAAAAATTTCCCATAAAACACAAAGTTCTTTCAAGAGTAATTATAAACATTTCTTTGAAGAATAACTGCTTCAATATACTTAGATGTTGTTCTTTCATTAGGTATTATTACAAGCTAAATATCAAAGGATGATTACGTTGTTAGATTTGTTATTTTATAATATTGAACTTTTCAACTACAGCTCAATGAACAGTACAGCTGTTGGTTTTGTTTAAATTGCATTTGTCTAAATGTTTCCAACGGTCGAACTATCAAAGAACTATTAAAGCTTAATTGATACTTAGCCTATTCAAATGTAAGGTGTTCAACTTTGTCATTTTTAATTTCGAGTTTGATATCCTAGTAGTACAGTTTTCTTCTATCGCTTCACAGGGTTCATCATGTTGACCACCTATAAAGTCTCGTTCGTCCTCAAGTTTGTAAACAGTCTAAATTTGTTCACAGTTACAGTATGTTGAAAGGTTGATAAGTTTTTTGATTTGCTATACAACGTGATATCTAGTGAGAACTGGCAAGAGCACGCTAACTTTGCTACGAATGCTAGACATTTTGCTAAACAGTTCGTGGACCGACCCGGCCCGTTCCGAAATTAAATGTACGCTCATTGCTGTAAATTAGTGTGGGTCTACCACGAACGGCGTGTGCATTTATATGTTTGAGCGTATCCGATAATCCTTTGTCCATCATTGAAGCAATATCAACCTTCTCCATTCAAAATATCGAGGAATTTGAATACAAATATCGTATTCACAACGAAACGATGTCGATTATACCATGTGCTTGAGCCTGCCATAGAAGACACATGCGCACACTCATGAGCACAGGGACCCTACTGCTGCAAGTAATGGGCCTTCAGCTATTACCGTAAGCGGTGTTGCCCATGAGATTACGGTCGAAATCGCGGAGAAAAATAATAATATGGGGAAATGGCTTGCAGTTTTAGACTCGTACCCGGCTGTAGGCCTGGGCACGAGTAATTAAACTCTAATTTAAACTGAAACTAAACTGAAACTCGTGGCCCAGCACGCACTATTTGAGTATGCATTTTTCTAGCACAGTTATTGCTAATTTTGTGTTTTGCGTCACTAGTAAAACTGGTGCCACATTTTTACTAAATTAGGATAAAATGAGCATAGGATATTTGTACCCAAAAGTGTGTCGGGCTTTAGAAATATTTCCACTGTAATACCTCTTTGCATGACGCGAAACGAAATATTTCCCATTGGCCAACTTCAGAGCCTATTTTCTCAGAAACCAATGGAAAGATCCTTAAAGGCCGTCATGATTTTGTACGCTCTCTTCGAATGGTGAATGGCCCTTTTAAAATTACGCGAGAATCAGAGCGCTAACTATGGTTTCTCTTGGCTGTTAACCTATGATTTCATACATAAAACCAGCATGCAAACGCTTTTTTAGAACTGAAGATATAAAGTGTGACATTCTGGCTCGCGAAAGGGGGCCATCGCGGACGGAGACGAGTCAGATCTAAAACTGGTAGACCCTTCACGTACCGTTTATCAAAAGGAGCGAAAGTAGAGATCAAAGAAACAAAATTAGAACTTACTTTTGAGAAGCCAAACCGACCAATATCAACGAGAGTTATCGCCTCTGTTCCACTAAGTGCTTAGAAAATGGAAAAAAAACACTCTTACCTCTAGATTCAAACAAGCAGTTAAAGAAGAATTTTTGTAATTCTCTAATGCATGTATGATACGTTCTGATATATAGCTGTACCTTAGGCTTGGTGCTCTTCTTCACCTCCCATCGTTTCGGGTTTTGACGACTGCCACCATGCAAGGTTTTGATGTACACTTCATTGCGTCTCTCTTAGAATGGCATACACAGCCTGCCAACGTAACATAATACAATGCGTCATAAGGCATGTCACGTCACAATCTTGCTATAACCTTGGGATTGTTGTTTGGAAGGAAGTTCCTCGATCCTTACACTGTAGGTATCTAAACCGCCATAAATACATGATGGGAACATGGATTTCTCATCTCCACAAAGCTTACCATGACCATCAAGGAAACATTGTACAGTCTGCACCCTGTCAACGGTAAACAATTTTAATTTTTGACATGTTTGTTTTCCCCATTACAGTAACTTTAGGGGACAGCCTTACTTACCATAACTACTCAGATAGTAAGCGAATATTAAGCATCACGCGTCAAAAGAGCCCCACCCAAGGACCTGAATAGGTGCCACCCATGAAAGAAAACCAAGAGCATTAATTGTGTTATTGTATAATTGTGTTATTGTAAGTAGCACCTGCAATTGCATTGAATTGTAAGCAGTGCGTAAGTAATTGAATTGGATAAAAGAAAATTAAGTAAAAAAAGAAAAAAAAGAAACCAAGAGCATGGAAATAATCATTTACTGTTCCTAGAGACTGACGTCATCTATGTTCGCTTCTATTCTCCACCAGTCCCCAGTTTTGATTTTTTTTTTATTTCACTCGTCCGTCACTATTTTAAGTTAGTATCACCCAACTAGTGGACTAATGCAAATGCCGCAATCAGATTGGCTACGCTACTAGAAGTCTATTAGTAATAGTCCTCGAGTAGCGAAATTCGTGGCGCTTTCTTTTGTTTTATTCTCAAATAAATATTTCTTCAACTTCCATTTGCTAACTTTATTATTGCTTTTTCTGTCCGACTAGTTGGGTGATACTAAAACAATTAGACCCTTCGCCCTCAAGGGCTACAGGTCAATAGCCCATTCGGCTTCGCCTCATGGGTTATTGACCCGTAGCCCTTGCGGGCTACGGGTCTAATTGTTAATTATCAACATGCAGATAAACTTTTGTGTGTAATGATAAGAGCTGTTGCTACTTACGCCAGAAACAAAAGCAATTGTTCGGCGTGGTCGATTAGATTGGCCTACTCCATCTCTGGCTTCAGGTCCTTGTGGGTCAGCTTTCCCCATCACCGCGTATACCAAATCGCGTGGAATGTTCAGAGCATGTAACTCTTGCACTTTCTGTTGCACGGCTCGATAACCTAGAAGTTTTCCTGGACCTTCCAACTCTTTCTTGACAGCCCATTTTACCTCTGCTGTGTCAACTTCATAGTCAGTTTACTTAATACCAATTTTCGCAGCCTGCGGGTAAGGCTTCTTAAACTTCATGCATACAACTTCATTTCGCTGCAGAATCTCGCGAACATATTTCTCAAGATCACTTCTGAGAGCGTCATCGCTTTCCCACTCCTGGTTTCTCACGCGTGCCGCCATCTTGGATCACCAATAGAACATAATGCAACCGCTGCATTATGGGCTATGGTCCTCCTAGGCAACGAGTTTCAGTTTACTTTGTTTAATTTCAGTTTGGTTTAGCTCACTGCATCAAAAGAAAACTCATCATATGTAAAATCGAGGCAAAAAAAATGGTTCTCAGAATAAATGAAATTTTAATTGATGATACAAACATATAAAATTAAAATTCTTCCTTAAAAATAACAAATAAAACAATAAAAGCAGTCAAACACATACAAAAATTTAAAATATACAACAAAAATACAAAAAAAAACAACTGTAGATTTTGCTATGCACCCATAGGCCACCATACTTTACTAACCATTTATGTTGCTGTACTCATTTTCTATGCTGTAACTAACTTTTCTATTGTGTTTTATTTTGTGTTGTAATTCACTTTTCTGTGCTCAATTATTTTTCTGGTAGACATCTTCACGATATCCAATGCCCCACTCCTTGTGGTCGGCACCAATCGGATTTTAGGATGCTTGGTACTGTTTTCCGCGATTTAGAATTCGCGTTTTATAAATCACATAAAATAAAATTTATTCATTCCAAATTTTATGTATAACTCGCAAAACAAAAATGACCAGCAAAAAAGACCAACTAAATCACTAAATTACACTGAGTGGGATTTCTACATCACAATGACCATTGGACCCGTTATTTTCCGCAAATAAAAGAACCACTTATGAGGGCGAAAATATTTTTACATTCGTCAACCTCCCTGACTACTTCGCTTGTAAATGTTATCTTATTTTTCCTCAACAGAGAATCAAGTACGATAAAAAACCCACCAAAAGGGAAACGGTAAAGAGATCTTTTTCTTCCTTTCTGGACAATATTCTTGGGAATAATGAGAAGAGGGAGAGACCCTTTCTAAAATTCCTCTCATACTACAAACGAAAGGTTTTCCCTGACAAGGTGAAGTCCTCTATCGCCCGAGCTCTTGACAAACACATTGAAGGCATGGAACCACAGTTCAGGTCAGCGTCCTTCGAGCAATTGTGGCATGCGCTGAAAGGACCACTGACAGATGTTATGAGACCTAAAAAAGTGGAAAAATTGTTAAGTGATCTAGGGAAATGTCAGTTAAGCAACGAGATTGAGAGATACGAATTGCCTTTAGAAATAGACAGTATGAAGAGAGATTTAGCTATCTGCAAAATTGGTGAGATCTTGCATCAAAGTGCTGGAACTTCGAACACAAATAAGGCTAATAGAGGCAATTATGCCCAGTTATGGAGAGTGCTTAGGGAACCACTAACTGCAACATTTCAACTTGCAGAGTTGTCGTTATTTATGGCCGATCTTGCTCAGTGTTTACCGCGCTTTGAGTTATCTGGCATTCAGTACAAAGTACCGAGTAAAATGTCGGAAGTTAAAAGAGATGTGGTAATATGCAAAGTTGATGATGTTTTCAACCAAGAATACGGCGGTGATGAATATGAAAATGGATCTGGAGAGGATAAACCCGTCACCTTTAACGGGCTTATGTCGTGATGGAAAGTGAAAATTTTTAACTGCCCTATTTTGTAAATAAAATAGAAAAAGGTAGAAAACAAATACTACTACAAAGGTACAAAGTTTTCGGGAACATCGTAGGTCGTACGGAATTCCAATTTAATAGAACAAATGCGAATATTCATTGCCTAAAAATAAAACCATGAAAACACAAATAATCCAGAATCAATAAGCTTTAATTGCAGGCGCAGCAAACGTAGGAAAATCCATCAATCCTAACATGGAATAAAACCAGCAAAACGCATATCCTCATGTCATACTTCATATTTTGATACTAACAACATTTTATTCCCATTTTCAAACAGTTACTGCAGGTTTCTGATTCCTATTACTGTAAGGTTGACGTCATTGCCCCAAATATCGGCCCGGAGAACTTTATTGAGCCACTTTTGTCAGCTGATGAATTTTTGCCGGGTTTAATCAGCTCGGAATGAGTGGATTGTTTGAAGTGTTAGGGAATACGTTTTGTGACTTGATGTTTCCCATATTGACTAGATAAGCCTATGTAACTTGTGTAAATCAGTAAACGTAATGAGAAAATGAGACAGTGTATAATCTATTCAACAAATTAACTGCGTTTGGATTAGTTAGAGATGAACTGAATAAGAGAAGTCGTAATTTTTGTAATAACCACTATAAATTATAGAAATAAGTAAGACTTATACAAAATAAAAAAAAAAAACTTGAATTTTACCTTACAATATTGAAGAAAATTTGTGTACTTTACTAATGAGAATAAACTCCGATTCCTAAAGGTTTAAACATCGGCTATAACAAAACCTTTGATTTGAGGCCTACATAAAGTATTTTTCATTTTTAATGATGCCCAAAAATAACGCAAAGAAAACAAGTGGAAATTTTGAGAAAGAGAAAGTTCATTTTGAATGGGGACTAGTATTTATGGAAAGCTTGTTCAATATATTTACTTCGGTAAACAGCAATGCGTGGTATTATTACTCATATTCTGGAATTTATATTATGTGGTGAATTAAAAACAGGATAGGGGAGTTACTTTTCTTTCTTTCTTTTTTTACACTTTTTTTGAGCATCTTACCATTTAACATTTCAACCCAATGGAATTCCTTTTTGATGCGGCTTTTTTCATCAGCGATCCGACACAGGAGAAATTGACATCGACGTTTACTTGATCAAAGATCAGATTTAATAAGCAAACATGTCAGAGTGCAAACAAGACACATCGCGTCGAACTGAAAACGGAACCTTTCCTAATTGTATTTAAAAATTGATCTAAAGTTCACGAGAAATCTAATTTCACGCCGGGCACGCGCAACCTTAAAAACGGCCAAACATCTGTCCTATGCCGCCATATTGGCCGTTTGTACTTTTCGGAGGACTGGGCTCGAATTTGCGATTTTAAAAAGGACGTCACTTCCGAGCCTTGTAGGTGCAATCGCCCTTTACCGGAGAAGAATCGGGTTGCCGAGTTTGGTTGAGCCGAGGACGACGGTCATTTTGATACCAATCACTTGAGGAAACATGGCGGAATAGATGAGTTTCCCGCCGATCGTGCGCATCTATTTCAACAGTTTCAAGAATTTCCGATGAAGAACAAATTTTGAGCCTTGGGACTTTTTCTTCACAATAAGCGCAATTCTACTATTTTTTTCAAAATCGGTTTCTCTGATGGTCATATAAAATTTTGTTGGTTTTTGTTTTTTTATCAACACCTTCGCTTTCGCACAAGTCGTCTCTAGTTTATGACCAAATCGCCGCAATGCCCAGATTCGATCTAGGTGCCCTAAGCAAAAGAAGGAAGGAGGCTAGAGAGGAAATGGTCAGGAAAGCTAGAGGAATTGTGGCAGTGAACGAGGAGATAACGAAAATGGACAGGGTCCTGGAGGAGAAAAGGAAAGTGAGAGATGCAAAGGTGCATCTGTGCAGGAGGCTCGATGAAAAGGTAAGATAAAACCAGTGTCTTATGTAAGCGAATGGTTTTTCCCGCGAAATTCGCAAACAAGCTGTAGCCAAGAACTCTGACCGTTTAAATGATCGTTGAAAGAGCCCCCTCTCCTAATTCTGACATAAAAACTATAACGTACCCTAGAAAAACACCCGGAAATATTGAAAATCATGATTTTAATTTGTTTTAAATGTTATCTAGATAAAATCCAGTTTAACCAACAAGATATTTTTTAGATCGCCAAAGTACTTGAGGATGTAGAAGAGCCAGACAGTGTAGGTAGAGAAGTAAAGTCAGTGAAGTCACGTAATGCTAGGAAGAAACCAACCACCCCACAGCTAAGTATCAGAGAAGCTAGAAGAAGAAGAAACAATACGTTTCAAGCAGCTTTAAAGCTTCATGGTGGGAGCCCAGAGGAGACAGAACCAGCTGAATTTGGATTGCTTGACACAGTTGTGAGCAAGTGTGATGCTGGCCTTGTAGCAGAGAAAGTAATGAATTCCAAGAAGATCATGAAAGCAGTTACATCAAAGACCAAGAAGAAGCTAAAAAAATATGAAGAGTCAGAGGAAAATAAGATCAGAAGTGTAGCTGTTTATTATAGTGGGGGTGTCATGGGAAAAAGGAAATACCGCAAGGTCTATAGGGAAATGTGTTTTAAACATAATGCTATAAGTGGTAGGCAGAACATACCCTTATCTGTTGCAGGTTGTCCCATTCCTAGACTTCTCCCTTATAATAAGCTAATGTCATACATTAAACAGATCCCTATAGGTAATGTGTATAGTGTTGCTGATACTCTGTGTGAGGGTATGGATGAAAAGGTTCATGGATGCTATCGGGGTTTAGAAGAGACACTTCTTACACTTGCTAAGTATTATCTGTCTAACAGTAGTAGCTATACATTAACCTGGTTTAATAACGAACCTTACACATTTTTTGTCTCACTAGGTGGAGATGGTGCACCATGCGGAAAGGATGACACAGCATGTGCTTGGCTAGTGGGCATTCTAAATATCACCAGAGGTGTTTTGAGTAGTAATGAAAACTACCTCCTCTTTGGAACCAATTGTAGTGAAAATAGTAAACCAGTGGAGAGATTTCTTAACCATCTTGCTAGAGAAATTGACACTGTTGAAAATAAGACATATGTCTTAACACACAATGGTCAATCTGTTAATGTCAAGTTCTATATAGCTGAACTCCCCAATGACATGAAAATGCTTTCATTTATTACTGGAGAACTTAGCAATAGTGCAAAATATTTTTCTTCTTTTGCAGATGTGACCAAAGAAAATGGTGTTCTCATAAATGGAACATTTGGAAATGAAAAAAAAAACACATGGCATCCTTGGGATTATAACACCAGACTTAAAGTAGCCAAGGAAGTGGAAACCCTAAAAAAGAAAATTTCAAAACAAAAACTTGCAGAGACTACAAAAAGAAACAAGATCACAACCTTCATTTCAAGTCAAAATAGCAGACAAGAAGTCATTCCTCCTCTGGGCCCTGTCATTGAAAGAATCCATGTAGATCCTTTGCATTTAAAAAACAATGTCTGTGCTCTCCTCCATCAACATCTGTTAGAATTGGTTTTGAAGGTCTCTGTTACTAACCACATTAATGTTTTTTCACAGATCCCTTCCAAATCTCCATTTGCATGTTATGTTAAAACACTCCGTACAAAGTGTGATCTTTCCAGGCTTGCCAAGAGAATTATACGATGGTTTAATGAAAGCAGAAGTAAAGAGAAGAAATTTGACTATCGTTTCACAGGGAAGGACTCACGCATGTTTGTACATAATTTTATGTTTTTAATTTCCTCCGTAGATTCCTTTGTAGAAGATCCCAAAGCAAAGCAACACCTTCATGCTCTTGCTTTTTTGTGTTTGGTGTTGCGGGACTGTATATCACTGTTTAGTCGGGTTTCGATAAACAATGAACAAGTGATCAAACTTGAACGTCTGTGTAGAACCTTTTATAGAGTATTTGTACTTATTTTTAATTTCCATCCTTCTGTATGGACTGTAGGGTTTATTGTGCCAGCTCATACTAAGGACATGTTTGGTAAGTATGGCTTGGGTCTGGGCCTGAATTCAATTCCAGATGGCCACAGATTTTTATGCATGAGTATATTTCATTGCTATGGTTACGTGAACGTGGTCATAATCAAACAGGCAAAGTGGCCACATCTGGCCTAACATATGAGCCAAAACGGACCACTAAACCAGAGTTCTGTAACTGTGGCTTCCATAAAGATCCAAGTGAAGAGAAATGCAAATACTGCAGTCATCCACTTAGATTACTTATCATTGAATGTGACAAGCAATGTAAGCTCCTCCAGCTGTCTTGAATTTTCATAAGGGGAAATAGTTGTGCTGGTCCACAAGTGCAAAATGTCCTAACATTTTGGTTCTGCACTGATTTTTGTGGGCTGGGTTTTGTGTACTGAGTTTTGTTGATGCCCCAAGGTTTGTTTTTGTACTGAGATTTATGTTTTGCATCTGGGCCACCATACATAACCTCACTGTTTAATCCTTTAAGCCCTAACAGTGATTGACATCAAATTTCTCCTTGTAGTAACACTGCTTATCCAGCCACAGGAATTATGAGAATTAAGGACATAATCACTTCAGGTGGATTCTCCTGATACTGTATTAAATTCTCTCCAGCATTGCTATAATTATCAAATAGGGAAATTAAAGGAGAACTTTTATTTCAATATTATGGCTTAAAGGGTCAATACAACTGGTATACTTAGACATCCAAGGAGAAAAAGTCTGGTTTGTGAATTAATAGTGGAGCACAGGCAAAGTAGATCTTTGTTTAGTCTTGTTGCTATTCTAATAATAATTTTTGCTGAAAGTTGCAAGATTAGTTTACATATTACTGAATATGGTAAAAGAGAATACAATGTTTGTACCTGTTTTGGAGCTATTTAGCCATACGTTTGTCTTTTAAGATCTCTACTCTTGACTTTTTATCATTTGATAGCAACTCTTGTGAATTTCATCTTTGTTTATTCTTTCTTTTGGGCAACCATGCAACAAGATAATTTTGTCATCACAAACAGATTGTATCATTTACAGTAATAAAAAAAAATTCACTTTAGTTCAAGTCTTGTGTGATCTTGAAATTGTTTTCAGGAATGTTTTATTGGTACAGTCCAAACAAATATCTCTAATAAGGGCATAACTCTCCTACCACTTTAGTACTAATAGGTGCTACTGCACATGTTAGAAGAAAAACTACTGTAATCTAATGCTGGTAGGTGCTACTGCACATGTTGGAAGAACAACTACTGTAATCTAATGCTAATAGGCGCTACTGCACATGTTAGAAGAACAACTACTGTAATCTAATGCTAATAGGTGCTACTGCACATGTTAGAAGAACAACTACTGTAATCTAATGCTGGTAGGTGCTACTGCACATGTTGGAAGAACAACTACTGTAATCTAATGCTAATAGGTGCTACTGCACATGTTAGAAGAACAACTACTGTAATCTAATGCTAATAGGTGCTACTGCACATGTTGGAAGAACAACTACTCTAATCTAATGCTAGTAGGTGCTACTGCACATGTTGGAAGAGCAACTACTCTAATCTAATGCTAGTAGGTGCTACTGCACATGTTGGAAGAGCAACTACTCTAATCTAATGCTAGTAGGTGCTACTGCACATGTTGGAAGAGCAACTACTGTAATCTAATGCTAGTAGGTGCTACTGCACATGTTGGAAGAGCAACTACTGTAATCTAATGCTAGTAGGTGCTACTGCACATGTTGGAAGAGCAACTACTCTAATCTAATGCTAGTAGGTGCTACTGCACATGTTGGAAGAGCAACTACTGTAATCTACTACTAATAGGTGCTACAGCACATGTTGGAAGAACAACTACTGTAATCTAGTACTAATAGGTGCTACTGCACATGTTGGAAGAGCAACTACTCTAATCTAATACTAATAGAAAGGAAAAAGGAAGGAAAGTTACTTTAGTCAAAGTGTTGAGGGTTACCATGATAGTTCCACTCACCATAATAGAACTGAAGAACTAACTGGCCATTCCTTTTTTTATACACAAAAGCAAAGTCCTTGGTCATCGAAATTATCAGTCTGACTTTATGTTGATGTCTAGTGAGTCCAGTTAGTGTTCGTTTAAAGTAACTCTTAATCTTCTTGGGTGTCTGTCCAGATAAACATGCAAAGAGGCGATGAACAAGATGTGATGATGTTAAAGAAATAACTTGTGCTTTGTTGTTTTGGGCAAAATAACAGTTGGGCTCTTTAGCATTTAGGTCCCTCAACACTTCCTTTAGACAAAGGAAAATGTCAAATGGTATGCTTCTCGTAATCTCTCCATAGTACGGCTTCCGTATTCCCACCTTTCCCGCTAGTCGTCTATAAATACAGTTGAGCCATACTCTTGACTCTGAGTCAAGCACTGACCCCACATTTAGAGATTTTGATCTCAAATGTAGGGCAGCTAAGTGATGATCTAAAAGAGAAGCAAATGCTTTTATCATATTTAGGCAATTTTTCAACAACAACAAAAATTTACGAAATTATATAATTACAGAATTAAGTTTTTCTTAGCATCTCAGGGCCGGAATTATCCCTTTAAGAATCAAAGTGGATAAATCACGATGTATTAAGAGATAATTTTCTTTTATTTCAAAATAAATATTTCATTTTGATAGATTGCCGCACAACTAAGCCATGATTTATTGAAAGAATTGAAGGTATTATAAAATAATCAAGCTTAAATTTGTTTCATGTCATGGTATTAAATCGTAAAGCAGGATTAAATCTTCCAAAACCATCGAACGGCAATGTCCTCAACCTCTAACGTGCATTGACTAAATATATTTTATAGGCACTCAAAATATTAGTCATCGTATTAACAACTTAGGAAATAAAGAAGCTAACCTCCTGGCTCTTTAGTCAAGAACGACTGGCGAACAATAGGAAGTACTGCCTGTTTCACATTTTCACGAAAGAATTCGTGATCGCAGCACTCTCCCCCATCAAATGACTCAACCCACTCCTCCATTTTTTTCCTTCTGCATATCTACCTGAAGATCTAGATCTTCCTCTTCCTCACTATCTACATCACTTCCTTTCTCCTCTAAAATCTGCTGAAGTACGTCCTCTACACTAAATCTCTTCCTAGCTGCCATCTTGAATTCGTAAAATATTTTTCTGAGCTTCAATGACATGCCGCTGACCAAAAGAAATGGCAAATGGCCGATTTTTAGGTTGCGCGTGCCCGGCGTGTTTCGTATATGAAAAATTGGTCTGCAAATTGTCACGGTAACGCGACAACGGTTGTTTACGCTGCTGTTACCGCAAATTTAAACGAATAATGATAAATTCAAAAGCATTGTGTGAAGCGCTCGATTAAAAACCCAAGTTGATTTTTATACATTATCAACAAGAACATTAAATTTCTCAAAAGGCAAAGTTTAAGAGAAATCGGCATTATACCACATAGCAAAAAACATTTTTCAATTTTAGCTGTTTGGCGGAATTTTTCCTGTTTAAAAAACGGACAGTTTCCTAACCACTATTTTGCTTTGATGAACAATGGTAAAGTCTTGTTCAAATTCTGCTGGAAACCTGCGATACTTCCTCTGTCAATTCAAAGTATAAAAATACAGTAGGATCTTCTTTCCTTGCGAATAGCGAGTCATTTCAGAATATTAATTTCACACTACCGTGAGGGTTCTTTCGGGATTCTGGCTTGTCAAACTTGTTCTTCTCAGTTTTCTAGAAAGGTAAGCACTCCTACAGAAAGTTAAAGGCATCAAGTTTTTTTTCTACTTAATGGCTTGTTGTAACCAGAAAATAAGCGAAATTGATTTCACGTCTGCCACTGTATGCTCGATATTTTCTGACCGCCACTCTTAAACGCTTTCTAGTATTATTTTAATGTTTGAATTTTAATTCTTTTTTGTTGTAAAATTTTACGCAATTCAGTTTGCGATTGCTGTATGTAGAAATCTCTAATAAACTATCTATCTATCTATCTATCTATCTATCTATCTATTTATCTTTACTATCTATCAAGTTTTTATGAGTTATTTTGACTAATCTTCTACACTGCCCGCCTAGATTAGCTTATGCTATTTGAGGGTTATGGTGTATTTTTGTTACTTGTTAGGTAAATTTGCTGTTGATAAATTTGATTTGATTTGTGTTTAACATGTATACTAGAGGTAAGACTCCCGCAAAACCTCGCAAAGTTAGTTTTTAGAGAACTCGTAATGATTTTTTCTGAGGATAAAACCCCAACTTATGTATTTACTTATTATTATATCATTATCACTTTTTGTGCTTTCTTATTTCTTGTATTTATTATGATAATTATTATTATTGTATTATTATTATTATTATTACTGCTATATATTGATATTATTATTATTGTTGTTATTTTTTATCTTAAACGTAATATACTGTTATAGGGTGGGGGTGTATGTTACACCAAACCATTGCTGATTTGGAAGGAAATAAATTAGTATTCTTAAATTTCACTTTTCCCTGACTTCTCTCAAATACTTAACCTTTCCCTTACTCGAAATGAAATTCCCTGACTTTTTCCTAACATTAAAGAATTTGTTTTCCTGATCATTTCCTGACCTGTGGCTATGCTAGTGCAGTCATTTGTCAATATACTTAGTATGGAAAATCATGATTGAAAGCATAGGACATTAAGGAAACTTCAGAGACTTCAAATGCAGCACCCTTGCAATGAATGTATAAAAAAGACCATAAACATTTTGGCATTACAATAACTTTAGTTTC
This sequence comes from Ricordea florida, assembly GCA_949710005.1. NCBI lineage: Eukaryota > Metazoa > Cnidaria > Anthozoa > Corallimorpharia > Ricordeidae > Ricordea > Ricordea florida. The sequence continues at coordinate 9,357,856 of OX453278.1, forward strand.
TCCCTTGTAGCTTTATTCCAATGTAAAACGTCAACGGTATATTGTGGTTGTTATCAAATATCTGTATTTGACATCATAAAAATGAATTAGACAGCATTAAGGAAAAAGGTTAAGATGTTATGCCTAATTAGCAAAGTAGGACTTAAATTAACTTTCATTTGTGGGAAAATGGCGGGGGCTAAGAGAGTAATTCTCAGGGATGCAGGGAACTCAAATGTAAAAACCCATTTTGAAAACGGTATGGAACTTGTCTGTCCCAACGAAACCTTTTAATTACTTAATAAATATATGTAGCAAGAGATATATAACAAAGAGAAATGCTACTTAGAAGTCAGTAATAACAACGATTCTGCTTTATTTACAAATAATTGCATCGATCACTGATATTATTGCAGAACCAGTCACTAAGTGTTTGGTATCTTTTCTGTTTAAAATGATGAACATAACTGCTACATTAACAAATCTACAATATATTTTCACCGTTGCAATGATATCAGATCACATTATTATAAGTAGTTGCCATCACAACTGCAACCTCTGTCGGTATTGGGAATTTCTTTAAATTTGAAAGCAATCGTTTTACTACGAAAAATACCTACTTGCATTCTCGTTGCAGCATTAAAACTACGTGAGTGTAATCTTTCATTTCCTTTGGTTTCTGTTTACCCTTTCCTGGCACTTTTTTCACGACGATATCGTAATCTGTTTTGTCGTTCGTCGTCTGATTCTTTCTGTATGCTG
>OX453278.1:9361096-9363596 GCA_949710005.1 Ricordea florida
TCATTATTACGTCAACAGCTCGTGCTAGTTCTGTGTTTCTATCGCGTTATAGAAACACGAATTCTAACCAATCAGCGCGCGTATTTTCTTAGGACTATTTTCTAAATATATATAAAGGATATAAAACTTAAACTTCTTGTGTCGGATAGTAATAATCAAAATATGAAAAACCAAAGTATTTTCCTTTTGCTTTATGCTACGCGTTTCACCGCTGTTGCCGCTCTTCCGGCATAGCAAAGGATTTTTATTCACGTGTTCTAATTGTATAAATACAATGGTAATTAACAAAGTAATTACAGAACACGCGCGAGGAATTAACCTAATTTCAAATCATTAAGAGCGGGCTTAAATTTCAGAATGAAGAACCTTTCCTTGTTCTTTCTCATGCTTTCCGTAGAACTGAGAATTTTATAAGACGGAAAGACGGTGAACTGCGGTGTTAGCCCAGCAGCACATTCATCGATGTGTGCGCTTACACCTAACATGGAAGTGTCTGGGTCCCTAATTTGTTTTTATGAACAGTAACTCTATTCCTAAGTATATCGCCCGTCTCTCCTATATAGTTCTGTCCACACCCAGCACATGTTATAACATACACCAGATTGGTAAAAGTGCAATTCATTGAATGTTTGACAAGGAAAGTCTCATTTCTAGTGGAGAACGTGAATTCTCAGCCTTCTTTTAAATAGGGGCATGTCCCGCAACGTTTAACTCCACACTTCTTCACTTCCGGATCCTGGTCACTTCTCTTAAAGTAGGAGTTCGTAAGCATCCGCTTAAGGTTTCTGGGCTGCCGCTGACTGTGTATTACTTTGGTCCTGGTCATGATAGATTTTAAGCGAGCGCTTTGGTTCAACATTGGCAGTATATATATATATATATATATATATATATATATATATATATATATATAAGCGTTTCTGAGATAACGTACCTAATAAAATTTCACCTGTCGTGAAAAATCAAAGCGTTTTAAGCCTTAGCATTTCAGACCAATTACCTTAACCAGACATAAATCAAAGCCCATTAGGCCCCCTTATTCCCCCACATCCCTGTCCTCCCCCCTTACTGCTTTCCTGTCATATCCCCTGAAATATCACTAACTCTCTTTAGGCTTTACATGCAAAATAAAGTACCTTACCCAAGCTCTGATTACACACTGAAACAACTGAGATGTGAAATCAAATAAAACAACAGAGATGTTTAGCCTTAAAACCAAAATTCCCTAACCCTGACCCCGACAAAACAATAGCACTAGTCCGATAAAGACAATATGGCAAGGTAGAACGCGATATGAAGGATTCGTTGGCACCATCACAACCGTTCTCCCCCATTAAACGAGAAACGCCCGCTAAGCCCAATTCCGGGCATTGCCCGATTTTCGGCAAAAAAGTTACCTTGAATTTTGAAGGTACGTTCCTTGAAATACACCTATATATATATATATATATATATATATATATATAACGGTTATAAAATGCCTCAAGCCAACAAAGAATGCCACTGCGTCAGAAGGATCAATGAAGATTCACAGTCCAAGTCTCACCACAAAAATGAATTTAAAAACGTTTGATAAAGCAAGGACGGACAACTTCTGACGGTAAAAAAGTTAAAAAGTTAAAAATTTAATAGAAAAAACGTTTCGGTCTTAGACCTACATCAGTTACAAGAGAAAAAGGACGAAAACTAAGTTTAAATACGGTTACAGTGAGGGAGATTGCGTAACGAAATGAAAAATACCATATTGTGCTATTAATACATCGTGATTAATACAATACAGGAAAAAAATGCAAAACAAGAAATACAATGCTGTACTATAAATTGCCTCATACAGGGTGATAATTAATAGACCAAACGAAAAGAATACAATACTGTGCATAAATTACATTATAGAGCGTGATAGATAAAACGGACTCTTGCAATGCGGTAAATATAACGGGAAAACTAGTTTGCAAAGATAGGCAGAAGAAACCTACGTTTACGCTGGGCAAGGTTAATAACAAAATCCCAAATCGAGGCCTTTGGAGCATTAAAGAGTTGACAAACAACAAAATCCCTGGAGGGGCCCTTAAACAATGAGCTGTAATAAGATCCCAGGCAGGACCTTTGAACATACCTAACACCCAAAAAGCTGACAAAATCCAAGGAAGGACCTTTGGACTGCCTTATGGAGCGAACGCATATTTACACAAGAGAAAGTTAATTATAACAAATTCTGTTTTTGGAGTGAAATTCTTTTCTTTTATTTAAGCCATGGGGAGCCATAGAGAACAGTTGCGCACTCCAATAAGCCTCTTTCGTAATTAAAAACCTATCGATCTCGTCTGAGTCATTAGGGGCCTGCACCTGATCAATGCATTGGAATTCAAAAGAGTGTGGAATTTTATTGAAATGTACTGCTACTTCACAAGTGGTTTTGTTTGTGAGCATAGCAGACTTGTGGTTACGAAACCTAACCCGAAAATCGGTGGTAGTTGATCCTATGTACTGTAAACGACAT
>OX453278.1:9368596-9433596 GCA_949710005.1 Ricordea florida
GTTGTTCACTCCATTTCTTAGTTGTTAAGTACGAAAGCCACACATCACCTGATATTAAAATTGCTGTAAAGAAAAACAACATGGTTATCACTTGCAAGTGAAACATTTATTCCTTGATGCATTAGAGAGGATACCGGCTGTTGTGACCTGTCCTACACTGCTTGTCTGTTACGACGTCACATAATATTATGCAAATAGTTGAAAATAATAAAAATGATGATAATATTAGCAATAATTATGGTTATGTTAATAATTATAAAATCAAAAGCAGTGATATTGGTTATGACAATAATAATAATCATGATGATGAGTACGATGTTTTGTTCACATCGATCAGGATGATAATCAGCATATCTATAGCTGTAAGACAAATTAAAGTATGCTGTTTTTTCGCATTTTTAATCGCTTCTCAAGCTTACCTTGATTAAGAAGAAACATACTTAATACCAATAACATCACCAAAATACTTCCACCAGTTGCGAAGTAATCCCAATAGAGTCTCCAAGAAACTTGTCCAATAGCACGGTCCTCATCAAATATCTTCAATCCTTTTGATTGAGTTTTCTCAAATTGAGTTTGCAAATTTTCCTTTAAGAATTTAGAATCAGCTGGTAATGGATGATGACAAGTTAGGGTTGCTTCATTTATATACTTTTGGCTTGATAGACCCAGGATTCCATCCAGTGCTCCACTCGTATTAAGCATCTCGAAACTACCTTCTCTTTGTAAACGACCCTTGTTTAGCACAATTAGCTTATCAGCTCGTGTCAGATGTTTCTCTTGGTGTGTCACCAAGACTCGAGTTTTGTCGCGTAAAAGCTCTGCCAGACATTTTTGAAAGATGAACTCGCTAACTTTAAAGTCCACTGCACTCAAAGGGTCGTCCAGTAATATAATGTCAGCATTAGCATAAGCTGCGCGTGCGAGATTCAGTCGAGCCCGCTGACCGCCACTAAGAACTATGCCTCGTTCTCCTACGAGTGTTTCATCGTGCTCTGGAAATCGCTCTATATCCTCGGCAAGAGCGCATGCGTCCACCACCTTTCTGTATTTCTCGTTATCATATGGTTTACCAAAAAGTATGTTTTCTTTGATAGTACCAGAGAAGACCCAAGCCATTTGTGGTACAAGGACAATGGTCCCATTAACATGTATTCTCCCACTGGTTTGAGGTATCTCCCCTGCGATTGATGAAAGGAGCGTTGATTTTCCACTGCCAACTGGACCTGTCAACACTGTCAGAGATTTTACGGGTACATCAAAACGTATGTCCTCCAAAAGATATTTATCACTCGCTTGACATGTGAGATGGGACACGCTGAGGGCCAAAATGGGTTCTGCATACATTACAGGTTCTCCGGTTTTCACACTGGTTGTTTCTTCTATTTCTATACTATTTTGCCTTTTTGGATTATTCAAATTATCATCATAAGTTTTGTATTGCTGTGAACTTGTAAGTAATGGAAGGTTCTTCAAAAGTAAAAACTCCTCTATCCTCTTAAGAGACACCGAAGTTTCAGATAGTTCAAATAACCCACGGAACAAGTAACCCGTTACTCGTCTTTTTGAGTATGTCATAAAAGATAGGAGCATGAAAGCTAGAGCTGGAGTCACTGGCCGTTCAGTTAGCACAAGAGTCACCACTGATATGAAAGTAGCCACAGCCCCAGATGAGACTCTGAAAGCCGAAATGGTAGACAGCACAGCATTCTTTACGCGGATCTTGCTGATCTCTTGCCTGAAATAGATTTTATTTGTATCAGAATGGAATATGACAATATAATTCTATAAAAAGAATGGCTTTTCTTGGCAAGAAGGAGGAAGATTCTGCAGTGGAAAACAATGTAGGGATTCACAGTAAATACCAGTGGGCTTGGTGGAATAGATCTAAGGTAAAACCTGTTACTTTGGTTAGTTCGATTAAGCTCTCAGCCAGTCGGCAAGGTACCATTTCTCCTAACTTTAAAAAAAAAACCTTGTGGAGAAAAAAGAAATGGAAGATAAATCCTTCTCACCTTCGTACAATTTTTATCTCCTCTCGGAATACTGATTCCCATACACGTGTTTTTATGGCGCGAAATCCTGATACAGCTTCATTCGTCAATGAAATACGTTGATCTGACACTGTTGCCGTGTTTCGGCGTACTGTAGCGTTAAATGAACAGATTGTGATGAAAAATGGCAACGATGCTACAAGAAAAGCAACTCCTGTGACGGCCTGCCATCCAAGTAAAAAACTTAATAGAGAAGTGAGAACAACAAAGTCAAGTAATGCCTGGAGCACCTCGAAGGACCAGTAAGGAGCGAGTTCAAACCGCTGAACATCATTGGACACTAGATCAATTACCTGACCTGTTGAGAACGCCATCAAGGTGTGTTTGCTAAGAAGAGGAATCTATTCAAAGCAAACATAAAAGGAGGTTAAAATTGAGATAGGAAATACAAAATGTCCTTGTCTTAACCTCCCTCTTGGTTAAAAACTCATACGCACGAATTTGTTGAGGTAACAACGTCATCGGCCTGAAAATTGTTTTTAAAATATCCACGGAACATTCCGTACTGTTGTTCACGTGTTCTCGCAATTCCATTCACGCTGGGCTAAATTTAAAAAAGTGATATGCATGAAAAATGCATATCACTCATAAAACGAATCTCGCTCCACCAGTCTTTATTGTCATAATAGACCACGCTACACTAGTACTTAGTTGATAACCGAACTTCCTATTTATCATTACTGCGCTCTTCATAATATAACATACTACAGCTAACAAATAAATAAGCCTCCTCTGGGCTTTGTTCTGTTACTTAGCACGCAGGAGGTGACGAGAGCACGAAAGAAGTGTAGGGGGAAACACGAGCCGCAGGCGAGTGTTTCTCCCTACTTCTTGATTCACGAAAACGAGCTTTTATTTTCGATCAACTCCCAGTGTTTTTTTTTCATCGCGCGCGCTGAATGTCGTCAGGACTGTCCTTTATACTCTAATAAAGTACAGCAATTTGGGCCAATCAGCGAGCTGGTATGAATACGTCCAACACTCTCATTGGTTCAAAATACAAAGGCTGTCCAACCATCAAAGTTTGAACGCAAAGCACTGAAAAGTTTTTGAACGCGAGATTTTTTCAGCTCAGTCAAGATATTTTTAAACATTCTCAAGTCTTAAATTAATCGAAATCCAGTCAAATTATGGCCCATGAAGACAATAACAAGAAAAAACCATTTGTGGAATTTAGCAGAAGAAAACAAACAAGACGAACTGCTTAGCTTGCTGCTGAAACTAAGACAGTGTGCCACGTTTTCTGAATGGACAACGCTCAATTTATGTCAATGCGAGAACTGCAGTTTTCTTTTGTGCTTTTAGTCTATGTTTTAATGATAATGTTGTGGATAGATGAATTCGACACACAAGCAAATTTCTGTGTGTTTGATCCTTACTGTTTGTCGTTTTTACTAACTGCGACGTAAGGGAGCTCAAATTAAGCAACCAAGACTACAACGCCGATTACTGTCCCAGTGACAAAAGTGGATTTGTCTTCCTCTTGTACTGTTGACGGTAGGCAAGTTTCATATCCTTTTCATTTTTCTTTGAAACTGTATAATTTTCCACTTAGTCCGTTTGCAGTCCATTTCGAATTTTTGCCGTCAACCTTCACGTCTTCAGCTGAGAAGACTTGTAAATTGGTCACTTCACGTTATGGTTTTGCATAGCTTGGCACTGAAACCAACCGAACTGTATTTTACTTGGCAATTTTATTGTTTCATTCAAAAACGCATTGTTTGATGGTTTCCTGGTTGATGTCGTAATCCTGTTTTTCTTAATTTAACTCCCCATTTTTTCAAGTGCTGACTTAGTTGTTTAACTCGGTCTCTATATCTACATTTTCCTAGAGCTCCTCATCTTGGCATTCTTGTATATGTAAGGGATGCTTTGTTCGAGCTCGTTCAGAATATTTTACGAAAAGCTGGTAAACTCTTTAAAAAATTCCGCCACTTTTTTCACTGCTCAAAGCCGGGGGATGACGCGAGCAGCGTCCTTTATACACTGATAAAGGACGCTGTTTGGACCAATCATATCGCGCGTAGTATCGGCACTCTATTATAACAATATATAAATACCAGTTGTTTCTTTATGTATCCTAAGCAATATTTTAAAGACAGTGTCATATAAAACTTAATATCATTCGAAATTTATCAAATTCGTACCTTATGATAGACAATCCCTTTGATGGCACTGCATATTTGTACGCCCAGCAGTTCACATCGATAGTAAACGTGGTGCGGGGTTAAGCTTTTTACGATGTTTATTAAAGCCAACGAGGCAGCACAACCGTAAAGTAAATATTCTGTTTTCTCGTCGTAATTTGACATCAGCCCCGTGACAAGAAATCCAATCATTAACGGCACAACAGCACCACAAATGCTTTCCAAAAGCTGGAGAGAAAGGATTAGTAAAATACGCCAAAGTGGTACAATCCTTAAGAGGCATTTCCAAAGTTTTGGTCTTTGTTTTCCTTTGCATCGTTCCACCTCTTTCTCCCACAGACTTAGGAGCTGTTCCGTAACTGAGCGCGTTGTCATCTCTTCGTCAAGGGGAAGGAAATCGCTCTGTTCTAAGGGACGTTGACTGCCTTTCTTGAACACGTCGTTTAGCCACTGAAATGTTATAAGAGAAAGAAGGTTGACACGCTTGGGCTCAATTTTCTCACCGTCGTCATTGGAAGGAACCCTCTGGTATCCAGACATCTGGTCCATGACTTGGGAGTTAAAAGCACTCACGGAGAGAATAAACGAACTTTTTCTTTTATGGCTCTCAATACAAGAATCCAGTGTCTCCTTGAAATCATGAGATGGATCTCGCAAAATGGATTTAAAAGGCTAAAAGAACAAGCGAGGCAGTGAGGTATGGCGCACTTATCTAAACAAGCGTTGTGGTGAAGATTAGATGCACATCTACATAAAGCCAAGCTAATTAATGGTTGCTGTATTCATTGTACATGCAGTACTTTAATTCCTACAATGCCCTGGGGCGAAATTAGGAAAGACCAAAAGTACTTAAAATTTTTTTTTGTGATCGAAATGCAAAATTTATTAAGAATATCTTGAATGTCAAAAGATATAAAGTTCTATGAATCCTCCATCTCACAATTGATCAGATTTTGCCACCTGCGATAAAGTTATATTGCAGCCCTTGTCACAGGTTAGCACACAAACACAGAGACTTCCCACATCGTTCATGCAGAAACATTCTTAATCAGAAAATAATGAGAGCAAACTCTCAAGAATGCATCTGACTGTGGAAGTGGTCAGCCGTGCATGGCCAATTGCCCTGTTTGAAACGACTTCTTCCTTCGGTGACATTCATTTTTTTGAGGAGGAAATTTCCCCATTCAAATGCCTTGTTTTTAATTTCAACAATCTGCAGTAACATGAACAGTCAAAGACTGCATTGTCTACTGTTTCTACAAAGTCAGTGGCTTGTAAACAATTGCTCAATAACCATGTTAAAGGAAACTTATTACCATCACTAAAGAAAGACCGTCGAGACAAATGGAGAACTGACATCAATCTCAACCCACGTGTGACCGCGGGAACCGAACCCAGCTTACAGAGGTGGAAGACGGGTGTACTCAGCAATGCGCCAATCTTGCTTCCCAAGTGTTAAAGCTTGCTATCAGTCAGTACTAAAGCGGATTAGTTGAAGAGCCCTGACCTTCTTCTTGTTCTTGATAATACGCTGTGCCTAAAGCCTGAGTAGTGTATTCCTGCCGACTCTAGCGCAGCCGAAAAGAAATTAATTTTCTATCAAATTATTTCTTAGCTATCACCAGAATCGACAGGCACTTTGCATAAATGATCAGCGGAATCAAAACCGTCTTTTCCATTTCGGTATGGTGACTCGATGATAAAAGTCTTGACTTCACCACAATGAATACAAACCCTTTCATATAAAAGTTATTATCTCTTGCTTTCCAACCAAATTATTTACTACCAGGAACACATTTCTTGTTCTTATTTTCTTTACGACACCAAATCAACATGAGATATATACACCCATTATCAATTTTATGAAGTCACTAAACCAACAACATCCCTGCCCCAGACATGCGCCAGAACCATCCAGGAATCACAGAATCTGCATCAGCGTCACTACCATCCAGCTATGGCTTTACTATATGATATCAGTCCAGTACGAGAGGGTCAAACACGGTTTAGGTGTTGCATTCAATAACATAGAATCCATCTGCCAGAACCATCCAGGTTATTAAAATTTGATTGAATCTAAAAGCCACTAGAAATACGACTCCCTCAAAACCTCGTTAAGCTAGTTTTTGAGAACTCATAATTGTTTTTCCTGAGGGATAAGACCCCAATTTATGTATTTAGTTATTATTATATTATTTTCACTTTTTATATTTTCTAATTTCTTGTCTTGATTATTATTATTATTATAATTATTATTATTATTATTGTATTATTATTTTTATTAATATAATTACTGGTATTTATATTATTATTATTATTAATATAATTACTGGTATTGATATTATTATTTTTTTTTTTTTATGTTTAACATAATATGCTGTTATGGGGTGGGGTTGTATGTCCTAATCTGGGAAAAGGCTCCTGTGCTACTACAAGCAATACAGTTTTCTTCTGAATAGGGTTTGTATCCGATGTGGTAAAAATTACTCAACTCTGAACAATACCATTTCTTCTTTTAAGCTTAGAATCTAGTCGTGGTTGCCACAGCCATAAGATCTTGAAATTCCCTGACTTTTTCCTGAAAAATGTAAAATTTCCCTTACCAACTAAATTAGAAAAGTCACAAATTTGTCCTGGTAATGGCCTTCAACCTCTCCTCACAGCCAGGTCACATACATTGTACATGGATATATAGTTAACATAACAAAGTCATAACAAAACCATGGAAAAAGGATTAATTTTCTTGGAAATCCAAAATCAGCTTGTCATTTAATTCTACCAATCCAACACAATTCATATCACATTCTTGGTTACACCAAACCATCGCTGCATTGGAAGGAAATAACTCGGTACTCTTAAATTTCACTTTTCCCTGACTTCTCTCAAATACTTAAACTCTTCCTGACCCTGAAGAATTTTTTCTCTTACCATTTCCTGACCTCTGGCAATCATGCTGGTGCAGTCATTTGTCCATACAGTTAGTGTGGAAAATCATGATTAAAAGCATAGGGCATTTAGGAAACTCTAAAGACTTGTTATTACATACAGCAGCCTTGCAAGGAATATATAAGAAAGTTCGTAAAAATTTTGGTATTGCTAACGTTTGTTTCTCAATTATAGAGTTTTTCCAATTTAAAAGGTCAACTTTGTTATTAAAAGGTCAACGTTGTTATTAAATATTTGAATTTAACATCATAAAGATGACTTAAACAATATTAAGGGAAAAGGTTAAGATGTTATGCTTAATTTTTGAAAGTAGGGCTTAAATTAACTTTTCATTTGTGGAAAAAGGGTGGGGGCGATGAGAATACTTCCCAGGGATACATGGAACTCAAAGGTAAAAACCCATTTTGAAATGGCTGTAAAACTTGTCTGCCCAACCGAAACCTAGTAATTACTTAATACATATATGTAGCAAAGATATATAACAAAGGGAAATACTACTCACAAGTCAGTAATAACATATGCTTTATTTACAAATAATTGCATTGATCACTGATAATATTGCAGAACCAGTCACTTAGTGTTTGGTATCTTTTCTGTTGAAAATGCTGAACATAACTGCTACATCAAACAAATCTACAATACAATTTCACTGTTTCAATGATATCAGATCACATAATTATAAATAATTGCTATCACAACTGAACCTCTGTATTGAGAATTTCTTTAAGATGAAAGGCAATCGCTTCACAACGAAAAATACCTACTTGCATTCTCATTGCACTATTAATACTACGTGACTGTAATCTTTCATTTCTTTGCGGTTGGTTTCTGTTTCCCCTTTCCTAACACTTTTTTCACTACGATATGGCAATCTGTCTTGTCGTTCGTCTTCTGATTCTCTCTGTATGCTGGAGGTCGTTCCTACTGGGTTTCCGTTTAAAGTCATATTGCTACATTTTGTTCACCAATTTCGTTATGTAATCGCTCTCTCATGTCCTGTATAGCTAAAACGAGTCTTTGTTACGATCTATAACAAATTCAATTTCCAATCTAACTTGATTGCATTCCTGGTCCTTTTTCTTGCTGTTTCCTTTGCCTTTCTTGAGCGAGCAGTCGTTGTCTGCTGCGATGTCTCTTGTTATCGTCCCTAACTTAGTTTCCCAATCTCTTCTTTGAGTCGCCACTTCCCGTGCGCTGATTTTTGCGGCATTCAAACTTACTCGACGACGATCTCGGGCCGCTCTTTCTTGTATATCTCGGAGATCTTCTTACTGTGATGATCTTCCAGGATTAGTGAAATCGGTTTCCACAAAATTCACATTATTTTCAAAACGTCCTTCACGGAATTCGTAATGGCGAACGGACACCTCTAATATATATATATATATATATATATATATATATATATATATATATATATATATACATATAAATTAGAGTAAATGTTTGAAAGAAAATTTGCCCTGAATGGGATTTGAACCCACGTCCCCCCGCATACTAGTCGGGTGTGATAACCACTACACCACCAGGACAACCATGCTGGCAACATAGCAATCGAAGTGGTGTATTGTGTGATTGAAGACTGGGTCTCCCGGCAATTTTCCTTCAAGGTGACAGGGTAGTGGAAGCCTATAACTCCGTTTGAAACCCAACTAAGGATCAAGTTAATGATGCACGACCGAAGTCAACTTAGCAGGAGACAAGGGAGGATCAAGTTAATGATACAGGCTATTTTTTATATGAATATGTGTATATGAAGAAACCACTAACCCTATACACCCCAAATAATCATATTAATTAGAGTAAATGTTTGAAAGAAAATTTGCCCTGAATGGGATTTGAACCCACGTCCCCCCGCATACTAGTCGGGTGTGATAACCACTACACCACCAGGACAACCATGCTGGCAACATAGCAATCGAAGTAGTGTATTGTGTGATTTATACCTTGTATAAAAGCGGTTAGATTTCCATTCGCTCCGACGAAGGGCTAACGCTCGAAACGTCAGCACCTCCCTTTTATCTTATGGTGGTATAACTTACTTAAATCAATTCGTTAGATTTCCAACCGCATACTTCATCATGGATGCACCGTCACATTCCAGAAACTACTGACCCTGCATTCACTGCCTGAACAAAACAACTACACCGTGCATAATTAAGTAAGGGATTATACGGCAATCTAGGATAACGCAATGGCTTTTTATCGTGGTTCATCAGGTTTTGCACTTCATGCGGTTCAAAACTAGCACAATGCTCAAAATTCTGTTGGAAATGTGGATCTCCTGTGCATTCTGTTCCTGAAGATGCAGGGCCTAGCAGCACCAACCTTGTGTTTGGAAAACCAAACAACAAGCAGCCTAAATCCTTTGAGGACTACATGAATTCAAAGAAGAAGCAAGTGCGGTCTGAATCACAATTCCGTTCAAAAAGGAAATTCAAACAAAGCCATGATGAAAAGGTTACAATTTATATTGGTCTAATGAAACTGGTTGGAGATGACCTCAAACCCATCTGGGGTAAGCGGCTGCCTGTTCAAGTAGCAAGAACAGCCAATTATGCAATAATCGTATCCAACGGCATTGAAAAGTGGCAAGCATTTCATAAGAAATTTGATGCTGATGAAAATTATGTTCTATTATATGAAGATGGAAGTCATGCTATCTGCATGCCAGGCCAACATGAGGATTTTGAGCTTGAAAATTACAAGACTGAACTTGGCAGAGACTATAGGAGAATAACAATGTACCTGTGCACGTCATGGGAAGTTGACATATCTGAAGGCAATACTGAGTTAGTACATAAGGCTTCCAAGAAAAGTACTGCCTCGGTGGCTGGATGTTCATCAAACTCAGCAGATGCTGCGCCTGGAAGTCCTTCAGTAGTTAAAACTCAGCCATCACCAGTCACTGCTCCAGTGGAAAGCTCCTGTCTGGTAAACATCCCTTCTTTACAGTGTAATTCATCAGGCAGTCACACAATGAATGAATCAAGCTCAATCCACTCTTAGCAGATTCTAGATGATGAGAACATAGCAAAGATGCTTCAAGAATGAGATAACGATGTGGATTGTTTTGAAGATCCTACTAACTTTTCAAGCATTGGTTTAACAGAAGCAGGTCAAGTTGTACAGCTCTTATCATCAAGAGTAGACAAAACTCAGCAGTATTTCCTTGTTTGCCGCCGCCTAGCACCTTTCACAACAATACTGGCACTGTGGCAAAGGCAATCCAAGAAAATTCCACCCACAGCTGTTCTACGTGTGAAATACATTGGGAAGCTGGCATTGATACAGGGGCAATGTCACAAGAATTCTTGACTGAAGCTATTTCAAATATGGGCAAAGAGCTTTTCCCGGATGACAGCCCAGTGGACTCAATATACCATGCCCAAAATGGGAACTTTCGCACCTGCAGCGAAATAGTTGCCGTGTCCTTGGCCCAAGGAGGACCACCTCTATGTTTTCTTGAACATTGGTCAACATGGTCAACATGGTCAACATCCAAGAGAAAGACTTAACAAAAAAGGAACAAGTGTTTCTAAATAATATAAGACAAAATCCCCATGATTATTCAGATATAATATTTAAACATGGTTACACAGGTCCAGTTGATGAAGAGCACCGTGACGAAATTGCAGAATGATCTTTGAAAGCAACCTTGGTTGACCGTCGGTCTTTGTACATGAGGGAGGTTTTAAAAGGAATGTCCATATATGGGCTGCAAGAGTTGATACAGAGCAACCAAAGTATCTGTCAGCAACTGTTTGTCTGTGGAAATTTAAAGGAAAAGCTACACCCAAATGCCAACTACCTGTATTCGATTATGACTCCACAATTTTCACCCACTGGCTCCTCAAGAAGACTCATCGAAGAGAATATCATGGATCATTTTCAAGACTGGTTATGTCTGATTGAGGATGGCAATATTGTAGGCCACTCAACAGCCATTGCCTGGAATTATGAAGGTCAGGATCATGGCAGTCTTGACAATGCCATGCAAGGAGGAGAACTGGAGACATTCCAACATCCAGATGTAGCAGTGGCAGGTGTCATGGGCTGGTTGACAGAACAAAAGCACAACTGACCGATTGACAATCAGGAGTATAAAATAACAGTTAACTTTAATCATGATTGTCTTAAGGCAAATCCCAACCATAGGATATGGTTTCCTCGTGTAGGGGCATGTGCTAAGGAAATCACCATCCCTGTAGAGCACATACATACTTTGATGACTTCAAAGAACTTTTTGTCCTTGCATTTTGCAAAGGCCAAGCTTTTGCTAACCCTTAGGTTTTGATACTATTCCTGGATAGGTTTTCCTAAATCTAAAATTATTTACCTCAGTTTAGGCACCATAACTGTGCATTGTAGCTACAGTTTTAGTTTACAGCATGAAGTGTTGTTCTATATGACCTTTCTATGAAAGACAGTATGTTGTGTTCTGTAGTGATTGAGTTATGAATTGACTCCATATCAGGGCCTGAAAATAATAATATTATTTCTTTTAAAAGTAGACTGTTAATCATTTTACTCAAAAAGAGATTAATGAACAATTGCTGACTACGTCAACAAACTTGAAACTATGATCGCAGAAGGCATAACTAACGGAAAATACGTTGAGACTGATGACAACACATTAAAAGACCTTAAATCTTTTCAAAATGTTTTGACCAGAAACTTCAAGTCATCTCTGCCTTTGGATAAGATCAAGCCGACTTCAAACCAGCCTGCTTTCCTTTATGGGACTGCTAAAACTCACAAATTCCAGAACCCTGGGCAAATTACGAAGGACAATCTGAAACTTCGACCGATTGTCAGCACTTGTGGAACCTTTTATTACGAAACAGCTAAATTCCTAGCCTCGTACTTACTTCCTCTCACAGAGAATGAATACAGCGTCAGAACTACCACCGATTTCGCTGAGCGTCTAAATGATAGAACTGTTGATGATGAATGAAGTTTTGGTCTCATATGATGTGTCCTCTCTCTTTACTGAAGTTCCGCTCGATGAAACTATTGACTACGTCACTCATGAAATCTACACCAACAACAAGCTACCACAACTCAGCTCAAAGTTACTTTTCAGACGTCTTCTCTATAATGTCACCAAGAATACAGTTTTCAGTTTTAATGATAAGCACTACAAACAAATTGGTGGATGCGGTATGGGCAACCCATTTTCTCCAGTCCTTGCTAAAATTTTCATGACTAAACTAGAAGCTGATATAGTCCGACCTTTCAACCCACCATTTTATGACCGGTATGTTGATGATTGTTTCTCTTAGAAGAAAAAGGACGAGCCTGATGCTCTACTTGAACGCCTAAATCACTATCACCCTAACATTGTTTTTACTGTCGAAGAAAACCCCGACCATTTTCTTGATACTGCCTTTAATTACACTAACAAGTTCATTTGCAGTGTCTACAAAAAACCGGGGAATTTACCAACACATTGGAAATCTGAGGTCCCTACCAAATGGAAAAGGAATTGCATCATCGGCGCACTCCACAAAGCTAAACGCATCTCCACCGATTCTGAGAAGGACATTAAAACTTTAGAAATTTCTTTCATCAAAGCAGGTTACCCGAAACGTTTTATCGGCATTCAATCAACAACTTTCTAACCGGCTCCTCACAAGATGACAACGTAAAAATGTTTTCATCAAGCTCCCATTTTGTGGTAAAAACAAAAAACTCAACAAGTTTACTAATTTCAAATTCATCTTTATAATCTTATGGCAAACAAGGCGAATCAAAAGCCTCTTCAACAACAAAGACAAAAACACTCATAGATCCAAAGTTGTTTATAAAGGAGATTGTTCTTGTGGTGCTGATTATATTGGCGAGACTATATGAGAAATTTAGCAGTACGAATTGCGGAACATTCAAATCCTGCTCACACCTCTAAGCCTGCAAAATACCTGCGAGAAAATTCTTCACATTCTTTCACCTGGCGTGTTCTCTCCTCAGCACAGACATTCCACAAGCGTAGGATCGTTGAGGGGCTAATGATTCAACAACTCCGCCCCAGTTTGAACAAACAAGTAATTTCTTATGTATCAAAACTTTTCCCAACGGGAATTACATAAGGTATGTATACATGCGTGCATGCGGACGGTCGTGTTTTTAACTCTGATGATGGCAAACAGCCGAAAACGTTTGGTTTTTACTTTTTATACTTTTTAAACATTACAGGAATCTTTTAATATTTGTAACCTTATACATAAGATAACAATTTCTCTTTAAGATATAAATATGTTGTCAAGTGAATTGATGACAATTGATTTGCCTCAAAAATAAAATTCTGAATTAAGACCAACCTCTTCGAACTGATACTCTACAAGGAGAATTGTTACCCATATCTTGAGAGTGATACTAAGCATTCAATACATGTTTCTGTTATGAATTAATACAGTCAGTTATACATGGCAAAGAACTATTGTGGTATTTGAATGGTTATTTCCTATAGGCAAGTTACAAGTTGGAAATAACATAACTGTTTATTGATGGTGATATGATTGATGTCATTGTGTTAAGTCAAATCATATGTACAGTCAGAGTGTAATAATATAGTACAAAACTAATGCAGGATATAAACATGTGAAATAATTTACTGCAAAAAGCCTTTCTTGCATTCAGTTTTTGACATTGAAAACGAATAACAATAGTCAGCACCCTTTAAGGTATGCAGTTATATCTCATGTCCTGGAGCTTGCTAGCAACACAAGTTTCTCATACAATTGTAAAGCTTCTCGCCAATCAGTTGGTCTATTCAGCCCAAGAACATCCATAACATAGTAAAAACATTCAAAATGATCATTGTCTTCCTCTCTTTCAATAAGGTGATTTTGAACGTATCCAATTTTGTCTTCAGGGACACAGGATAGCAAATCTGACTCACCACCTCTGCTTTCTGGCAAATAGCAAAGAACATCTGGAACTCCAGGCACTGTGTCATTTCTTGATTTCCTTATTCAATGTGTGTTCCAGTGTTCTTTCACGACGTCCAAATCTTTTTGTAACAGTCCTGCAAAGCAGAACCACAGACAATCCTTCTGAAGGCCATCACTTGTAATGAGGGCACCAGTTTCAGCAAGATCTTTGAAAACGTTGATCCACCGAGTGGATCTGTTTCTCTTGTACTGAGACCAATAACCCTCAATCCTTACGTGGTGATGCCACGTACCTGTGAGCATTTTCATCCTCGCGGAAAAAAGCTTGTGCTGAAGCCATGATTTAGTTCTCCGTGTCCAAATCAGTTACCAGCTCACTAGGACACCCACCACACCTCTTGACTGCACTCAAGAAATAAGATCCAACGTTATTAGGGGAGTTATTTGATCGTGTGACTACAAGCCATAACAACTTCCTGCTCCAGCCGTCAATGCATCCATGGATAGGGAAACCATACGGTTTAATAATAATAATAATAATAATAATAATCAACTTTATTTAACGAGGGTAACACGGGACAGTACTTCAACTGAATAACTGGTGGCCCTCAAACTAAATTGTAAAACAAGAAATTGAGTAACAAAGTACATCTCGTTAAAGAAAAGGAACTATAAATATATATATATGAATAAGATTAAAAGAGTAAAAAGTATATTACAATTAAAATATACTTACAAAGAACATCTACAAACTACAATTGCAATAAAACTACAGCTAAGATGGATCAATTAGCATAAAAGTAAGAAATAAAATTAAGTTACACTTAAGCTAAAATGATCAACGTCATTGTATCTCGTTAACAGATGACTATAAATAGCCTTTTTAAATGAGGTTACACATGTTCCTTTCTTAAGGTTAATGGGCAGGGAGTTCCAGAGCCTGGTGGCGGACACGCAAAAAGTTCTCCCTCCCTCAGATTCACGATTATATCTGGGGCAGACGAGGTTTAAAGCACTGTACCGCCCACTGCGTGTGTGTAAATCTGCATTGCATTTAAGAAGGTCGTACATGTAACTGGGGCAGTTTCCTTGAAGGCGCTTAAGGACTAGCGAACACTTATTGACATTAGCTTCGTCATAAAATGGGAGCCACCCTAATTTTTTAAAGAGATTTACGCTATTTGATCTTGTGTCAGCTCCTAAAATTACTCGGGCAGCACGTTTTTGCAGCTTGAGGATTCTCATTAAGTTATCAGCTGAACAGTTTGACCAAATAGTTGACCCATATAACATTACTTGTTTGATCATAGCATTGTAATAAAGTATACGCTGTTCAATAGGGATGAATCTCCTTATCTTTCTAAGAACTGCTATTCTCTGGGATAACTTCTTGCACAGTTCCTCAACGTGTATATCAAAGCTTAAATATTTGTCAATAGTAACCCCTAAAAGTTTCTGACTATCAACCTGCTCTATGTCAGAGTTAACAAGTTTGAGCTCCAGTGAACAATTATCAAGCTTGCATGGTAGACGTTTCCCTGCAAGAAGGAGACATTTCGTCTTCGCAGCGTTTGTAACCATTTTGTTGGCAGCCGACCACCGTGAGACATCATCTAAGTCCTGTTGAAGGGCTGTTGACATGGCAGTAAGTCCGTTAGTCACGTCTGATGATAAACTGAGAGTAGTGTCATCCGCGTAGATGTCTACGGTAGAATGCTGTGCCACCGATGGCAGATCATTAATAAATAAAAGAAACAAAAATGGGGCCTAAAATACTCCCTTGCGGTACTCCAGCCGACACAGTTCTTGGGGTTTGAGCTTGTCATATCCGTCGGCGTGCCATACAGCATTTGAACCAGGATTACAATACTCGCGTCTTCTTAACTTGTGTTCCTTCCTATTTTGGCATCCATCTGGATCCAGTTCTCTGAGCAAAAGCTCTACTACTTGTCATGGAACTTGGTGTCCCTTCAATCGCAGACTATGCCATACATGCCTATAGCCAGAAATACACTCAGGACCATGTAACATGGCTTGAACCTCGTTCACTACGCTGCGAACGTACTCCGGATTTCTTCTTGCTAAACCATACATCCTCAGCCGTCTGTGTAAAGTCCTTTCACTTACTTTAAGGTTGTGATAGGTCGCTAGGAAGGTTAGGATGTCCTTGTACTCGAAGCCACGATAAAAGTAATATTTTACGTTGTCAATGCCGGCAGTGGCCATCTTAGTTTAAGGTCTTCCCTTCGTTTCCAGCTCTCCTCTGTCTTATTTGCCGTAAGAAAGTAAATTTTGCCTTGAGAAAGTAAGTTTTGCCGTGCCAGTTGTGGGCCACAGTACTAACAAGCTATCCTTTAAAACTAGATAAATTCAGTCACCACTTGACACTTTAACTCACGAACTCCTTAAGTTTGTGGTATCCACTTGAGAGCAAACAACTCTTGAATTCTTCTTCCAATAGCTTCTTCAGTCACTGCGAAGAGCGCGATCTTGAACTGAATAACTCGTAAGGGAAAAGGTTAAGATGTTACGCTTAATTTTGAAAAATATAAAAATTATACTAATCCGGCTAGATATGCTGGAAGAGGATACAACAAACGGCGCTTCAAAACTATCTTAGAAACTACAGGATTGATGGAGAAACAGGCGATGCAAGATCATTTTTGGATAAAATAAGACTCTCTGTTTTAAATACCATCCGTACTATGGATACACCACTGAAATTAACATTCAACCTGGAGATTCAAACTGGATTCACCAACCCGAGATCCGAAAGAAATGTTTGCTGCCTTTAATGGCGGGAAACCTCTACTAATCACGGAATCGGATAACATCTTGACTAACCTAGCCAACATATTTAAAATTATACTAGAAAAAATACATAAATTTCAAGCCGAAGGTACGCGGGGGTTCCGTCAATGTAGAACATTTTTATATCCAAGTCGTGGGAGCGGATATACGTTGGATTTATTTCAAACACTTTAGATTCCATGCGGTACAATTGTTCAAATTATCTAATGCTCTTCGTCTCAATCTTCTTTATTTTAAAACAATCTGCCTTATTATGCATCATGTACGCCTCCGAACATTTCAACATATTTACTTATTCGTCACAAATACATCATCATTGTACACGATTTTCTGCGGCTAGCAATTTCTACATTAAACATTCGAGAACAGACCATAAGAAAAAATCTTTTTTAAGTATTGGTGCAAAGATATGGAATAGCATCGCCAATAGTCATCGTGCTCTACCTAAGTATATATTTAAGAATTTCGGCTAATTGATATTTTAATAGAGGAGGATAATCATGTATTAAATATTGACATTTGCTTTATTTACCTGCTTTGAAATATAATTGTACTTACTGTTTTTTTTTTATTCAAAATGTTGATATTCGTGTCTCGGCTTCCCTTATTGTCATGTTTCAACTCTGTTGTTATAATTGTCATTACCTCCGCCAAGGAGGTTATGTTTTCACGCCTGTCTGTTAGTCTCTCTGTTAATCGTCTTACGCAAAAACTAATCAACGGAGTTGCACCAAATTTGGTGGAGAGGTCGCAAATATACCCAGGATCAATCGATTAAAATTTGGCATTTATCCGGATTAAACTCCGGATCTCAGATCCAGACTAGACGCTCTCGGGAGCGTTCAGTCGGGCTACACTTGATAATATGGCTTCGAACAAACGTGAATGTCAGTTTACGCCTAAGTTTTGTATATATTGTATACTATATGGCTGGTTCCACAACCGCAAAAAACCTACGAGACTGTATATCGCACCGCAATTCTTGTCGTGTTTAAGCTGAGCGATTTTGTCAGAAAGTTTTCTAAGGTTTTACAGAAATTTCAATGATAATTGGTTTGTTTACTAATCGAATTAATGTTGACCAATCAGCTTTCTTGGTTCCCACGGTAGAAAACAGTTGTGAAACTTGATGCCATTCATACAATATGTGGCGGGGCGGAGGTATGCGCTCTACTGAGTGCCCTTCTAGTTATCTTTTTTTATTTTTCCTTCCCGCCCCGATTAGCTAGGCTATTTCCCGCGTAAGGATTGATGGAAAAATGTTAATCGAGAGTGTTTAATAAAGTTGTTATTTAATAACGTTGTTATAACAATATCCTCATGTAAACTAGGAATATCCACTTCCAAAGTCTCACCCGGACTGGCAGTGACAAGATTTAGTGTGATTCTGTGAAGAGAAGATTCCGCTTTCAAACCATATGTCACTCGTGAGTATCGTGTTGGATCATGTGATTCGCTTACTAAAGTGGTCATATGAAATTTGATCATATTGACCAATTTTAGTTTCAGTGTTAGATGATGTGTTAAAGGGCACTTTCTCGGTATATCAACCACTGAAAATCAAACTGAGTGCTTCCTTCCCATAAAATTAGGACCACTAAATCTCTAGGGACTTGGGGTCTCTGGGCCTTGTGGGTGTCTGGACCACTGGGTAAGTAGGTCTTTAGGAGTTTAGTGTTATTGGGTCTTTATGTCTTTGGATGTCTGGGTAAGTAAGTCTTAAGGCTTCTGGTCCTCTGTGTCTTTGGGATTCTGGGTCTCTTGGTCTTTGGGTTTCTTAGTCTTTGGGTCTCTAGGTCTTGGGTTTCTGGGTCTCTGGGTTTCTGGGTCTCAGGGACTATTAGTTCCTACTAGGGAGTGGAAGATTTCGTGCGCCAATCTCAATTGACGAATGTCGGAGGTTTGAAGACAGCTGGTTTTCCGATGCTAGTCGAAGGAAGAGGAATTGGGTGCTAAATATCTTTGAAGAATGGCGAGAGACGAGAAATGAAGCTGTGTTAAAGGTTGAGTATAGTGGCGAGCCGGTGCTAAACCAAAGCGTCGACAAGATGTCTGACATGTCTGAGGAGGATCTGGATTTTTTTGGCTCGATTTGTGGCTGAAGTGAGGAAGGAAGATGGAGAAGAACACCCTGGCAAGACCATTTGTGAAATGATATGTAGTTTATAATGTTATCTTCGTTTCCAGCGTAAGAGACCCCTATTTCTAATTGATGAGAAGGGCTTCAATTTCGTAATTTGAGTTCGGCCTTAAATTTTGTCTTCAAAGAAAGGGTTGGGGAAAGAATTTGTAGTATTACTAGTCAAGCAGCAGTCATAACTCCAGACCAAATAGAATATTCGTGGCAAAAAGGGTTTTTGGGAAGTGATACGCCCGGATTTCTTAGAAATACTGTACTTTTTGTTTTTTGAAATTGCTTTGCGTTGTGAGCAAGGCAAGAGCAGAGAAACTAGCCTAAGAATGAATAATTCTCGGTTATCATTACATATGAGTCTGGTGCAGAGTATTTGCAATGCGTGGAAGATGTAACTGGTGAAAGTAATAATGGAGGCCTGGCTCATTTACGAATGAAGGATAAGGTTTTTAAAGTATATGAAAATGTTGAAAAACCATAGCGCTCTCCTGTGAAGCTTTACAACAAATACATTAGTCATGTACCTTTGGACACATCAGATAATTCATTTCATTTGTGACCTTTACCGAAACCAAAGGGAAATATTTGGTATTACACAAAGGCGTCTGGAAGGGAAACTTTGGGAAATGTTGTTAAAAAGATCATGCGTAAGATTTTTTGATAGTCATTTCATTGACCATTCATTACGGCGAATTTGTGCCACAAATGGAGCACTGTTTGTGACATAGGGTCCAATGCACTTAACGCAAAGAATATGAAAGAAAGGCATGGCAAAGTGCAAACTAAGGGGAAGAACTGCAAAAATATTGTTATTACCGTACTGCTGAAACAAAAAATTGAAATCTTTTATAAGTGACGGAAACTGTATGGTTACGAATCTTTGTATTAAAAATACTCATTGTGGTGTTTTTGGTTGTTTCTGGACAGTAAAAAATATGGGGGAAGTGCTTCACCAGTGGATATATGCATGTAAAGCATGCTGTATTATTAAAACACGCAGCATTTTAAAAAAATGCAGCTTGTTTTAGTTTTAATAATGCTGCGTGTCGATTTAGCACGTGTAAGACCGAATCAAATATGTTGATTAAATTAATGAGGACATCGAAACGAACAGAATTTTAACGCAAAAAAAAAATAACTGTTGGACGTGGTCGAGTCAGATGTTTGGTAGCGCGCCAAACACTACTCAATGTGATCCAATGCGATTTCAAACAATGGGTTCGGCTGTCCAAACAATAAAATGCTTATTTACCAAACATTTTGGGTCAATCAACATCTATCTTTTTGCTAGGCCTCCTGGAAACAAAAATACACCCTCTTACTTAAGATATTCACGTTCTATTCCCCAAAACGGTGAAACAAACTGGTCCAAGGAAAAAATATGGTTCTCGGATGAATGACTGGATACGGAATCGTATAATCTTGCTATTGTTTTATTCGATCCATATGGAAGATACATAAGATACATAATTCTTAAAACCTAATAGCGAGCGATTCATGAAATTGCATGGAAAATGTAACTCTCAAAATTCAACGGATTACATAAACAAAAGGTCACTTACTTCTGTAGCGATATCCAGTCAAACTTACTTCGGTAACAGGTCAGCAAAACGGGTCAGCAGATCGAGCAGTAAAACACTACAGGTTAGCAATGTTCAACGTAAGGTACAAAACGCTTTATGACCTTTGTCTCTGATTTCGTGGTTCTTTACTTAGCGATTACGCCATCGGCTGTCAATCACGCGACTAATTAAATAATCAAATGTCAATAAACGAAGTTGATACTAATCAACGAAACACAAACTACATATTGTTTTTATCAACAATAAAAACTAATCCCCCTAAGTCTTAAATTTAATTGTCACGTAATTGAGGTTTGATGCCAGCGATCTCAGCCAACACGCCTCCTTTCTTGGCCAAAAGAGCATCAAACGTGTCACACTCAACAACCATCCCGTCCCTAAAAACCAGAATCATATCACAGTCTCTGACAGTGTTCAAGCGATGAGCTATAGTGATGATGGTTGAGTCAGCCAGTTTATCACGCACAGTGTTCCAGATGGTCTGTTCCGTTCTTGGATCCACATGGGCTGTCGGCTCATCCAAGATAATGATCTTATTCCGCTGTAACAGAACACGTGCCAAGCACATTAATTGTCGTTCGCCAACACTTAAATTAGCGCCTTGTTCTAACAACTCATAGCTCAGTTCTCCTTTCAGGTTTTTGTACTAACTGTTTAAGCTGCACATCTTCTAACGCCTGCCACAAAACATCATCTGGCCAATTACCAACAGGATCAAGATTCGTTCTAATGGATATACTGAAAAGGACAGAAGTTTGACCGAGAACAGAAATACACCGACGGGATTCCTGTAGATTGATATCTTTAAGCTTAACACCGTCAATAATAATGTCAGCGTCGACATCGGGCATGCGCATGACAGCCGCTACAAAAGATGACGTTAAGGCCGAGCTCAAATTACGAAATTGGAAGCCCTTCTCATCAATTAGAAATAGGGGTCTCTTACGCTGGAAACGAAGATAACATTATAAACTACATATCATTTCACAAATGGTCTTGCCAGGGTGTTCTTCTCCATCTTCCTTCCTCACTTCAGCCACAAATCGAGCCAAAAAAATCCAGATCCTCCTCAGACATGTCAGACATCTTGTCGACGCTTTGGTTTAGCACCGGCTCGCCACTATACTCAACCTTTAACACAGCTTCATTTCTCGTCTCTCGCCATTCTTCAAAGATATTTAGCACCCAATTCCTCTTCCTTCGACTAGCATCGGAAAACCAGCTGTCTTCAAACCTCCGACATTCGTCAATTGAGATTGGCGCACGAAATCTTCCACTCCCTAGTAGGAACTAATAGTCCCTGAGACCCAGAAACCCAGAGACCCAGAAACCCAAGACCTAGAGACCCAAAGACTAAGAAACCCAAAGACCAAGAGACCCAGAATCCCAAAGACACAGAGGACCAGA
Source organism: Ricordea florida (assembly GCA_949710005.1). Lineage (NCBI taxonomy): Eukaryota > Metazoa > Cnidaria > Anthozoa > Corallimorpharia > Ricordeidae > Ricordea > Ricordea florida. The sequence goes on from OX453278.1 coordinate 9,390,572, forward strand.
AGCCTTAAGACTTACTTACCCAGACATCCAAAGACATAAAGACCCAATAACACTAAACTCCTAAAGACCTACTTACCCAGTGGTCCAGACACCCACAAGGCCCAGAGACCCCAAGTCCCTAGAGATTTAGTGGTCCTAATTTTATGGGAAGGAAGCACTCAGTTTGATTTTCAGTGGTTGATATACCGAGAAAGTGCCCTTTAACACATCATCTAACACTGAAACTAAAATTGGTCAATATGATCAAATTTCATATGACCACTTTAGTAAGCGAATCACATGATCCAACACGATACTCACGAGTGACATATGGTTTGAAAGCGGAATCTTCTCTTCACAGAATCACACTAAATCTTGTCACTGCCAGTCCGGGTGAGACTTTGGAAGTGGATATTCCTAGTTTACATGAGGATATTGTTATAACAACGTTATTAAATAACAACTTTATTAAACACTCTCGATTAACATTTTTCCATCAATCCTTACGCGGGAAATAGCCTAGCTAATCGGGGCGGGAAGGAAAAATAAAAAAAGATAACTAGAAGGGCACTCAGTAGAGCGCATACCTCCGCCCCGCCACATATTGTATGAATGGCATCAAGTTTCACAACTGTTTTCTACCGTGGGAACCAAGAAAGCTGATTGGTCAACATTAATTCGATTAGTAAACAAACCAATTATCATTGAAATTTCTGTAAAACCTTAGAAAACTTTCTGACAAAATCGCTCAGCTTAAACACGACAAGAATTGCGGTGCGATATACAGTCTCGTAGGTTTTTTGCGGTTGTGGAACCAGCCATATAGTATACAATATATACAAAACTTAGGCGTAAACTGACATTCACGTTTGTTCGAAGCCATATTATCAAGTGTAGCCCGACTGAACGCTCCCGAGAGCGTCTAGTCTGGATCTGAGATCCGGAGTTTAATCCGGATAAATGCCAAATTTTAATCGATTGATCCTGGGTATATTTGCGACCTCTCCACCAAATTTGGTGCAACTCCGTTGATTAGTTTTTGCGTAAGACGATTAACAGAGAGACTAACAGACAGGCGTGAAAACATAACCTCCTTGGCGGAGGTAATGACAATTATAACAAACATCCTTCTGTCCTTGTAATCATAACAAATAGCTGCTTACTGACGTTTGCTGGTTTCTAAAGATTACAAAGGAGTGTATTTTTTGTTTACGGTTTCTTTTCTTGTTTGTGTTTTTCCCTTGGGGTCACCATATCAAACAATTAAAATCAGATGGTGCGTAAAAAAACCCCTCGATCTCCGTTCTTACTAAAATGGGTAAAATGTTCCCTTGGGGAATTGCACTGGGCTAAATACTTTTTTTTTAATAGCTGTGGCCGGACTCGCTTTCGTCTACGTTCTGCAAATGATTGATACCAGTCAGTATGCTGTGAGAATGGCTTCCGAAGTTGTAAAGTTTATGACTTCAGTTGAAAGAATCATGACCTATGCCAACCTTGCACCTGAACCAGGATACGATGATAAACGATTGCCTCCAAGAAATTGGCCCAGTGAAGGAAACATCTCATTTAAAGAGGTGTCCTTAGTTTATTACCAAGGAGGACCCCAAGTTCTAAGGAATTTAAACTTAAACATCAAAGAAAAGACAAAGATTGGAATTGTGGGTCGCACAGGAGCTGGAAAGACAGAAGGATGTTTTTCTAATTAGCATTATTTCTCTGAGCGTTATTTACGATCTAGTCCTATCTCGATTATAATATTAATTAATTTTAACTTGCATAGATTTTCCTGGGCATTTTAAGTTCCAAGAAATAGGGCCGTACGCATTTTCCGGCTCAATCACCGATCAGCTATGAAATGAAAGCGGCATGAGAACCTCATTGGGTCCCTCCCCCCCTCCCCCCTGGAAACGAATTGTACTGTCTAAGAGAAATTGCTATGGCTAAGTCTATGTTATAATCATTTCGCTTCTTCTAAGGAAGGCTAAAGTCTCTGCTGAAACATTTTATGGAATGATTAAGGAGCTTTTATACAGAACAATATTGTTTCGTTTCCGGAATGATTGGCGGCAAGGGTGTTTTGCAGAACGCCGAATGCCGAGGAATAAACGTAACAAATAGCTGTTTAGCGACGTTTTCGGGCTTCTTGAAAGTAATCATAAAGAACCTCTTAAATCTAAAAGATTATTCATCTTAAATTTGAACTGAAATGGGAAGAGCGAGGTGCCCCTATGTCTTGTCAGGCTAAAAAGAGTTCTTTGAAAACACATTAAATCGCAAATCTAAGTAAACGACTAAAATCACGCTATACTTATGCTAGAGCAATTACACTTGATCTCGACTGGGCTACTGGTTAACAGCGGATGCGGAAGGAAAAACATAAAAGATGACATTTCTAAAAACGCATCAAATGTTTCTATTCCAAACTACGCCGGTCGAGGAATTTTAAAACGTAGCAATAACCGATCATTCTCGATTTGTGTAATTACTAATTAGTCGAAAATACAAAAAAAGTTATTTTGAGGATATTTTAATGGGGGAAAATTGAGTAAAGTTTTTCGTAAGTTACAAATGGAAACTCTGGAAAATATTAAAAACATTAAAGATATGAAATTCTGTGTAATTGACATACGAATGAAGAAGTTTATGTGGTGTTTTTTTTGTTTGCGTTGTGGTTTATTGTTTGCGTAGTACTTTTTGTTTGCGTTGCGCTTTTTTGTTTGCGTTATGGTTTTTTGTTAGTGTTTTGCTTTTTTGTTTGTGCTTTGCATTTTTGTTTACGTTGTGCTTTTTTGTTTGCGTTGTGCTTTACCCATTTTTTACTAGTGCATTTTTTTACTGTACTTTAATTTTCTTATATAGCTTTAGGAAAGGGCCCGCTATGATTGTGTAGTATGCGAGATCCACCTGCTCACAAGTCGCATGGTGACGTCAGATTGTGAAGTTGTAAAGTCTTATGTTATAAAAGAAATGGTAAGCGCAACAGCTGTGCAACCATCGAGTTATGGACGCACTTTGGAGGATTGCTAAGTACTCACGAAGCTGGAGATGCTCTCGGCTGTGATTTTGAGCATCCTTTACGCTTCTTTCGTGATTAGCAACCTCCCGCGTGCGTCCATAATTCGATGGTTTCACGCTGCACGTTTACCATCTCCTCATCGACTCGTGCTTACCCTGCGTATGTCTTGCACTTCACAACTTATGTACGGTTTCTTTCTTTAAAACATTTGGCAATGTGCGTTTTTTGCTTGCGTTTGCTTTTTTTGGTTTGTGCTGGCCCTTTTGGGCCACTGTAGTTTCATATGTGAACGAGTTAGTAGAACTATTAAAACGCACTCCTCTAACTCTAAGCAGTATTTTTTATATGATGTTCTAACACATTCAGTATAACATGATTCACCTACATGCATTTTGGGAAATCAAAATCGACGCCAGAGTCACTGCACCAGACAAACATGCACACAGGAAATCCAGACGAACACCAAGCCAACGGGTACTGGCCACCACCATAACAAACGACTGGCTGTGAATGTCTTGAAATCTGAAATGACAAGAGAAAAAGTATTTAGAGTTAGTAGCGAAACGACTGCACCTTCTTGCAGTCTAGAGAAGCAGGGTTGGCGAAGTGGTGAGAGCGCTCGCCTTCCACCAATGCGGCCCGGGTTCGACTCCCCACCCCGGCGTCATATGTGGGATGAGTTTGTTGGTTTTGGTACTCTGCTCTGAGAGGTTTTTCTCCAGGTACTCTTGTTTCTCCCTCTCCACAAAAAAGCCAACATTTGATTTGATTTGATTTGTACTTTACCGTGTCCCCAACAAGTACGTCAGTGCTAAATACAATTGGCACTCAAATAAAGTTCATTATCATTATATATATATATATATATATATATATTTAACAAATAAAGAAGCCTAAGCCGTGTATTACACTATGATAAAACACGACGGGCCTTTGAGAACACGAGTGAAATGTAACTGATTTCACGAATCAAACTGTACGGCTACTGCATGCATAATGAAGTAGAGACCTGTGCGGAAATGTTACCGAAGTTTACTTCATGACGCCTCATTTTACACTTAACTAAAATTCACATTGAAGCACGGTATCTCTTTTGATCCTTCCACTGGAAATCATCGTTTGGAAAACCATATTATTCTGCCTATATATATATATATATATATATATATATCTTGTGGCTGGGTAAAAATGAATGCTAAGTCTATCGATAACATGAAACTGATACAATTGTTAAGGATCCTTTTCATGGTAGTCCGCCAGCAGACACGATACAGTTTTAGCTCGTGAATCTCGTGGATTCATTAAGTATTGGGATGGTGGGTCAAAAATGTCACTCATAACGGGTTACAAAAGAAACATCGGAGCCAATACGTTGAATTTTCGATGTAATTAACGATCGTCATTCGCGCTAGAGAAAAATAATCCGAACCGTGTTGCATTCAACTAGGGAACTTCATCTTCTGGGGATAAAAAATCTAATTGCGTTTCCCAGCATGACAACAGCTCTAACGAAAGCGTGCTTCTACAACGCATCTACCCTACGAAAACAGGACATATTCCCGATTACTGACCGACAGGCAGGAACGATAGGTCAAACTGACATATCAATTTTTTCAGTTCCTGGGCTACTTACAGTCATTTACCTATGTAGCTAATGGTTCTGCCAATTGCAAGATAACAAACAACAAAGCAGCTACCTATAAAACTGATCAATGAAGTCACGTTGACGCCCCCTTGTACGAATGGTGTCCAGTCCATCTAACGTTTCAGAGATGTGAGAGAAGACGGGACTGCGGGAAATTGATTCCAACCTTTTAAGCTCGCGAGATGTTCTTAAGTAATATCTGACTTTATTATATCTGCAACCCTTGTATATGAGCAAACGCGCGCTCTGATTGGTTCCCTACTCATTGTATATCAGCTCATATACCATTGGCACGGAAACGGCCATCATGGAGGGACGATTTCTTGAATTAGACAGGGAGAAATTCAAGTCAAGTTTAAAAATCATACACCAAAAAATACTGCCGAAGCAAATAAATATGGGATGAAATTATTCGACGGTAAGTGAGCAAATTATATTGCGAAATCGTTTATTACGAACGAAAGTGAAACTCTTACAAACAGCCGCCATTTTGAAAGAACTGTGAAGCCCGTAAACTGAGTTTTTATTTTATTTCTGCCTACTTTTTCCACTTTAAAATTCTCAAACTAATTTGCTAACTCGAAAAAAAAATTGACAAGTACATTAAAGAGATGTTTAAAAACGAGCCGGACTCGTGTTTGAAACTTTTTTACACATCGGCTTTACAATATGTCGGCTCGACAACATGGTTCAGTTCAAAAACAATAACAAAGTCAATTCTTGTCGTACAAACTAATTCCAGTGTCTCATAAGCGAGGGTTTAGAGATATAATAAAACAATTATTCCACTCAATCTCGTCGTATATGAGCTATAGCCAACTCGGCGCTACGCGCCTCGTTGGCTATTAGCTCATATACGACTCGATTTCGTGGAATAATTGCTAAATATACACAGATACAATTACGAAAGGAACATCAATCAAGAGCAGCCATGGATTTGCCACCGCTGGTACAAGTATAGTTGAACCAATGAGAAAAAGCGAAAGAAGCGAATAATTGAGCGCAAACGGCAACAATTCGTCTAAGCAGCCGATATCTTTGGAAAATCGATTCATGATTCGCCCAATAGGGGTTGTGTCGAAAAACAGCACAGGCGCCTGTATCACGGAAATAACCATTTTGTCATGAAGACTTTCGGAGGAACGTAACGAGAGAGAGTAAAAGCTGTATGATCGCATAAAAGAGAAAACTATCCCGGCACCAACAAGAGAACCGTAGACTGCTAAGGCTGGAATTTCCATTTGTTCACTCCATTTCTTAGTTGTTAAGTACGAGAGCCCCACATCACTTGATATTAAAATTGCTGCAAAGAAAAACAACATGGTCATCACTAGGAAGTTAAGCATTTATTCCTTAATGGATTAGACAGTATACCGACTAAAGTGACCTGTCGTTTACTGCTTGTCTGTTACTTTGAATATGAAAATAGTTGAGAGCGCCTTTCCGTAAATCTCGAGAATGCGATGTCAGTTAGGAAAATTCGAAATTCTGTTTATTTTATCCAAAGAACCCTTTTGGTGAGTTGTTTTCGAAAATATAACTGAAAAGTCCAGGCGCCTTTTATTTTGCGAGAAATTACGAAAAGTTGGATTTGGCGGATTTAGGCCGCAAAAGACCGGTGAAATATAGAAGTTTTAAAGGCGGTCGTGACGAATAACCGTTTATCGTATTACAACCATCATTTTACACCATCAAAATCCATCCTTATACTTCACAATTCCACAAAAAAATCATTTTATTTCAAAACTTTACGTGACTATTTGAGCGAGCAAAGAGGTAGCTTTTACGGTTTTGAGACAGGAGGCCAATTTTGGCGAATTTCAAAGCCTCCAAATGGTCCGTGGTACATGAGAAAATACCATAAAATTACAACCACTGTAAACGCCAATCATTGCTTTATAACATACTAAAAAATATCTGGCGGCAATCCATCGATTGGCCAACCAATCGAAAATTAATGAGCTATTTCAATTTAGACAAATATGCATACTATAAATCTTCGGAAAAACGTTGGCGCAACCAAAGGAATTTCCATTTAGAGAGTGGCGACACAAAGGTATCTTCAAAATATGCCCACCGTCAAAGAGTTACGCTCTTTAGCACGAAGCTATGGACTGTCTGTAGGTTCTAAGATGCGAAAAGCTGACTTCCTACGAGCGATCGGGAAGGCTCGCGCCGCGGAGTGGAAGAAACGACTCCGGCGAGCGCTACAGACGGGGAGATACCCTGCTATAACCAGAGGGGATATAGAGAACCCCCATAAGAAGTGGCAGCGGGCTCGTGAACTCCGTCAACTTGCGAGAGAGGTCGACACCGCTCTTTTCGCGGAAGGTGTCCGAAAGAGGACTACCCCAACGATGAGGACAGAATCTCGTAGAAAAATTGAAAACCGTCGAGCTCCCTTAGCGCGATCTCTGGTTCGAGAAGGTGCGCGTATACTCGAAGAGTTGGACGGAGAGAGAGAGGGAGAGGAAGCTGGTTGCCGCTTCTGGAAGTGGTCTTTCTTCCGAGGCGTGGACGGTCCTCTGGTGGATCGGATTATGGATAAGCTCCACGAGAGGGTCACCACCAGCTGCTATCTCCGATACAGTTACACCTATCGACTAAGGAATATCGAAATGGGAAAAATTATGCTGTTTCACAAAATCGTAAAAGGCAGCCCTTGGATCCAGCAGCTCGATACGCCATCCAAAGACTGGGTGCAGGCGGAAGACGAGAAGCGCTTGATTGGTGACCAAATCGAGCGACCTAACACCAAGTGGGTCTTCATCCGGCTTATCTCTGTGACAGTAAAAGCTGTAGTAGATAGGCAGGCGCCTTTGTTGGGGACAGGACTACTACCCAGCTGGCTCAGAAGAAAGCCTGGGATGTATTCCTTGGACACATATGGAGATAACCTCTGCCTCTTTCGGTGTATCGCCGTTTATCGAGGTGCGCGTGCGGATTGTTGCACCCGCCAAGCTCGAGCTCTCTCTAGAGAGATTTACAAATCACCCGAGAATTTCCCAGGGGTTTCTCAGGACGAGCTGCGGAAAGTAGAGCAGCACTTCCGGCTCGGGATCCGTTTATACGAACCACAAGAGTCTGGAGATTGGCTGCATCGGAGGCACCCGGCTCACTATGAAAAAGTAGGCACTCCACCAATGACGATCAGCGTCTACGAGAGGCACGCGTTTCTCATTCGCGACATCCGGAAACTCGCGAAAAAGTTCGTGTGCGGAGAGTGCAATGCAAGGTTCACACGCGCCGACAACCTCCATCGCCATGCCGAGCGTTGCACCCAAGGTGAGACAAAAGTTGTCTGCAAAGGAGAGAAAGTGGACGCTCCACCATCGGCCTTTGAGAAGGTCTTCTACCCACAAAAACGGGATAGCGTCCAAGCCGTCCAATGGCTCGAATATGAAGCCCGCACCAGAGGGATACATATCCATCACCAGCTATGTGGACATGGAGGCGAGCGAGTGATAGAAGGTTTCGCCGTAGACGATTATGATCCCATTTCAAAGATCGTCTTCCAATTCAACGGGTGCCTATGGCACGGGTGCAAACGCTGTTTCCCATCGCCGAAGCAACGCCAGGAGCAACTTCGGAATCTTTCCAAGAAGAAGGGCAGCCCTGTTACACGCGAGATAGCAAACCAACAGACGCTCGAGCGAGAAGCCAAAATCCGAGCTGCTGGGTTCCGCCTTGTGGTTCGGTGGCAGCACGAGGAGCCTAAACCTTGGAGAAAAGATCGCATCCTCGAACAAAAAACCGAGACCTACCCCCACGCGATCGTGTATGACTTCGAGAGTTACCTCGACAAGTCCAGTGCGAAAAAGCCGACCGCCGATTTGACTATAGAGGGAGACCACGTTCCTATCTCCGTCTCCATATCAGACACCCTAGATCCGACTCCCGAACACCTATGCGTACGTGAGTCAGAGTTGCTGGTCGAAGAATTTGTTCGAGCGCTAGAACGACGGGCCCAGTGTTTGCGCGCAGATGTTCGCGCGAGGTTCCTGCCCAACACCATCGAGCTCTTACCAAAAAAGTATCGGGAAGCGATCGAAGAGTGGTGCGACCAAGTCCCTGTGCTTGGATTCAATTCGGGGAAGTACGATTTGAATTTGATCCGGAACCACTTCGTTCCAGAAATCTGCAAGACGACCGACCAGTCCATCAAAGTGGGGTGTAAGGAAAACCAGGTTATGTATATCACAACTCCGGGCTTCAAATTTCTGGACGTTTTGAACTACATCGGTCCTGGCAAAACCTACGATGCTTGGATCAAAGCCTACGGTTGCACTCTCACGAAGTCTTGGTTTCCGTACGAATGGTTCGACTCGCCCGACAAGCTCGACTTCCCTGGCCTACCGGACTACCCACAGTGGTTTTCGAAACTGAAAGGCAAATATCTTCTTTCCCTTTTGGAATATCGAGACTGCAAGCGGGTATTCCGGGAGAAGGGGATGCAGACCTTCGCGGACTGGCTCCGCTACTACAACAATCTCGACGTGGGCCCCTTCGTCGAAGCACTGGCCAAAATGCGCGACTTCTACACCGCGTATGGAATCGACATCTTTAAAGATGCGGTAAGTCTACCTGGGGTGTCAATGAGGTTCGTCTTGCGAGGCACACTTCGCAGCCCCAACCCGCCCGAGCTGTATGCCCCCAACAAAGAAGCGTACGACATGCTCAAAGCGGCGGTTGTCGGAGGGCCTTCGATTGTATTTACCCGCTACCACGAGGTGGGGGTCTCGCGGATCCGGTCGCACCAATACGACCAGGCCCACCAATGTCAACGCATCCTCGGCTACGACGCGAACGCGCTCTACCTTTCTACCATGGCAGCCCCTATGCCCTGTGGGGAGGGAACGGTGAACCACTACCGTATGCCGGACGAGCCAACCAGGGCTGTCGACGGGTTTGTGGAGGCTCTACGAGAAGGAAGGTGGTTCGGGTTCGCCGAGGTTGACATCGAGGTCCCCGAACACCTCTGGCCAAAGTTCGAAGAAATGCCCCCGCTCTTCCACAGCAAGAGGATCCCCATCGAAGCGGTTCCCCAGGAGATGCTGGACTATCTCGAGCGAATGGGACGAACCCGCTCAACAGAGCCAAAGCTTGTCGGAGCCCTATGGGCCAAGAAGATTCTGTTGTATGCCCCTCTGCTCCGCTGGTACCTCGCCCACGGTTTAGTTGTCACCGCGGTGTACCGGACGATCAACTACAAACCGCAAAAGATCTTCGGCTGGTTCGTCGACCAGGTTACAGAAGCTCGACGAGAAGGGGATACCAACAAGGACAAAGCACTATTCGCCGACCTGTTTAAACTGCTGGGTAATAGTTGCTACGGCAAGTTTATCGAAGCGCTGGAGCGCCAGACATTGGTCTCCTACACAGCTGACGAAGCGGTTGTCGATCGTGCTCTCCGCTCTTCCTGGTTCGAGGACCTCGACGAAATAGGTTCCGCCTACGAGATCCACAGGAGGAAGCAGAAGATCGAGATCACCCGCCCGTTCCAAATCGGAAGCACAGTCTATCAGCTAGCCAAACTACGGATGCTCGAATTCTACTACGACTTCCTGGACCATTTCGTAGACCGAAGATCCTTCGAGCTCCTACAGATGGATACCGATAGCCTGTACATGGGCATCGCCGGGAAAAAACCTGGACGACGTCGTCCGTCCCGAGCTCCGCGAAGAGTTCGAGGGCTGCAAAAAGATAAGGGCTAGCTTGGGACAAGTGGAGTGGCCGGACGCCGGGCCTGTTCAAACTCGAGTTCGAGGGAACCCGGGCCATCGCTCTATGCAGCAAGGCGTACTACGTCGACAGCGAGCCACCGGCGTCAGGGACAGGAAAAAGTAAAACCTCGGCGAAGGGGATGTCGAAAAAAGACAACGACTTGACTTGGGGGCGCTACAAAGCAGCCCTGTATGGAGCACTCGACCGGGCAGAAAACCGGGAATTCCGAATGGACCACGGAAAGATGACAACTTACCACCAGGAGAAACTCGGGCTTTCCGCCTACTACGATAACAGACGGGTGCTACCCGACGGGATTCACACCGAACCCCTTGAGTACACCTTCAGGGGGTAATTCGGTATTCCAAGGCAGTACCTGCAGCTCCTCGCGGACAAAGCCTCGTTTGGGCCCGTCTCTGAGATAGTAGACCACAGGCTCGCCAGGCCGAACAATCGCGCGCTCTTGCTCGAGAACCTCGAGGCTCCAAATTGGATCAGTTGCACGTCTTCGCCCACCCTCCTGTTCACCAGGCTGGAATAAATATCGTACGCTGGCGTCAGAGGAAAGTCTCTCTTCCAACAAACCAACCGCCCTCCCCGGTACAACAGCGGAAGGTTTTTGTACCACCGATTTGGATTCGATGGCATCCTGCGGTTTTTTTCCGATCAACCGCGTCGGTTCGTTGTTTAAGGCCGCGACAACAGCAGGCAACCGAACCACCCACTGTACCGATCTTTCTCCTTCGGGAAGAAGCATCTCCTGGGCGTACTGGTAACCGAACAACCGCTCGGCTAGAGTCCTGTTGAACCTCTCAACGATCGCTTGGTCTCGGTGGATATCCACGCGGCCACGCCGGACTTCGGTATTGTGGCGAGCTAGTAGCGGCAAGACAGCTCCCATGAACTCTTTTCCCGGGTCGACTTGAAGTAGCTTGGGCCAGGACAAAGGGCTTCGCTTGTAGATGCGCTCCAACGCTCCCTCGACTTCTCTCGCTTCCTTGGAAGCCAAAGGTTCAGCCTCCTTGTTGCGCGAGGCAACATCGACCACGGTGAGAGCATACTTGTAAAGCTTCCGCCCACGTCCCGGGCGGTCGTGGGGAAGAAAAAGAAGATCGGCCTGATGAACCTCGTTTGGTGTTGAGACATTGAACCTTGGCCTCGGTATGCGCTGTGGAGGCGGGAGGTAGATCTGCCAAAGTGCCTGTTTTTCTAGCCAAGCCAGGGCTGTATCTTCAGAGACGCCAGCCGCGTCCGCCAACTTCTTCGACGCGGCGTGCCCCTTCCAATAGCCCTGAGGGCTGTAGTAGATTCCAGACAGCTTCTTTCCATTGGTCTATAGCTCCATCGCGAAAAAAGCTATTGTGGTCTCACAACCATCGGCTAGCAGCATACCCAATGGCGAGCATCCCACCCCCTACATAGGCCAGTTCACCCGTTCGCTGGGAACTCGAAGGACGGTAATAATCGCTCCATTGCGGGGCGTCGTGGTCATCAACCGGTGTGGGACGAGGATGGGTTTTAGCGTACAGGTCGAGAGCGCGGTTCGTTGCAGCTGTGTCTTGGTCAGCGCGATTTCGCAGGCGTTCCTGCTCTGCTTCCCAATCAGCCAGCTTCTCGTGGCGTTTCTGAAAGGCAGCCCAGTCGGCCTGGTACTTCTCCAAGGCTTTGTCGTGGCGCTTCCGCTCAGCCGCCATTGCATCGGGACCTTTACCAGAAATCGCCCGTGCGAGATACGAACCACCAACGAAGGCCGTAGCGTTTAAGATAGCCCCACCCACCATAACTGCTATGCTTACGATCTCTACTCAGTTGGGATTATCTTTTTATCAACTAAGTATTGCCTAGCTGCTACTGCTCCCGAGAGAACTGCAACCCACTTCGCGTAGTTTTCAATCGACGAGGAAGGGTCAGAGATCATAGGCGTTTTGAGAACTTTTTTTCCCACCCAACCGATACCCGCAGCAATGCCTGTCAGAGTTGCCGCTTCGACAACAGTGGAGACGACTTTGTTGTCCATCGAGTCTATATCTACCCAAAATTTATTCCATAATTTTGCGAGGGTGCACAGGCTCAGGCGTTGGCTGCTGCGGCGGATGCTGGCCCTCCGGACGTCGCAGACTCGGCTGCTGCTTCTTGAGATGGGCGAGATACAGACTATACAGACTGGCCAAGAGGCTCCCTGCGGCAATCAGGAGCCCCCAATTGACAGAGCTCCAGTTTGTCGTAGCTCGGTGTGGTTCGTCATGGCTGGACGAACGCTCGCGAGCCTGCTCTCGAGCCAGAGCTTGTCGAGCTTCTTTGTTCCTAGCCGCGAGGGCTCGGCCGGCCGCGACCTTCTTAGGATCCTTCTGCTTATTCGGAGCCGCGGGAGCGTTCAGCTTGGCCGGTGCTGTAATACGATCTTCACTTGTTGGGTCCATTCAGACAGGGCGTATACTTTTCGCACAACAAAAATTTCTAGCGAGTGCCTAGCGATCTACAAACTCGTCTACGGTGTCTGGACCTGCAACCGTCGAAGACTCTGTGTGGCTACCTACATGCGCCAGAGCAGCCACTAGCGCCACTAAGCGACCACCGCGGACCGCGATCCAGCCCGCCCCATAGCTCAACTCACGCCTGATCAGGGCATCCTGCTGGAGGTCTTCTAACAGCGCCTGCTCGGAATCCAGCTGCTTACCTACGGCTCCCAACACACGGCTTACCACCTTGCACGCGACTTTTAAGAAGCCGCCAGAGAGACTGCGCTCGACCTGCTCTCCGAGGGTCGTCTGGTAACGAAGATGGAGCGCAGCAACCTCCTTCCTCGAGAGCTTGTGAACGTCGCCCAGCGAAAGCTCCTTCCCCAAGTACTCCTTGGTGTTGCCTGCGGCTGCCAGAATAGCAAGTGCCTCCCGTTGTTCCCGACAGTCGTCTACAGCGGGCTCGCGCTCGTACGAGGTGATTCCTTCCTCGCGGAGAATTTCATCCAGCACGTTTCCTTCGACGTCATCCATGGCTATATATCTCCCGAAACAATTTTGCTGGGAGCTGGGATTTCCAACACGATATCAAATGGATGACGGAGACGGAAGCAAAGTCTGGCGTACGGATGCTCCTTGAGCGCGGATAGCATTTGGTGGCGCTCCTCCTTAGGATGTCCTACCCCATAGTTTTCCCAAAGTATTTTCCCATCGAGCTCGCTCGGACTGTAAAACGTCAACGTCGCGGCTACATTCTCCCGGAAGGCTTTTGCCACGCTCGTGTACTGTTGGGTCAGGAGCCATACTGAAAAATTCTTGTGTCTGCCAGAGAAAGCCAGCTCTACGAGAGCGCTGCGTTGTTTTTTGACGTCTTCGCTGGCGGCGCAGTCGTCCAGAATAAGCAACACCTGGCCACGCCCTTCGAAGACCGCGGTGCAAAGTCGAAGACACTTCTTAATCTCCCCGCCCGAGTTCCCTGGGGCCAGGGCTACGAAGCCGGGGTCTTTGTGAGCAAATCCCCGATATGTTTTGTTGTGGACGTACGTCGGGCAAATCAAGCACACGACGTGGAACTTCCCTCGAAATGGATCACGTAGGGCTTCGACGACCAGTCTCGACTTCCCGGAAGCGGTTGGACCGACGATAAGCAGGTGGCCGGGTATCAAGTCTGTGAGACAATCCATAGTATATAGGACGACGATTAATAGTAGGCGACTTGACTTCTAAGGTCGAACGCTGCGTCACCTAGAAGGAAGACGTGGCAGTTGACATTACCACCGCCGCCGGTCTTTCGATAGATCCGGAACTGAAGATTTTTTCCGGGACCGAGGGCTGCTTGTCCATCGCCGTGCACAAGGTGGTCGCGTGCCGTGCGGAGATCGATGAAGATCCCGTATTTGTCATGGAAGAACCCAGTAGGGGTGACCACCGAGAGTGGAGATGGAGGGTGGACCAACCATTCTGCACAGGCTCTCGCGGTCTCCCAAATATCTGCGGGTAGCATACCACTGGGGTAAAGCGTGTTGGGGACACCGTTTAAGTCGAACTCAACCTTTGTCACGCCTGGGTTCGGGAAGGCTTCGCTGTTTCGTCCTCCCGCGGGGAACTGGTTGACGAACAGGAACAGGACACCCACAAAGCTTTTGAGTTGCACGGGGATGTTGTCCGTGAGAATTGCCTCGGTGGACTTCGCAAAGGAGATCGCTTTGTAGTGCGAGATGTGGTTGTAGAGAAACACACTCGGGACGTGCTGTGCGTAATCGGGGGACTCAATCACTTGGTACACCATTTCTATGTTTTTGAACGTGTAGCTGCCAATCTTGGTCGCATCCGAGCTGACGATGACATCTTTGGCGGCGGCGAGTGTAAACTCCAACCGAATTGGCGGAAGACTCGCCGTATGGAGAATGCCGTGAGTGCGCAGGAGCTCAAAATCAAGTGGGATCCGATACTTTGGGAAGGCCTCGGCAATCGCCAGGTCCACCGCTACATCACCTTTGTCACCAGCCTCAGAGCGGATTTTGTTGACCGCGGTTGTCTGGATTCCTTGCTCGACGCGTTTGGCACGCTCTTCGGTGGGAAGCCACAGGTCGGAGAACACTCCAACAAGGTCGGCCCGCTCCAGATCCTCTAGGGTTTTATCGCCCATCTTGACGATTCTTCGCCGAATCAAACAGCGTCCCAGGTTGTCGACAACGCGATTGTTGACGTGCTTCGTCGATCCGCCTAGCACCACCTCACCCACAAGGGCTAGGGTGTCTGGGACTAGAACGGTGTCGACTGGAAGTCTGGGAATGTCAACGTACAAGGTCTCTTTGTGGTTCGCCGAGCTCGGGTTGAAGGTCAACCGGTGGGTGACGCGCTTTCCTTTTGCAGCCATCAAAGCGCGTGGCTCCTCCCGCGGGTCAAGCTTCTTGGAGATGTACGCCATTTTTACTTGTCTTATATGTATAGGCAGAAACAAAAATGGATATCAACCCAGATGAGATGACCCCTTTGCTACCCCCTGATGACGACCCGGACGAACCCGCCGGTGCTGAAGGTGGAGAAACTAGTAACCCATTTCCCACGTTACCCGACGATGACAAAGGTGGAGAACAATTCGGGATGTATTCCTTAAGATCGCGAGGTCCTGGGGCTCGTCCACGTGAGCCTGCCACAGCAGAAACGTCGTTGTCGACCGACCCTGCTACTGGCGAGCCAACCGATACAAGGGAGCTAACGATAAACCCCTATGATGGGAGATCAATCAGTAAAAAACTCCTGTCCGATGCGAAGGAAGATTTAGAGAACGAATATCCCAAAGCTAACGGATACGAAATCGGTCTTGTCGGTGGGCGTATTATGATTCGTGTGTGGGAGGGGGAAACTAAGACGTGGCGACCACTGCGCAACTTGGATGGCAGTTTTACGCAGAACTTCTCTAAAGAATTGAAAAAAGTTCTAGGACACTCCGTGGGTGAGATAATTGAAGAACATAACACCACAATAGAAACCCTCGAGCAGCAAAATCGACAGGACGAGGAGATAAGAGTCGCCCCCGATATTTCACCCGAAGATAGACGTGCGGTGGAGGCCAGGATTGCAGCGCGCGCGGAAGAGATTCAAGAACTCGAGCTTGAAAGAGAATCCTTGGAAGAGCGAAGGTCTCTGCGTGACCGCGTTCGAGACATTTTCAAGAAGTACGGTATAGGGGTCCTGGGGGTTCTCGTAGCGGCTGGGACGGTCATTAGGGTTATCTTGGGGGCCTTACAGCGGGGACTCGCCGGAGTAGCACAGGGGGTAGGGCGGGGGTTGAAGACCATCGGAAAAAAGATTGGAGACCTACTTCCTGGAGCCTTAGGCGCCGTTGTCTCATTCGTCTTCCGCACGGCTGGAGAAGTTGTTGGTTTCTTAGCCAAAAACACCTGGCTCTTGATCGTAGCCGTAGTCGTGTTTCTCATCGAGCGCTACAAGAAGAAGTCTACCTAAACAACCACCAAGTCGCACCTGCGGCCACAACAGTGACTACAGCTAAATTTCGCTCGTGCGCGGAAAGCACGACGGGGGCTTTAGTTTTCGGGACAAGTGGGACTGGGGGTTCTATTTTCAGCGTTGTTTCCGATACACGGGGGACTGGGTCTTTTGTTTTCGGGACAAGGGGGATTGGGGCTTTTATTTTCGGCGTGCGGCGTTGTGTCCGCTCGTTCACACGCGGATTGACCCCGAAAATCATATCGCTGGTCGCTTTCTGGAGCTCGTTGTTGTACCCGAGAACGCTGTCTGTATTGATAATAAGCCGGCTGGGGAGCAACCAGAGCCCTGGGGCCACGGCCAGATTCAGCTGAGCCCGGGCGTCGGACAGAGCTCGTTGATAGTTCTGGATTCCGATGGCGATATCGTTTACTACGGTGATCTCCTCTAGTAGTTGACGGAACATTTGACGAGTCTCAACAGCACTGCCGCTCGCCCCTACGATAGTGGACCGTGTTTTGACTTGCGAGCCAAGAACGCAATATACCAAAGCCTCGATACTCCGATTGAGACGACCCATGCCCGCCTCCGTCAGTCCTTCACCCTTTTTTAGTCCAAACCAGCTGTATTGCGCTCTGCCGTCATCGTTTCGGATAAATGTCAACAGATTACCTTGATTCTGTTTTCCACCCTCGTCTGAGAAGAGATTGATCCCAGGCCATGTGTTTGCGTCGGTGTCGTAGCCACGAACAACGTGCAAGTTCCTTGGTCCCTCGCTTGGATACGTTATAAACACGTCTCCAAGGCCGTGGTTTCGACTACCCTTCCAACGAAAGTCCGGGGCTCTAGGCAGACCGAATTCGATACAGAGGCTTTCAAAGGCGGACTTGCGGTATGGGTTGTTTGTTTTTTGGAAGCCAGTGTCTCCGGGGAGGGGGCAGCCGAGCTCGTATAGGATCCGACGGACGGAGAAGTACACGTGAAAGCGAAGCAGCCCCTGAACTATGGGCGGGAAGGTTTTATTTCCCGGGTCGGTAATAGACACCCCACACCCCGCAGTTGCGCACCATGTGGCAAAGTTCAGCTGTTGTGGCCAATATTTGTACGTTGGAGAAGAGAGCCATTGGTGCGCCTCCTTTGCCGAACGATGTGTAATAGTTGTTTCCTTCCAGATGTCTCGGACACCTGCTTTGAAAGAGATTTTTGGATCAACAAATATCTCGAGATCTCGAAGCAGTGGTGCTATATCAGAGACCGTTTCAGAGAACGGAAAGGTAGGGACGGGGTAGGTTGCTCCGGCTCGGAGAAGGAGGGCATCGGGGAAATTGCTCTGTTCGGAACCTTTATTTTTTTGTATGACTTTGTCGACTTCTTCTGGCTTTTGTATAACAGTCCAAAAATCTATTCCGGGGGTTTTATGCATAGTGAATATATACACGGGTAAATAAAATGTCCCTCAGCATAGCAGCAAGCGAGGGTCTGAATGAACTTCACCCTCCAGTCGCTGACGAACTCTCGAGTGTCGCAGCTCGAACCGTGAAGATCCCCGAAGTCACGATCAAAGTATCTAAAACGGTGAATATATATCGCGTGCTCGATTTATTACAACTGTCTAGTATTTTCACCAGTAAGCCGAAAAATGCTATTTTGATCACCATTCCAAAGGGCGAGTACGACCTCTACTCTCTCCAACAGGCTTTCGTCTCAGGATATGCAAAGGAAGTCCCCGCGGTCACTTGTGAACTTAGGATAACCGCTACTGGGGTGTATTTCTTCTCGAAAGTACAGGTGATCCTAGACAAAGAGCTAGCCAACTTGTTGGGGATATCCGAAGTCCCGAGCGTTCTCGTAAACGTTCCTGTACAATGGGGTCCACCCTCTGTTTCAATCTACTGCGATTTGGTGGACCCCAACAAATCGTGCGAAGATGGCAAGCCCTCCTATCTCCTGGCGAAGGTCGAGCCTTTGAAACTTCAAGGACCTTCGGTGTGGCATTTGCGACCGTTTTATCTCCCCCTCGACCCCACAAAAAGAAATCTCTTTCGAGTTTGGACGGTACCGAAAACCAAGGCAGAAGTTTTGTTGGAGCTCTGTATATATATACTAGGAGTAGTAGCAAAACCGCGATTCTGGCGCAAAAAATCGATTTGCATCGCAAAGTATCGGAAAGTATCACCCAAAGATTCTAGCGTAAAATATCGAAGATTTTACCGATAGGCGGAGCGTGCTGAGCGTCGCAAAGTATCGTAAAGTATCGGTAAGCCCCGATTGGATTTTCCCAAAGATTTTGCCGACAGGCGGAGCGTGCTGAGCGTCGCAAAGTATCGTAAAGTATCGGTAAGCCCCGATTGGATTTTCCCAAAGATTTCGCCGACAGGCGGAGCGAGCTGAGCGTCGTAAAGTATCGTAAAGTATCGGTAAGCCCCGATTGGATTTTCCCAAAGATTTCGCCGACAGGCAGAGCGAGCTGCACGAGCGGGGGGCTATACGGCCCTCACAATTTCGCAAAGTATCGGTAAGCCCCGATTGGATTTTCCCAAAGATTTCGCCGACAGGCGGAGCGAGCTGCGCGAGCGGAGGGCTATACGACCCTCTTTAAACTGATGAGTTTGTGTTGTTACTTTCCCTGATACGAAAGCGATGAAAAAATTGAAAAAATATGGTTTAAAAAGAAAAAAAGTGGAATACAATACGAAATGGATCAATTAAAAGACGTTGAATTGAAAGAAATTTTGAGGGAGTTGCGCATACGAGGGAGAAGTGGTATGCGAAAAGCGGAGAAAATAGCGGCATTGCGTGAAAGGGGCATAAACACACGTGAGGATTTGGAAAATTACCGGCGGAGACTTAATGAAGGCCCGCTAATGTTGGGAACACCGCCCGGTTCGCCCCCGCCAAGAACGCCGCCGGCCACGCCTCCCGGTTCTCCTCCGCCAAGAACGCGGCCTACCGCACCACCCAGACCCCCTCCGCTTAGAAAGCCGGCAAGAAAAAGGAAATTAGCACCAACTTTTATAAAACCACAAAAACAATCAAAACAAACTTTTAATTGGGGAAATTATTCATTCAAGGTTATGGATAAAGGTGAGTTTTCTAAAAAGCTTGAAGATTTAACCAATGAAAATATTATAAAAATTACCAATAATAAACAAACAAAACCCCAACTTAGAGAAAATGTGAGTATATCTGATAGTGTGAGAGATGAATTGGATGAACAATTTAATATCAAAGAACAACAAACAGCATTGAGGGGGTATCTGAAAACCCACAGGATAGATGGGAAAATAGGGTACGGCCCAAAGGCATTTATCAATAAAATCAAACCAAAAGTTTTAGATCTATTTAATAAGCAAAAGAAGCCCGCTAAAATCAAGCTCATCCTTACCTGCGAATTCAAAAAGAAAAATCCTGAAAAAGGTGATCTTTTTCATCGTTTTCTTTATATTTGGGCCTACTTTCAATCAAAAGTAAAAATAATAACAGAGGCAACTGATTTTTCTGAATTATACGATACAATTACAAATGACTTACTTGTACAGGTTGAGGATTTTGAAAATTTAGGTTCTGGATGGGTGTTCCACAAAGTGGAGTATTTTGATATTTTCATGGATCCTTATGAACCCATTTCTGGAAGTTCCTACATTCCATTACCGCTAATATTGGAATCAAAGAAAGCAATCATAAATGTTAAAAATGAGAATGATCATGAATGTTTCAAGTGGGCGGTAACTTCCGCCGCGTTTCCAAAAGAGAAAGATCCGCAAAGATTAAATAAACAAATGAGAGAAAACTCTGAGAAGTTTAACTGGAAAGGAATGGGGTTCCCCACTAAATTGAAAGATATTGATAAGTTTGAAAAACAAAATCCTTATTACAAGATTCACGTCCACGGGTTTGATAAAGATAAGGGAGAAGTATACCCTCTGAGAATAAGTAAAAAAGAAAAAGGTTACGATATTGAATTACTTCTATTAACGAATGAAGAAGGAAATAGTCACTATTGTTGGATAAAGAATTTTAGTAGACTTGTATCTTCACAAATAAATAAACAACACAAACGAGAATTTTGCCGTAATTGTTACAATTCATTTCCCACAGAAAAATCATTGGAAAAACATCTGGAATATTGTGCTAAAAATAAAGAAGTTAAGATTGAAATGCCAAAGGATAAAGATGGAAATCCTAAGTACATTAAATTCATCAATTACAACAGAAAAATGCGAGTACCCTTTGTTGTGTACGCTGATTTCGAGAGCTTTACAGAGAAAATGGATACATGCTCGCCAGACCTTCGCAAAAGCTTTACCAAACAATACCAAAAGCATGCGCCATCGGGTTTCTGCTATCTTATTATATTTTTTGATGAAAATTATGAAAATGTTATTAGGGAATACACAGCCAAATCGCCGGACGAAGACATTGCCCAAATATTTGTGGATAGTTTAGAGTCGGATATTAGGAGAATTTACAATAATTTTAGATACAAAAAGAAAGTTAGGATGACTGAAGAAGATATAATAAGCTATAATTCCGCCACATATTGCCACATTTGTGAAGATGAATTGGGAGAAGATAAGGTAATAGATCACTGCCACCTTACAGGAAAGTACAGAGGAGCAGCCCATAGGGAATGTAACTTAAAATTCAAAGTTCCAAAGTATTTTCCGGTAATATTTCACAATCTATCTGGGTATGACGCTCATCTTTTTATCAAAAACCTTGGCGCAACAGAAGGTAAAGTAAATTGTAACCCTAATAACGAGGAAAAGTACATTTCTTTCACAAAACAGATTGTGGTTGATACATTTACAAATGAAAAAGGTAAGCTGGTTGAGGTGAAGCGAGAAATTAGATTCATAGATTCATTTAAATTTTTGCCAAACAGCCTTGAAAAATTAGTGGCTAATCTCCCAAAAGAATCTTTCAAAAACTTAACGAGCTACTATAAAGGCGAGCAATTAAAGTTGTTGTTGAGAAAGGGTGTATTTCCCTATGAATGGTTCGACAAATTTTTTAAGCTAAATGAAACCCAACTTCCACCAAAGGAAGAATTTTACTCTAAACTCAATGATGAAGAAATAAAAGAAGACGATTACCAGCACGCACAAAATGTATGGAAAACCTTCAAAATGAAAACAATGAGAGAATACCACGATTTGTATCTCAAGACGGATGTACTACTTTTAGCAGACGTATTCGAGAACTTTAGAGATGTTTGTCAAAAGGATTATGGTTTGGATCCCGCCCACTATTACACACTACCGGGGTTAGCTTGGGACGCTATGTTAAAGTATACAAAAGTGAATTTGGAGTTGTTAACTGACATCAATATGTTGCTCATGATTGAGAAAGGTATTCGGGGCGGCATCGCCATGATTTCTACTAGATATGGAAAAGCAAACAATCCATACATGAAAAACTTTGATATTAACAAAATAATAAGTTATATTATATATCTCGATGCAAATAATTTATATGGAGGTGCAATGTGCAGGCCACTACCTACTCATGATTTTAAATGGATGACTGAAAAAGAGCTTGTTTACTGGGAAAATTTCCAGTGCATATTGGAGGTTAATTTAGAATACCCAACTCGCCTTCATGATTTGCATAATGATTACCCACTTGCCCCGGAGAGGCTTTTAGTTAATAAGGTCGAGAAATTAATCCCAAACCTAAATAATAAGACAAAATATGTTGTTCATCATGAGACACTAAAGCTTTACCAATCATTGGGATTAAAAGTTACAAAAATTCATCGAGGTATTACATTCAAAGAGTCTGCTTGGTTAGAACCATATATTGCCTTTAATACTGATCTAAGATCAAAAGCGAAGAATGATTTTGAAAAAGATTTCTACAAGTTAATGAACAATTCTGTGTTTGGTAAAACAATGGAAAACATTAGAAATAGGGTTGACATTAGATTAATTACAAATCAAAAAGACGCGAAGAAATTAATATCAAAACCTAACTACCAGCATCGTACAATCTTTTGTGAAAATCTTGTAGCTATTCACATGAAGAAAACAAAGTTAGTATTCAATAAACCCGTTTACTTAGGCATGTGCATTCTGGATTTAAGTAAAACCATAATGTACGACTTTCATTACAATTACATCAAACCGAAATACGGCGAAATGGCAAAATTACTTTTTACAGATACGGATAGTCTGATGTATTTAGTAGAAACGGAAGATTTCTACAAGGATATTGCGCCGGATGTGAGAGAAAAGTTCGATACTTCAAATTTCCCTGAAAAACATAAATCGGGTATTGAGATAGGAGCAAACAAAAAAGTCGTAAATATGTTTAAAGATGAGGCTGGGGGAAAAGCGATAGCGGAATTTGTGGGTCTGAGGGCCAAGCTTTACTCATACAGGATGGACGAAGGCGAAGAAGAAAAGAAATGTAAGGGGTTGAAAAAGGCAGTAGTAAAAAAGACCATAAGCTTTAATGATTACAAGGATTGTCTTTTTAGCAAAAAGCCTCAAATGAGACAAATGAATGTGTTTAGAAGTCGTTTGCATGATGTTTACACCGAAACTGTTAATAAAGTTTCGCTGTCTTGCGATGATGATAAAAGAATAATTTGTGAGGACGGAATTAATACTTTTGCCTACGGGCATTATCGTTGTAACACAGAATTTGGCGGGAGTTCTGTATCATAAGGCACAACCTGTAATTCTTCCCTAACAAATCCCCGCCTGGGGCCATCCAATAAATAATATAAAACTGGCTGATTTGGCGAAACGACGCTACGAGTAATGTAATAAACTTTGAGACTCCAAATAGGATCTGTAGCCCTCCTTTTTTCGCCACCTTCAAGTTCGCCGGGAAATAATAAATACCGCACTTTTGCACTAGGTGACAATCTGCCCTCATCAAGCCCAACAACTCGCTGATAATTTTTGGGTTTAATATCAACCTCTTTCAGTTTTATAGCCTTATTGGGCTCTTTACCGGTTATTCTCGCCGGCGTATTATTCAAAGTTTTCAAAATATCTGGTAATCTTTTCACCCACACTCTTGATCTTTGGCCATCACTAATCATTTCTTGCGCATATTGATGGCTAAACAATCGCTCGCCTAATGTTCTATTTGCTCTTTCAACAAAGGCTTGGGCTCTATGATTGCCAGCTTCACTTCTTTGTATTTTCACATTATGGTAATTCATGAGTTTGCCAACTTCACCCATAAATTCTTTTCCAGGATCAACCATTAATGTTTTAGGGTATTTTAATCTTCTAGAATATATTTTTGTAAAAGCTTCTGATATCTCTCGACTTTCTTTTGAAGTTAATGGTTCCGCATCTTTGTATCTAGAGGCAACATCAACCACAACTAACGCATATTTATACGTTTTTCTTCCAACTCTATCATGCGGTAAAAATAATAAATCTGCTTGGTGAATCTGGTTAGGCTTATCCACAGTCCAATGCGGCCTAGGTATATACTTTGGAGCTGGAAGATAGATTTGCCATATTGCCTGTTTTTCTAACCATTGTTTTGCTTCATTTTCACTTACTTTCGCTTTTTCTGCTAATTTGGGAATCGCGGAATATCCTTTCCAATACCCCTCGGTTGAATAATATGCCCGCTCGAGTGGCGGGGAGGGCTTTGTCCGATTTTTCGCTAAATTTAAACTCATTTAAGAGTAAAAAAGTATCTTATAAATTAAAATGGAGGAAGAAAAAACAAGTTTTACCGCGTATCAATTTAATCTTATGAAAAAAATTATCATTAAAGAAATTTTGGATATAGAAGATGGAGGCGAACTTTTTAATCTTTTACTTGTAATCAATGGAATAAGAGAAAGTTTAACGAAGAATATTAAAGAATTAGAGAATAAGATCATCAACACAGGTTTAAAGGTTAACCAAAGTAACTTATAAATCTAGTATGACGTCTGAAAAAATTAACCCAAACAGGATTCCAAAAGAACCATTTGGTTTGAAAGCGGAATCAACATTAAATAGAATTACTCTCAATCCCTCATCAGCCAGCCCTGGTGAAACATTATATATAAATATTCCAAAACTTTCTGAGAATTTGGTGATTGTGCCTGGAAGTGTATCTCTTTTGTTTGATTTGGAAGTTGATGGGCATGAAAATAATACAGTTGTTAATAATTTAGGGGCCAGTCTTGTTTCCAGATTAAAAGTCCTTTTTGGGGGCGAAACATTGCAGGATACCCAAAGATATGATCTATTTCAGACATATCATGATTTATTCTTAACAAAAGAAGAAAGAAAAGATGCATTGAAGCAAGGAATTTCTTTTGTAAATATGAGAAAACTGAGAACAAACGCGGGCGACAAGGACGATTCTAATGCAAAAGAAGTTGCCCTTTCTGTGGTGCATAATACAAAGTACAGAATACCAATAAATCATCCCATTTTAAACGATCATGGGGGTTTTTACCCAAAAGCCTTGGAAAACCATCTTATATTTGAGATTACGCTGGCCCCGGTTGATGATATTGTTATTTATTCCGACACAACCAAAACGCCGTCATATTCGATCAAAAATTTGGAGTTAGAATATTCATCAATTTCAAGCGAATATTTGGCTAGAGAAGCCAAATCATCTTACCAAATTGGCAAAGGATTCTTTTATGAAAATGTTACTTTACACAAAACTTTTACATTTAGAACGGGTAGCGATGAAGTTATTAATCAACATATTAATTTACCCAGAAGATCAATGAGTGGGGTGCTATTTTTATTTATTGCCCCCTATGCCGCCGGAGCGAGAGATTCAGAAAAATTCTTTTACCCTGGAATAACTTCTGTTAACATTGATGTTGATGGCGTCCCGAACAGAATGTATTCTAAAGGTATGATTACATCAGATCTTTGGGAATCCATAAAAAAGCGTTTCCCAAAAAATGGCGAGCGTCTTTTGGAAGAAGGGGATTTTTACACAGCCAAGTTTGCTCTTTGGCTTGACACTAGAACTTGCCCAGATAATAAGATTCATGGTGGGGGATTAGCTCTAAATAATACACATGATGGGGTGAAAATAGAAATTAAAAGGAGAAAAAGCAGTTCATCAAGTTCGCAAGTGATAACTTGTCATATGTTTGTTGTGGCCGACGCAATGATGGAAATAATGAATTCGAGCTTAAGATCAATCATGTACTAATACAAAAATGCAAGATTTACGAGATAAAATCCCATTTCATTGTATTATAACGGGCCCGACAAATTGTGGAAAGACAAAGTACATAATTGATCAACTCCGAGGTCCATTCCGAAAAGTTTTTGAATACATTGTTTTAATATGCCCAACTTATGCTAAAAATAAAACCTATCATAATTTTGCTAATAAAGATAAACATTTCTATATACTATCGCCAGATGCCAGTAACGTTGATGAGATTAATGAATTGTTAACTGATTGTCAAACTTTATTCTCTGGTACAAATACACTAATAATTTTAGATGATTGCGCCGTATCCACTGATCTGAAGAAAAGATCAAATAAGTTTATAGATTTAGCATTTTCCGGAAGGCATCATGGATTATCAATGTGGGTTTTAACCCAGCAATTAACATCAATAGCAAAACCATTCAGGGAAAATGTAGCATGCGTTGTTACTTTCCATAATCCATCGCAGAAAGGTATGAAAATGTTTTTCGAAGATTATGGTGGTGATTTGGATTATGAATTAGGTAAAAAGTTTTTACAACTCCTGAAAACAGAAAAATATTCTAGGTTATGTTTTAGTTTGCGATACCCATTTAATTGCTATTTAGAGATTCCCGAGGTGGTTTAACAAAGATGACAAAAGTTGAAGATTACATTGAAGAAAAGGCAGAGGTAAAAAATGATACTAATCAAAGTGAGGATCTTGAAATTAAACAAGAATCACTAGCCATTCTCGCAGTGCTTGGGACAACAAAGGAATATTTAGGGGTAGAAATGAGCCTGGGTGATGTAAAAAAATTACCGGAACGCGGTGTAGAAAAATATTTTAATCGTTATCAATCGGTAATGGGTAAGAAAATTAGTGGCGGAGTGGTGGATTCATCCCTTCAATTAATTTCTAAAATTATTTCATATTTAGTTCCGGTTGATGATATTGATGCGCTTTGTAAGGATTTGAAGAATGATGATTTGGTAAATCGTGAACTAACAAACATTGTTGGACTATTAGCATTGAAATCAGGAAGACTGGCCGCACTTGCTAGCGGGTTATTTCAAGTAGCTAAACACGTTAAATTCAACAAAGAACCAGCAAATACCAACACAACTAATCAGGAAACTAAGCAATCTACTGAAGGTATTGATACTGTGCACTAAACCGATCTAAAAACTTATTTGTAGCATCTAAATAACAATGTCTGAACAATCTGAAGTAGAAGTTGAACAAATTACGGCTGATCCCGCACCTGAAAATAAAGATTCGAAAAAGAGGGAGAAAGATCCTAAAAAAGTAGCAGCTGGTAAAAAATTGGCAGAATATAATAAAAAAGCAAAAGAAGCATTAGCTAGGGAGATGAAACGAGAGGGACAAAAAATAAAACAGGAAGAAGAGCAAGACCGTACAGGTCGCGGAGCAAATGAAAATACATATAGTGAAGCGAAATCGTGGCTTCCAGAGTTATCTTTTACTACTGTTTTATCCATTGTTGGATTGGGGTTTACAGCATTTGATCTTTTTATGAGATACCGTGAAAAAACTAGAGATGAATTTTCTTTTCAAGCGCCACCCATAAAGATTCATACCCCACAAACGCAACCCGTAGAACGCCCAAAAATTGGAATGATGTAATTAATTTTTACTACATAAAGTTATTTAAAAGGTTCTTAATGATGTAGTAAAAATGACAAGCGAAAACAAACTCGTTAAAACTGTAACTGATTCAGCAGTACTTATCGGATTGGGAGCGGGAGTTGGTTATGTGGCAAAAAAGATGATGAAAGAATCATTTTTGAATGACCCATCCACAAGTATTACAAATTACGCAAAATGGGTTACTGTATTATCTGGAAGTATGTACCTAAAAACATATTTAGAGGATCAAAAGATTTTACCAAAATAACATGGCGACAATAGCAATGATGATTGGTGGGGCAATATTAAATGCAACAGCATTTACTGGTGGAAATATTCTTACAAAATATTTATTCGGAAAAAATGTTGATACAGAAAAAATACGACATGATAAAGCAATGGAAAAATACCAAAAAGATTACGCAGAATACCAAGAAAAAAGACAAGAAATGGTTGATTGGAAAATGAAGAAAAAAGATGAAAAATACCAAGCATCAAAAAATATTTCGGCTACAAACCAGGCTTTTGAATTGTACGGGGAAATGCAAGCGCCAAAATTCTCTGATTATTACAAACCAAGCGATGAACAAAAAACAGGAGAAATGGTATACGTGGGGGTAGGGATGTTAGGTTTGGGTTACGCGGCCAGCAAATTCTTGTAAAACCACTTTTTTTGTTATAAAACCAGTAATTAAGTTTTATAACATAAATTATTCATTTTGTGGCCATCTTTCTTGTAAGGCTCTTAACTCTTCAAACCCCAAATATCTACTTGGTTGCCATACTGATTCAACTATTTCATCATGTAATTTTTTGTGGAATTTATTTTTATGATGTACCTTATATGGATTTAGGCGCATTTCAACTGATAAACTATTTACAATAAATTCTTCATCAAAGTTTTCAGCGGTAAATTTCTTGTCGTTGTAACATTTGTAATCATCAAAACTAAACGCTTTAAACTTTTCATTAGCGCAATTTAACAAATCTTTTACAAACGTATTAACGCAAATACCATCAACCCCGAAATTTGCACCAGCATTAAAATCAAAACCATACCCACAAAAACCATAAAACTCATCATCCATTCCATACCCGCCTTCACACAAAATTGAAAAACGAATATCCCCATAATTTTCATCTTCATCTTCATCTTCATCATCTTCATCTTCATCTTCATCATCTTCATCTTCATCTTCGTCATCTTCATTTTCCCACCATAATTTTAAGTCGTCATCTTCATCTTCTTTGCCTTCAAAAATGAAAGCGCGATTTTTTGTCAAATGTTCCAGTAAATTCTCTTTTATAACTTCTAAAAAATCATAAAAATTTAAGTCTTCTTTATTAACGTAAACAAAGTGAAAAGTTTTCGCGCCGTAGCCATAAAAACATGGGTTCCCCTCTTCATCATACCAGCTACCTTTATCATAACTAAAACCAAATCTTCTTGTGTCATTATCGTGTTGTTTAAGTTCCATTGTTTCTTATTTTTACTTTTTTTTATCTTTTTAAATCAAATTTTTATATTTTCAAAATAACTTTAGATCTAAAGATTTCTTTATGGATGAGTAAAAAATCATGACAGAAGGTGGTGTGGATCAGGATGATTTTGATCCAACTGAACTAAATGACCCAAAAGACAATGATGATGATGATTACGATGATACAATTGAAATGAACCCGATTGGCCAAACATCAACCAGTTATGACTATGATGAGGAAGAAGAAAATTCAATTGACGGTATTAATGAAAATGATCCCCTTTTTAAAAGGATTAAAGAAAAAAAAGAAGCAGAAGATGATATAAAAATAGTATATCCAAAATCAAAATTTCAACATTTTATAACATTTTTACATGATATTGGGGACGGAATAAAATTACCAGCAATTAAATTAGCAGGTAGAAAAAAAGCGGCAACATATGTTCTTAAAGGTAGCGAATTCGTAAATGAAAAAACCGGGGCTAAACTTGCTGGTGTCCAATTAAAAAATTTTTTAGGGCCGCGGGCAGAAGAAATTGTAGAAGAAAATGACCGCAAAAATGAAAAGACAAAAGAATTACAAAACAAAAAAAGAGCAGAAAAAAAACTTCTTGAGGAAAAACCATTGAAAACACCAGAGGAGAGAACACGAATAGAGGAATTAAATAGGCAAATTGAAGAAGATGAAAATGAAATAGCAAACCGGAATCGCGAGTCTGAGCAAATACAGGAAAAAATGTCATTGAGAGACCGGGTTAAGGCTATCTTCAAAAAATATGGATTTACTGCTTTTGCGATTTTAAGCTCTATAGGCGTTATCATTGGGGTTATCGTTTCCAATCTTTCGAAAGGCTTATCTACTTTAGGAAAAGGTGTTGGAAACGGGTTGAAAGCCATTGGTAAGAAACTTGGTGAAATATTGCCGGGTATGGTTGGCGCAATCGTGAGCTTTCTTTTCAAAACAGCCGGACAGGTTATTGGATTTTTGGGGAAAAACGCATGGTTGTTGATAATGGCTGTGGCCCTATATTTTGTGGAAAGTATGAAAAAGAAGAGAAAGTAGGTCTAAAGATATCATTTTGAGTAGTAAAATACAATATGGACGATTACAATAGAATTTACCCTGTATTACCCAATAATTCAGATCCTATTAACTTCAGACTACAAAAATCAAATGAAGTACTTAAAAAACTTGAGGATGAAATTAAACATTACGAGGAAGTAAGAAAAAAATACAATCGTGCTCGTGGAATATGCACAAAAATAAGTGTGTGTAGTGGAATGTTTTCAGTCATACTATCTGCAAGCGGTTTAAGTACTTCCCTTACTGGTTTTGGTGCTGTTATTGGCGTGTCTTTAGGCGTCGTGGGAGGTATTTGCGGAGGAATATCTGTTATATTTGGGGTGGCAACAAAAAGACTTTCAAAAAATGTTAGTAAACACGAGAAAACTGTTTATTTAGCAAAAGCAAAAGTAAATACCGTTAATGACTTGGTTTCAAAAGCCATGAAAGATAATGTTATTTCCGATCAAGAATTTTCCATAATTTTGGCGGAATTGGAAAAGTTTGAAAAACTGAAAATGGAAGTACGACAAAAATTCAGGAAAGAATCAGAAAAAAACTTCGACATGTCACAAATAAGGAGAGAAGCTCGGGAAGATATTTTAAAAGAGTTGAACGGAGGGAAAGGTCATTAAAAATTGCATTCGAGAGAACTGATGTAGGATGCAATTGTTTTGCGGGGTATAATAATTAACATCTTATTCTTAATCTAAAGATCTGTATGAATTAAAGTAAACACAAAGAATAAGATGTTATTAGATGATTTCAAAAATCGTTACCCAAATGTTAACCTTGGCAAATTTACATTTATTAATGATTCATTTGGTGGATACATTAAATGGAAAGTTAATGGAACGACTGTAATGTCTTATGATGATCCTTCTGGTAAAACATGGACCAACGATCTTTCTAATGATTTGAAAACGTTATTACGGGGAGATTTAGGCTTAGAAAATAAACCCAAAGTTGGCTCTTTCCCAAAAAGTTTATCATTTACAAACAAAAAATACCCAATACCCGGGGTTGAATTCGATGAATTTGCAAATAATGTAACAAAAATGTTAATAATTTTAGATATTTTTGTTTCAGAAAAAGATAGTTTCACTGCGCCAATGAAAAATGTTTTTAAAAATCAAACTGTGGGGCTTACTAGTGGAAAAGAAGCCAGAGCTTGGTTGAGTAAACCAAATATTAATCAGTGGCCACAACAATTAAACATGGCGGTTTGGTGTGCAACATCTGGATGCGGCGTAAGTTTGATTGAAAGTTTAAATTACCCAAAAGTTATTAGAAGTTTTTTTGTATTCCACGTATACTTTACCATAAGAAGAATATTATATGAATTGTACGTACCATTGCCCGAAGAAAAAACTTTTTCTTTAAAAAATAACCCATACAACAAAAATGCTTATAATCGTTTATGCGGCGAATTTGGCTTAAGTAATAACCAAGATTACAAGGGGTTGAATAAACCTTTAGCTGATTTTAGATGGAAAGGAGGAGCAAATAAAGGTGTCGGAGATGTATTTATTGATTACGGGGAAGGATACGCAGACCCCAGTAGCGTTCCCGGAAGCTTTGGTGCCCAAGCAAAAGGCGGCAAAAATCAAAATGTTCGGATTATAAGAAATTACGATCCTGATGCTAATATTTGGCCAAGCAGAGCAAATAGATTTTCTGATGATGGGGGAAAGAAAATTGACGGAAATTTAATATCTATGCTTCGAAATGATCATTTCGTTGATTCCCAATATTCCTGGTTTATACCAGAATCTGGGCATGGATTAACAAAGGCGGGATTGGGAAGAATAAATAGATCGATTGAAGCTTTTGTTTATTGTGTTTTAGGCTCGCAAGTTAATACTAGAACTTCAATTGTTAGTAAAGGTGGCGGCGGTTTTGAAACCCAAGAAAACTTCATATCTTTATTTGAAAGTTCTGTGATTGAAAATGACATATCCAAATCAATCCAAAGATACCAAACAGCGGTCCAAGAATCAAAATCTCGTCTTGATTTGGCTATAGCCCCTGGTGTTTGGTTAATGCCAAGCAATTTAATAATAAATACAGAAAGCATTATTGGATACAATAATGATTTGAAAAAGGTAACAGAAGATATGACCTTTGGGGTGAATGATTCAATAAACATTGGGACAAAAATTGTAGGAATACCCCATAGTTTGGGGGCAACAAAGGTTTTATTAAATACTAATACTAAACCAAAGAACCCTAAATTAAACAATGGCGAAGAATCAAAAAATAGCGATGAAGTTAGTAATATAGAAACATCTTCTCATCAAAATACTCTTATTGTTTTTATGTTTGCCGGAGGGTTATTATCTTGGTTTTTATTTCGATAAAAATTAATCTAAAAATATACCTTCTAAATGAAAAATGTTTAGCATTACAATGTATGATTCTGAAACTAGGGTTTATTTAGACCCTCCAATGAAATACGTTAGTGAATTACAACTGTTAGATTGTAATATTAAAACAAAAAGACTGTTAATTTTTAGAAAAATGGAGCAAATAAGTGATGAAAGCGATAATAAATTGCTGGTAATAAATCCAGGGGTATATTCAATTAATGATATAAAAACATTGCTGAGCATAACTGAAAAAGGAAGAAATTTACTTTTATATACCAGCGACAATATCAACTATTTTATCAATAACAAAACATCTAATATTAAATTAAGCGATGGTTTACAAAATTCGCTGAATTTACCAGAAATTTTACTTAGAAACGTAATATACACTATTGATATGAACATAAAAGAACCATTAAGATTGATGTGTAGTATAGTTGATAATAGAATGTCTTACACGAATAAAGATAACCTTATAAAAATACAACCATCACAATTATTGGCTAACATCCCATCAAAAGATTACCCAACAATTCCAGTTCAAAAATACGATAACTTAATTAATCACTTTGATTTAACCATTTTAGACTCTGATTGGAAAAAGTTTGATTTGAAAGGATCTCCAATAACTTTTAGTTTAAGATTCAAATAATTACAACACGTTTGATCCTTAAGATCTTTTTGTTACATAACTATTACTTTAGTTATATAACACAAATACATAAAATTATTCGCCTGGTAAAGAATTATAAATTTTTTGTTCCTCAACATGTAAATCCTTGTAAATCGCCTCTTTACGCGAAATCTTGTATTCATTTTTAATTTTAATTTCACATTCCTTACACGAAGCCTTTTGTTTACCATGTTCACAAATTTGCGATCCTCTACATTCTTTACAAAAACTTTTTTGTTTATTGTGTACACATATTTGCGAACCATCACATAATATACAGTAATACTTTCTTTTTCTATGAATACATATTTGTGCCCCCTCACATTCTTTACATTGATACTTTATTTTTTTATGAATACATATTTGTGATCCTCCACATTCTTTACAATAATATTTTTTAATCCCATGTACACAAGGATAATTATACATTTTAATATCTTTTGTAATCAACTTATCAATATTCGCATCTATGAATTTTTCCAAATCCTCACGTGTGTTTATGCCCCTTTCACGCAATGCCGCTATTTTCTCCGCTTTTCGCATACCACTTCTCCCTCGTATGCGCAACTCCCTCAAAATTTCTTTCAATTCAACGTCTTTTAATTGATCCATTTCGTATTGTATTCCACTTTTTTTCTTTTTAAACCATATTTTTTCAATTTTTTCATCGCTTTCGTATCAGGGAAAGTAACAACACAAACTCATCAGTTTAAAGAGGGTCGTATAGCCCTCCGCTCGCGCAGCTCGCTCCGCCTGTCGGCGAAATCTTTGGGAAAATCCAATCGGGGCTTACCGATACTTTGCGAAATTGTGAGGGCCGTATAGCCCCCCGCTCGTGCAGCTCGCTCTGCCTGTCGGCGAAATCTTTGGGAAAATCCAATCGGGGCTTACCGATACTTTACGATACTTTACGACGCTCAGCTCGCTCCGCCTGTCGGCGAAATCTTTGGGAAAATCCAATCGGGGCTTACCGATACTTTACGATACTTTGCGACGCTCAGCACGCTCCGCCTGTCGGCAAAATCTTTGGGAAAATCCAATCGGGGCTTACCGATACTTTACGATACTTTGCGACGCTCAGCACGCTCCGCCTATCGGTAAAATCTTCGATATTTTACGCTAGAATCTTTGGGTGATACTTTCCGATACTTTGCGATGCAAATCGATTTTTTGCGCCAGAATCGCGGTTTTGCTACTACTCTAGGAGTCGCGTGTCATTTCAAAACACAAACACATTGTCACGCTTTACTCTTACATTTTACTCTTAAGACAGCGTATTGAAGATTTACTACACTGTTTTGAGTCGTGAAAGCATTTAGACATGAATCAAAAGCATAATTTATCACGCATCAACCGATATACTAGGAGTCGCGTGTCATTTCAAAACACAAACACATTGTCACGCTTTACTCTTACATTTTACTCTTAAGACACCGTATTGAAGATTTACTACACTGTTTTGAGTCGTGAAAGCATTTAGACATGAATCAAAAGCATAATTTATCACCCATCAACCGATATACTAAAAGTCGCGTGTCATTTCAAAACACAAACACATTGTCACGCTTTACTCTTACATTTTACTCTTAAGACACCGTATTGAAGATTTACTACACTGTTTTGAGTCGTGAAAGCATTTAGACATGAATCAAAAGCATAATTTATCACGCATCAACCGATATACTAGAAGTCGCGTGTCATTTCAAAACACTAACATATTGTCAGGCTCACTGAATTAAAAAATAGTTTCTTCAGAGCAATAGAATTCAAAAAGCGTGCGAAAGTTTATCACGATGTAAAGGGCACACAGTCAAATTTAAGTGCACTTCGTCGATCTCAAAAATGCCTTAAAATATGCATTCAGTTACTAGGTGCATTATTTTCAAAGGAAAACGTTTGAAACAAAAAAACAAGGTACCTGCACGTGCAAGAAGTAACTTTGATTCTTGGCCACCCAGAACACAGTGGTTTGCTTAATCCTTGGAACAATCCTTGATTGTTACACATTCAGTGATAGATGGATTATAAGAACTTGAGCCACAAGGACCACCAACTAGTGTTGCATAGTGACACGACGCCATGGTACACGAAACTATTTATTACTCTTAGTTAATGCATTGTAGTTTTACTAACTGTCATTAAAGGGGCACGGCACTATCATCAAAACGAACCGATGTTTTGATTGTAAACTTGACCGGTTTAGATAACCTGATATTACAGAAGACTGAATTTAAATTAACTTCAATATTTGTTGCGAAAATACGACTAGGTTCTATTTTTCAGCAAAATTCATTCATAAACTTTGATATTATTTTACCAGGGAGGTGGGAGGGATTTTGCTAATGAAGAGTCTTGTACATTTGTCACACGAATAGCTTTGTTCAACCGATATGGGTTGCCTGTGTCAACATGTCACGCAATCACCCATAAAATCAACGCCTAGAAGAAAGAGAAACTGTTCTTTACGTTTGCTGAAACTTCGATTCAAGTTGACATTCATTCAAGTTTTCAATCAACTGGTTTTCAATGGAGCGCAATAGCATCATGTAAGTTAACTTTATTTTCCGTAGAGTATTGCTGTTTTCTAACATCGGAATGTCGGTAATACTGTAATTTCGATTTGAAAATTCGACTTCAGTCCTTTTTGTTGTAGTTCATACTATGTTCGAAGAAAGTCCAAAAATCGAAACTTTGTTGTTTTTTAAACACAAACCTGAATATTTTCTTTACTTTCGCTCGCTTTTTGAATTCTATTGCTCTGAAGAAACTATTTTTGAATCAGTGAGCGTGACAATGTGTTTGTGTTATGAAATGACACGCGACTCCTAGTATATCGGTTGATGCGTGATAAATTATGCTTTTGATTCATGTCTAAATGCTTTCACGACTCAAAACAGTGTAGTAAATCTTCAATACGGTGTCTTAAGAGTAAAATGTAAGAGTAAAGCGTGACAATGTGTTTGTGTTTTGAAATGACACGCGACTCCTAGTATATCGGTTGATGCGTGATAAATTATGCTTTTGATTCATGTCTAAATGCTTTCACGACTCAAAACAGTGTAGTAAATCTTCAGTACGGTGTCTTAAGAGTAAAATGTTTTCGTATTGGCCATTTTGTGCGTAAAATTTAAAAATGTGACAGTAAAGTACCAGCGCACTTTGCAGGCGTGATTCGCCGATATCATAAAATAGTACTTTACATCTTGACCTCTCACGGGAAGGGCTTTGGATTGCCGCCAGATATTTTTTAGTATGTTATAAAGCAATGATTGGCGTTTACAGTGGTTGTAATTTTATGGTATTTTCTCATGTACCACGGACCATTTGGAGGCTTTGAAATTCGCCAAAATTGGCCTCCTGTCTCAAAGCCGTAAAAGCTACCTCTTTGCTCGCTCAAATAGTCACGTAAAGTTTTGAAATAAAATGATTTTTTTGTGGAATTGTGAAGTATAAGGATGGATTTTGATGGTGTAAAATGATGGTTGTAATACGATAAACGGTTATTCGTCACGACCGCCTTTAAAACTTCTATATTTCACCGGTCTTTTGCGGCCTAAATCCGCCAAATCCAACTTTTCGTAATTTCTCGCAAAATAAAAGGCGCCTGGACTTTTCAGTTATATTTTCGAAAACAACTCACCAAAAGGGTTCTTTGGATAAAATAAACAGAATTTCGAATTTTCCTAACTGACGTCGCATTCTCGAGATTTACGGACAGGCGCTCTTAATAACAATAAAAATGATAATAGTATCAGCAATAATTATAATTATGTTAATAATTATAATATCAAAGCAGTGATGATGGTTATGATAATAATACTGACCATGATGATGAGATCGTTGTTTTGATCATATCAGGGTCAGGTTGTTCGAAGCGGGGTTAAGGTAACCCAGGGTTAGTGCGAAATGTATGTGCAGATATGAGAGCTTAAAAAGCACGTTCAGTATAATTGTTTTTGAACACAATTTGATGACTGTATATTCTGAATAAAATAGAGAAAGTTATCGGAGTAAACGCTTTTTAACAAGCGGAAAAAACTCATGTTAAAATTTAAACCTGGGTTAGCGGTAATCGGCATTCGAACAACCGGCCCCAGGATGATTATCAGCATATCTATAGCTCTATGGAAAAATATGCTGTATTTTTCGCATTTTTAATCCCTTTTCAAGCTTACCTTGATTAAGAAGAAACATGCTTAATACCAATAAGACCACCAAAATACTTGCACCAGTTGAGAAGTAATCCCAGTAGAGCCTCCAGGAAACTTGTCCAATAGCACGGTCCTCTTCAAATGTCTCCAAGCTCTTTGATAGACTATTTTCAAACTGCGTTTGTAGATTTTCCTTCAATTTAGAACCAACTGGTAATGAATGTGGAGAATCTGAGGTTGCTTCCTTTAAATACTTTTGGCTTGAAAGACCCAGGATTCCAGCCAGTGCTCCACTCTCTTTAAGCATCTCGAAACTACCTTCTCTTTGTAAGCGACCCTTGTTTAGCACAACTACCCTATCAGCTCGTGTCATATGTTTCTCTTGGTGTGTCACCAAAACTCGAGTTTTGTCACGTAACAGCTCTACCAGACATTTTTGGAAGATAAACTCGCTAACTTTAAAGTCCACTGCACTCAAAGGGTCGTCCAATAATATTATGTCAGCATTAGCATAAGCTGCGCGTGCTATATTCACGCGAGCCCGCTGACCGCCACTAAGAACTATGCCTCGTTCTCCTACGAGTGTTTCATCGTGCTCTGGAAATCGCTCTATATCATCGGCAAGAGCGCATGCGTCCACCACCTTTCTGTATTTATCTTTATCATATGTTTTACCAAACAGCATGTTTTCGGCTTTGATGGTACCAGAGAATACCCAAGCCATTTGTGGTACAAGCACAATGGTCCCATTAACGTGTACTCTACCACTGGTTTGTGGGATTTCCCCTGCGACTGCTGAAAGAAGCGTTGATTTTCCACTGCCAACTGGACCTGTCAACACTGTCAGAGATTTTACGGGTACATCAAAACGTATGTCCTCCAAAAGATATCTATCACTGGCTTGGCATGTGAGATGGGACACGCTGAGGGCCAAAGTGGGTTCTGCATACGTTACAGGTTCTCTGTTTTTCTCAACGGTTGTTTCTTCTATTTCTTTACTATATTGCCTTTTTGGATTATTCAAATTATCATCATAAGTTTTGTATTGCTGTGAACTTGTAAGTAATGGAAGGTTATCCAAAAGTAAAAACTCCTCTATCCTCTGAAGAGACACCGAAGTTTCAAATTGTTCCAATAACCCACGGGCCAAGTAACCTGTTACACGTCTTTTTGAGTATTTCATAAAAGATAGGAGCATGAAAGCTAGAGCTGGAGTCACTTGCCGCCCAGTTAACACAAGAGTCACCACTGATATGAAAGTAGCCACAGCCCCAGATGAGACTCTATAAGCCGAAATGGTAGATAGTACGGCATTCTTTATCCGGATCTTGCTGATCTCTTGGCTGAAATAAATTTTATTTGTATCAGAATGAAATATGACAATAGATTTCTTTCAAAAAATGGCTTTTCTTGACAACAAGGAGAAAGATGCTGTGTAAAACAATGTAAAGAATCCTTTTGGTAAGCAATCAATGAATTCTCATTGACTGTTGCACTGTCAGCTAGTGCATAGTAAATGCGAGTGGACTTGGTAAAATACTCTAACGTAAAATCTGTCAAGTTGGTTAGTTCGATTAAGTTCTCAGCCAGTCGGCAAGGTACCGTTTCTCCGAAACTAGAAAAAAAAACTTGGGAGGAAAAAGAACATCAATTCTTCTCACCTTCGGACAATTCTTATCTCGTCTGGGAATACTGATTCCCATACACGTGTTTTTATGGCGCGAAATCCTGATACGGCCTCATTCATCAATGAAATACGTTGATCTGACACTGTTGCCGTGTTTCGGCGTATTGTGGCGTTAAATGAACAGATTGTGATGAAAAATGGCAAGGAGGCAACAAAAAAAACAACTCCCGTGACGGCCTGCCATCCAAGTAAAAAACTTAATAGAGAAGTGAGAGCAACAAAGTCAAATAATGCCTGGAGCACCATAAAGAACCAGTAAGGAGCGAGTTCAAGCCGCTGAACGTCATTGGACACTAGATCAATCACCTGACCTGTTGAAAACGCCATCAAGGTGTGTTTGCTAAGAAGAGGAATCTATTCAAAGCAAATATAAAAAGAGGTTAGAATGGCGATAGGAAACACAAAATTTTCTTGTCATATCCTCCCTTTTGTTTAATAACTCATAAGCACAAATTTATTGAGGTAACAACGTTCTCAAAATATCAATGGGACCTTCCCTACTGTTGTTTATGCGATCTTTTGCACGCCCAATTCCGTTCGCGCTGGGCCAAATTTATCATGAAAGAGAAAGAGAAGAGAAAGACTGGTTTATTATAAAATCACATCGCAGTAAAATACTGAATTGCGTAATTATTTACAAGCTACTAATATACAAATTATTCCTCGCGAAGCGAGGTTACTAATCGTGTCGCGTTCGGTCAGACCACGTGGCTCGCAAGCCCGAGTAAATCGAGCCGAGAGTTTTTATATATGTATATATATATATATATGTATATTTATATATATATATATATATATATATATATCTATATATATATATATATGTATATATATGTATATTTATATATATATATATATATATATATATATATATATATATATATATTTGAAAGGTGTCCGTTCGCAGGCCAGGTTACCTGGCAATGTAGCGCCCAAACTGCTGAATTTCCGCCATTGGAAGTTCGCTGATGGCTTTTTGAAAGTAATGTAAATTTTGTGGAAACCGATTTCACTCGTCCTGGAAGTACATCCCAGCAAGATGATCTCCGAGATATTCAAGAAAGATTAGCACGAGATCGTCGCCGAGTAAAAATTATTGAAAGAATCGTTTCTAAATTCGAATACCGTGAAAATCAACACAAGGAAAGCACGACTCAAAGCAGGAAACGACAGCAGGGAGAATAACGACAGACATGATTCGCAGCAAAGACAACAACTGTTCGCTCCAGAAAAAGGCAAACGAAACAGCAGGGAAAAGGATCAGGAATTCAACCAAGTTAGTTTTGAATTTAAATGTGTTATTGATAGAAATACGGGACAGGAGTGAACGATTACATAACGAAATATATTGGCGTACTACATTTAGCAAAACGACTTAGAAGGGAAACCGAGTAGCAACGACTTCAACGATTGTAGATGTCTCTGGGAAATAATTCTAATATATAGATTTAGCCAAGCCTAAAAGCGGGGCTCCCGTTAGTACTTTCATTTCACTTTAAACTGTAAAAGCATTCTAAAATATTGCGAAGGAATTTACAAACGTTTTTAACTATAGTTAAGTGTCGAGGTCGGTTAACTTGCTATGATTTTTGTCTAAACTTTCGTCTGCCATAAGTACGGTCTTTCTACCTACAAAGTCATGGAGTATATTCTACAAAAAACACAGATTATCAATGTACTGTATTCTATTCCTGATGAAATTAACCATTCTATTTGCGTTAATGTATTTAAAAGATTTGCACTCGCTACTGGGAGATGCAGGACACAACTCTTGTCATTTTCGTGTAAAAACGAACACCTCGGTAAAATAAATGTTTACTCCAAGCAGGGTGCAAAGAAAATTAATTTTACACATTGCCCTTCAGGCAAGCTGTAACCAACATCTACCAGCCCGAAAAACATTTTTCACGAGAACGAAAAAATAATTATTAATTATTCTTTTCTTAATTACATTGTAAGTTTAAAAAATTACTGCCTTCATTTATTCACTACAATCAGCTGCAGTTACTTAACAAAAGAAATAAATAACCGTAAAAGTGTGAACTATAAGTAGACCTGGTCCAACGCAACACGTGAATGACTAACATACATTTGAGACATTTTACAATTTAGAAGAACATTTTTTACGAAAACAACGGCGTTGAAACCAAAGTTCTCAATCGACACACTAAATGACAACGTCAACAACGCGAAAAGCTGCCAGTGAAAGCGCTACATTCTGCAATTTGCCGTCAAGTGAAAATTCCCGCGGGAGTATTTCTTAGCCGTCGACAGGGGAGATGTTTATATGATTAAAGGACATAAAAATTTGAAATCTTTCATCAGTTTGCTTCTCATTCAAAAGTAGTGCATTCAGAAGATCATTTTTCTTAAGAAGGTTTGTTTAGAAGTCGCTTTTCCAAGTCAAGTGTCAAGTTTAAGGGAAAGTGGAAAGTGCGAGTGCTGAGTCACGCATCAGTGAGCAAATATTTTGCAGACAAAACTTATGCAAATTTGTGGTCCATAGCACGGAGTCTTTCCACTTGTCGGCTTTCTTCGCTACAATTTTGTCTGTTTTCCACAGCACGGAGTCTTTCCGCTTCTCAGCTTTCTTCGCTACAATTTTGTCTGTTTTCCACAGCACGGAGTCTTTCCGCTTCTCGGCTTT
Organism: Ricordea florida; assembly: GCA_949710005.1. Taxonomy (NCBI): domain Eukaryota; kingdom Metazoa; phylum Cnidaria; class Anthozoa; order Corallimorpharia; family Ricordeidae; genus Ricordea; species Ricordea florida. The sequence goes on from OX453278.1 coordinate 9,431,705, forward strand.
CTTCGCTAAAATTTTGTCTGTTTTCCACAGCACGAAGTCTTTCCGCTTCTCGGCATTCTTCGCTACAATTTTGTCTGTTTTCCACAGCACGGAATCTTTCCGCTTCTCGGCGTTCTTCGTTATCATTTTGTCTATTTTCTCGAGCCCGGACTCTTTCTGCTTGTCGGCGTTCTTCGCTATAATTTCGTCTCCTTTCTCTTTCCCGAGCGCGCCTTCTTTGGCGATCTACTTCGCTCATTCTTCCCCAGTTAATTCTTGCTCTCATTCCCGTTGCTCTTCACCTGAACCCTGTGTTCTGCAAATTATATTTTCTCTGCTATTGTTTGTTGACATAGCAATAGAAATTGTTTCGTTTATACTTTAGTAAAACTTTAACAGTGTAGAGTAGTAATATTGTGTCTCAAAAAGACAATGAACTGAAAATTTCTTTTTCAGTCGTCAACGCAATTTCCCGCCAAAAATATGCGGGCTACCAGAACAGCTTCCAAATAAATCACGTCACCTCGATGAGTTGACACATGAGCCCACAATATGGTCATGTGATGCTGGTCAGTGGCTATCCCGTTTTGACAGCTGTCAATTGACCATATTGTGAATGTCCAATATAAAAGATGTGGATTTGCCAAGACTAGCCTGAGATACCCCTCCCTTCCTCTTGATAGTCTCCCCTACCCTACCCGTACAATCTGTAGACGCGTACGTACGTACGTACGCTCGGTCAGTCACGTGACGACCAAAAGAAAAGAGGTTGACCATATTCATGAGTATGGGGCTCTGCTCCACGCGCGCTTCGCGCGCGGGAGCCCCGCTATTAGTCTAAAAACGGAATCGGAAGACGACCAACAGATTACAAGAGAATGTAAGCAGGTATTTTTCATAATAAAACGATAGCGTTTCCATTTTGAAGAAATTCTCAACACAGAGAGTTGCAGTTGTTATAGCAATCATTTATAACGATGTGATCTGATATCATTGCAACAGTGAAAATATTGTAAATTTTCTTGATCTAGCAGTTATGTTTAGCATTTTCAACAGAACATATACCTAGTGTCATTATAAAGTACTGGTTCTGCAATATTATCAGTGATCAATGCGATCATTTGAAAATAAAGCAAATGTTATTATTGACTTCTGAGTAGTATTTCTCTTTGCTCTCTCTATATATATGTATGTATTCTCTGATTGAAACGTTTCAATAATGATGCAAATGAATAAATGAAAGACCATATATTTGAACTGCGGAATAATTTGAACTGCGGTTTCAATAATTTTGTGTACAGACAACATGTTTCATAGCCTTTTCAAAATGGGTCAGTTTTACCTCAGAGTTCAATGACCCCCACTGATAATATTGCTATCTAGAACCGTTGCCCTTTTCCCACAAATGAAATGTTAATTCAAGCCTTAAATTGCAAAGTTAGACAACATATTACCCTTGTTGTTTTCTGCTGTTTACTTCATTTTTTACTTTTACACTGGAAAAACTTTATAAAGAAGAAACTAAATTTTGTAATGCCAAAATGTTTATGATCTTTCTCATATATTCATTGCAAGTGTGCTGTATGTAGTAACAAGTGTTTCAAGTTTCCTAAATGCGCTATGCTTTCAATGATTTTCCACACAAACTGTATAGACAAATGACTGCACTAGATTCTAAGCCTTAAAGAAGAAATGGTATTCTTTGGTGCTGTTTTGATTACTACCACCTCTGATGGAAAGTCTATTAAGAAGATTTTTGTATTGCTTGTAGTAGTAGAGTAACAATACCCGGCTTTACCAAGATTAGGACATGCATCCCACCCCATAAAAATATATTATGTTTAACGTAAAAAATATAACAATAATAATAATATCAATACCAGTAATAATAACAGTAATGATAATAATAATGA
>OX453278.1:9438596-9576096 GCA_949710005.1 Ricordea florida
AAAAAATGCTAGCGGAACTGTCTAAATGTGTTTTTATATAGATAGTTATATCTAAGCCTTTTGCATACATTTTACCATACCTTGGAGTAAACATTTATTTTACCGAGTTGTGTCCTGCATTTCCCAGTAGCGTGTACAAATCTATTAAATACATTTACGCAAATAGAATGGTTAATTTCTTTAGGAATAGAATACAGTACATCGATAATTTGTGTTTTTTGTAGAATATACTGAGGGAGACATTGGGGGGTACCCAATACTGCAATACCGTAAGAAAAAAAATGCAAATACCGAAATAACGAGTGCAAAATCTACAAAATACCGATACCGCACTTTTAATCGGCCACGCTTAAAGTTGTATCCACCTAGTGCGTTCAGTTATCTCTCTTATGTGCCGATGTTTTCGTATCAAAGAAATTTTTGTAGAGCAACAATGATATGAAGCAAATCACGATTGGTTTGCTATGTCACGCGAACTTCGGAGCTAGTTATGACGAGAAGTGTGAACACCGTGACGTCAACTGAACCGCAATACCGCGAAATATGTTTTTTTACCGATTACCCTCAGTCAAAACGACGAAAAACAGCATACCGTAGGGCTACCGCATACCGCAAGTAGTTGGATTCTGGGCATTCTGGGCCAATTTCATCTTGATCGATTTTTTTGCGAATTCGTGGTTTTGGGTGTGGTCGATTTTTTGATGTTACGATTTTTTTGCGAATTCGTGGTTTTGGGTGTGGTCGATTTTTTGGGTGTGGTCGAGTTGAGTTTGACTTGTTTGGTTTTTGATCGATGACTTTTTTCGTCGAGTGCCAATTTTTTCGTTTGGATCGTCGATGTCTTTTGGGGGGTGGGGTGGGGGTCGAGTTGTTAAAGTGGGATTTTGGGTCGAGGTTTGAACCATCGGGTACAGCTTTGCGCAATGGCAAACATGAACGATCTGAGAATGCCAACATCATTTGACTTTCTCTATGACAACGTGGACTGGTTAGGAGTTTATGATTTTCTAGAAGAGTACAAATCAAGCATATTATATAGGGTGTCTAGTTTCAACCAGTGTTTTGTTGAGAAGGTTCGTCTTGTATTTACCATGGCTTATTTTCCCATTGACGATAACGAGATAGTATATGAATATTCAAAAGACTTTGATAAGTTGTGTATCAAAGACATCGCTGAGAACTTATGTAAGGGTGCTGAAGATTTAACTCTTTTTGGGATGATGGATTCTGATCTCGAACGGTCATATTCTGTCGACGACCTTCTTATCGGAGATCTTTCAGTTAACGTGTACATAAGTTTCAAGGACGAGTTGTTACATGAGGCCTGGAAGGGTATACACAGACGTATTTTCCTAAATGATATTCGGGAAGAGCTAATGTCTGTGGCATGGCATCCAAGTAGGTTTGTATATTGGTGTCTTGATTTGGAAGAGTTTCAAGAGTTGAAAGAGCGTTGGGGGACTCATTGGTAATCGTAAAGATTTTCGTTTGTGCGTGTGGTTAAAGAGTTTCCGGTTCAATTCCGGTTCAAAATGGTTTTACATTGACGTCATTACATTCCTGAGCGACGTTAGAAACGGTCCTTTAGAAAGTAAACATCAAACTCACTTATAGAATTGCTAGTTGCCATGTCGTAAAAGTATGGATGGAATGCATTTATACTGGGCGTGGTATTAGCGTGGGATTAAAATAGAGAGAATGTGTGACATCTTATCAAAGACATTTGTAACGCGTTTCACGTTACAAAAGTGTAATTGATGGTCGATGGTTGTACTGTAGTGGTATATACACAATGGATTGTGCTCAAGCTAAAGCAAGAAAACGTTGTCAACATGGCAGACATAAATATTATTGTAAAGAATGTCCTGGTGCAGGTATCTGTCCACATGGTAGAACAAAATATTATTGTAAAGAGTGTGGCGGTACAAGTATCTGCCTACATGGTAGAACAAAATATTATTGTAAAGAGTGCGGTGGTTCAGGTATTTGTCAACATGGCAGACATAAATATTATTGTAAAGAATGTCCCGGTGCAGGTATCTGCCTACATGATAGACAGAGAGATCGTTGTAAAGTGTGTAGCCCTCATCGTTATTGTAAACATGGTAGAATTAAGACTAATAATAAGAAACGGATGTGCCATATGTGTAGTGGAGAGTATATTTGCCGTCATGTTAAGCTACGAAGGGATTGTGAAAAGTGTGGGCCTTTGTGAGGTATCCAAAGACATTTGTAACGCGCTTCACGTTACAAAAGTTCACTTAATCATTAGACATAAACGACTATAACCTCTCTCTTGTATTTCCTAGCCAACTTAATAGCGGATTTGGTACCTGGTGAGTAATAACGAGAAGGTAAGGCCAGTACATGCGTCGCACACTCCATGATCTGCATATTGCGAATTGGCCCAGCCGCCTTGCCATAATAGTCCCATTGAGGTTCAAACGCTTTGAATGGGATCTCCTTTTCAATGGCAAAATTTCTGGCCAGTCTATCAACCCCTTCTGCACCTCCAGACACAATCAATTGTATGTCTGAGAGATCCAGCTTCCATTTCTTGAGGGCTTTACTTATTTGCTCTTTCAAGAAGAACATGTCATCGAAGTATCTACTGCCAACGATTGCCAATGATGTCATGATTTACGAAGCCATGATCTATGGATTGGCCATTTCAATTTTTATCTGAAGATCAGCCAAGCTAGAGCCCCAACTCCAACGATAAATACTATCAGGTTGGTTTCATGATTAGTATTTGTTTCTTCTTTGATTTCGGGTTGAGGATCAATCGTTGGTGTTGGTGGTGATCGTTTAGTCTCTACAGTTGCATGTGGCAACTTGACTTTTGAGGATCCCAGATTATGGCTGATTCCAACAGTCTTAGTCTCTAGGTTTATGTTTGTATTGACACCAAATTGCATCTCATCAGTGGCCTTCATGAGGTTGTTGTTATACCCGATCACACTCTCTGTGTTTATGATCATGTTACTGGGCATTAACCACACTCCAGGAGCAATGGCCAAATCAAGCCTTAATTTAGCTTCTTGAGTGGCCAGTTGGTACCTTTGGATCGAACTCGAAATGTCATTCTCGATCACGCTACTCTCAAACAGAGCCAAGAATTCTTGTTGAGTCTCAATCGCTCCACCACCAGTGCCCACAATCGAGTTTCTAGTGTTGACTTGAGCCCCCAGCACACAGTAAACAAAGGCTTCAGAAGATCGATTCAATCTGCCAAGTCCAGCTTTAGTGAGTCAATAGCCACTAGTTGGTATGAACCAAGCATACTTATAATCGGCAAAGTCATCATTACGGATGAATGAGATGAGGTCACCCTTTTCCTTCTTACCCCCATCATCGGCAAATTTACCACCTTCACCAGGCCACTGATCAGCTCCATCGTCATAGTTTCTTACCATATGGACGTTTTGGTATCCTCCACCTACTCCATGGTATCCAGCCCCATAATCGATGAATATGTCGCCCAACCCTCCGTTTCGTCCACCTTTCCATCTGAAGTCAGAGTTGTTTGAGATGCCAAATTCAGCGCATAATCGTTGATAAGCGACTTTGCTGTAAGGGTTGTTGTTGATTACAAAGGGTTGCTCATCAGGGAGTGGAAGAGTCAGTTCATACAAAATACGTCTTATGGTGAAATACACATGAAACTTGATGAAGCTACTCACGACTTTGGGGTAGTTGAGGCTTTCAAAGGGGCTTATCCCACAACCAGAGGTCGCACACCACACTGCAAAGTTCAGCTGTTGTGGCCAGTAGTTCATGTCGGGGGCGTTCAACCACTTTCGACTTTGTTTACCAAACTTGAAAGTTACAACTTGGGAGGTGAAAACATTACGCATCTTGGCGGTGAATTTTTTTGTGTTGGACACGTATATGTCCAGTGATGTCAGCATGCTTGTAGTGTTGCTTGTTGGGCTGTCAAAATCAACAGCAGGTATCGGGTAGTATCGTTTGGTCATGGTTAGGCTTGGTGGGAATGAGTTCAGTGTGTCATCATCGGCCAGTCCAAGATCAATCCAGAGTCGCGATTTCAAACTTGGTTGCATCCCATCAGTCCATGTCTTGCCAGTGGGGTCATCATAGGACATGACTGTCATACCGTAATGTTTCCAACTAATGTAACCCCCATATTGATCGGTCACAAATTTGAATTGGTCAAGGTCAGCCTTTGGATACTTGTTTCTGAAGTCATCGAGTAAGCCCATCTTCTATCCAGAATTTGGGTAGAAGAGGTCAAACTCTTAAGCTAGTATTTGTTTTGTTCATAAACTGTAGTTATGGTCCTCCTTTTAGTTCTTTGAGGATTTCGTTGCGTACTCTCTGCCTCAATACCAATGGGTCCTCTACACTCATATTTTTTTGAGCCTTAGCCCGTATCTCAGCCTTGAGCTTTTCGAATTTCTTGAGTTCTTCTATGATCAACGAGAACTGCTCATCGGAGATCTTATTGTCACGAAGGGCTTTGGAAACCAGGTCTTCAATGGTGTTTATCTTGGATCTGGCCAGTGTGATGGTGTTTTGATGCTTTACAGCTTTCTTGGACAGGTTCTTGGATATTTGTTGACATGCTATGGATGCGCACACAAATACACCACTCACCACACCCAATGGCACAGATGCGATGATTCCGACACCACTAAGAGATGTGCCTAATCCACCAGCTGCCAAAATGCAGGACATTATACCACAGGTCGAGCTTGCATTCATGAGTACACCCTTGGATCGGTTGTATTTTTTGAGTACTGTCTCATAGTGGTTTAATTCAGACTAGCTTGTTCAAGGCATCACAACATTGTTGAAGTCTGAATGATGGTCCATCCGTGGGGGTCGGAGGAGGTGCAGTAGCCTCTAAGTTGGGATAAATCGTCTTATATGCATCCATTTTGGAATGAATATCGCTTACTTTTAAGATGTTATCTGAATCGTAAACTGAATGTGATGGGAGAACCCTTCAGATCAAGTTTCTTCCATCCAATGTCGAGGATGCTTACGTCGAAGTGGTTTATGGGGCTCTTATGTTTTTGAGCTGGAATGGCTGGGTAATCCAGTGATGGTATGTTGGCAAGGAGGTGGGAGGGTGAGAGTTTCACGGGTTCTCCAGATTGAGTCTTATTCATATATGACGACTTATTGTCCACTATACTACACATAAGTCTCAGTGGCTCCTTAATCTGTATGTTTATGGGGTATAACTTTCCAGGGGTTACGGTTTCAGGTACCCCAAGACCAACTTGGAGCCCTCTTGTGAGTTTAATGTTGAAAGTCTTGTTGGAATACAGGTAATCAACAGTGTCAGTCTCAATGATCGATAGCTTGCATTATCCGTATCATTCAGAAAGATTTTGTGTATGTCACGTAGAGAGTATGTACCGGGTTGAATTATTAAGATGGGTCGGTTATCCTCCTTGAGAAAGCCCTGTCGATCTTTGAAGTTGACCAATCGTTTGGGTACAATACAGTCGAGGAGTTGGATCTCCCGAATCTTTTCCAGTGGGGGATCCAAATACACCCTGGCTTCAGACTCGTACATAGTAATGCTCAACATGTTGTTTGATTACTCCTTCTTCATCTTTAAATTTCTATAGTCGGCATCTGAGAGGAATCGAGTTTTGATGATGCCACAGCTGGAACATTTACACTTCATCATCGGCCTTCCTTTGGATGTTTTGGCAAAGGTTTCACTACCAGGTACACAATCAGTCAGCTTTTTCTCTTTGACACAATAAGTCTTCATTTGATTCATTTACGTTTCCTTTTTAACTCTTCTATGAAGTAAAGCACAACCGCCATTATCAACAGCCAGGCATGTTTACCCAGGAATGAGACGACCTCTCCAGCAGTCTTGAACAGAAAGCTTACAATAGCGCCCACCATCCCAGGCAGCAATTCACCAAGTTTCTTCCCAAGGGTTTTTAGCCCATCACCAACGCCTTTACCCAATCTTGAGAGCCCTTTGGATAGGTTGGAGACTATGACACCAATGACCACTCCAACGGCACTCATGACAGCAAAGACTGTGAATCCGTATTTCTTGAAGATGGCCTTCACACGATCCCGCAATGACATTCGTTCCTGTATCTCTTCATTCTCACCCTCCAAATTGGCTATCTCCTCCTCCTGCTCACCGATTTCCCTCTCCAGAGTCTCTATTTGGCTACTTTCTTCTGGGGTCTTCAGCGGCTTGTCCCTATGGAATTTTAGTTTGTCCTTGAGTTTGGATACCATGGTCTTTCTCTTTGATATCTCACCATCATTGGCTTCCATAACCTCTTCTGCCATTGGGCCTAGACTATTTTTGATGGTGTCCGGCAATCCATCATTCAATTCATCATCACCTTTGAATAACACATAAGGTTTTGATCCTTTCCTAAGCAATTTGACGACTACTTGTTTGAATTGATTCAGCCTAGCTGTAAACTTGGACGTATCAACTTTGGGGAATCTTGATCTAATCTTGGCCCAGGCTTCATCTTGTTCTATTTCCATCTCCTCCATCAATAAGGGCCGAGTTTCATCAATACCACCGAACGAGGTTTCATCCTCTTCATCAGGGTCAATTGGACGAGTGGTTGATGTCTTTGTGATTGGGCTCAAGTAAAGTGTATCATCCCCATCATCACCATCACCTGGCTCATTTAGTGTAGTCGGATCCAAATCGGGATCATAAGCAGTTGCCATATTTGAAGTTGAATATGGAAACTTCTAAATTATTTTATATCCACTTGCTGGCAATGTATCCCAAGGCTAACATCCCACCAGAAACGTAGACCATTTTCCCAGTCTTTTGATCTGAATTGGGTCGGTAATAGTCAGAGAATTTAGGGGGATTGCCCATTTGATTGTATAATCTTAGCGCTTCATCCGTCTTTGATATGTTCTCAGAGGCTTGATTCTCATCACCCTTCCTACGATTCTCAAAGTCAATATAAGCCATTCGTTTCTCTTGATAAGCAGCATAGTCTTTCTGGTACTTCTCCATGGCTTTGTCATGCCTTTCCCTTTCAAGTTGGAGATCGGCCGAAGACGAGCCGCTAATGACCTTTGCTAAATAATTTCCACCAATGAAGGCTGTTGCATTGAGGACTGCTCCTCCAAGCATGACTAATACTGTCGCCATTTATGCATTTAGTGTCTTATTCTTAAACAATTTCGAGCCTGTGTATAATGCGATCGATGTCAACACTCCAAGCGTAAATGTCACCAATGGGTGTGAGCCTCGTCGTGGTGGTTGTTGTGGTGATTTTGACGACTTTGATTGGTTTTTGCTGTTTTTACGCTTCTTCCTTTCCTCATTTAGACGCTTAACATAATCTTCATATTCCTTTCTGAATTCTGGATCACGACATTTCAACTCTGCCAAAAGGAAATCAAAATACTTAGGCTCATACTCCCTAAGTCTATCACCAGTAACATTGTCCAACCTTTCATATGCATACCATTGCATAAGATCTTTAGGCTCCTTAATCATATCTGTTACTTCATAAAGGCCATCCTGGTCTTTTCCTTTGTTCCAGAAATGGTCATTCTTAGTCACAAAATCAAGTAATGATGATCTAACGTAGTGTATAAAAGCTTCTTTATGATCCATATCCGCATAATACAATACAGCTTTTAATTTATCATCATGAGCCATGTTCAAACACTTGTGGGTAGTATCTTCTGATCCTCTAAGTAGTTTTTGCCATACGTAGCTGTAGTCAGCACAAGTACCCATCGACCAAAGTTCATGATGCTAGTCGATGGGTCGCCGATGAATGACTCCTTAAGAGCCTTTTTGGCCAGCCAGCCCATCCCAGCTGACAATCCAATGAGGACTGCAGAGCCAATAACTGTCTTTACGAGCTTATTCTCAGCCATTTTGAATCACAACAGATCATCTTTTAAATCGGTTTCCTCTGTGGCGGGCTGACTTTCTGTGACTTTGGGCTGTGATGGTTTCGATTTTAATGTAATGGTTGTAAAATGCAAATCAGGTATCCTGTCTCGATAGTTGGTCCATAGGCTATAGGCGGCGAGGCCAATTGCACCTATGGCTAGAAAAATAGTTTTGGACGGTATATATTTTGGTATCCAATCACCTCTTCCACCAACAGAACTACCCTTATTCTCTTCCTTTTCACTCTCTTCCCTTTCTTTCTTCTCCCTTTCCTCTTCACGTTTCAAAGCCTCTCTGGCCCTCTTGTTCTTTTCCGATAACGTTTTACCAGCCTGAACTCTCTTGGGGTCTTTGACCTTTGTTTTGACAGAAGGTTCTCTAGTAATTTGCTCAACCTGACTTGTTTCTTCAGACATGTTGTGAGTTAACTTATTCTTACTTTTAAGTCTCCTAGTAAGTTGCATACTAGGAAACTGTCAGATCCCACTCAACCCCTAATTCTTAAACCTAGTTATGCTCAATAACATATTCATCTTCATCTGAATCGTCTTCATCTGAATCGTCTTCATATTCCGAATCACCAAGTACCGCCTCTTCATCTGCCACTGGTTCGAATTCAACCATTGGTTTACTCAACTTAATGTGTTGAACCACTAATTTTGCAGAAGCGATAGCATCGTTTGTACCATGTGCTCCATAATACACAGACTCCCATCTCAATGCCATATGTGAGCATGCTCGGGTGCTGTTTTCGGGATCATACAAGTAGTTTCTAAAAGTCTCATTCCTTTTGCGACCCTTGAAAACAGTATGGCACCTTATTTTGTCTATACCAACACCACTCGTCTTGAAATTCAGATACATCTCCAATAGCCTCGAGGTGTCAAGTTCTTTGGTCTCCTTGTTTTTTGGAAATGAGTAAGGCATTTTCACCAAATCACTTGGGGCGGTTTTTAATAGTGTCTTTTTAGCATCACCGATATTAGGCAACTCCTTTCGGATATCTTTGTTCTTGTAGAATCTTTGAAGATTGGACCCAACGATTTCTACAATCTTGTCAATCCTATTTTGGGTTTCCTGTTCCGAAAGAGTTGGGGCATTCCTGGTCTCAAACGATGTCAACGGATACTTCACTTGAATCCCATTAATGTTCGCAGAATCCTTTTTGTTCATGTCTTTGTAAGACCATGACAAACCCCATATGTCCTGTTTTTCCAGTTCAAAAGACACGCTCTTCTTTTCATCACCATCCATCACAAAGACTTTGGAAAAGGCACAGTTGTACCTTCCACTCTTCTTGGGATTATCCACAACTATGGAATCCCAATCAAAGTCAGTCTCAGCAAGTGGCACAAAACAAGTTTTCATTGATGAAGTTGAGGAAGTTGAGTTTGTTCTCTGTGACATGTTTTCGATCTCTTTCGAGTATGCTTTCAAACGTAAAAGTTTCACTTCCAATTTCAATTTTTTCACCGAACAGTGTCAACCCCTATTTCATCCGTGTTAGCCATGTCATACAATGTAGCTGGGGGACTAGGCTCTTTTAGTCTGAAATACTTGAGAGCGGTAATGGCTATTATCAATAACGTAGCAATCGCACCACCATGTACTACGATTGAGCCAGAAGTTTCTGACAGCCACTGCTTGACCAACTGATTGTTCTTCCAATCCTTTACCAAAGCGTCTGGGTCATCTATCCCACCATAACCACTAAGACACCAGTTGGCTAGTCTAACCAATAGATGCAAAGGAGGATCAATTAGTCCGTCAGACACATTCTTACCCGACACCATCTTGTACCTCTTGTAGTACTTCTCTACGTCCTTATCCGACAATCTGTGGACATCGCCTAGAGTCATTTGCATACCAAGATACTCCTTGGTCGAGCCTAGACAAGCTAGTATTGAGAGCTCTTCTCTTTTGGATTTCACATCATCATCGCTAATGGTTGGTGGTGATTTTTCCACCACAGTTTCACCATTCATGATTTCTTCGGGAGTTGTCATGGTTGTGCCGTTAGAGCCGGTATCTCTGAATAATTTTGGAATGGATGTCTAAGGGAGAAGCACAGCCTGGCATACTTTTCATTCATAAGATGCTTCTTGAGTTTCTTCCACGTTTCAGCATCCAGGTCCCCGCCGTACTCCTCGAGAAGCATCTTCATCGCCGTTTGTGATGGATTGTGGAATGAGATCACACAAGCTACATTTTCACGGAATGGTTTGGCTATGGATGTCAGTTGTTGAGTGAGAACCCACAACACTGATATCCCTATATGTCTCCCAGAGAAGGCCAAACTGATGAATTTGTTGGACCTGTTCTTCAAGTCCTTTGAAACGGCACAGTCGTCCAATATTATGAGCACATTCATACCCGAGAAGAACGATTCACAGTCCATCAACAAATTGTTGATTTCGTCATGATCACTCGCGTCTGGCGACAGTGGCAAGAATCGTTTGTCCCCCTTGGCAAAGCCTCTATAAGTCTTGTTATGGGCATATGTTGGGCAAATCAACACAATATAATCAAACACTTGCCTATAGTGCCCTCGAAGCTGTTCCACTATGTATTGGGTCTTTCCGCAATTCGTGGGACCAGTGATGATGCAATTGAATGGAATCATATCTTTGAGTTCGTTCATCATTACTCACTACATTAACCCCTTTAGATTGATGTTTCTTCTCATGACAACGTGAGAAGAAAACCATACAGCAGCCTAATATCTAATCTCCTTTAGGCCACCATTAACAATGCTCATGATAGCGTCAGCAATAACAAACATGTGACATGTAAGAACTTTGTCTCCTTTCTTTTCTCTCTTAATTTCCAAAGTCACACCATCACGAGTAGCATGAATGTACAAACCACTTCCATGGATATCATTATCTGGGTAAGTCCTCAAATCAATCCACAAAGCGAACTTATCTGTATAGAAATCAGCTTCCTTAATTGAATCACTAAGGCCAACTAGCTTAATTATGGATTGCCACAAATCAGTCGCCATCATACCTTTCAAATAAACTTGGTTGGGCACTCTACTCATCTATGTCAATCTTGACTGATGTGATCTTTGGGTTTGCAAAAATCTCAGAATCCCTAAGACCTTCTGTATGAGGGGCAGTGAAAAGACATAGTATACCAGTCATAGATCTCCTCGGCACATTAACATGCTGATTTATCACAACATCATTAGCCTCAGAGATTGTAAAGGTTTTGTGAAGATGTACCTTTTCATACGTGAACCCTTTCCCATTTCTGTAGGACGCAGCAGCCTGTCTTACTAAAAAATCATTTGATATGCACTGATACTCCATCTCCATGTTTATTAATTTATAATCAGGTGGTGCTTCACGGTTTGAATAAACCACAACATCAGAAACTTTGGCCAAAGTCAATTCAAATCTAAGTGGATGTGGTAATCCTATTGGATAAAATACTCCATGATCTTTGAGGATTGTGTGATCTAATGGAATGGCATATCTAGTGTTGTGAATCGAGGCTAAAGTATTATGCTTTGCTTTTGATGTATCTTTGTTCCCCGCATTGGTCCTAATCCTCCTTATGTTAACATCAGATATGCCCTGTCTCAATCTATTCTCACGATCTTCAGTTGTCAAAAACAAATCATGATAAGTCTTGAACAAATCAAATCTACTAAGATCCTCTACGACTTCACCACCAAATAGAACCTTATACTGTGAAATTAGATTCCTTCCCAAATTATTAACAAGAGTGTTGTCTTTGTGCCCGGTTACAACCATATCAAAGGTTATGTAGACGCTACCGGGCACAATCACAAGATTTTCACTCAATCTTGGTATTTCAATGTAGAGTGTCTCACCAGGTTCGGCTGATGATGGGTTTAGTGTGACCCTATTTAATGACGTCATAGCCTTCAACCCTTCACGAGTCCTTGGAACGCGATTGATATCAAGAATGCTTGGTATAGAAGCCATTTAAAATGCTTATATTCTTTTTGTAAATGACTGATTCCAACGTTTTAAATCGATTATATTACTCCACTGATGGATACTGGAAAGGATACTCAGCCATACCCAAATTGGCCAAAGCAGCCAAAGTTAGTGAAAAGGTCGCTAAAGAGTGGTTGGAAAAGCAAGCCTTGTGGCAAATTTATCTCCCAGCCCCCAAGTATATACCCAGGCCACATTGGAGTGTGAATAAGCCTAATCAAATTCATCAGGCGGACTTGTTGTTTCTTCCTCACGATACAGTGAGAAGAAAAACATACCGCTATGCCTTAGTCGTGATTGATATCGCGTCAAGATACAAGGATGCCGAACCATTGACCTCAAAGGAGAGTGGTGAAGTTGCCAATGCCTTTCAACGGATTTATTCCCGTAAGTTGAAGTGGCCACAAACATTAATGGTGGATCCGGGAACAGAATTCAAGGGTGATGTAACAACTCTTATGAATAAGCATCAAGTCACAATCCAGCGTAGTGAAGCTGGGAATCATAGAGCTCAAGCTTTTGTGGAGAGGGCCAACAGGACTCTCGGTGAGAAGCTATTCAGCCATCAATACGTTCAAGAGATGATTAGTGATACCCGATCCACAGTTTGGGTGAACAGATTGCCTGCCATCATGAAGACCCTTAACAGTGAACCCACCCGTATTACTGGAAAAGAGCCCGACGAAGCTTTGAAAATGAACTCGATTGGCACCAAAACTCCAGACTACAAGCGACCTGTGGGATTGGATGAGAAGAAGTTACCTCCAGATGTTCAAGTCAGATATCTTTATGCCCCCGGTGAAGATGAAGGTGGGGACAAACGAAGGGCTACTGATCCCATATGGAGTCTTGAAGTCTATGATTTGGCTCGAACTATAATCGAACCGGGTCAACCAGTCTTGTATTATTTGAGTGGAGGTCCAAAACGAGGATTCGTTCGCGAAGAGCTTCAATTTGTACCTCAAGACACTGAATCACCACCTTCCAGCGTTCTGAAATGACCATGTGCATAAGTGTTTATCCCGTCATCCATTATCACAGGTTTATCGTCCTCGCGTGATAATGCAATCTTGTTAATTGTTTCAGTATAGATGTCATGGCTATGACTCCTTATGGTGTTCATCTTCCGTCTCTGGGATTTGCCACTGAAAAGACAAGTCTTGTAATCTTGGAAACTTATGCTTTTGCTGACCACTGCCTTGTTAACACCCTTACACTTCTTGACTTCCTTCTCCTTGTCCGTCTTGAAAGCATACAGTTTAGCCCTCAGACCCACAAATTCCGTGATCTGTTCACCACCAGCCTCATCTTTGAACATCCCTCCGACCTTTTTGTTCACTCCGGTCTCAATCCCGGATGGATGCTCCCTGGGGTAATTGCTGGTGTCAAATTTAGCCCTCACATCTGGACTGATGTCCCTGTAAAAGTCCTCAGTCTCTATCACATAAGCTAAGGAATCCGTGTCTGTGAACAGCAACTTGGCCTTCTCCCCATACTTGGGCTTTATGTACCTGTAATGAAAATCGTACATGACAGTCTTGCTCAGATCCAGAATGGACAGCCCCAAGTAAATGGGCTTATCAAAGACCAATCTCGTTCTCTTCATGTGGAAGGCGGTCAGATCCTCGCAAAAGATGTTCCTATGATGGAAGTTTGGCTTCACAATCAACTTACGCGCTTTCTTCTCCTCAGTGACCAACTGGATATGGGAGTGTCTTATGGTCGTGGGTCGTGGGTCGTGGGTACAAAGTCGTGGGTCGTGGGTCGTGGGTCGTGGGTCGTGGGTCGTGGGTACCAAGTCGTGGGTCGTGGGTTGTAGGTACCTAGTCGTGAGTACCAAGTCGTGGGTTATTAATAATTAATAATGATTATTAACGTTATTGATAAGTTATTGATACTATTTCGTTTGCTCGTTTTGGAAGGTATCTGCATTAGCTCCGTTCGATTTCAAAACAAATTCTTCTACTTGTACAACAACAAATAAAACACGTTTTTTAAGTGTCAATTCCCAGGAAACCTAGCTTATTTAAACTAGATTCTTCATGCAATAGACCAAACTCTTTGATTTTTATACCCTATCCCAGACTATTTAAACTGCTTCAAAACCATACCCTTCACAGTGGCACATACCCATATTGCTTAAATATGGAGTACCTCTCCCGGGTCGAAAGCTAAAGATGAGAGAGTTCCCTGTTTCAAATTTTCAGAGAAAAGAAATCGGGGCCTTTTTTCTCCTTCAGCTCTCCTCTCTCACGTAGAATTTTCATAGTTAATAGTTAATTCTTGAAACTGAAGACGGTAATTGTCGCCTTATAAATAGTTCTCGAGCCCCCTGTGCCGAGAATAACTAAACTTAATCATAATGATAAATAATCATGAAACCAATCTTAAAACGTAGTAAAAAAAAGATAGCTGTTATTACGTTTAGTTTTTCCAGTTTTCAACCGCGTGTCGTAAAACCCAACTGTGAACTCACGAGAACAAAATGCGGGATGAAATTGTGCTTCTATGGCAACGCAACGGGTAGGGTGACCCTCCCATAACACTGGGGCATCCTATGACACATTTGTCTGTCTTTATCTGTCGTCCGGTATCTACCGTTCGCCATTTTCTGTCCAGTATCTACTGTTCGCGATAATCAACGGATAAAGAAACGCGCTGGTCACCAACCAACCGTTACTGAACAGAGAACGCCAGCTGAACCTATACCTCCATACGTACGTTTGCCAGCGCCAGCTAGACCGAAACCGCAATTTGGAACTTTTGTGATAGGTTTACTGCAGTATCAACATCCCTCTGTGAATGTTTGCTACGGTTGTGGCGGAGATTTAAAACCTAGTGGGCGAATACCTGATCCACCAAATGACTTAATTATCTTTAGTGGAGATAAACGGTCCTATTATGATACACAGACAAAAAAAGTCAAGCAAAGTGAATTGGTGTCTAATGTTTATTTTCACTTGAATCCCAATTGTGTTACCGTACGGCATCAGTTTTTCATTGCTGGACTCATTAAGGTTCCAGATGATGTAATCTCATACCTGCATCAGGAACCCAAAGACATCCTTAAAAAGAAATCACGGGCTTGAATGTTCCTTGAATAAGACTGTTCTTTGTAATACTAAGTAACTCGCAATTGTCTTGCTTTTTACTCACAATTGAAAATGAAAATTGAAAACCGCTATTGAGTTGAATTCAATTGAAAACCGCTATTGCTGAATAAACGTTAGGTTCGGCTTTGTTGTTCGTCGTTTGTCTTCGCCACGCAAATCCCTTCCACGACCCACGACCCACGACCCACGACTTTGTACCCACGACCCACGACTTTGTACCCACGACCCACGACTTTGTACACACGACCCACGACCCACGACCATAAGACACTCCCACTGGATATCCACCCTCTTCCTAATGTTCTCCATGGTCTTGCCAAACACTGAGTTGTTCATCAACTTGAAGAAGTCCTTTTCGAAATCATTCTCAGCCCTGGCTCTCAGGCTATTGTTCAAGTCAATGTAGGACCTCAGCCATTCCGACTCCTCGAACTTGATCCCTCTATGAACCTTGGTTAACTTCAAACCCAACGACAAATACTGTTTCAGAGATTCGTGGTGTAGAATGTACTTCTTCTTGGCCCTCAAATTGGGAACCAACTTAACAACCCCATCAACATCCAACCTCTCTGGAGCCAATGGATAATCATTGTGAAGATCGTGTAACTCCAACGGGTACTCCAAGTCCACCTCTAATATGCATGGATGGTTCCTCCAGTCTGCCAACTCTTGATCACTCATCCACTCAAAACCATGGGTTGGTAAAGCCTTTGTCATTGCATAGCCATAGAGCCCATTCGCATCCAAATATGTGATGAACTTTGTAGGCAGCCTGGGATTATAATTCTTCATATATCGATTATTGGCCTTCCCGTGCCTCGTCGAGATCGTTGATATTCCACCTCTGATACCATTCTCTACCATAATCAGCATATCGGGATCCCTCAAAAGCTCCAACTCAACCTTGGTGATCTTCAACGTAGCATCCCAAGCCAGTCCAGGGGCAGTATAATGCCATGCTGGATCCAACCCGTAATTCTTCATACAAACCCCTCTGAAGTTCTCAAAGACGTCAGCCAACAGGATCACATCTGTTTTGAGATACAAGTCATGGTAATCCCTAAAACTTCTCATACCAAAGGTCTCCCACACGTTTCCGGCATGTTGATAATCGTCATCCGATATGTCAGTGTCGTATAATATCGAATAGAACTCATCCTTGGGTGGTAGACTGGACACTTGTAACTTGTCAAAGCCATCAAACCAATCATAGGGGAACACTCCCTTCCTAGCCAAAAGATCAAAGTTTGCCCCTTCATAGTATCTCGAGAGGTTTGCCAAAGACTCTCTTGGTAAGTTGTCAGCCAATCTAGCCAAACCACTTGCCATGAACCTAAAACTGTCTACAAATCTAATGGTTCGTTTAATCTGAACCTCCTTCTCCTTACCATCATCATCCTTCTTCATAAACTTTTCAACCACAATCTCCTTTGTGAATGAGATGTACTTTTCATCGTTGAGTGGGATACAATCAATCTTACCCTCCGACACTCCCATCTTCTTGATAAACAAGTGACTGTCATATCCAGACAAGTTGTGGAAGATGAATGGAAAGAACTTTGGGGTGCTAAATTCCAGGTTACATTTCTTGTGGGCCGCTCCTCTGTACCTACCTGTAAGATGACAGTGGTCGACCACCTTATCATTCCCCAATTCACCCTCACAAATATGACAGTGAGTGGCCTCTCCATGTTTCTTATGATCGCTAATCCTCATTGTAAGCTCTTTTTCAAACTTGAATTGATCATAGATCTTTTTGATGTCCTCCTCCAAACTTTCCTGAAACATTTGTGGTATGTCATCCTCGGGTGACTTGGTTGTTCGCATCACCAACTTAGGCTCAAAGATACTATCATCGAAACACTTGATAAGGTAACAGAAACCTGATGGCTTGTGCTTCTGGTACTGATTTGTGAAACTATACCTGTCATCCGGGAAACAAGTGTCCAACTTCTCGGTGAAACACTCAAAATCAGCATAGATCACAAATGGCACTTGCATCTTTCGTCTGTGGTTCGTGAAAGTAATGTACTTTGGGCTGCCATCCTCTTCCATGGGCATCTGGACTTTGACTGATTCGTTATTTAGGCAGTACTCCATATGGTCGTCCAATGACTTTTGAGAACTGAACGAGTTTAAGCAGTTGTCACAATAGAAACGAGTGCCATGATGTTTATTATACTCGACAAATCTTGACATGTTTTTGATCCAACAGTAATGATTTGTCTCTTCGTCTGATATCAAGAGTAGGTTTATCTTTGTAACCCCTGACTTGTTACTACGCCTGATTAGGGTTGGCTCGCCATTCTCATAACCAAGGATATTGATCCCATATGGGTTCTGCCTTTCAAACCTATCTATCTGGGTTGTACTGAGTGCTGCCACTGGGAACTCTATTCCTGACCAGTCTAGCTTCTCTGAATTCTCTCTCATCTCTTTATTTAATCTCTCCGGATGATTCTCCCTGTGGGAACACAGCGGATGTCACTGCCCATTTGAAGCACTCCTGGTCTTCATTCTTGACATTGATGATTGCCTTCTTAGTGGCCAATTTGGGTGGTAATTTAATATACGAACTTCCAGAAAAAGGTTGAAACGGGTTCAAATGGATACGAAAGTCAATCACACTTTCAAACACCCATCCAGAGTGCTCAACAAGTTCAACAACAATTCAACAAGTCCAGCTTTGATGCTATCAAACAAAGCGAGTGTGTCTGTTGAAGCTGTCACTGTCTCCATCAGTGAATGGAAATGACCCTGACTCCGCTCAATAACGCGATTATCCTGGTTGTTCCTCCTCGTGAATACACATGACAGAATACACTTCAACTTGAATGGCTTCCTAATTCCGTACAACAAACTACGAAATGGTGTTCTAACCTTGCCAAGAAATGTAGTTGGATCGTAGCCAGCTCTGCCCTTTACTATGTAAGTCCTCAAAAAGCCTCTCAGAGCCGTTTCATGTCTTTCAGGGACGAAAAACTCGGGTTCCCTCCTAACCGCAGCAGCTGCCCTTCTTAATCTCCTGGTGATGGCCCTCCTGTTTGGGTCTCTAACATTGGATCTTATCCAATCTGTGGTCTGAATGATTTCACGCCTGGCAGAAGCAACAGCCCTTCCATACGAAGCCCGGGCGGGTCTTGTTCTTATGGGTCTAACTGGACCAGGAACTGGAACATTAGCTTTAACCACCTGTAAGGACCCGACGGCATTAATTAGAGCCTCTTTACGCATGCTGCCAGAACCTCGAACACCAGACCTCTTGGCCATGGTTCGTAGTATCTTCACTGTCAAGTTCTCAGGTTGTATATCGGATAACGCTGTGAGCATTCCAGCCTTTCTGAATCCTCGAACACTCACACCAGCTCTTTTGGCTATTGACCTCAAGTCTTTTACTGTCAAGTTCTCCATAGCATCAATTGTATGTTGACATTGTAACTCTTAAACCACCATATTTAACTTTTGTGACACGATACATGTCACAAATGTGTGCCCTTAAAATTAGCAATCATCTGCCCAAAGTTGCCCCAAAAACTCCAACTCATCAGTGTCAAAACACCAGTCTAAAACCCTGTATGGATGCCATGCAACTACCATTAAATCATCCCTAATCTCATCATTGAAAATGCGTTTGTGTGCTCTTCTGTTTGCTTCATAAACCACATCATTAAGACAATTAGTAACCAAATCCGAATATTCAAAATATATAACAACTTGAAAAGACTCAATCTCGTCATCATCAGGACCAATTCCTTCATCATCAGCCCCCACGTCATCAATAGGATCAAAATTAAATAGTTGTAACCTAACATTTGCGTTTATTTGGTTAAGAATCTCACCATTGTCCAAACCTTTCACAATTGCATCCATT
Source organism: Ricordea florida (assembly GCA_949710005.1). Classification (NCBI taxonomy): domain Eukaryota; kingdom Metazoa; phylum Cnidaria; class Anthozoa; order Corallimorpharia; family Ricordeidae; genus Ricordea; species Ricordea florida. Next base: position 9,457,446 of record OX453278.1, read on the forward strand.
CCATACATTTTATCTTCATCTTCACCGCAAAGATCCATTTCAAAAACACCTACAGCACCCCACTCAGCAAATACAACGCGTGTACCGAATCTACTCTTGTAAGAAACATCAGTTGTACTTGGCCCAATACAATTCCCATATAATGAATAATACAGAGCTATGTCTGGTTTAATAGCATCAAGAAATTCAGATCTACCCAAATGACCAATATTAAACCATTCCAATCCAACAATCAACACACCATCATCTTCATCAAAATATCTTTCATATTTGAACATGATCAAGTCATTGGAAATCGTCCTGGTTGCGAACCTCAGATCGTTCATGTTTGCCATTGCGCAAAGCTGTACCCGATGGTGCAAACCTCGACCCAAAATCCCACTTTAACAACTCGACCCCCACCCCACCCCCCAAAAGACATCGACGATCCAAACGAAAAAATTGGCACTCGACGAAAAAAGTCATCGATCAAAAACCAAACAAGTCAAACTCAACTCGACCACACCCAAAAAATCGACCACACCCAAAACCACGAATTCGCAAAAAAAATCGTAACATCAAAAAATCGACCACACCCAAAACCACGAATTCGCAAAAAAATCGATCAAAATGAAATTGGCCCAGAATGCCCATAATCCAACTACTCCGCAATACCGTAGCTTGGAACTTAAATTACCGAAATACCGCCTGAAAATAAGCCCAATGCCGCAATACCGTAGATCCCAAGGTCCCCCTCTATACTCCATGACTTTGTAGGTAGAAAGACCGTACTAATGGCAGACGACAGTTTAGACAAAAATGTATAGCGAGTTAACCGACCTCGACACTAAACTATAGTTAAAAACGTTTGTGAATTCCTTCGCAATATTTTAGAATGCTTTTACAGTTTAAAGTGAAATGAAAGTATTTAACGGGAGCCCCGCTTTTAGGCTTGGCTAAATCTATATATTATAACATACTATAGCAAAATATAAATACCAGTTGTTTGTTTATGTATCCCAAGCAATATTTTATAGACAGTGTCATATATATATAACTTAATAGCATTCATTTGAAATTTATCAAATTCGTACCTTTTGATAGACATTCCCCTTGATAGCACTACAGACTTGAACGCCCAGCAGATCACATCGATAGTAAACGTAGTGCGTAGTTAAGCTTCTCACGATGTTTATTAAAGCCAACGTGGCAGCACAACCGTAAAGGAAATATTCTGTTTTCTTGACGTGATTTGACATCAACCCCGTGACAAGAAATCCAATCATTAACGGCACAACGGCACAACAGACGCTTTCAAAAATCTGGAGAGAAAGGATCAGTAAAGTACGCCATAGTGGTACAGTCCTTAAGATGCTTTTCCAAAGTTTTGGTCTTTGTTTTTCCTTGCATCGTTCCACCTCTTTCTCCCACAGACTTAGAAGCTTTTCCGTAACTGAGCACGTTATCATCTCTTCGTCAAGGGGAAAGAAATCTCTCTGTTCTATCGGACGCTGACTTCCATTCTTGAACACGTCGTTTAGCCACTGAAATGTTATAAGAGAAAGAATGTTGACACGCTTGGGCTCAAATTTCTCACCGTCGTCATTGGAAGGAACCCTCTGGTATACAGACGTCTGGTCCATGACTTGGGAGTTAAAAGCACTCACGGAGAGAATAAACGAACTTTTTCTTTTATGGCTCTCAATACAGGAACCCAGTGTCTCCTTGAAATCATGAGATAGATCTCGCAAAATGGATTTAAAAGGCTAAAAGAACAAGCCAGGCAGTGAGGTACGGCGCACTCATCTAAACAAGCGTTGTGGTGAAGATTAGATGCACATCTACATAAAGCCAAGCTAATTAATGGTTGCTGTATTCATTGTACATGCAGTACTTTAATTCCTATAATGCCCTGGGGCGAAATTAGAAAAGACCAAAAGTACTTAAAAGGTTGTTTTGTGATCGAAATGCAAAATTTATTACGAATATCTTGAATGTCAAAAGTTATAAAGTTCTATGAATCCTCCATCTCACAGTTGATCAGATTTTGCCACCTGCGATAAAGTTATACTGCAGCCCTTGTCACAGGTTAGCACACAAACACACAGACTTCCCACATCGTTCATGCAGAAACATTCTCACTGAGATCATGAAATGGATCACGCATAATGCCTTATAAAAGGCTACAAGAACAAGCGGGGAAGTGAAGTATGGCGCGCCAATCTAAAAAGCGTTAAATACGAAAATGATAAATGTGGTGGAGATTGCCTGTTCGTCCAGATAAAGCCAAACTAGTTAATGAAATGCTTCAGGCTGTATTCATTGTGCATGCAGTACCTTAATTCCTATGATGACCTGGGGCGAAATTAAGAAACACCAAAAAGACTTAAAGGGTTGCTTTGTGACCGAATTACAAATTTATTTCGAATACCTCGAATGTCAAAAGCTATCAAGTTCTATGAACCTTCCATCTCCCAGTTGATCAGATTTCGTTATCTGCGATAAAGCTCATATAGCGGCCCTTGTCGCAGGTAAGTGCACAAACACAGAAGCTCCCCACATCGTTCATGCAGAAACATTCTTGTAGTGAATTACTTGATCTATGCAACTTAATTTAAGCAGATAATAAATACAAATGAGATCAAACTGTCAAGAATGCCTCTGACGGTGGAACAGGTCAGCCGTGCATGGCCAATATTTTCTAACCCGATTGCGCTGTTTGAAACGACTTCTTCCTTCGGTGACATTAATTTGTTTGGTGAGAAAATTTCCCCACTCAGATTCCTTGATTTTAATTTCAACAATCTGCAGTAACATGAACAGTCAAAGACTGCATTGGCTACTGTTTCTACAAAGTCAGTGGCTTGTAAACAATTGCTCAATGACCATGTTAAAGGAAACTTATTAGCATCACTAAAGAAAGACCATCGAAATAAACAGAGAACTGACAGTCAACCTCAACCCAAGTGTAGCTTGCGAACAGGCTCCCGGTTGGTTTTAGAGCGAGCTAGCCGAGTGTAGTTTAGGGCGAGCGGGATGAGCCGAGAGCGGTTTGGTGACGAGGGAGTGCACAGGGGAGCCTGTAGACATTCCGTTGATGCCGCCGTTCCATGATACCAGCTCCTGGCATCGAGATCTGATTGTTTGAATCGATGACTGTTGACAGCTTTGAGAAGCTTTGAGATAAATATTTGACAGACCTTGACAACTGCCTTAAATTTGCATAATTCTTGCCGCAACCGAAGATGGCTTCTGGGTTCAAGGTACAGTTGACTGACGTTGAATTCGAGGCAGCTTTGAGCAATTCTTTGCAACATTTTCATCACATCTCTGGTTTGAAACATGAGCAGAAGCTATGCCTGGAAACTGTGGCACAGAGGCGCTATGTTTTCGGTATTCTACCGAATGGTTTTGGGAAGAGTCGTATTTCTCAATTCCCGCCGCAGTGTCTACTGAAAGACTTGTGGAAACTACAACGTGCTTGTGTCTTAGTTGTGATGCCTTTAGTTTCTATAAAGAAAGACCAGGTTAAAGAGTGGACACATCTAGGTCTGGTCTAAACTTTCGTCTGCCATTAGTACGGTCTTTCTACCTACAAAGTCATTGAGTATATTCTACAAAAAACACAAATTATCAATGTACTGTATTCTATTCCTGATGAAATTAACCATTCTATTTGCGTAAATGTATTTAATAGATTTGTACACGCTACTGGGAAATGCAGGACACAACTCTTGTCATTTTCATGTTAAAACGAACACTTCGGTAAAATAAATGTTTACTCCAAGGTATGGTAAAATGTATGCAAAAGGCTTAGATATAACTATCTCTATAAAATCACATTTAGACAGTTCCGCTAGCATTTTTTACTTTATTTAGCTTGATATCAAGGTTCCAGTATATAGCCTGCATGGAAGCAAAATAAATGTAAATGTTTTTCTTTTTTGTTATGTTATAATTAAATTGAGTTATGGATGCCACTCAAATTGAATTGTTAAATGAAATCGTAAAACTATTAAGCACTCAAGAATCTATTACTGAACTTTAAGATTTTCTTTAATCCTATAATTCATAATCATGGGCAAAAAACCTTCTCTGCTTTACCCTACGAGCCGATGTTTCTCTCTTGCATGGCTTTTAGCAGGGTATCTCGGCGTTCTTCGCTAAAATTTTCTCTGTTTTCCACAGCACGGAGTCTTTCCGCTTCTCGGCATTCTTCACGACAATTTTGTCTGTTTTCCACAGCACGGAGTCTTTCCGCTTCTCTGCGTTCTTCGTTAACATTTTGTCTGTTTTCTCGAGCCCGGACTCTTTCTGCTCGTCGGCGTTCTCCGCTATAATTTCGTCTCCTTTCTCTTTCCCGAACGCGCCTTCTTTGGCGGTCTTCTTCGCTCATTCTTCCCCAGTTAATTCTTGCTCTCTTGCGCTCTCTTTCCCCTTGCTCTTCACCTGAACCCTGTGTTCTGCAAATTATATTTTCTCTGCTATTGTTTGTTGACATACAATAGAAATTGTTTCGTTTATCCTTTAGTAAAACTTTAACAGTGTAGAGTAATAATATTGTCTCAAAAAGACAATGAACTGAAATTTTTTTCAGTCGTCAGCGCAATTTCCCGCCAAAAATACGCGGGCGACCAGAACTCGAGACTTGAGTCCACAACCTAGTAAATCAATTACTGGTTTAGCGGACAGCTTCCAAATAAATCACGTTACCTCGATGAGTTGACACATGGGCCCACAATATGGTCATGTGATGCTGGTCAGTGGCTATCCCGTTTTGACAGCTGTCAATTGACCATATTGTCAATGTCCAATTTAATAGATATGGATTTGCCAAGACACGCCTGAGATACCCCTCCCTTCCTTTTGATAGTCTCCCCTACCCTACCCGTGCAATCTTTAGACGCGTACGTACGTACGTACGTACGTACGTATGTACGCTCGGTCAGTCACATGACAACCAGACGAAAAGAGGTTGACCATATTCCATGAGTATGGGGTCTGCTTTCGCGCGCGTGGGAGCCCCGCTATAATCGATTCGGAATCCCATCGATATCAACAACAGCCAAAGTATATCGGGATTCAATGCCTTTTCCGAGTTTCTAATGCCATTATAACTTTTGTCCGCAAAAAGACACAATATTTCAGTATCTGATCATCTAGGAACATTAATATGCTTGTAGATAATCGCATCCCTCTGTTTATCAGTAATAAAGAGTTTCCTCTAGATGGATATTTTCGTAGAAGTTTCAGCTTCTTGAGCTAAATAATCTCTGGTAATACCACGGTATTCTAAATTGCAGATGGTTAACTGATAATTTGGTGGTTTATCAACATAGGTAAAGAAAACGATATCATTGACTGGGCTAGTGTCATTTCAAATTTCAACGAGTCTCTTAATGCTCTCGGGTAGAATACTCGCAATCATTGAGAATCGCATGATCAAGGGAAATGCAATATTTAATTTTATGGATCGCTGACAGTAGAAGACCCTTTGATTTAGTCGTATCACCGGCATTAGTAAGGAGTCTTCGGATGTTTTTAGGAGATATACCTTGTCTGAACCTATCTTTCCGCGGTTTAGCGTTTAGGAATAAGCCATTGTAGGTCATTAGTAAGTCATACCGCTAAATATCTTGTAGTAGTTTGCCACCAAAACTGACTCGCATTCTGTTTCCTAGATTCCTACCGATACTATTCACTATGGTATTATTAGCTTGACCTGATATGGTTAAGTTGAATATCAGTAATACGCTATTGGGTAAAATAACAATATCCTCATGTAAGGATACACTCGACTAACCATGTATCGATCTCTTATACAACCATACTTGTTATATGGTATAGCTGTATAGGGTCAAGCTGCTCCAATAAATTTAGGAAAAATCTTGATTTTACAAAAACGTGCCCTACGTTTGATTTATTTCAAACACTTTAGATTCCATGCCGTACCATTGTTCAAATTATCTAATGCTCTTCCTCTCAATCTTTTTTATCTTAAAACAATCTGCCTTATTATGCATGATGTATTCAATAATGTAACGCCTCCGAACATTTCCAGCATATTTACTTAATCGTCACAAATACATTATCATTATACACGATTTTCTGCGGCTAGCAATTTCTACATTAAACATTCGAGAACAGACCATAAGAAAAATTATTTTTTAAGTATTGGTGCAAAGATATGGAATAGCATCGCCAATAGTCATCGTGCTCCACCTAAGTATACATTTAAAAATTTCAGCAAATAGATATTTTAATACAGGAGGATAATTTTGTTGCCGTGCAAACTTTAGTTCAAATATTAAGTTAATATTGACATTTGCTTTATTTACCTGCTTTGAAATATAATTATGCTTACTGCTTTTTTTTTATGTTTTAACCCTGTTGTTATAATTGTCATTATCGTTTTTTTTTATTTTTCCTTCCCGCCCCGATTAGCTAGGTTATTTTGCGCATAATGATTGATGGAAAAATGTTCAAGAGTGTTTAATGCTTACACCACGTACCTACCGTTGAATCATGTGTTTCGCTTACTGCAGTGGTCATATGAAATTTGATACGTTCACCAATTTTAGTTTATATTAGATGTTTATATTTGATGTGCTAAACGGCACTTTCTCGGTATCAGATATCAACCTCTGAAATTGAGTGCTTCATTCCCATAAAATTAGGACCAGTAAAACTCTAAGGACTTGGGGTCTCTGGGCAAGGTGGTTCTCTGGACCACTGGGTAAGTATAGATCTTTAGGAGTTTAGGGTTTAGGCGTCTTTAGGTCTTTGGATGTCTGGGTAAGTAAGTCTTTAGGTTTCTGGGCCTCCGTGTCTTTGGGATTATGGGTTTCCAAGTCTTTGGGTTTCTTGGTCTTTGGGTCTCTCAGTAGGTGTTGGGTTTCTGCGTCTCTGGGCCACTAGATAAGTAGGTCTTAAGGTTACTGGGACTCTGGATCTTTCGGTTCCTTTGCCTCAGGGCCCTTAGGTTTCTGGGCCTCAGGGTCTTTGGGTTTCTGAACCTCTGGGTCTTTAGGTCTTTGGGTTTCTGGGTCTTTGGGTCTCTGGGCTACTGGCTAAGTAGGTTTTGGTTCTTTGGGTTTTTGGGTCTTCAAAACAATGGGTAATTAGGTATTTGGGTTTCTGGGTCTTTGGACGTCTGGGAAATTGGGTTTCTTGGGCTTGCGGGTCTTTGGATCTCTGCTCTTTATAGATCATTTCTCCGGTTTATTCATTCATTGATCACTTGTAGTGGAATGCAACAATAACAGAACTTTAATCAAAAGCCAATATGTATATTTGACTTCAGACAGGAGCAACCATCAGTGTCTTAACTAACTCGCGCTTGGCCCAATTTATTTTTTTACATTTTAATTGAGTTCAAAAAAAAAAGATAAAAAATTGTAATAAATAACATTTCCTTATGGACCGTGACGATCCACAGAAACAAAACGTCAAAACTAACATAAACTGAAACCACTCCAACAGCGCCTTCACCGCCTAAACAAAGACGATGCATGTTGGAAACAGTATGTGAATGTTTTTTCTGTGTTCAGATCATTTGTCCACATTCCACTGGGCAGGATCAACTGTCCGTCATGATATTTGTGTTTCAGTTTTACTTAAAACTGGTCAGATTTTTCATGGAAAGATTAATTTGGTCCTTGATCAATTGGAGCGCTAACTCTTTTCGCCTTTTAAGGTGTTTAAATTTTGTCTTACTTGGTTTTCGTCCTTTAGGCCAATCAAGTTCGGTTTCAACACTTTTACCGCTTTATTAGCGCCATCGTCGTAGGCATTGTTTATTTAGTGAATACTTGCTTCGGAATGTTGTTCTACAAGCCCCTGGTTTCTAACGCCACTTCTTTCCATCCGGCAGTATCATCAAATATTTGACTAGCACCTCCTTTCTTGTACTATAAGAACAACAAATAAATTACAGTCGCTTTCATTTTGGATAAAAAATAAGAGAGTGTTATAAAGAATGCCTTATTATAGGAAATTAACGCTCCATGAAATTAAGGTATTGGAAATTAACGCGACTTAAATTAACGCGAATTTTATTGAAAACGACTTTCGAATAAAGAAAATTAACGCGAGAGAGAAGGTAGAATTTCACAATAAAGGAAATTAACGCGATTAACCCTATCTAAACGGGGGGGGGGGGGCTTTAAGGCCCTACCGAAATTTAAGAGCTCGTATCTCTCAAACCAGGAAAGCTAGGACCACCAAATTTGATGAATTTTTCTAAAATTTATCTGGCAACATTTCTATGTTGGATATGAATGTCTGTCATTTTTGGTGTTTCCATGGTAACCGATTCGTCACAGGTATATTTTCAAAATTTTGGAATGAGTATTTTTTTGGACATATTGTTTACAATTTCCCCATTGCACTGGTCTTTTCATACTGATTCATCAATAAATCATTAATTTAATAGTAGTTTATACAATTTATGACCATTGTATGCAAATTAGATGAATTCATGAACTTATAATTAGCAAAAACAAAGATGGCGGACAATATTCTTAGTTTCATGAGAATATCTCTAATATTAGATAAGTAAATACCATGATTTGATTATAAAAATGTTTGATAAACTATAATTAGTTGTTTCCAGTCAATTGATGTATGTTTTCAAACATTATTATGCAGAAAAGAATAACTGAAAAATTCCAAGATGGCGGATCCAAGATGGCGGATCATAAGAAAAAATAATTTACTAAACTTGATTTTTTTTGTAAACCTTTTATCAAAAACAGTACACACATGTTGTTAAACATTGTTGTTCAAGAAAATTGCTATTTTCTGGCGAGTAAGTAGGACACTTACTGATTTTTTGGAAATCTATGGAGAATTGCATTTTGGGATAGTTTATCAATGCATTGTGGGTAATAAAAATGGCGATTGACATTAAGACTTACCCGAACTCTGATTTGTAATGATCTTGTAATGATTACTTACATTTTATGTATACTTTGAAAAGTCTTAAAGTTATGTCATTACACATACATATATATGACGTCATCATGACGTATATATTAATCGCCAATTATGTGAACAATGCTTGAGATATACAACACTGTTATTAGTAACATTTATCTTGCTCAGTTTTATTTTATAACGTTTGATGCCTAAAAGAGAAAAAATACCGTATTTTACAATGAAATAAAAGAGATGACGTCATAAAAAGAATGTATTACGTCATCATGACGTCAAACTACCTGTGTAGATTTTTTTTGCCTATACACCTTTCACTGTAAACTTGGTGGTCATAGGACCATTCGTTAACGAGATACGGAGGGGGGCCCATTAGGCCCCCCCGGGCAAAACAAGCAAAAAAAGCCCGGTCTAGATAGGGTTAAGACACAGTTTGTGGTGACAACTGGAACAAATTTATTTCAACACTGGATGCAAAAAAATCAAAACTGAACAAAACTGAGCCATGTGCTCGACACAACAGTACGCAAAATTCTAAACGTAGGGGTTACTCGACGGAATCTGTCCATTTCTAGCGTTTTCCACTCAGTCCATGATACCGGCCGATCTCCACCCCGATAATAAAATGCCCTTTCCTTTATCTGTTAAAAGAAATTTCGCCTTTGCTTTTGTGAAAGATGGAAAATAAAGAGTAAATGGAAAGAAAGAAAGCTTGTAGTTAATGTTTTTAGGTGTCAAGAATGTATGGACAGGTTCCAAAATTGAGGTTAAAATACTGGAAATTAAGAGCGCGGAAATTAACGCTGCACTTAATTAACGTCGCGGAAATTAACGCTCAACAAAATTAACGCGGCTTAAATTAACGTGAATTTTGACGATTCGCGTTAATTTCATGCAGCGTTAATTTCCTATAATAAGGTAAGTCAGGTACACGTTCATGTGTAAAGAAGCAGAACAAAGAATTAGTGAAGTTTTTTATCCACTCATGTTTAATATCATTTTTATCGATCTGCTGCCACTCAGTAAACACAAAATTTTGTATAATAAATATTAGGTAGGTAGTTGGTTTATTGATGATGTCTTTACAACCAGGAGTTCACTTATTCGACCACATCAGACAAAAGCGAGGTGATGAAAAATGGTAGGGTTGTGGGATGTGGTTTCAAGTGACAACGTCAAAATGTAGTAAGGGTATGTTAAAGTCACACATAATAACATCTTACCGGGAGTTTCGAGAAATGGGCCCTAGGTCTACTCATGATTACGTAGAACTCAAGAATAATACAAAAACGCTTTGCAGACATAACAACAACTCCGAACAACTACATTGTTAGACATCTTAGAATAACTTTACTTCCTCAAAGAAAGACTGGATAGGTCTCAATATAGTTTATAACTCACATGCATTAAAGGACAAAAAATATGATAATGATTTCAACTCAAATTTGATGATGATTTAGACTAATAGAAGAAAATATCTTTCTAATTACCGTCAACTGTCAAAGCCCTAAAAGTTAATCGTCAGCCGTCAAAGTCTAAAAAATTAAACTGTCAAACGTCAAAACTCCCACCCTCCCAGTGAGAACCTCATCTAGGCATATATATTGTGCTTTCAATTCTCTGTTTAAAAGACCATGCACTGTGAAATATAATACATCTTCATACAAGATGCCTTTGTTTCATTTCTCCTAGGTTACAGTGAATATAGGATTAACACGAGCCGATCACGCCTGGGTCAAGCAGTTCAACTCTCTATTAGTTGTACTGAACGAGAATCACGTAACGGTCACATGGAAACTGACAAAGAAGGAAAAATTTGAATTGGTTCAAGAAATGTTAAAAAATCTGACGGAACGACTTCGTAGCCAGAAAGAGGCACTAGAATTCTTTATCATCATTGACAATTGCTGTAAGTGGAGAAATAAAATACAAGAGATATTTGGCCCAAACGTATTGGTGCGTTTGGACACTTTTCATGCGGTTCAAAGAATAACAAAAACATTATCTAAGCAACATCCTTTCTACTTAAATTGTGTGCAGTTTAGATTAGATTAAATTAGATCTGATGACGATAACGATAAAATCAAGATGAAGAAATCTTGATCGCTTCACCGAGAAATGGCAACACATCTCCGACACACAACTTACTGAGGTTCCCCTTCTGCGGGAGTCATTTCAAGAGCAAGTGAACAATTTAAGACAACATATAACTGAAGGTTGCCTATCAGGAATTCCACCAGGATACTCAACAAGTACCAACGAATGTCTTCACGAAACAATAAATGAGTTATAGCCGGAGCTATAAGTTGGGGCACGAGTTAGCCGTAGCCATTCTTACCGTATTTCTTTATTCCTGGAATTCCAGAAAAAGAACAGGATAAATGGTGTTCCAGTTGTGTTGCCATTATCCCAACATAGTCGGAATTTAACACATTCAGATGACAGATTTGGAATTGTGGAGCGGCCAAGAAAGTATGCGAGGATAGTAACGTCTCCGGAAATTTAGAAGAAATACAAGGGCAAACTCAACGTGCCATATCAACGCTTTCCTTTCTAAAAACAGCGAACACGAAGGGCAGCGGAAGATTAGCTTATACCAGTTATTTTTTGAAGATGTCATTGTTAAATACCTACTGAAAGGTTCTGGAGCAGGGAACTCGGAGCCTGATAAAAGTCATAGCGTTGTTGCCACAGTCACTGAAAAATTTGGAATGGAAATATACCAAATGCCAAGGGATGGGGTCTATGGTATTTAATATCTTTAATATTAAACGTAACAGTGCTCTTAATGACCATTTTATATCGCTTTGACTGCTTAACCGACGCTGATAACACCGAAGAAACAATGAAGGGCTTTGATGGTGAAAGAACTTATTTCTAGCAAGGAAAGGTATGTCAGCTTTCTCAGGCAGGTATACGGAATGTAAGAATGGGAAGAGCGTGTTAAACAGTTTCTGCAGCCAGGTGGGTGATTTGATGGTAAAGGCTACTGTAAATGTACTGTCGCTACCCCTGAATCTCCTAACATAAATAGTGAACTATCCGCCAATAAATATCCCCCCTGAAGAATTCGCTGAGGGTTGCAGTGACTTCTGTCTGTTTGTTGCGTATAGCCGTGAGGGACCAGGATACTATGATGCTCTTTTTGAAAGTCAAAAAGGAATGGAAACAGGTAGGGGTGTATCCTTCGAGGCCGCGCAAAGATGCACATGTGGGATGAATAACAAAGAAGTGAAATTGTCTGTTGCAAACCATAAGCGAGCAGTAGTTGAAAGTATGCCTCCCGTTGCCCTTGTCTTAAATCTCAGCAATCATGCGGATGAAACTGTAAGTCTTATGGCTGCAATAACATCAAGGGAAAGAAACTTCGTTCTAATACTAATATGGCGAAAAAAGCGAAACGAAACGTAGCGAAACCCATTTGGGGGGGGGGGGGAGAGGAAAAAAGGGCTACAATTAATGATTAACAAGAGGCTTCAAAAGCCTTCACTGGGTTGCCTTTGTGACCCTTAGTATGCAAACGGCTCAATTTTTTGAAACTGTTTTGTCAATCCATTTTAGTTTCCAGTGTGAGTTGTGTTCAATAAGAGAAGTGTACAAGGAGTTAATCAAAGGCTTCTATGAACAAACTCATGAATGCATTCGGGTCTTGACAAACTGCGAGCCAGCGAGCCAGCGACTCATGCGAGTCATGCGAGTCGAGCCAGCGAGTCATGCGAGTCATCATGTGCGCCTTGCGAGACAGATTTTAGTTCAAAGTCCATTTTCCTTTCTCCGGCTTTTGGCTATTTGACATGAGTTTTCGCTATCCTCGCTCTCCTTTGAATATAGTTTTGAGCAACTTCAGAATACCCGGCCACGATTGCGTGACATTAATCTCGTGCTCCCGTGGTGCCGCAGTAGCGATGTCAATCATGAAATTAAAAAAGGGAAATGGGCCAAAAAATATTTTAAAGGAAATAACGTGGATGGAGTGGGTATAGAACTAGTGCTCCCGCAGTCCCGCAGTGGGAAAAAAAAGATATGGCATGGATTACTTGTTTTCGGCACATGGATTATAGAACAAGGTATGTTCATGTATATTGTGCTTGTTTTCGGCACATGGATTATAGAACGAGGAATATTCATGTGTATTGTGCTTGTTTTCGGCAACGGGATTATATAACGAGGTATTTGTTTCCATATGCAAATATTTATTGACTGCGGGAGCAGAACTTTGGTGTCACGCAATCGTGGCCGGGTATTCTGAAGTGTAGCCTCCATCTTTCGTTCAGGTAAGTTTTGTTTTGTTTTGTTTTGTTGTCGTTAAATTTTGAGATTTGATGTTTTATTTATGAGTGTAACAAAACGCAAACGATTGAAAATTCATGCATATCATTTACATGCTATTACAGATTCATGGCAAATGGACGTCTGCAAAGCCTCCTGGAGGCCAATAAGCGGGGATTAACACTACGTTATGAACCGCCTGCTTCGAGAAATCTATGTTTTTATCGTGACTTACCACATATGGTGTGACTCATTAAACGTGACCGAGGAAGAACCTTTAAACCTAATGTTTAACGAATTCTCCCTTTGTTATTGTTTCACCTCGTTCAATTTGCATGTTGGCGAATTTTTCTGAAGCTGAATTTTAAATTACGTGCCTTTGGAATAAATACGTTACTTAGTTACAGAGGCTAGTTTTTTTGTAGTTTACGTTAAAAACAAAGTTATTTTATGCTGACTCGCATGGCTCGCTTGTTGACTCGCATGGCTCGCATATTGACTCGCATGACTCGCTGGCTCGCTTGCTCGCATATTGTACACACTCAATGCATTCGGTGACACATGAGGAGAATTTTAGATTTCAGAACTCATTCAAATAATTTTTATCAAGAAAGGCCTGCAGGGCTCTGCCATCTCGTGTTCCATTTACCAATTTAAAAAATATGCAGCCAAGGCCTGCATACAGCTTCACATTCCATATAGACAAGGGTATCTTTGAAAAAAAGAAAAGAAAATCGATTCAGTTCAAAAAAAGAACATAAAAAGAAGGCCATGAATACCCTCACTGGGCATTGAACTCAGGCCATCATTGGACCATCCAGAATCAGCTGGTTATTTAGGTATATTCGATATTTTATATGTTATAGATCTTTCGCTCGTAGACTCTACCGAGTGAAGCTGTCAAAAATTATATCTCATTTTTCAACGTTCATGAAAGGTAATCCGTCATTCCCGAGGCTTTATCTAGAAACCGATATTTAAAATGGAGATGCCGTTGTAGAATTGACAAATTTGTGGTAAACATTGACGAACGTGTTTTATTTTATGGGGAAAGTGAAACCTGAAACGTGACAGGACAGCACAAACCCAGCCGTGAATACTTGGTATCTTCCCTTCCTCTGACCCGTTTTGGAGTTTCAACATTTTATTTGAAAGCGTGAAGTTCACCAGAAATTCAAAAGTTGAACGAGACTTACCAGAAGTTGAAGTTCGACTGGAATTCCACTTGTCACCATACACAGAGGGATTACGTGAGATAGCATTGCGCCTGCGTGAACTCAGTCTTTAAAGCACCAACCCTGTGCATCGTAGTCAAGTTCACAACACAGGGTGGGATCCATGGGAGGGCACGTAATCCCTCAGTGTATGGTGACAAGTGGAATTCCAGTCGAACTTCAACTTCTGGTAAGTCTCGTTCAACTTTTAAATTCCACCTTGTCACCCACAGAGGGACCACGTGAGATTTCAAAGACAGATGCTCAGGTTGGTATAAACAAATTCACAGAGAAGTGAGAATTACTCCAAAACTTTATTGGCAAAAGTGTCCTGTACAATCGTCTTGTCATAAAATTTAGCAAAGGTGGACTCGGACTTCCATCCAGCCTTGTCTAAAATATCTGACAATGGAACATCATTAAACTTTGCCTTAGAAGTTGAAGCTGATCTGGTGCTATGAGGCTTAAAAATAGTTACATCAATACCTGAACACTGTAACACAACCTTAACCCAACGACTAATTGTGTCTCTAGACACAGGCCTATGCGGCTTCACGTAACTCAGTAACAGTTGACTATGACTCTCTCTGAGAAGCTTAGTTCTAATCAGGTACTCCCTAAGAGTGGTCACCACACACAGGTGTGGGTTTGCAAATGACTTGAGCTCAATCACCACACCTTTTGAACCTGGTTTGGATTGCTTAACATGTCCATGAAGCCGAAATGCTACAGACGTATGATTGTCTATCATAGAATCCACATTAAGAAGAAGTAACGTTTGCCCCCTTTGGGCAGTGACTAAAGCCAACAAGGTAGTGAGTTTTAAAGTTAAACTCTTGAGAGAAATCTCATTTACAGGAGACAGAGTCTCTAAATAATCTAGAACTTGATTTACATCCCATACAGCAGTATAACGAGCCATGGCAGGGCGAGATTCAAATACTCCTTTGAGAAACCTTATAACTAAAGGATGTTTGCCAACTGGAACGCCACCTGTTAAGGGAAGTATGCATGAAAGTGCTGAGCTAGCAGTATTAATGCTACTGTAGCTAAGCCCATCATTAAATAACTTTAACAAGAACTCTATAACGTGACCTAAAGAGGAACAATCTGGACCAATCTGTTCCCTACGACAGAAATCAAGCCATTCCTTGAAGTAGGATTGATACTGTTTACTTGTGCCATGCCTCCATGACTTAAGGATAACTTGGGCTGCTTCTGCAGAAATTCCTTGCTTCTTGATGGATTCCCCGATAATTTGCATACAATTAGTTTCAGTTTGTTCCCCAGTGGGTGTGTTTGACTGGGTTTGCTGGGAAGATACAGTGTCTCTGTTGTCGCTGGTAACAGTCGTGGTGTGCTCACCAACATGCGCATCAGCTTCGGATACCAAGGTTGAGTCGGCCAAGTTGGAACAATCATAACCCCTTCTCCCATGTCCATTTCGATCTTCTGTAGACAACGAAGTATCAGGCTAAAGGGAGGGAAGGCATAAAATTTCTCCTGAGACCAAGAATGAGAGAAGGCATGCACAAATTGGGCTTCAGGGTCTGGCCTCCATGACACATAACGAGACACTTTCGAATTGATTCTAGATGCAAAGAGGTCAATTGATGGCTTTCCATAGAGCTTGACAATGTGATGAAAAATAGTTTCCTTAAGAGCCCATTCTATGTTATCGTTAAATTCCCTTGATTCCCTGTCTGCATCAACATTCTCTATACCTGGTAAAGAAATTGCTGTCAGCCATAGGTTTCTAGCAATACACCAGGTCCAAATATCACGTGCAATTGCATTACACCCTAAAGAGTGTGTTCCACCCATTGAGTTAATAGAAGCTACTGCAGTGGTATTATCTATGAAAATGTTAACATGACTATTTGACATAGAAGAGCAAAATGATTTCAGCGCAAAAAAGGCAGCTAAAGTTTCTAGCTCATTAATGTGATGGTTAGACTCATTTTCAGTCCATCGGCCCCCTGTTCTGTCTTCATGGCACACTGCTCCCCACCCTTCTTTTGAGGCATCTGAATATATGGAAAGTGTGGGATCTCCATGGGATATAGACTTAAATGCACTTTTGATATTGTTGACCCATCATCGGAGGTCATCAATCGATGGATCTGATAACACCATCAATGAATTAAAGTTGCCCTTGCTTTCTCTGAGAGCTTTAATTTTGTCATTTTCTAGGCGTCTGTAGTAGAGCTGGGCATACTCAACTCCAGGGAACATAGAAACCATTACGCCTATCACTTCTGAGACTTCTTGAATAGAGGCCCGAGGTTTTGACAATAATGCTGAACATCTCTGTTGAAGCTTTTCAGCTTTTTCTGGAGTGGGCCTTACAGTCATGTTGAGGGAGTTCAAGATAAATCCCAAGAAAGTTAACTCATGACTTGGTACGAGAATAGACTTTTCTTTGTTTAGTAGAAAACCCACTCTAGTGATAAGATTGACAGTGTCCTGTACATTTTTACTGCACTCATCAGATGATGGCCCCTGGAGGTAAGAATCGTCAATATACCCAACATTCATGTGCCCCACTTGCCTCAAAGTGGAATAAACAGGTTTAAGCAATTTTGTAAAAAGCCGAGGAGCAGATGCAAGACCATTGGGAAGGCAGGTAAACTGAAATAATTCTCCCTTCCAAGAGAATTTTAAATATTTTTGGTAGGTTTCATCAACTGGAACAGAATAATAGGCATCTTGTAAATCGACAGATGCCATATAACATCCAGGTGTCATCAGACAGATTGCTGAAGTCAAGCTTTCCATTTTAAAATGGTGGTTATTGATATACTGATTTAAGTTCTTCAAATTGAGGATAACTCTATATCCTCCTGTCTTCTTTTTGCGCAGAAAAATAGTGGAGAGAAATTCTCCTTGACAGTGTTGAGATTTAACAATGACTCCTTTTTTGAGAAGTTTTTCTAACTCTGCATCAACAATGCGAATTTCTTCTGGATTAAATATAATTCCCTTTGGAGGAAACACTTGAGTAGGTGGGTGGTCGATAAACTCAACGTTAAAACCTTTGACTGTCTTAAGAATCTGTGGATCCGATGTTAATTCTCTCCATTCGGGGAGGAAATATTTTAGTCTACCTGCTGGCTCAAGATCTGTTTTTTTACAAAAAAGATCTGAACTTACCTCTGGTAAGTCCACAGAATTTGGGTTCATTTCTTTTGACCCTTGTGCTTGAGGTAGTCTGAATTCTGAGGGGTAGGACCGCGATTTACGGTCGATCGCCAGCCTAAAAAATGCTTCTGTTGTCCCCTCACTCGGAAAAATTTTCCTCTTCCACCAGACGACTGAGATTTGTATCCAAAATGAGAGTGGCTTTGAGCTCTATGACGAGGCATGATAGATGTCACTTTCCGACCGACACGGTTCACTTCGGAGATATCTTTCACTTGTTTAGACAAATCATCTCCGAAGAGTTCAGCAGTCACTGGTATAGACGCTGAGCAAAGATGCTTATAATCTGAGTGCAAATCCAGTTTTATGAGCTCTTTCCGTCTAGTGTTCAGCTCGGCATTTGCATGTGCAAAAAGCGAAAGGCTATCTATAGCCTCTTGGGCGAGCACTTTCCCGCCATTTATCTCACTGACATTTTTTAAGATGGCGTCCACGACGCGAGCGAGAGCCGTCATGCCCTTCACGATGGCTGTTTGCACTTTTTGCAATCTGAGGTCTTGTGACCTAATGGAAGGACTAAGGTTGTCCCAGATCAGTTGGTTAACCCGAACCTTAGTCAACCCTTCACAGTTTTCCGGTTGCGGGTACTTATTAAGTTTTTCTTGAAGTTTTTCTTCAAGCATGCCGTCCCTGACGAGACGCGTCACAATTTTTGGGAGCTCGTCGTGAATGGGAGGTCCTGTCTCCTCCGACTTCAGATCATTTTTAACAGTTTCCAGAAAATCTCCGAGTAAACTAACTTCGTTTGACTGTTTTTCGGTGGCAGGTTCTTTGACATTAGTCAAAAGGTCATTCACCGTCGCATCAACATCTACACGCCTACTTGGCGAAGGATGCTTTGATGTCGAATCCTGGCGAGCTTCTTGTTCGTGTTGTGAGGAATTTGACAGATTACTGTCGTTTGGATCACCGTCGGTGACCTCGACGTCTTCTTCAAAAACGTATTTCTCGAAAGTTTGTGATAAGATAGTCGCCAAAGACTCCGTCATATGTGAAAAACCTTTTTCCATGGTTTTTTGCAAAGCACTGAGCTGAGCGCTCGACATGTCGTCGTGGCGGAGTCAATTATGACTTCAATCCCGTCTTTGTCAGCACTGCGTTTCGGGCGCTTATTACTTTTCTCTCCCGGTACCGAGTGTACCTCCACAGGAACTTCTGTAGATTTGCCAGAAGGCGATTTAGCCGTCATTGTACAAGAAAAACGACCCAGTTTCACAGCACGACAAAAGAACAAACCGTTCACGACTAAGACAACAACGCACTGAGTTCACGCAGGCGCAATGCTATCTCACGTGGTCCCTCTGTGGGTGACAAGGTGGAATAGATAATTTACTTAAATTGGTGGCTATGTGCCGGTTTCGGTGTTGTCGCAAATAATGATTTTGAAATTCAATGAAGCTGCATACCACCGGACTGTTTTTGCTCCAGTTGATTATATATCGGGTTTTGAGTTTTTGTACAGTATAGAGGATCCAACGCTATAAATATAAATGAACACATTATGAGAATGCTTCCCCCGATGTTTTCGATTTGATCGCTTTTAGAAGTCAAGTTAAGACGAAGTATCGTATTTTGACGTGCGTAACCAGCTTGTTATCTCGGATTCAAAATAATACCGTGATGTCACAGCGAGCCACACTCTTGCTTTCCAAACTTCACGCGTGGATCGACTCATGAACTCGATGGACGTGGTCTGCTAAGCGTGAACCAATTCTTAAAAATAAGCTCTACATTTCCAACAGAAAAGATGTGAATCCTTTCACCGAGGGCCCGGAATCGCTAACACCACAGACCTCAACGTTTAAAGAAGAAAACACTCTCCAGCACGAAAACACATCCAGGAATAGCAAACATAGACACTAATAAAGTCATTTACTTAGTGAATAAATCGAGTTAACAGCTCGAAAAGAGAGCAGCTCTACACAAGAAAAACACTTAGGCGAATGGAGTCCACTTGAAACTTTTCACGTTCTCCTCAAGTTCTTCACCGTGGTGCTTACTTCAATCAGGTTGTTATGGCGATGTCCATGCCGAGCCAATCACACAGCGGCGGCGTCTTTGCTAAGCCTTATATAGGCAATATTGCGCAAGAATTGCAATTTCTTACGGAGAAAAAAATACCAACCCATTTTAATACTGGATTGCCATTGCCATGGCAACCCAGTAATAACGACGAATCCGTCAGTGATGGCAAATGGACAGAGCAAGAAAACCTTATATTGCTTCAGCATATCATGGACCAACCTGAGGTTCTAGAGAACAACATTCCGAAGCAAGTACTCACTAAATTAACCAATGCCTACAACGAAAGCGCTAATGAAGCAGTGAACATGTTGAAACCGAACTTGATTGGCCTAAGGGGCGAAAACCAAGTGAGGCAAAATCTAAAGCACCTTAAGAGGCAAAAAGAGTCAACGCTCCAATTGATCAAGGAGCAAATTAATCTTTCCGTGAAAAATCTGACCAATTTTAAATAAAACTGAAACACAAATATCATGAAGGACAGTTGATCCTGCCCGGTGGAATGTGGACAAATGATCTTAACACAGAAAAAACATTCACATACTGCTTCCAAAATGCGTCCTCTTTGTTTAGGCTGTGAAGGCACTTTTAGAGTGGTTTCAGTTGGTGTTAGTTTTGTTTCTGTGGACCGTTTCGGTCCATAATTATATTATTTAATACAATTTTTTATCTTCTTTCTTTGAACTCAATTAAAATGTAAAAAAATAAATTGGGCCAAGAGCGAGTTAGTTAAGACACTGATGGTTGCTCCTGTCTTAAGTCGATGACCTAGGGACTCGAAACCTAAGACTTAGAGCCCAGAAGCCCAGAAACCTAAAGACTTACTTACCCAGGCGTCTAAAAACCTAGACTCAAGAACCCTAAACTCATAAAGACCTACTTACCCAGTGTTCCAGAGACCTCCTTGGCCCAGAGACCCCAAGTCCCTAGAGTTTTAGCGGTCCTAATTTTATGGGAAGGAAGTACTCGATTTCAGTGATTGATATACCGAGGAAGTGCCCAGCTTACAGCGATTACTGAAAATAACTTGTGGTCCTTAAAGACTCTCTGTCGAACGGCATGCTTTGCGGGCGTTTGTTATTGTTATGGTAAACAGAAACCTAGCCTCGAGCACTGCGAAGTCAGGAAGCCTTTACGTTTGAAATGGATATCAGTCATTTGGACTCGGACATTTCAGTTGGAACTTTAGAAGAAGAACGTCCACAGAGGATAAATAATTACGGAAGCGTGGTAAGTGTATATTTTGGAAGCAACTGCATTATTTTATGTATAAGCGCAGCACCTTTTTGACCTTTCGACCGTCGATGAATGTTTTCCAATTCATGTTGTCAGATTGCAGAATCCGAGGTAGATGCATTAGAAGTAGATGAACCAGCACAACAAGAGCCAAATAGAAGCTTCTGTAGTTGTAAATCTTCTTGTAAAACTAAGCAAAAGAATGAAGGCGGCCGCGGTTGTCCTTGCCGCACGGCAAATCTGCCATGTGTGCAGGGCAGCTGCAGATGCGGTACTTCTCGTAAACCATGTGCGAATCAGGTAAGATTTCTTTTTGCTGTGTTCATGCATCTAGTCCACCTATCTACGGAAACATTAAAATTAAATGTCTGATTTGTTTAGAATCCTCAAACTGTATCGCAAGGAAACTTACCTTCTAGTTCCATGGAGAGACAGAGACGCGACATAGAAAACACAAGGCAGGAAATCCAGGTGAGAGTCATTTCTTTCTACTCGGTAATTGCTGGGAGAAGTAGAGTTTGTTTTCTCAGCGTTTCCTTTTTTTTTAGGAATTCGTTGACGCTCTTGAAGTAGAAGAGCTTAGAAGGTTGATGGTCCTCCTAATAAACAATGGACGTGGAAGTTTAGATTTTGCAAGAAGACTACTGGACCAGGAAAACTCAGTCGAAGACCCAACACCACGAGAGCCACCAAATAATGGCGTTCTTAGATGGTGCATCTGCGGCCACTGCGTCCAAATGCCCACCCCTGAAGAAAACAAATGTTGCAATCGAAGGGAGTGTATTACCTATTATGAACTTTTTCAAAACTTGTGTATCGACCGCCATGTTCTCGAGTTGGCAATAAGGGCAAGATGCGACATTAGAGTTGAACCACTAGATTTTTCAATGTCAAGTTTCCGCAAGGCTGCATATAGGCAGTTCATTTTATGGGAACATGGTTATCTTGGAAGGGGAAATAGGAGAATAATACCATCCTGTGCTGTCAAAAAAGTGCGGCAACAGTATCCTGCCCCAGATAATGTTTACATGGGCTTCAGGGCAGAGTGATTATCTTTAGGCATGGTCAGTCATGGCAAAAAGGTTTTGGAGTGCATGTTTGACATGACCATTTGATCTAGTATCATTCAATACATTTGTTTTTCAAGAACCCCCCCCCCCCCCCCAAACAAAGCCAACCAGATAAAAACAGCCTTAGACTCTTCTATGCCATCTCATGGTATTCAAAACAATGTACTTCCATTACTTTTATCTTCACTCAATAAATTAGTTATTTCGTACCAAATGTCAACAAAGTTTTCCTAATTTTAACTTATTGTACACCACCACAGTTTGGGAAAACATCACCTAATCATAACATTTCTTGAGTATTTATGGAAAATACTATTTCAAACCCACAAAACTCTACTGCGTCTTTTATAAAACATGAACTCTGCTCAAGCAATGGTTTTCTGTTTTGCTGTCACCAATCATATTAGTTGACCTCTTGGAAAACAGAAGTCTACTTCAATAGTTTTGAAAGGTCATGTCTGTTTTGTGATTTTTGAATTCTGATCCACTTTAATTGCTATTTTGTCTCAAGCTTTATTGGTTGTCATAAAAAGGATCGATGGCAGCCCCAAATATCAGTCACTGTACTTATGTTTTCAACTTCAGAGTTCTTGGGTTATAGTAACGCATGGTAATAATTGACTGCACAACTTGATTCACTCTTGTTTTGATGCAAATCTACTTTGGTATTGTTGCACAAGATCAATCAATTCTGGGCTCTCCCTCAAGGCAATTGTTGGGGCCAAATGCCTAGGATGCTGCTCAGGAAGGGACACCACACGCTCTGAAAGACCATTGTCATCCACTCTCGCCTTTAGAATGACGGCCATTAAGTATGGGATGTATTCAAACAACTTCTCTGCTTTAACTGCCTCTGGATGCCAATGTTTTGTTCGTTTAGAATACTGCTTCTTCCAGAGTAGCTTCCCATCCTTAGTCGTAGCTTGTGAACGGAAGACATGCATGTTGTGGTCTATGGCAGCAAGTAACATTCTAATGCAGAATGCAATGAAGCTGTCAAAAATAGAAAAGAACTTTAAGTCCATTGTCACAGACTCCATCAGCATTGAGTGCATCCAAAAGTGCTAGTTACCAAATAACAGAAGCTAAATATTCAACTATAAAATAATGTTTGGTGAGATAGGAAATTTAAAATCCAAACCAACTTAATTTGTTACTAAAGATTCAAGAATATATAGATATTGTCAATAATATTCAATATACTACTTACTCAAAGGAATTCCTTTTGGGAGCATACTTGAGCATCATGCTGTTAAAGTTCTCAAGAAAGCTTGTGTGCCTGTAGATATAATATAAGTACAGTGAGTGATGCATACCAATACACATGTTCATGTTCATTATAAAGAAAGAACAAGGTTTCACAATTATATAGCTTGCTGTAAAGTGATTTGTAGGTAGTAAAGACAGTCACCTAATAAAAACTCAAATGTTATGTCACCCAAGTTGGCTTCCAGAGACAGCTGAAAAAAGAATTTAATACTTCCCTAATAATAACTAATTGATGATACTTGGTCTGTGGATAATGCTTTTTCCAAACTTACTTAAACCATACATAGAAAACCAAACTTTCTATCCATCTCTTGTCCATGATGACCTTTCGTAGTGCATCCATTGCCTTGGAACCCTTCTCAAGGAGTGGTTTTCCTGTCTCTGCAGCTGTAACAAGAAATTTCAGATAGTTGGGCTACTTGTAGAGAAAAAAAAACAAGATCAACCTGTCAGTACCACCAAACGTTATCAAAGAGCAAATACACCCATAAACCATCCCAGCTCACTTAATCGTCAGAGGTGAATGGTCTAAAAAGTTACACAAATTGTATCTGCAATACACAAATATTAAAAAATGTATTAATACCAGAAAAGGGAAACAAATTATGCTCTAGATTCAGAAATCAAAACTAACCTGTCATTAAATTCAAGCTCTTCATTGCAATCTTCATTTACTGAGACATCGGCATTTTCAACAAATGGGTTTGTCTCATTTCCCACTCTTGTTTGAGAAAATGGGTCACCCTGCATCCATTCGACTGAGTCTGATGTTCCAGTCACATCAACAAAACTGAAAGTAATTACCATTGTCAGTAAAATGAATTATTCTGAACCCGATACAACAAAACCTATTACCCCAACAACACAAAAAAATCTAGTAACTAAATAGTCAGCTGAGGGCTTTTGAAAACCATTCTAAGCTTGCAGTTACATATAACAACAAAACATCTGTGACACAGTGTGCCAGTGAATATGCACAGCAGACAAAACTATCAATACATAACAAAGCATGCTATCAAAACAAACATTATTTATTTGTTCTACCTTGAGACATCTTTTGCTTCTCTTCTTGTTCTCTTTGCAGGCGTGGAAGAGTACTCTGGTTGCACTTGTGTAAAAGGGAATTTGAAATGAAATAAAGATAGTAGTCAAATATGCCTTTGTGCAAAAGAAATTAACCATGAACATGTACCACTTTGCTGTAGACAAGGTCAAGCAGCACCACAATTTGTTACACAAAATATCTGAGAAAAATAACAGGCTTTGTCTCACCATTTTCATCAACCTCAAAGGAGGGATCATCAAGGTGGTATATGACACTGCTTGCATCGTTTTTGTCGGCAGGACGAGCACTGAGGATAAAAAAAGTAAGAAAAAATTTCAATAAAGTCGAGACATTTTGCAAAGCAAGAGAATCGTGATCTCCAAAAAAAAAAACGCTTTGTACAAGTACATGGTAAGCTACGATAAGATCGCGCTTGAATCCTATACACACAAGAAAACCACGGACACTTACTGTAATAAAACTTCGGCGAATTCGCTGTCGGTCAACTTTTCATACCCCAATGAAATTTTCCTGCTTCTCCACTGTTCGTGGACAGATTGCCTCAAATAGATCACCTTTAAATCTTCTGTCCTTCGAGGTCTTCCACGGGGCTTTTTGGATGCCGCCATTACAAATCTCTCGATTAATGACAAAATTTTCTTAAAAAAGAAGCGATTTCGAAAAAAATAATCCCCCTGTCGAAAAGAACGATAGTAATACTGCGAATGAAGAGCGATAGCTGATTTAAAATCCAGTTAGATCGCTCAGATAGTTACAGATTGTGACAGCGACTGGCAAACACTCTAAAATGGAGATTTTCGTATCATACGAAATTCGAATCGAGGCGCGCAATGCATCCCGGTCGACAGAGAGTCTTTAGAGGCAAAGATGCCGCTCAACATGTATTGTGATTCTGGTTTGAAAAAGACCAGGGCGGCTTGCTATGAAGGCCACCTATAGTTCTTGTTCAGTCAAAACTCCCCGCCACCCAAGTCGTACACGTCTGTTCTCATTGGTGTATATAATTAAAGGATGTCTAGCCGAAGAACAATTGCCTATCTCTGGGTCAGTTTTTTTGTGATATTTGGGAAGCCACGTCTTTCAAGTTTGCCGACAGATCCTCGGAAGAATGAAGGACCGCACTTATCATTAGGGCTAGAAATAGCGCCAAGAAATGGTTTTCATCACGAGCACTGAAATTGGCCTCTGACCACTACATTCCGTCCGCCTGAATCTTTTCTTCGACAATAGAAGTACGAGTGTAATGGTTTACACAACGCACTGAAATCTGGCAATCTGTTTTATTCGCCCTAGATTTTAACGCCTGGATACTGGTTAGCAGTCATTGAAGCTTGAAAGTGTCACGTTCAGCTGTTATGGGGAGCGACACTGTCGCCGGTCTAAGTTACTGTAGACCTTCAGGGGTGTCTTCCGAAGAATCATTCATATGCGCGCCGCTTATACTCTAACCATAGAAAAGTATATATCATCGTAAAGCTAATAAAATGTAGAATCAGAAGAAATAATTTTTTTTAAGATTTGATTTAATGGTAAGCGCGCTAGCCTTGAAACGCAAAACTGACACTATTTGTTTAACTGAATTACCTGCCTTCCTGCTCGCAAGTACGACCAAACAAACTGCACAATGTCAATCAGTAGGTGATAGGCTACAAAAGGGTGTGAGGCTTTTTCGATATTCCGACTGGTTGCCGAGAAAATCTATTTTGAAGTTAGCGAATTGAATATTTGCCGATCTTCGTCACATGAGAGCGCGTAAAAGGAGAAGTATTTGAAATATCAAAAAAGCCTCACACTCTTTTTTGCATTGATAACCAAGGAACATTTTGGCCAAATTTCATGAGAATCCGTCAAGTCTATATACCCTATTAATTCGCTTGAAGCAAGGAAATCCACGCAAAAATAAAGTCCGAGTTTTAGACTCCTAAAGTTTTAAAGGCTTATCACACTTCATCAAAGCGGCTGTCAACTGGGTCATGCCGCCGACCAATGAAACACGAGCTTGGGATCCCCCGAGCGCCCGCAACAAAAATAGCTCATTGAATTTGCGGGAAGTTTTGCAGTCGCAGTAGAATACGGTCGAGTGATTGCGGCGAAGACACGGGTAAAGTTAAATCAACGAGAAAAGCCTCTGGAAAAAACATTAAAGAGAAAAGGCACTAATCAGCGAAAGGGAGGAAAAGTTGTGGCGACCTCCAAAGAACCAAACATTCAGTCAACCGAGCGCGATCCAAAACAAAACGTGGTCACACTCCAATTCCTCCGATTCTGTGCTTGCGTTCGATTCCTCGCCACTGGTTGAGTCCGATTCTGCTAAACCAGTGGTAGCATTTTTCGAAGCCATCAGCTTTAAACTATCGGCACCAACCTCCTCTCTGGGTGTTGAAGGATTTGAGACTCGTGAAACATCGCTTGAAGGCAGGTCAAACCAGGAACCATTTTCACTGGCGGCGAGGTTCCTCCTGCTTTCATCAAACAAATCGCCTTTCTCCTTTTTCTCTAGGTTTCTTACGAGATTTTGTCCAAGGCTTCTTTTCTCTTTTCGATTAATTCATAATGTAAATTTTCACGGATTCTACATTAAAATATTCACTGATACCAACGGCCAAAACGACGCGACAGAGCACAACTTTCAATGTAAACAAAATATTCAAATGTTTGTAATTTTACTCCCGGATAAGATTTGCCGCGAAAAATCAGTAGGCAATTGATGTGTTTAATAGGATTAGAACGCCTTTAGTTATTTATTAACTCTTCTCGAAAATAGTTTTTTACCGAAATCTCGCGATCATTGAATGATTTTAAACAACTTTTTTCACCAAACTTTAAATCGATGTTTTAGCTATGTCAGGAGCACGGAAAAAAAAATTCGCAAAATTCAGCCTTCGAAGGTCTACAGTAACCTTAAATGGGGGCGCATTCCACCAGAAACTTTCCCAATTATATGGATTGTTTCGCTTCCCGATTTTAGGTCAGCTACTTATTAGAACGGAGTTAAGTCAATAAATGCTAGTAACTCAGTGGCACACCTGTTGAATCACCTCGTAAATTCAAAGTGACTGAATATTTATTCAACCATAAAACCCACCTAGAAGCACCTGCGAAATACTTTGCCCAGATGCATTCAAATGATCGGATATTTTCGTTAACCAACGACAGTCTAGGCCTAGATAAAAAAAATTATTTGGTTTTAGGGGGAAATTTGGAACCTTAATTAAAAAGATTTTTAGAGTTTACGGAGATTTTTAGAAATTATGAAATTTCTTGTGGCAAAATTCTATTTTTTTGAGATTTTTTGTGCCAAAATTCTAATAATATTGATATTAACAAGTTTATGGCAGCATTAACTGGTTATCGTCTACACTTTGTCAGTTCTGAGCCGGTGTTGTTCCTGTATATAAATATGAGATCAGACTGCTAGACAGAGCATTAAAGTTCGTTTATAGAACCGCAATTAGGCTGGTTGAAATATTCAACATATTAATTAATTAAAAAATAGTTAAGTATTAGCCGT
Organism: Ricordea florida; assembly: GCA_949710005.1. Classification (NCBI taxonomy): domain Eukaryota; kingdom Metazoa; phylum Cnidaria; class Anthozoa; order Corallimorpharia; family Ricordeidae; genus Ricordea; species Ricordea florida. The sequence continues at coordinate 9,485,217 of OX453278.1, forward strand.
TCAATGAGTGGATTTTGTTGAGCAGTTTAAGTGAGAAGATGACAGCAAGACACTAATTACAAAACAAAAATACACCCTCTAATTAAAGATATTCACCCTTTATTCCCCAAAACTGTTAAAAAAACTACATATTGTTTTTATCAACATTAAGACCTAATCCCCCTACGTCTTAAATTTAATTGTCATTTAAGTGAGTTTCGATGCCAGCGATCTCAGCCAGCACGCCTCCTTTCTTGGCCAAAAGAGCAGCAAACGTGTCAAACTCAACAACTATCCCGTTCCTGAAAACCAGAATCATATCACAGTCTTTGACAGTGTTCAAACGATGAGCTATGGTGATTATGGTTGAGTCAACCAGTTTATCACGCACGGTGTTCCAGATGGTCTGTTAGAAGATGTTTAGGGTTAGGGTTGGGTTAGGGTTACCGGTTTACCGAAACCAAAGGGAAATATTTGGTATTACACAAAGGCGTGTGGAAGGGAAACTTTGGGAAATGTTGTTAAAAAGATCATGCGTAAGGTTTTTTGATAGTCATTTCATTAACCATTCATTACGGCGAATTTGTGCCACAAATGGGGCACTGTTTGTGACATAGGGTCCAATGCATTTAACGCAAAGAATATGAAAGAAAGGCATGGCAAAGTGCAAACTAAGGGGAAGAACTGCAAAAATATTGTTATTACCGTACTGCTGAAACAAAAAATTGAAATCTTTAATAAGTGACGGAAACTGTATGGTTACGAATCTTTGTATTAAAAATACTCATTGTGGTGTTTTTGGTTGTTTCTGGACAGTAAAAAATAATGGGGAAGTGCTTCACCAGTGGATATATGCATGTAAAGCATGCTGTATTATTAAAACACGCAGCATTTTAAAAAAATGCAGCTTGTTTTAGTTTTAATAATGCTGCGTGTCGATTTAGTACGTGTAAGACCGAATCAAACATGTTGATTAAATTAATGAGGACATCGAAACGAACAGAATTTTAACGCAAAAAAAATAACTGTTGGACGTGGTCGAGTCAGATGTTTGGTAGCGCGCCAAACACTACTCAATGTGATCCAATGCGATTTCAAACAATGGGTTCGGCTGTCCAAACAATAAAATGCTTATTTACCAAACATTTTGGGTCAATCAACATCTATCTTTTTGCTAGGCCTCCTGAAAACAAAAATACACCCTCTTACTTAAGATATTCACGTTCTATTCCCCAAAACGGTGAAACAAACTGGTCCAAGGAAAAAATATGGTTCTCGGATGAATGACTGGATACGGAATCGTATAATCTTGCTATTGTTTTATTCGATCCATATGGAAGATACATAAGATACATAATTCCTAATAGCGAGCGATTAATGAAATTGCATGGAAAATGTAACTCTCAAAACTCAACGGATTACATAAACAAAAGGTCACTTACTTCTGTAGCGATATCCAGTCAAACTACTTCGGTAACAGGTCAGCAAAACGGGTCAGCAGATCGAGCAGTAAAACACTACAGGTTAGCAATGTTCAACGTAAGGTACAAAACGCTTTATGACCTTTGTCTCTGATTTCGTGGTTCTTTACTTAGCGATTACGCCATCGGCTGTCAATCACGCGACTAATTAAATAATCAAATGTCAATAAACGAAGTTGATACTAATCAACGAAACACAAACTACATATTGTTTTTATCAACAATAAAAACTAATCCCCCTAAGTCTTAAATTTAATTGTCACGTAAGTAAGTTTTGATGCCAGCGATCTCAGCCAACACGCCTCCTTTCTTGGCCAAAAGAGCATCAAACGTGTCACACTCAACAACCATCCCGTCCCTAAAAACCAGAATCATATCACAGTCTCTGACAGTGTTCAAACGATGAGCTATAGTGATGATGGTTGAGTCAGCCAGTTTATCACGCACAGTGTTCCAGATGGTCTGTTCCGTTCTTGGATCCACATGGGCTGTCGGCTCATCCAAGATAATGATCTTATTCCGCTGTAACAGAACACGTGCCAAGCACATCAATTGCCGTTCGCCAACACTTAAATTAGAGCCTTGTTCTAACAACTCATAGCTCAGTTCTCCTTCCAGGTTTTGTACTAACTGTTTAAGCTGCACATCTTCCAAAGCCTGCCACAAAACCTCATCTGGCAAATTACCAACAGGATCAAGATTTTTTCTAATGGATCTACTGAAAAGGACAGGAGTTTGACCGAGAACAGAAATACATCGACGGGATTCCTGTAGATTGATATCTTTAAGCTTTACACCGTCAATAATGATGTCACCGTCGACATCGGGCATGCGCATGACAGCCGCTACAAAAGATGACTTTCCAGCTCCTGTGCGACCCACAATTCCAATCTTTGTCTTTTCTTTGATGTTTAAGTTTAAATTCCTCAGCACTTGGGGTCCTCCTTGGTAATAAACTAAGGACACCTCTTTAAATGAGATGTTTCCTTCCCTGGGCCAATTTCTTGGAGGCAATCGTTCATCATCGTATCCTGGTTCAGGGGCAAGGTTGGTATAGGTCATGACTCTTTCAACTGAAGTCATAAACTTTTCAACTTCGGAAGCCATTCTCACAGCATACTGACTGGTATCAATCATTTGCAGAACGTAGACGAAAGCGAGTCCGGCCACAGCTATTAAAAAAAAAGGATTTAGCCAAGTGCAATTCCCCAAGGGAACATTTTACCCATTTTAGTAAGAACGGAGATCGAGGGGTTTTTTTACGCACCATCTGATTTTAATTGTTTGATACGGTGACCCCAAGGGTAAAACACAAACAAGAAAAGAAACCGTAAACAAGAAATACACTCCTCTATAATCTTTAGAAACCAGCAAACGTCAGTAAGCAGCTATTTGTTATGATTACAAGGACAGAAGGATGTTTTTCTAATTAGCATTATTTCTCTGAGCGTTATTTACGATCTAGTCCTATCTCGATTATAATATTAATTAATTTTAACTTGCATAGATTTTCCTGGGCATTTTAAGTTCCAAGAAATAGGGCCGTACGCATTTTCCGGCTCAATCACCGATCAGCTATGAAATGAAAGCGGCATGAGAACCTCATTGGGTCCCCCCCCCCCCCCCTGGAAACGAATTGTACTGTCTAAGAGAAATTGCTATGGCTAAGTCTATGTTATAATCATTTCGCTTCTTCTAAGGAAGGCTAAAGTCTCTGCTGAAACATTTTATGGAATGATTAAGGAGCTTTTATACAGAACAATATTGTTTCGTTTCCGGAATGATTGGCGGCAAGGGTGTTTTGCAGAACGCCGAATGCCGAGGAATAAACGTAACAAATAGCTGTTTAGCGACGTTTGCGGGCTTCTTGAAAGTAATCATAAAGAACCTCTTAAATCTAAAAGATTATTCATCTTAAATTCGAACTGAAATGGGAAGAGCGATGTGCCCCTATGTCTTGTCAGGCTAAAAAGAGTTCTTTGAAAACACATTAAATCGCAAATCTAAGTAAACGACTAAAATCACGCTATACTTATGCTAGAGCAATTACACTTGATCTCGACTGGGCTACTGGTTAACAGCGGATGCGGAAGGAAAAACATAAAAGATGACATTTCTAAAAACGCATCAAATGTTTCTATTCCAAACTACGCCGGTCGAGGAATTTTAAAACGTAGCAATAACCGATCATTCTCGATTTGTGTAATTACTAATTAGTCGAAAATACAAAAAAAGTTATTTTGAGGATATTTTAATGGGGGAAAATTGAGTAAAGATTTTCGTAAGTTACAAATGGAAACTCTGGAAAATATTAAAAACATTAAAGATATGAAATTCTGTGTAATTGACATACGAATGGAGAAGTTTATGTGGTGTTTTTTGTTTGCGTTGTGGTTTATTGTTTGCGTAGTACTTTTTTGTTTGCGTTGCGCTTTTTTGTTTGCGTTAGGGTTTTTTGTTAGTGTTTTGCTTTTTTGTTTGTGCTTTGCATTTTTGTTTACGTTGTGCTTTTTTGTTTGCGTTGTGCTTTACCCATTTTTTACTAGTGCATTTTTTTATTGTACTTTAATTTTCTTATATAGCTTTAGGAAATGGCCCGCTATGATTGTGTAGTATGCGAGATCCACCTGCTCACAAGTCGCATGGTGACGTCAGATTGTGAAGTTGTAAAGTCTTATGTTATAAAAGAAATGGTAAGTGCAACAGCTGTGCAACCATCGAGCTATGGACGCACTTTGGAGGATTGTTAAGTACTCACGAAGCTGGAGATGCTCTCGGCTGTGATTTTGAGCATCTTTTACGCTTCTTTCGTGATTAGCAACCTCCCGCGTGAGTCAATAATTCGATGGTTTCACGCTGCACATTTACCATCTCCTCATCGACTCGTGCTTACCCTGCGTATGTCTTGCACTTCACAACTTATGTACGGTTTCTTTCTTTAAAACATTTGGCAATGTGCGTTTTTTGCTTGCGTTTGCTTTTTTTGGTTTGTGCTGGCCCTTTTGGGTCACTGTAGTTTCATATGTGAGCGAGTTAGTAGAACTATTAAAACGCACTCCTCTAACTCTAAGCAGTATTTGTTATATGATGTTCTAACACATTAAGTATAACATGAGTCACCTACATGCATTTTGGGAAATCAAAATCGACGCCAGAGTCACTGCACCAGACAAACATGCACACAGGAAATCCAGACGAACACCAAGCCAACGGGTACTGGCCACCACCATAACAAACGACTGGCTGTGAATGTCTTGAAATCTGAAATGACAAGAGAAAAAGTATTTAGAGTTAGTAGCGAAACGACTGCACCTTCTTGCAGTCTAGAGAAGCAGGGTTGGCGCAGTGGTGAGAGCGCTCGCCTTCCACCAATGCGGCCCGGGTTCGACTCCCGACCCCGGCGTCATATGTGGGATGAGTTTGTTGGTTTTGGTACTCTGCTCTGAGAGGTCTTTTCTCCAGGTACTCTTGTTTCTCCCTCTCCACAAAAAAGCCAACATTTGATTTCATTTGATTTTATTTGTACTTTACCGTGTCCCCAACAAGTACGTCAGTGCTAAATACAATTGGCACTCAAATAAAGTTCATTATATATATTTAACAAATAAAGAAGCCTAAGCCGTGTATTACACTATGATAAAACACGACGAGCATTTGAGAACATGAGTGAAATGTAAAAAACACTCGCCTGCGGCTCGTGTTTTCTACATTTCTCAAGTGTTCCCAAATGCCCGGAGTGTTTTAATCACAGTGTAATACACGGCTCAGGCTTCTTTATTCGCTTTATGATATAGTTTTCTACATGCCTCGAGTACAAACAACAAAGCACACAGATCAGCAAACTGACGCCATTTAATACCAACTTCTCGACTGTTTCCGCTTCTTCTTCTATATTTGATTTATTATTCTCAGCTTCAAAACTTTCTGCTGCTTAGTAGAAAACTCCATCATGAATTTATTCTAAGAAAATGTTTTTCCCCGTCTATTACAGAATTGTCGAGTAGAGGTAATGTGGCGAAAAACAATAAAACACGCTTTTTCTATGCTTTATACTCTGATAAAACATGGGTTTTTGACCAATCAGAGCGCGCGTAAGAACGTAGCTACATTATAATTAACAAATAAAGAAGCCTCAGCCGTGTATTACACTGTGATAAAACACGACGGACCTTTGAGAACACGAGTGAAATGTAGAAAACACGAGCCGCAGGCTCTGAACAATCAGAGCGCGCGTAAGAACGTAGCTATATTATAAATATATATATATATATATATAAAGTGTAAAAGTTGATTAATCGTAAAACAGTGCTCAATACGTGAACGTAGAGCAAAGTAGTTGTTGCGGGAGAAAAAACACACAAACAAACTACAGGTTTATCCCTACAAGCCTGTTTCGTGGTTGCCCACTCATCAGGAGATGTTTCCCCTGATGAGTGGGCAACCACGAAACAGGCTTGTAGGGATAAACCTGTAGTTTGTTTGTGTGTTTTTTCTCCCGCAACAACTATATATATATATATATATATATATAAGCGTTTCTGAGAAAACGTTCCTATAAAAATTTCACCTGACATAAAAAATCAAAGCGTTTTAAGCCTTAGCATTTCAGACCAATTACCTTAATCAGACATAAACCAATTGAAAGCCTATTAGGCCCCCCTATTCCCCCACATCCCTGTCCTCCCCCCTTACTGCTTTCCTGCCATATCCCCTGCCGACCCCACCCCACCCCCCCTGCAGTATCACTAACTCTCTTTAGGCTTTACATGCAAAATAAAGTACCTTACACAAGCTCTGATTACACACTGAAACAACTGAGATGTGAAACTAAATAAAACAACAGGAGTTTTTAGCCTTAAAACCTAAATTTCCATAACCCTACCCCCGACAAAACAATAGCACTAGTCCGATAAGGACAATATGGTAAGGTAGAACGCGATATGATGAATTCGTTGGTACCAACACAACCGTTCTCCCCCATGAAACGAAAAACGCCCGCTTAGCCCAATTCCGGGCATTGATCCACTCATCAGGGGATATCCCCTGATGAGTGGGCAACCACGAAACAGGCTTGTAGGGATAAACCTGTAGTTTGTTTGTGTTTTTTCTCCCGCAACAACTACTTCGCTCTACGTTCACGTATTGAGCACTGTTTTACGATTAATCAACTTTTACACTTTATATATATATATATATATATAAAGTTATGATGCTTCGAGCCAACAGGGATGCCACACGCCAGAAGGATCCAAAAGGATTCGTAGTCCAAACCTCGAGTAATGAAATTTGTAGGCAATTGTGGAAAACGAGGACGGACAACTTCGAGCGAAAAAAAAAAAATATATATATATATATATACAGTAAAAAATCTAAGAAAAGTTTAAAAATTTAATAAAAATAGACGTTTCGGTCAATGACCTTCATATATTGTAATGTAACCTTCATAATGACCTTATTGTATATATATATATATATATACAATATATATAGCACGCTCGCTAGTTCTCTAGCTTGAGCACTCTGGCATGACTTGCATCATTGACAAGTTGCTACTGACTAGAGAGGCCTATTGGACCTCCCAGCTATTTACACTTTACCCTCATGGTCTTAACAAAAGACCTGAACTTAGATCTAAAAATCGCGTCGGTTGCAATACCTAATTAGACTAACTATTGGACACTTGGTAATTAAGGCGCTCGCAGATACATTGTTGAAATTTCATCATCTGTGCGTTCTTCTAAGTTGCCATTAGCTTTGTTACGTAATCTATTATTTCAGTTTGTATAGCATTTTGTAATTATATTTACATTTTTGTGATCCTATATAAATACATGTGAATCTGTAAACCTACTAGTATTTTTAACTTTTCACTTTTTAATGTGTAAATATTGTTCCACTCTGAAGAAGGCCGAAACGTCGCATTAAAAGCCGGAACAGTTAGAAGTTTACTTCATGACGCCTCATTTTACACTTAACTAAAATTCACATTGAAGCACGGTATCTCTTTTGATCCTTCCACTGGAAATCATCGTTTGGAAAACCATGTTATTCTGCCTATATATATATATATATCTTGTGGCTGGGTAAAAGTGAATGCTAAGTCTATCGATAACATGAAACTGATACAATTGTTAAGGATCCTTTTCATGGTAGTCCGCCAGCAGACACGATACACTTTTAGCTCGTGAATCTCGTGGATTCATTAAGTATTGGGATGGTGGGTCAAAAATGTCACTCATAACGGGTTACAAAAGAAACATCGGAGCCAATACGTTAAATTTTCGATGTAATTAACGATCGTCATTCGCGCTAGAGAAAAATAATCCAAACCGTGTTGCATTCAACTAGGGAACTTCATCTTCTGGGAATAAAAAAATCTAATTACGTTTCCCAGCATGACAAGGGCTCTAACGAAAGCGTGCTTCTACAACGCATCTACCCTACAAAGCAGGACATATTCCCGATTACTGACCGACAGGCAGGAACGATAGGTCAAACTGACATATTAATTTTTTCAGTTCCTGAGCAACTTACAGTCATTTACCTACGTAGCTAATGGTTCTGCCAACTAAGTCGATTGCAAGATAACAAACAACAAAGCACCTACCTATAAAACTGATCAATGAAGTCACGTTCACGCCCCCTGGTACGAATGGTGTCCAGTCCATCTAACGTTTCAGAGATGTGAGAGAAGACGGGACTGCGGGAAATTGATTCCAACCTTTTAAGCTCGCGAGATGTTCTTAAGTAATATCTGACTATATACACAGATACAATTACGAAAGGAACATCAATCAAGAGCAGCCATGGATTTGCCACCGCTGGTACAAGTATAGTTGAACCAATGAGAAAAAGCGAAAGAAGCGAATAATTGAGCGCAAACGGCAATAATTCGTCTAAGCAGCCGATATCTTTGGAAAATCGATTCATGATTCGCCCAATAGGGGTTGTGTCGAAAAACAGCACAGGCGCCTGTATCACGGAAATAACCATTTTGTCATGGAGACTTTCGGAGGAACGTAACGAGAGAGAGTAAAAGCTGTATGATCGCATAAAAGAGAAAACTATCCCGGCACCAACAAGAGAACCGTAGACTGCTAAGGCTGGAATTTCCTGTTGTTCACTCCATTTCTTAGTTGTTAAGTACGAGAGCCACACATCACTTGATAATAAAATTGCTGTAAAGAAAAACAACATGGTCATCACTAGGAAGTTAAGCATTTATTCCTTAATGGATTAGACAGTATACCGACTGAAGTGACCTGTCGTTCACTGCTTGTCTGTTATTTTGAATATGAAAATAGTTAATAATAATAAAAATGATAATAGTATCAGCAATAATTATAATTATGTTAATAATTATAATATCAAAGCAGTGATGATGGTTATGATAATAATACTGACCATGATGATGAGATCGTTGTCTTGATCATATCAGGATCAGGTTGTTCGAAGCGGGGTTAAGGTAACCCAGGGTTAGTGCGAAATGTATGTGCAGATATGAGAGCTTAAAAAGCACATTCAGTATAATTGTTTTTGAACACAATTTGATGACTGTATATTCGGAATAAAATAGAGAAAGTTATCGGAGTAAACGCTTTTTAACAAGAGGAAAAAACCCATGTTAAAATTTAAACCTGGGTTAGCGGTAATCGGCATTCGAACAAACGGCCCCAGGATGATTATCAGCATATCTATAGCTCTATGGAAAAATATGCTGTATTTTTCGCATTTTTAATCCCTTCTCAAGCTTACCTTGATTAAGAAGAAACATGCTTAATACCAATAAGACCACCAAAATACTTGCACCAGTTGTGAAGTAATCCCAGTAGAGCCTCCAGGAAACTTGCCCAATAGCACGGTCCTCTTCAAATGTCTCCAAGCTCTTTGATAGACTTTTTTCAAACTGCGTTTGTAAATTTTCCTTTAAGAATTTAGAACCAACTGGTAATGAATGTGGAGAATCTGAGGTTGCTTCCTTTAAATACTTTTGGCTTGAAAGACCCAGGATTCCAGCCAGTGCTCCACTCTCTTTAAGCATCTCGAAACTACCTTCTCTTTGTAAGCGACCTTTGTTTAGCACAACTACCCTATCAGCTCGTGCCATATGTTTCTCTTGGTGTGTCACCAAAACTCGAGTTTTGTCACGTAACAGCTCTACCAGACATTTTTGGAAGATAAACTCACTAACTTTAAAGTCCACTGCACTCAAAGGGTCGTCCAATAATATTATGTCAGCATTAGCATAAGCTGCGCGTGCTATATTCACGCGAGCCCGCTGACCGCCACTAAGAACTATGCCTCGTTCTCCTAACAGTGTTTTATCGTGCTCTGGAAATCGCTCTATATCCTCGGCAAGAGCGCATGCGTCCACCACCTTTCTGTATTTATGTTTATCATGTGGTTTACCAAACAGTATGTTTTCTTTGATAGTACCAGAGAATACCCAAGCTATTTGTGGTACAAGGACAATGGTCCCATTAACGTGTACTCTCCCACTGGTTTGGGGGACCTCCCCTGCGATTGATGAAAGGAGCGTTGATTTTCCACTGCCAACTGGACCTGTCAACACTGTCAGAGATTTTACGGGAACATCAAAACGTATGTCCTCCAAAAGATATCTATCACTGGCTTGGCATGTGAGATGGGACACGCTAAGGGCCAAAGTGGGTTCTGCATACGTTACAGGTTCTCTGTTTTTCTCAACGGTTGTTTCTTCTATTTCTTTACTATATTGTCTTTTTGGATTATTCAAATTATCATCATAAGTTTTGTATTGCTGTGAACTTGTAAGTAATGGAAGGTTATCCAAAAGTAAAAACTCCTCTATCCTCTGAAGAGACACCGAAGTTTCAAATTGTTCCAATAACCCACGGGCCAAGTAACCTGTTACACGTCTTTTTGAGTATTTCATAAAAGATAGGAGCATGAAAGCTATGGCTGGAGTCACTTGCCGCCCAGTTAACACAAGAGTCACCACTGATATGAAAGTAGCCACAGCCCCAGATGAGACTCTATAAGCCGAAATGGTAGACAGTACAGCATTCTTTATCCGGATCTTGCTGATCTCTTGGCTGAAATAGATTTTATTTGTATCTGAATGAAATATGACAATAGATTTCTTTCAAAAAATGGCTTTTCTTGACAAAAAGGAGGAAGATACTGTGAAAAACAATGTAAAGAATCCTTTTGGTAAGCAATTAATGAATTCTCATTGACTGTTGCACTGCAGCTGTCAGCTAGTGCATAGTAAATGCGAGTGGACTTGGTAAAATACTCTAACGTAAAATCTGTCAAGTTAATTAGTTCGATTAAGTTCTCAGCCAGTCGGCAAGGTACCGTTTCTCCGAAACTAGAAAAAAGAAACTTAGGATGAAAAAGAAATAGAACATAAATTCTTCTCACCTTCGGACTCTTCTTATCTCGTCTCGGAATACTGATTCCCATACACGTGTTTTTATGGCGCGAAATCCTGATACGGCCTCATTCATCAATGAAATACGTTGATCTGACACTGTTGCCGTGTTTCGGCGTATTGTGGCGTTAAATGAACAGATTGTGATGAAAAATGGCAAGGAGGCAACAAAAAAAACAACTCCCGTGACGGCCTGCCATCCAAGTAAAAAACTTAATAGAGAAGTGAGAGCAACAAAGTCAAATAATGCCTGGAGCACCATAAAGAACCAGTAAGGAGCGAGTTCAAGTCGCTGAACGTCATTGGACAATAGATCAATCACCTGACCTGTTGAAAACGCCATCAAGGTGTGTTTGCTAAGAAGAGGAATCTATTCAAAGCAAATATAAAAAGAGGTTAGAATGGCGATAGGAAACACAAAATTTTCTTGTCATATCCTCCCTCTTGGTTAATAACTCATAAGCACAAATTTATTGAGGTAACAACGTTATCGGCCTCAAAAATGTTCTCAAAATATCGATGGGACCTTCCGTACTGTTGTTTATGCGCTCTCAGTTTTGCACGCCCAGTTCCGTTCGCGCTGGGCCAAATTTATCATGCATATCAAAAGGTGACATTCATGATAAATGCATATCACGCATAAAGCGCATTTTAATTTGCTCCACCAGTCTTTATTGTTCTAACAGACCAACCTACACTAGTAATTAGTTGACAACTAAACATTTTTTCGTTACCTCCGCCAACGGAGTTGGACGGAGATTATGTTTTCATCGGCGTTTGTTTGTTTGTATATTAGAAGCCTAGCGTCAACATCGCTCAACTAATCATCACCAAAGTTGTTTAAAACATTCGCTATGGTCTAACTTATAACTGATTTAATTTTGAGGTATCTAGGTCAAGCTCAAAGTCACAGAAAAACGATTTTTACTGCCCTTGACTGTAGTCACTCAACCGGAACAGAGCTGTTTCCATGAGCCCTACTCACTGCCTCTTGGATATAATCACCCAACCCAGGAGCCCATTGATGAGCTCCCGTTCAACAGGATTATTTCCCGGTTGGTGGGCGCTGGTGGAGGTCTGCGCTCTCGGAGTGCTCTTGTTATTACTGCGTTCTTTATAATATTACATACTATAGCAAAAATACCAGTTGCTTGTTTATGTATCCCAAGCAATATTTTATAGACAGTGTCACATATATATATAACTTAATATCATTTGAAATTTATCAAATTGGTACCTTTTGATAGACAATCCCCTTGATAGCACTACAGATTTGAACGCCCAGCAGTTCGCATCGATAGTAAACGTAGTGCGTCGTTAAGCTTCTTGCCATGTTTATTAAAGCCAACGAGGCAGCACAACCGTAAAGGAAAAATTCTGTTTTCTTGACGTGATTTGACATCAACCCCGTGACAAGAAATCCAATCATTAACGGCACAACAGCACAACAGACGCTTTCAAAAATCTGGAGAGAAAGGATCAGTAAAATACGCCAAAGTGGTACAGTCCTTAAGATGCATTTCCAAAGTTTTGGTCTTTGCTTCTCCTGGCATCGTTCCACCTCTTTCTCCCACAGACTTAGAAGCTTTTCCGTAACTGAGCGCGTTGTCATCTCTTCGTCAAGGGGAAAGAAATCTCCCTGTTCTATCGGACGCTGACTTCCATTCTTGAACACGTCGTTTAGCCACTGAAATGTTATAAGAGAAAAAAGGTTGACACGCTTGGGTTCAAATTTCTCACCGTTGTTATTGGAAGGAACCTTCTGGTATTTAAACGTCTGCGCCATGACTTGGGAGTTAAAAGCACAGTCCCATAGTGTAAACGAACTTCGTCTTTTATGGCTCTTGATACAAGAACGCAGTGTCTCACTGAGATCATGAAATGGATCACGCAAAATGCCTTATAAAAGGCTACAAGAACAAGCGGGGAAGTGAAGTATGGCGCGCCAATCTAAAAAGAGTTAAACACAAAAATGATAAATGTGGTGAAGATTGCGTGTTCGTCCAGATAAAGCCAAACTAGTTAATGCTTCAAGCTGTATTAATTATGCATACATTACCTTAATTCCTATGATGACCTGGGGCGAAATTAAGAAATACCAAAAAGACTTAAAGGGTTGCTTTGTGACCGAATTGCAAAATTTATTTCGAATACCTCGAATGTCAAAAGCTATCAAGTTCTATGAACCTTCCATCTCCCAGTTGATCAGATTTCGTTATCTGCGATAAAGCTCATATAGCGGCCCTTGTCGCAGGTAAGTGCACAAACACAGAAGCTTCCCACATTGTTCATGCAGAAACATTCTTGTAGTGAATTGCTTGATCTATGCAACTTAATTTAAGCAGATAATAAATACAAATGAGATCAAACTGTCAAGAATGCCTCTGACGGTGGAATTGGTCAGCCGTGGATGGCCAATATTTTCTAACCCGATTGGGCTGTTTGAAACGACTTCTTCCTTCGGTTACATTAATTTGTTTGGTGAGAAAATTTCCCCACTCAGATTCCCTGCTTTTAATTTTAACAATCTGCAGTAACATGAACAGTCAAAGACTGCATTGACTACTGTTTCTACAAAGTCAGTGGCTTGTAAACAATTGCTCAATGACCCTGTTAAAGGAAACTTATTAGCATCACTAAAGAAAGACCATCGAAATAAACAGAGAACTGACAGTCAACCTCAACCCACGTGAAGCCTGCGAACAAGCTCCCGGTTGGTTTTAGAGCGAGCTAGCCGAGTGTAGTTTAGGGCGAGCGGGATGAGCCGAGAGCGGTTTGGTGACGAGGGAGTGCACAGTGGCGCGTCCCACTCGCTTCGCTCGCGGTTTCACGCTTTCGCTCGCCGAATTTTTTTTCCGCCCTCGCTGGGAACCTGTTCGCAGGCTACCCACGTGTGACCGCTGGAACCGAACCCAGCTTACAGAGGTTAAAAACGGGTTCACTCAGAAATGCGCCAACCTTGTTTCCAAAATCTTAAGGCTTGCAATCAGTCAATATTAAAGCGGTTTAGTGAAACAGCCCTAATGCTCTTTTTGTCCTTTGTGTTACGGGACAGATTTTAGAAGGACAACGGCGGCCACAACTTCGTTCCAAGGTAGTTTATTCGACGAGGACGTTCTCAGTGCTCACAATTTTCGAGTGTCTTCGATGCTCACAATTTCGAGTCCTCAATGCTTACAAGCCAACTCTATTTAGACTACAAGCTAAAAGTTGATTGGGTTCTCTAAAGATGAATATCATTGTTATGCCAAAACTCGGTGTCGTCAGCTGCGATGGGTCGGAAACTCAAAGGAATCATAAATTAAGTAGTGTATCTTTGTTCGTGCAAAATTTTGTAAAACTAAAGATATCAGAAAGACTAAACTCCGATCTAGTAATCTAGCTCGCTAGTCCAAAAGTATCCAGGTCTTACTAAGATTCTGTCAAGACAAATTTTAGTTTAAGCTCGAAAAGAGAAGTAAAAGTTGAAAGCGTAAAGGGTGTTAGAGCGCACGAGCGAACTTGAATTTTAATAAGCTTCGTAGGTTAATCATTATGCGAGTTTGGGGTTTCAACAATCAATCAATCAATTTATTTGTTTGTGAACATTACAATTTCATCACAGCCCTAGGCGACCCGCAATTAGCGAAGCTATTCTAGGCGGACCACCTTTCTAAAACAAGTCCTGTTTCATTATTCATTATTCATTGTTTAAGGGGCGAGTGAGCCCGAGCCTAAAACAATGCTGGAAACACCTACTAAAGGAATAATAAGTTCTTCCCCACAACTTTAGGTAACTAAGAGAACCAGGAGCCCATCTCAAAATAAAAAGATACGAGCAAAGGTTGACTCAAGGATATAGTGTGTATGGAGGCTCCGGGTGATGGGCTCCTGAGAGAACCTATTTCACAAACCGGTAGATCGCTTCGGAATTATAAGAAACGTAAAACTTATGGTGCGAAACTCGTTAACGATTGGAAAACTAAACTAACGTGAGCTAAGATGGTTGGTGGCTTTGAACCGAGAATTCCCAAGATAACGAGGTTACCTTGGAAACCCTTGAGGACCACTTGACCATGCCAGTAGGCACAAAGGTGGCAACAACACGTGCCGAACACTAAAATTTATTCTGATAAATGTGACCCTATAATAATGAAATAACTCAAACTCCATTGATAAAAATTCCAGTATAACCCCAAAAGCGAAAGTAAAGAAAGACAAATGGAAAGCTTCAAATGGTAACCAAGTGAATATTCCTTTGATAAAGAAACAGAGGTAATAGCAAGAGGAACTGCAGGTGAAAATGCTAATTAGCTCTTTGTGTCCGTTAATTACATCGTATCGACCGTGGTCCTTTTGTCTATCACCTCCGTAAGTTGCGAACAGATATATTCATTGTTTCTTTGTATTCGTTTTGTCTTGCTTTAAAATTTTATATCTTTTTGAACTTCCAAGTATAATCCCGATAAAAATAGTTCGTAAAGGTAAGTACACTTGACTTGCTAAATTTGTGATCCACTGTGCCTAAAGCCTGGCTAAGTGCAGTAAAATGGCGAAAAAGGATAATTTTTAATCTCCGCGGAAAATGGTATGGTATACGTTATTATATGTTTTAATGCTTCAATGCTGTTCTGGCACAAACCATTTCTCCTCTAAAAGGGGCTCAGACAAACAAAAGGAGAGGTGCCAGGGAGAGCTATGTAGGTTGAATCGTCATATGCACCTGGCTGATAAGGAACCACGTTGTACTTGTCTGCAGAACCAACAACAGAAGTATCAGAAAAATAATTAATGAAACCACTTACAACAACAAATTTCTTAAATGTTTTTTTTCATAAAAGTCTTCCCCGCAATAATGGTGTCAAATATCTGTGTCAAAGAAAGATTATAATATGATGCGTTCATCTGGGGTTAATTCCCGGGGGGGTACTCTTTGGAATTTTTGGTGGGAGTGTGCCGCCCGCATCTCAAAATCCAGACCCAATTTCAGACCAAAACATGCCAATTTTCCCACCCGTTTTCAGACATGACCACAAAAATCCATACCCGTTTTCAGACCTGACATTGAAAATATACACCCGTTTTCAGACATGGCTTTAGAAAGTCGTTACTCTCCCCGGTTGCTGGGAAGAAAAATAAGTTTATAAGCTTTCGTGAACGTTTCCCCGATAACCATACCCAATTTCAGACCAAAATGTTCAAAATCTATACCCGTTTTCAGACCAAAACGGCTCAAAAACCATACCCTTTGGGGCGGCACATACCTATATACCTGATATAGGGGAGTACCCCCCCAGGGGTTAATTTTAGCCGGGGCCGTTACTATTCCTCTTACATATTGTTGACTTTCAAGCTTCATCTAGAAAACTGGATTTCTTTTACTTTTATTCGCTGATGACACAAACTTGCTCATTTGCTGACAATTTAAGGTTAAAGTCCTTGGAGCTTAGAGTAAACACAGAATTAGAAAATCTATGCGATTGCTTGTTAGCTAACAAATTGGCTTTAAATACCAAAAAATCTTTTTACGTATTATATCATCCTTGCCAAAGAACGACCACAATTCACCTTCATCATAAAAGTATTCGACTGCGAACACAGTGTGTTCGAACACCTTAATGACCTTGATCAAAGAAATTTTGTAAAGTATCTCCATGTGTTGATCGACTGCAACCTCTCTTAGAAAGATCATGTCGATCGTATTGGGCTTACGATAAGTAAAATAATCGTTATTGTTACATCTGCAACCCCTGGATAAGAGCAAACGAGCGCTCTAATTGGTTCCCAACTCACAGGCTATCAGCTCATATACCATTAGTACGGAAAACGGCCATCATGGAGGAATGATTTCTTGAATTAGACAGAGAGAAATTCAAGTCTTGCTTGAAACCATATAATGTAATCAATTTATATGGGATATATATTGATAATATATACTATATTCGACGGTAAGTGAGCAAATTATATCGCAAATTTGTTTATTACGAATTAAAGTGAAATTCTTACAATCAGCCGCCATTTTGAAAGATCTGTGGAGCCCGCATTATTTTATTTCTGCCTACTTTTTCCACTCTTAGTTGTCAAACTAATTTGCTAACTCTAAAAGTACATTAAGTACATTAAAGAGATGTTTAAGAACAAGCTGGACTCGTGTATGAAACTTTCTTACACATCGACTCGACAACGTGTCGGCTCAACAACAACATGGTTCTGTTTACAAACCATAACAAAGTCAATTAATGTTGTACAAACTAGTTCCAGTGTCTCATGAGCGAGGGTTTGGAGATAAAAGAAAACAACTTTTCCGCTGAATCTCGTCGTACATGAACTGTAGCCAACTAGGCGCCTCGTTGGCTATTAGGGACTTTAAGATCCGAGACGCGACGGCTTCTAGAACGCGGTGGCTGTCAAAGGACTGGAACTAGAACGTCGCCGTTTGCGCGGAAAAAGTTAAGTTAAGATCCCCGGCGCGATGCAAGACGACGCGGCTGCGAAACGCTCTTTATCAGTGTGATTCTTCAGCAATTCTTTCGCAGAAATAGCCATGGAAATGCTCTGTTTGTGTCTATTAGAAGAGATCATAAGAACACACAAAGCTTAAATGTGCTAGTTAAGCGGCAGATGAACGCAATAAATCGAGAAATGTAACGGTACAAGAGACGAGGAAAGTATGCAGAAGACTCTTGCATTCACTTTTTGAAGTTGTAGATCGTGACTTACTTACAAGCCTTGCTCGAAGACACTGCCATTTTATAAGCTTAGTACACCTGAAAGAAATTAAAACTAGAAGGGCACTCGGTAGAGCGCATACCTCCGCCCCGCCACATATTGTTGTCTTAAGAGTTTGAATCCACAAATAAGGGCTATTTGAAGAAAAGTATATCCGATTAAGGAGTAATATTGTTGTTTTTCCCACATATCGCTTCTTCGCCTTCGATAACTTGGAATCAGGTGAATGGCATCAAGTTTCAAAACTGTTTTCTACCGTGGGAACCAAGAAAGCTGATTGGTCAACATTAATTCGATTAGTAAACAAACTCAATTATCACTGAAATTTCTGTAAAACCTTAGAAAACTTTCTGGTAAAATCGCTCAGCTTAAACACGACAAGAATTGCGGTGCGATATACAGTCTGGTAGGTTTTTTGCGGTCGTGGAACCAGCCATGTAGTATACAATATATACAAAAGTTAGGCGTAAACTGACATTCACGTTTGTTCGAAGCCGTACTATCAAGTGTAGCCCGAGTGAACGCTCCCGAGAGCGTCTAGTCTGGATCTGAGATCTGGAGTTTAACCCGGATAAATCCCAAATTTTAATCGATTGATCCTGGGTATATTTGCGACCTTTCCACCAAATTTGGTGCAAATCCGTTGATTAGTTTTTGCGTAAAACGATTAACAGACAGACAAACAGACAGGCGTGAAAACATAACCTCCTTGGCGGAGGTAAAAATTCAAAATCCTTCCATAGCTACGATCTAAAATGTCACCAGAAATTACGTCCAATGATCCTAGATTGCTAATTTTTCATGTTTAGAGGAATATATCATTATTTAAGTTAAGCACTGGTAGGAATATGCTCACGTTTTGTACAGAACGTCAAAATTGCCAATCCCACGTTCTCGACGCGACGTGATACCATCAGGAAGATGGCGTGAGCATGCGCAATATGTCACCTCTTTAAAAATTAACTTCCGGCCGCGTCTTACAGCCGTCGCGTCTCGAATCTTAAAGTCCCTATTAGCTCATGTACGACTCAATTTCGTGGAATAATTGTTAATTATATCACGGTTTAGACAGATTCTACCCACTTCTATCCTTCATATTTACCGTCCTCTGATCTATCCCTACATTTCTTACGGTCTTTCGGTATCAGGCCAAACTTCAGAATCCAATCTGGAGAAAACCTTAGTCTTTCAAACAAGAGCTTTACGTTTAATTTATTTCCGCAGTAACAGAGAGCATGCCATCCCATTATTCGTATGTTCTAATATTCTTCCACTTGACATGCCTTATTTCAGATCTGTAGTCACTCTCATGTACAATATCAATAACCAAAGAGCTCCCATGAACCTATTAAAACTTTTTTGTTCAAGTTAGACTCTGTGAATTCGTAGAGGACCAGGCCTGCATCCACGAGTAAATTTATTATAAAATTTTCAAAGCTGACACAAATGAGCCACTAATTTTCTAGAATAGGTTGCAAAATCTGGAATGAATTACAGGATCTTTCTGTGCAAAAACTAATTCTTTAAGAAATACCTTCCGACCAGATTGCTAAGACTTCTTGATCAAGAACTTCAAACGTGGTATGATTGACTAGCATGAGCCACTTTTAATTTAAAGTCATTATTTTTACCTAACCTATTATAGATTAATTGCTGGCGAGCCTTAGCGAGACAGCACACTAATTGAGAGGGTCAGCGGTGTTCCACATCATATAAGCGGTGAAAAATCTCGAGTTTTCGGATGTCAGATTCGGGGCATGCGCAGTTTGGCGTTTTTGTTGTGTGACGTCTCAATGAGTTTTTCTGCCCACACTTCACGTCTTGCTGGCGGTTGCCAAGTTCGGAAGAGTTGAAAGGGAAGGGTTTTTCCTTATTTCGATTGCCTACATGTTTCTAAATGCCAGGGGAAGTATTCATGAAGGTCACGATCAGTTTAGTAATGAATCGCGATGACGACAGGGGGTTTTCATGAATTTGTCTGCCTTACTGTGCGACCAGTTGTGGCCAATTCAGCAATGGAGTTTTGAAGAAAACGATGATTTGTTCCTCAATGCACTTCAAACGGGGCAATCACCAGATAAAGAGACTTGCCCTCTGAGTAAATTGCCGCCTTCAGCTTGCATGTCTTCGGAGATATTCGTGAAAGGTCAATTGGAAAACAGATCTGTCGTTGAGGTGAGTTCAGTGCGCGTCAACGGGTAGCACGAGGTTACTAGCTCGCCCTTTGAGGCTAAATCTTTGACCGTTGATTCAAAAAGTCTGTCGCCCGTTGAGGCAAAATATTCGACCGTTGAGTCACAAAGTCTGTCGCCCGAGGAGGCACAACAATCGACCATAGAATTTATGCAACTGTTTTGTTCCCAGAATGAACTGGACTTCTTTGTTATTGTTATTACCTTCTTGAACTCACTTTTACCTTAAATATCTGAGAATTGTTTATACCAAGATCTTACAGTTACAGTGACGCTTAAATGTCATAATGAATGTACCGGTATTCTCTGAATTAAATTGTTCATTCTTTTCTTATACTGATGTCGCAGTTTCAGTTGTGTCCTAACACTATTTCGCACTCTTTACACTACATACACTTCTTTTGAACTCAGAACTTCCCTTTAAAAATAACACGGTAATTGTAGAAATGTTCCAAAAACACGCTTTGAAAACATACCAAAGCGTTAGAGCATAAATAAACAGTTGCCACCATATTTCCTTCCAAATGCCACCATCTTTTTACTACGGGAATATCCAGAGGATCTTGAAGTACTTTCTGCTTACCCCTCCTCTGTTCCAAACATCTTCCCCTCGCCAGCACTCACTTTCACAATGAAATTTCTAGTAACACATTTACTGGTGAAAAATCTCGATTTTTTGGATGTCAGATTCGGGGCGTGCGCAGTTTGGCGTTTTCTTTGTGTGATGTCACAATGATTTCTTCTGCACGTTCCACCGCACTTCACGTCTTGCTGGCGGTTGACAAGTTCGAAAGAGTTGAAAGGTTAGGGTTTTTCCTTATTTTATCTTGTTTTAGCGGCTACTTAGTACAAAGCTCTCACGCAGGGTCACTTAGAGCTACCAGAGTACATTGAAAAGAGGCTTGTTATCTGAGATGACTTCTACTTTTGCCCCATGTGTATCAATGTTAAATCTCTCACGCCCAAAAACAATTGCTGATGTTTCTTTTTCTATTGGCGCATAATTGATTTCGGAAGTTGTCGAGGCCAGTGAAGCATACGCAACTGGTTGGCCTTGTTGCATCAGACAAGCTCCTAAACCACTTTTACTGGCACCCACTTGGTATGTGGTAGGTAAGCTCGTGTCATATAATCGTAGAACAGGAGCCGACTGCTTAGAACCAATTTGAGTTTGGCAAGTGCAGTGTCATGCTCAGGAAACCAAGGCCAAGGCACATCTCGCATGAGTAGGGATCGCAAAGGGGCAGCTAGTTCGGACATGTTTGGAATATACTGGACAAGATAGTTGATCATGCCTTTGTAGATCGTTTTTGCATGATGGCGTAGGCATGTTGTGAATAGCAGAAATTTTTTCCGGGTCAGGTGAAAATCCCATTTCACTGACAACTTCACCCATGTACTTCACTTGGATAACACGGAACTGAATTTTGTCACGATTGAATTTGATTTTGCGTTCTCGTGCTCTAGTCAAAACATTGCAAGTTTATGACAGTATTAACTAGTTGTCGCCTTCTCTTAGTCAGTTCTGAGCCGGTATTGTTCCTGTGTATCAATATCAGTTAAGACTGCTAAACAGAGCAGGACAGTTCGTTGATAGAGAGACAGTGACGCAGTGAGGTTGGTTCACCTGTTTAACATTAGCTTGATTTAAATAAATCAAATGATGATAAATGTTAATTAACTAAAGAATAGTTAGGAATTAGCCGTTCAATGAGTGGCTTTTGTTAAGGAGTTTAAGTCAGCAGGTTACAGCAGGATACTAATAAAATGCGTCCGTTCATCTAAGAATCGTTACGTAGTCTAAATTGTATTCCTCGGTATTATTTTTCCTTTTTTTTTGTACCGGCCCAGGAGCCCATCAATTAACCGGCAGTTGTCTTTACAGTTTTAATGTCGTAGGTATTGATCAAAGGGTAACTTTTAACACTTATGAATTTGTGAGCTGTGAAATTTTCTTCAACAATAACATGAGGTTTTTCTTAAATTTTAAGAGAGATTTATAAGATTTTTACAAAGAAAATTGAGATTTACAGAACTTTTAGACGGATTATCCAGATAGATTTTCAGGAAATATTTAGGAATTTTTGCATCTAGGCCTCGATAATCAGGTCTTGCTGCTTAATATTTTTTCTAATCTTCAAAAAAACAACACAATATCATCAATGTGCAACGTTTTGTTTGTGGCTCAGCAAGCGGACAAGATGGAACGATAAGCTTATCTTTGCTCGGGATTTCCTGCGTTGTCCCGCGAAACAAAAGAAAACATAAGAGCCTAAAATCTAGTCCTTTATTGACCAAGCTTGCTCGGTCAAGAGGGCTGGATATTGGCCTCGCTCTTTCTTGTGATTTCATTGACCTCAACTACGTCTTGGTCAATAAAAACGCAAAAGAGAACGAGGCCGATATGCCAGTATGCAGCCATCTTGACTTAGCGCCAGGTCAGTAACGCCTATCGCTTGATCTCACGCTAGGTCAATAACGCATATCTACATATAAGACCAAGCTTGATCCCCATCAAGTTCTTATGATAAACCTTAAACCCTTTAAAGTCATTATATTTAAGATTAGTAGCCTCTTTCTCTTCAAAAACGGAACGTCAAATTTACATAAGTTATCTTTTGCTTTCCTAATTTATTTATTTTTTCACTACTGAGCAAGAGAAAATGAGGTAAGAGAACGCATCTTCCATACTGGGTTCTGTTACTATTGTAAGGGGACAGAATCTATTTTTAGATCCGAAAACTGTTTTAACTGACTAATGGGTAATGTCTTTCTCATCACGCGTTGGTAATTTCAATGCGCCATGGGGAAACCGCGCAGCCATAGAAAGAGATATAAATAGATTCCGCGCCAAAAATAGATTCTGTCCCTTATCATATCAGACGGGGTTAGGTTCTCCTTCCTCATTTGCTCTTGTACTGACTTAAGCATTTCGATTTGTTTGCTTACCCCGTAGGACTGCAATTTATTTTCATTCATCGCTAATCTCGAAAGTGGCGTGTATCCGAATAATTAACATCTCCAAGTGAACTGTTAATTTTACAGATGTTCAAAATCTACATGATTTGGTATGATCGCATTGAGAAGCTGTAACATGAAAACGTTTTTCTTTAAATGATGGTTTGTGCTAAACAGACCGTAGTGAAACATTGTCACAACTGAAAACATAACTTCTTCCAATGCGTTCTTTAGAACACTGAGAACAGTTCTAAGGGTCGTCAATTAAGGTACGCGTTATATTGACTAGAAACACTAGTTATATATATCGCCGTTTCTGAGAAAACGTACCTACAGAAACTTCACCTGACGTTAAATATCAAAGCGTTTTAAGCTTTAGCATTTCAGACCAATTACTTTAACCAGACATAAACCAAAGCCTATTAGGCCCCCCAACTGCCCCCCATTCCTGCCATCCCTCCTTACTGCCCCACTGACCTCCCCCATGCCACCCTCCCCCCTGCTGCGTTACTAACTCTCTCTGGGGTTTACAGACACAATAATTAGTACCTTATACAAGGTCTGATTACAGACTGAAACTAGAAGGGCACTCGGTAGAGCGCATACCTCCGCCCCGCCACATATTGTTGCATGGCTTAAGAGTTTGGATCCACAAATAAGAGCTATTTGAAGAAAAGTATATCCGATTGAGGAGTAATATTGTTGTTTTTCCCACATATCGCTTCTTCGCCTTCGATAACTTGGAATCAGATGAATGGCATCAAGTTTCATAACCTTTTTCTACCGTGAGAACCAAGAAAGCTGATTGGTCAACATTAATTCGATTAGTAAAGAAACCCAATTTCTGGGCGTCGATAAAAGCAGGAAAATGGAACATTCCGGAACATTCCGGAACATCCCGTAACATGAAAAAAAATTTTAAATTTAAAAAAAATATAATAGCAAGAAATAAATAAGACAATAAACATACTTTATATATAACGAAAATAGACATAAATACATAAAATAAAAACGAAAAATAAAGAAAGAAAATGAATCTGGTATCTTCTCCGAGTATAAGAAAACAATATTTTGTCGGAACGCTTTATCCTCTCTTGGTCGAATTGATTTGCTAGATGAGTGAGGGCAGTTCCATGCAAGTGATAGTCATGATTGAGGGCTCGGCTCTTTAAAATATAGTAGATTGGGTTGCGAAGAGGGGAATTTTTAAGCTTTCCTCGCACAGCCACCTCCCATAATGGTTTGCCTTGAATCAAGAGAGAATCATGACGGTTATCCATTTAACAAGGGCTTAGGGACTACTGGCTTTGGATTTAAAAGGAAAGATTTATATTGGTGGTAGATACTATACTGTTCACAGTCCCCGATTTTTAGATGGTGATTGCGGCCATCTTGGTTTCTCACGGCGAGCGAAATCTGGGGAGAGTTCCAAATGCCCCTAGGGACGGGTACTCCTTTCGTTCGCTGTACAAAACTACGATGGCGGCGATCGGCAGGAAAATATGGAACTCTGACCAGTATAGGTAAGTTTTCTTATTTGTTTCATACGAAGTACGATTTCACATGGTTTACTGGGTTGTCTAAGCTAGTGTAGAGTACTCGAGAATTACAAGCCAAATTCTTTCTTTCTTTAGTTTTATTTTTTGGGCTCTTTAGTTATGTTTATATTTATTTCTTGCTATTATTGTTTTTTAAATTTTTAAATTTCTTTTTTATGTTCCGGGATGTTCCGGAATAATCCGGCATGTTCCGGAATGTTCCATGTTCCGGCTTTTATCGACGCCCGAAATTTCTTTAGAATCTTAGAAAACTCTCTGATAAAATCGCTCAGCTTAAACACGACAGGAATTGCGGTGGGATATACAGTCTGGTAGGTTTTTGCGGTCGTGGAACCAGCCATATAGTATACAATATATACAAAGGTTAGGCGTAAACTGACATTCACGTTTGTTGGAAGCCGTATTATCAAGTGTAGCCCGAGTGAACGCTCCCAAGAGCGTCTATTCTGGATCTGAGATCCGGAGTTTCTGGCGGAGGTAATTAGGTTTTTGGGTTTCTGGGTCTTTGGACGTCTGGGAAATTGGGTTTCTTGGGCTTGTGGGTCTTTGGATCTCTGCTCTTTATAGATCATTTCTCCGGTTTATTCATTCATTGATCACTTGCAGTGGAATGCAACAATAACAGAACTTTAATCAAAAGCCAATATGTATATTTGACTTCAGACAGGAGCAACCATCAGTGTCTTAACTAACTCGCTCTTGGCCCAATTTATTTTTTTTACATTTTAATTGAGTTCAAAGAAAAAAGATAAAAAAAATTGTAATAAATAACATTTCATTATGGACCGTGACGATCCACAGAAACAAAACGTCAAAACTAACATAAACTGAAACCACTCCAACAGCGACTTCACAGCCTAAACAAAGACGATGCATGTTGGAAGCAGTATGTGAATGTTTTTTCTGTGTTCAGATCATCTGTCTACATTCCACTGGGCAGGATCAACTGTCCGTCATGATATTTGTGTTTCACTTTTTACTTAAAATTGGTCAGATTTTTCATGGAAAGATTAATTTGCTCCTTGATCAATTGGAGCGTTAACTCTTTTTGCCTCTTAAGGTGTTTAAATTTTGCCTCACTTGGTTTTCGTCCTTTAGGCCAATCAAGTTCGGTTTCAACACGTTCACCGCTTTATTAGCGCTATCGTTGTAGGCATTGTTAATTTAGTGAATACTTGCTTCGGAATGTTGTTCTACAAGCCCCTGGTTTCTAACGCCACTTCTTTCCATCCGGCAGTATCATCAAATATTTGACTAGCAACTCCTTTCTTTTGCTATAAAAACAACAAATAAATTATAGTCGCTTTCATTTTGGATAAAAAATAAGAGAGTGTTATGAAGAATAAGTCAGGTACACGTTCATGTGTAAAGAAGCAGAACAAAGAATTAGTGAAGTTTTTATCCACTCTTGTTTAATATCATTTTTATCGATCTGCTACCACTCAGTAAAGAGTCTGGGTTTTGGTCGAGTGTCGAGTGTCGAGGATAACATGTCGAGGGTCGAGGGTCCCATGTCGAGGGTAGTTAGAAAAGGAACCAAATAATAATAAATAAAATATTAATTCTTTAAAAATAATTAAAAATAACTACGAAAATAGAAGAAATAAAGAACGTGCGCTCCACGATAGAGGCTGCAGCGACAGCAGCGAATCACCCTGGTTGCGATCAATGCGTCTGAAAAAGCGTTGACAGATCCATAACAACAATTACCGCTGTATCAGTTCTCACGGATAAAAACAAGACAAACTTATAAAGAGAATTATTTGATAGCAACCTTCCACCGGTGGTAAGTTTAGTGAATGTGTTCAATTCGAGGTTACTTGACTATGGTTTGTGCGAAAATAACCCGGGAAATCAACCACTGGGTGCGGCCTGTTGCGCAATGAAACCTAAGATAAGATATTCAATTATTTTGACAACTATCGATGGAAAGTAGTCTCAGATAAAACAAAAAGCCTTTCAAATCTGCGCGGTAACTCCCACACGTACTCTCAAGTTCCATCAACACGTGCTTTCCTTTTACTTGTTCTTGAGTATTTTCGGTGTATTTCGCGATACATAAAAAAATCGCGAAATTAGAGTGACGCGAACAATAACTGTCGCAAACATAACTTGACGCGAACATTAAGTGGCTCACATAATGTCGAATTTTTATTGTAAAGGGTTGTGGTGGTCAATTAACTCAAGAACAATAGTTCACATACAAGCATGAACTGTTTGTCATTGTCTGTTTGTCATCTCTGTTGTATGGCAATAGATTCCTCAGATTTTTTTTACTATCACTTACATGGCGGCCTTTTCGACAAAGCGTTGACGCTTTCTGGCTCTACCGTAATTGCCGTTGCTACTGTCACGTATGTGAGCTTTTTCTTTCCGCGTTTCGCGGTTACGTTTACGGCTTTCTCTTGGCGATTGAGTATTAGTGATGCTTCCTTCCGAACTGTCAACGCTTTTTCAGACGCATTGATCGCAACCAGGGTGATTCGCTGCTGTCGCTGCAGCCTCTATCGTGGAGCGCACGTTCTTTATTTCTTCTATTTTCGTAGTTATTTTAAATTATTTTTAAAGAATTTTAAATATTTATTAATATTTATTATTATTTGGTTCCTTCTTTAACTACCCTCGACATGGGACCCTCGACCCTCGACATGTTACCCTCGACCCTCGACATGTTACCCTCGACACTCGACACTCGACCAAAACCCAGACTCCTCAGTAAATACATCATAGTAGACCACATACAAAAGCGAGGTGATGAAAAATGGTAGGGTTGTGGGATGAGGCTTCAAGTGACAACGTCAAAATGTAGTAAGGGTATGTTAAAGCCACACATAATAACATCTTACCGGGAGTTTCGAGAAATCGGCCCTAGTTCTACTCATTACTACGTAGAACTCAAGAATAATACAAAAACGCTTTGCAGACATAACAACAACGCCGAACAACTACATTGTTAGACATCTTAGAATCGGTTTACTTCCTCAGAGAATGACTGGATAGGTCTCAATATAGTTTATAACTCACATGCATTAAAAGACAAAAAATATGATAATGATTTAAAACTCAAATTTGATAATGATTTAAACTAATAGAAGAAAATATCTTCCTAATTATCGTCAACTGTCAAAGCCCTAAAAGTTAATCGTCAGCCGTCAAAGTCTAAAAAATTAAACTGTCAAACGTCAAAACTCCCACCCTCCCAGTGAGAACCTCATCTAGGCATATATATTGTGCTTTCAATTCTCTGTTTTTAAAAAGACCATGCACTGCGAAATATAATACATCTTCATACAAGATGCCTTTGTTTCATTTCTCCTAGGTTGCAGTGAATATAGGATTAACACGAGCCGATCACGCCTGGGTCAAGCAGTTCAACTCTCTATTAGTTGTACTGAACGAGAATCACGTAGCGGTCACATGGAAACTGACAAAGAAGGAAAAATTTGAATTGGTTCAAGAAATGTTAGACAATCTGACGGAACGACTTCCTAGCCAGAAAGAGGCAGTAGAATTCTTTATCATTGACAATTGCTGTAAGTGGAGAAATAAAATACAAGCGCCAGTAAATAGAGCAAAGGTAAACCGATGACACGATTCGTTGCACAACTGGAACCTTTAATAAGCCTGAGCGATCACAGAGCGAGCTCACAAGCACGAGAGCACGAGGATCGAGAGAGAAGGACCCTACTACACAAGCCTATAACTAGCGTACCGCTGACCGGTAATGGCGAAGAGATATTTGGCCCAAACGTATTGGTGCGTTTGGACATTTTTCATGCGGTTCAAAGAATAACAAAAACATTATCTAAGCAACACCCTTTCCACTTAGATTGTGTGCAGGACTTATCAAAGACTTAATTTTAGATCTGATGACGATAACGGTAAAATCAAGAGGGAGAAACCTACTTCAGACCCGGTAACTCTTTTGAGAAATCTTGATCGCTTCACCGAGAAATGGCAACACATCTCCGACACACAACTTACTGAGGTTCCCTTTCTGCGGGAGTCATTTCAAGAGCAAGTGAACAATTTAAGACACCATATAACTGAAGGTTGCCTATCACGAATTCCACCAGGATACTCAACAAGTACCAACGAATGTCTTCACGAAACAATAAATGAGCTATTCGCCGGAGCTATAAGTTGGGGCACGAGTTAGCCGTAGCCATTCTTACCGTATTTCTTTATTCCTGGAATTCCAGAAAAAGAACAAGATAAATGGTGTTCCAGTTGTGTTGCCATTATCCCAACATAGTCGGAATTTAACACATTCAGATGACAGATTTGGAATTGTGGAGCGGCCAAGAAAGTATGCGAGGATAGTAACGTCTCTGGAAATTTAGAAGAAATACAAGGGCAAATTCAACGTGCCATATCAACGCTTTCCTTTTTAAAAACAGTGAATACGAAGGCCAGCGGAAGATTAGCTTATACCAGTTATTTCTTGAAGATGTCATTGTTAAATACCTACTGAAAGGTTCTGGAACAGGGAACTCGGAGCCTGATAAAAGTCATAGCGTTGTTGCCACAGTCACTGAAAAATTTGGAGTGGAAATATACCAAATGCCAAGGGATGGGGTCAATGGTATTTAATATCTTTAATATGAAATGTAACAGTGCTCTTAATGACCATTTTAGATCGCTTGGACTGCTTAACCGACCCTGATAGCACCGAAGAAACAATGAAGGGCTTTGATGGTGAAAGAACTTATTTCTAGCAAGGAAAGGTATGTCAGCTTTCTCAGGCAGGTATACGGAATGTAAGAATGGGAAGAGCGTGTTAAACAGTTTCTGCAGCCAGGTGGGTGATTTGATGGTAAAGGCTACTGTAAATGTACTGTCGCTACCCCTGAATCTCCTAACATAAATAGAGAACTATCCGCCAATAAATGTCCCCCCTGAAGAATTCGCTGAGGGTTGCAGTGACTTCTGTCTGTTTGTTGCGCATAGCCGTGAGGGACCAGGATACTATGATGCTCTTTTTGAAAGTCAAAAAGGAATGGAAGCAGGTAAGGATGTATCCTTTGAGGCCGCGCAAAGATGCACACGTGGGATGAATAACAAGGAAGTGAAATTGTCTGTTGCAAACCATAAGCGAGCAGTAGTTGAAAGTATGCCTCCCGTTGCCCTTGTCTTAAATCTCAGCAATCATGCGGATGAAATTGTAAGTCTAATGGCTGCAATAACATCAAGGGAAAGAAACTTCGTTCTAATACTAATATGGCGAAAAAAGCGACACGAAACGTAGCGAAAACCATTTGGGGGGAGGGAGGAAAAAAAGGCTACAATTAATGAATGATAACGACGAATCCGTCAGTGATGGCAAATGGACAGAGAAAGAAAATCTTATATTGCTTCAGCATATCATGGACCAACCTGAGGTTCTAGAGAACAACATTCCGAACCAAGCACTCACTAAATTAACCAATGCCTACAACGAAAGCGCTAATGAAGCAGTGAACGTGTTGACACTGAACTTGATTGGCCTAAGGGGCGAAAACCAAGTGAGGCAAAATCTAAAGCACCTTAAGAGGCAGGAAGAGTTAACGCTCCAATTGATCAAGGAGCAAATTCATCTTTCCGTGAAAAATCTGACCAATTTTAAGTAAAACTGAAACACAAATATCATGACGGACAGTTGATCCTGCCCAGTGGAAAGTGGACAAATGATCTGAACACAGAAAAAAACATTCATATACTGCTTCCAAAATGCGTCGTCTTTGTTTAGGCTGTGAAAGCGCTGTTGGAGTGGTTGCAGTTGGTGTTAGTTTTGACGTTTTGTTTCTGTGGACCGTCACGGTCCATAATTATATTATTTAATACATTTTTTTATCTTCTTTCTTTGAACTCAATTAAAATATAAAAAGATAAATTGGGCCAAGAGCGAGTTAGTTAAGACACTGATGGTTGCTCCTGTCTTAAGTCGAATATACATATTGGCTTTAGATTAAAGTTCTGTTATTGTTGTATTCCACTGCAATTAATCAATGAATGAATAAACCGGAGAAATGATCTATAAAGAGCAGAGATCCAAAGACCGACAAGCCCAGAAACCAAAAAACCCAATTTCCGAGACGTCCAAAGACCCAGATACCCAAAGACCTGATTACTTGAATGTTATTTCGGAGACCCAAGAACCCAAAGAACCAAAACCTACCTAGCCAGTAGCCCAGAGACTTAAAAACCCAGAAACCCAAAGACCTAAAGACCCAGAGGTCCAGAAACCCAAAGACCCTGAGGCCCAGAAACCTAAGGGCCCAGATGCCCAGGAGCCCAAAGACCCAGTGTCCCAGAAACCTAAAGACTTACTTACCAAGTGACCTAGGGACTCAGAAACCCAAGACTTAGAGACCCAAAGACCAAGAAATCCAAAGGCCTAGAGACCCTTAATCCCAAAGGCACAGAAGCCCAGAAACCTAAAGACTTACTTACCCAGACGCCTAAAAACCTAAAGACTCAAAACCCCTAAACTCATAAAGACCTACTTACCCAGTGTTCCAGAGACCTCCTTGGCCCAGAGACCCCAAGTCCCTAGAGTTTTAGCGGTCCTAATTTTATGGGAAGGAAGCACTCAGTTTCAGTGATTGATATACCGAGGAAGTGCCCAGCTTACAGCGATTACTGAAAATAACTTGTGTAGTCCTTAAGAGGCAAAGATGCCGCTCAACATGTATTGTGATTCTGGTTTGAAAAAGATCAGGGCGGCTTGCTATGAAGGTCACCTATAGTTCTTGTTCAGTCGAAACTCCCCGCTACCCAAGTCGTACACGTCTGTTCTCATTGGTGTATATAATTAAAGGATGTCTAGCTGAAGAACAATTGCCAATCTCTGGGTCAGTTTTTTGTGATATTTGGGAAGCCACGTCTTTCAAGTTTGCCGACAGATCCTCGGAAGAATGAAGGACCGCACTTATCATTAGGGCTAGAAATAGCGCCAAGAAATGGTTTTCATCACGAGCACTGAAAATGGCCTCTGACCACTACATTCCGTCCGCCTGAATCTTTTCTTCGACGGTCAGAGTGCGAGTGTAGTGGTTTACACAACGCACTGAAATCTGGCAATCTGTTTTATACGCCCTAGATTTTAACGCCTGGATACTGGTTAGCGGTCATTGAAGCTTGAAAGTGTCACGTTCAGCTGTTATAGGGAGCGACACTGTCGCCGGTCTAACGATCCGATTAAATGGGGGCGCATTCTACCAGAAACTTGCCCAATTATATGGATTGTTTCGCTTCCCGATTTTAGGTCAGCTACTTATTAGAACGGAGTTAAGTCAATAAATGCTAGTAACTCAGTGACACTCCTGTTGAATCATCGCGTAAATTCGAAGTGAATGAATATTTATTCAACCATAAAACCCACCTAGAAGCACCTGCGAAATACTTTGCCAGGATGCATTCAAATGATCGGATATTCTCGGTCACCAACGACAGTCTAGGCCTAGATAAAAAAAAAATTATTTTGTTTTGGGGGGAAATTTGGAACCTTAATTAAAAAGATTTTTAGAGTTTACGGAGATTTTTAGAAATTATGAAATTTCTTGTGGCAAAATTCTATTTTTTTGAGATTTTTTGTGGCAAAATTATAATAATCTTGATATTAACAAGTTTATGGCAGTATTTACAAGTTGTCGCCTTCTCTTAGTCAGTTCTGAGCCGGTGTTGTTCCTGTATATAAATATCAGATCAGACTGCTAAACAGAGCATTAAAGTTCGTTTATAGAGAGACAGCAGTGGGGCTGGTTGAAATATTCAACATATTAATTAATTAAAAAATAGTTAAGTATTAGCCGTTCAATGAGTGGCTTTTGTTGAGCAGTTTAAGTGAGAAGGTGACAGCAGGACACTAATTACAAAACAAAAATACACCCTCTTGTTTAAGATATTCACCCTTTATTCCCCAAAACTGTTAAAAAAACTACATATTGTTTTTATCAACATAAAGAACCAATCCCCATACGTCTTAAATTTGATTGTCGCGTAAGTGAGTTTCGACGCCAGCGATCTCAGCCAACACGCCTCCTTTCTTGGCCAAAAGAGCACCAAACGTGTTAAACTCAACAACCATCCCGTCCCTGAATACCAGAATCATATCACAGTCTCTGACAGTGTTCAAACGATGAGCAATAGTGATTATGGTTGAGTCAGCCAGTTTATCACGCACAGTGTTCCAGATGGTCTGTTCCGTTCTTGGATCCACATGGGCTGTCGGCTCATCCAAGATAATGATCTTATTCCGCTGTAACAAAACACGTGCCAAGCACATCAATTGTCGTTCGCCAACGCTTAAATTAGAGCCTTGTTCTAACAGCTCATAGCTCAGTTCTCCTTCTAGCTTTTGTACTAACTGTTTAAGCTGCACATCTTCCAACGCCTGCCACAAAACCTCATCTGGCAAATTACCAACAGGATCAAGATTCTTTCTAATGGATCTACTGAAAAGAACTGGAGTTTGGCCGAGAACAGAAATGCATCGACGGGATTCCTGTAGATTGATATCTTTGAGCTTCACACCGTCAATAATGATGTCACCATCAACATCGGGCATGCGCATGATAGCCGCTACAAACGATGACTTTCCAGCCCCTGTACGACCCACAATTCCAATCTTTGCTTTGTCCCCGATGCTTAAGTTTAAATTCCTCAGAACTTGGGGTCCTCCTTGGTAGTAAACTAAGGACACCTCTTTAAATGAGATGATTCCTTCACTGGGCCAATTTCTTGGAGGCAATCGTTCATTATCGTATCCTGGTTCAGGGGCAAGGTTGGTATAGGTCATGACTCTTTCAACTGAGGTCATAAATTTTTCAACTTCGGAAGCCATTCTCACAGCATACTGACAGCTATCGATCGTTTGCAGAACGTAGACGAAAGCGAGGCCAGCCACAGCTGTTAAAAAAAGAGAAGTATTTAATACAGTGTAATCTCAAGGTAACATTTTAACCCTTTTAAGACAAACAGAGGGTTAACGTTCTTTTACGCACTATTTGTAAGTGTTTGATACGGTGACCCAAAAGGGCAAACACAAACAAGAAAAGAAACCGTAAACAAAAAATATACATTTCTTAATACTCTTTAGAAGCCCGCAAACGTCGATAACCAGTTATTTGTTATCTTTATAAGGTCAGACTTTGGATGATTTTTTAATTATCATTAATATTATTTCTCTGCGCTCCATTATTTACAATCTAGTCCTACCTAGATTATAATATTGATTGATTTTAGCTCGCGTAGATTTTCCTGTGCTTTTCACGTTACGAAAAATAGGGCCGTACGCACTTTCCGGCCCAATGACTGATCAGCTATAAAACGATCTGAGGTTAGCAACATCAGGGAAAATTTACAAGAAGACCTCAACCGTGTTGAGCAGTGGTTGGTGAACAGTAAGCTAATACTAAACCAGAGCAAAACCAAAGGGTTACTCTTTGGAACAAGACAACTGCTGCAAACCACCTCAGACTTTGTCCTGCAGATTCAAAGCAAGGACATAGAGAGAGTGACGAAGTTCACTTACCTTGGGACTATGCTCGATGAACAGCTTCACTGGAAAGAGCATATAGACACTACTTGTAAAAAAGTTAATAAGCGTCTAGGACTTCTAGCACGCATACGATCTTGCCTCACTCTTAAAGCAGCGAAGTGTGTCTACAATACCCTTATTGAGCCAATCTTAAGTTATACTGACACTGCTTGGGGTGAACTGTCTGTTGGCTCCAGCAAAAGTCTGCAGTGGTTGCAAAACCGTGCTGCCCGTATCATTCTCAAGCGTGACTCTTCTAGAGATACTTTTAATGTTTTAGGGTGGACTGACTTAGAAACGAACCGCAAAATCCACAAATGTGTTTTAGTTTTTATATGTTTGCATAACTTAGTTCCTCAGTATTTAAGTAACTATTTCATTAGGAACTACAATGTACATGGTTACAACACTCGAAGGAAGGCTGACCTCCATCTACCCAAACCCAAACTTAGCCTTGGCAAACGTACTTTTAGATTTTCTGGCACAGCCCTTTTTAATTCACTACCTTGTAAAATCCAACAAGCTGTATCACTCTCCTCCTTTAAAAATCTTGTCAAAGCCCATTTTATTTATAGCACCTA
The DNA here is from genome assembly GCA_949710005.1 of Ricordea florida. Taxonomy (NCBI): domain Eukaryota; kingdom Metazoa; phylum Cnidaria; class Anthozoa; order Corallimorpharia; family Ricordeidae; genus Ricordea; species Ricordea florida. Next base: position 9,519,610 of record OX453278.1, read on the forward strand.
ATTTATGATATCTATTTTTTCCCTACCAGTTCATGCTTGTAACTCGTTTCAATTTTTTAACTCTGTTTTTATAACTATTTTAAACTACTAGACGTTTTATATTTTTAGAAATTGTATTTAGCAGGGCCCCTCTGGATACCAGCCACTGTGCTGAATGGGCTACCCTGCATAAATAAAGTTTTACCTACCCACCTACCTACGAAAGCGGCATGAGAACATCATCGGGTCTTTCTCTCTTGAATACAATTGTACTACCTAAGAGAACTTTTTATGGCTAAGTCTATGTCATAATCAATTCGCATCTTCTAAAGAAGGCTGAAGTGTCTATTGAAACATTTTTTGCAAAGATTAAGGAGCTATTTTATTTCGAGGATATCTCAAGAGATAAGAAGTGAGTAACGCTTGCCGTAAGTTACAACTGAAAACTGTAGAACATACTAAAAACGAAAACATAAAAGCCCGTGTAATTGACATGAATGGCGAAGTTTACGTTGTTGTGTCGTATGCGTTTGGCCTGTTTGCTTGCGTTGAGCTTTTTTGTTAGTGTTGTGCTTTTCTGTTTGCGTTGTGCTTTTTTGTTAAGGTTTTGCTTTTTTGTGAGCGCTTTGTTTTTTTGTTATCGTTTTGCTATTTTGTTGGCATTGTGCTTTTTTGTTTGCATTGTGGTTTTTTGTTTGCTCTTTGCTTTTTTTTGTTTACGTTGTACTTTTTGTTTGCGTTGCGCTTTACCCATTTTTACCTCATGGTATGTCTGTCATACCATGAGGTATAGTGGTTACATTTGTCACTCCATTCCCGTTAGACAATTAATTTATGCATTAAGTCCACATGAAATGTAAATTAAATATGTTCTCCCCTATCTCCCCTGCTAGGTTTGGTTTCCTCCACAAAGTCGTGCAAGTGTTTTATGTTCACATATGTGGGGGGAGGGGGTGAGACAAAGCGGTAGCACGTGTTTACAAAATGGCGTCTGTTGTGTTGAGGCCGACGCAAAGATTGTCAAGGCGGGTTTTCGTTCCTTTCGCTCCATCTTTGATCAAAATACACTTTTGAAGATCTCGCGAACGAACAGGAAATGTGTTCAAGAATACTCGAGGGCAAAGAAATGGGTTTTAAAGTCTTAAAAGTGACGATTTCTCCAATTTGGACTACGCCGGTAATCGATCAGTCGTAGCAAGAGTGCACAAAACGAACTATTCGGAATGAACGCTTTATGGTCTGGGGAAAGGACAGCACTTCATGGAATAATTACTACATACCATGAGGTAGCTCGAAGGAGCCTTTGATTTACTAGAGCTCTTGTTTTCATTGTGCTTTAATTTTCTTTGAGTCATGCTTACACTGCGTATGTCATGCACTTCACAATTTATGTACGGTATTTTTTTTTTAAACGTTTTCTTTTTTTTTTTTATTTGGCGATGTACGTTTTTTTTGCTTGCATTTTCTTTTTTGGTTTATGTTGGCCCTTTTGGACCACCGTAGTTTCATATGTGAACGAGTTAGTAGAACCATTGAAAACACACTCCTCTAACTCTAAGCAGTATTAGTTATATGATGCTCTAACTCATTCATTGACCTATTCGGCTAACTCAACGTTGTACACAATTCAAATCTCCCGGGGTTAAGATTCTTTGTGTACTGTATTTGCATCATAATGTGGCATTCACATTTAAGTGATATGGAAATTCCCGAGACAAAACGATTCATTCCCAAAGGCTTTGAATTGGGTACAACATTGAGCTCGCCGAATAGGTCTATTATGACAAGACATGTTCACCTACATGCATTTTGAGAAATCAAAATCGACGCTAGAGCCACTGCACCAGACAAAAATGCACACAGGAGATCAAGACGGACACCAAGCCAACGGGTACTGGCCACCACCATAACAAAGGACTGGCTGTGAATGTCTTGAAATCTGAAATAACAAGAGTCAGATATTTAGAGTTAGTAGCGAAACGACGCGCCTTCTTGCATTCACGAGGAGCAGGGTTGGTACGGTGGTGAGAGCGCTCACCTTCCACCAATGTGGCCCGAGTTCGATTCCCGACCCCGGCGTCATGTGTGGCCTGAGTTTGTTGGTTGTCTACTCTAGTCCGAGAGGTTTTTCTCGGTGTTCTTCGGTTTTCAGTTCTCCAAAAAAAAACAATTTTTGATTTGATTTCATTTCATTTGTGCTTTACAGTGTCCCCAATTAGTATGTCAGTGCTAAATACAGTTGGCACTCAAATAAAGTTCATTATTACTAGAAATACGACTTCCGCAAAATCTCGCGAAGCTAGTTTTTAAAGAACTCATGATGGTTTTTCCCATTAGGGATAGAACCCCAATTTATGTATTTACTTATTGTTATATCAACATCACTTTTCTTACTTTCTCATTTCTTGTAATTATTATCATGATTATTTTTGTATTATTACCATTATTATTATTATTGCTGGTATTGATATTATTATTATTGTTATTTTTTTTATGTTTAACATAATATACTGTTATGGGGTGGGGGTGTATCTCCTAATCTAGGTAAAGGTATTGTTCCTCTACTACTACAAGCAATAGAGTTTTCTTCTGAATAGGTTTTGTATCAGTTGTGGTAAAAATTACTCCTCTCTGAACAATACCATTTCTTCTTTTCGGCTTAGAATCTAGTCATGGTTGCCATAGCCACAGGATCTTGAAATTCCCTTACTTTTCCCTGACAAATGTAAAATTTCCCTTACCAACTAAATAAGAAAACTCACAAATTAGTCCTGGTAATGGCCTCCAACCTCACCTCACAGCCAACCTCTCCACTCATTTATTTAATATGCTTTCAGAAAGTCACATACAGTGCATATGGATTGATAGTTTCTTAAGGTAACAAAGTCATGGAAAAAGGATTGATTTTCTAGGCAATCCAAAATCAGCTTGTCATTTAATTCTACCACTCCAACACATTTCATGTCAAATTCTTAATTACACCAAACCATACCTGAATTGGCAATAAATAAATTAGAACTCTTAAATTTCACTTTTCCCTGACTTCTCTCAAAGACTTAAACTTTCCCTTACTCTAAATGAAATTCCCTGACTTTTCCCTTGCTTGAATAATTTTTTTCCCTCACCATTTCCTGACCTGTAGCAATCATGCTAGTGCAGTCATTTGTCCATACAGTTAGTGTGGAAAATCATGATTGAAAGCATAGGGCATTTAGGAAAGTTCAAAGACTTGTTATTACATACAGCAACCTTGGAATGAATACATAAGAAATATCATAAAAAGTTTGGCATTACACACTTTAGTTTCTCCTTTGTAGAGTTGTTTTAATGTAAAATGTCAACTGTATATTGTGGTTGTTATTAAATATTTGTATTTGACATCATAAAAATGAATTAGTCCATACAGTCATTTGTCCATACAGTTAGTGTGGAAAATCATGATTGAAAGCACAGGGCTTTTAGGAATTAAAGACTTGTTGTTACATACAGCACCCTTGCAATGAATATATAAGAAAGATCGCGAAAATTTTGGCATTACCAACTTTAGTCTTTCCAATGTAAAAGGTCAACTGTATATTGTAGTTGTTGTTAGATATTTGTATTTGACATCATAAAAATGAATTAAACAGCATTAAGGAAAAAGGTTAAGATGTTATGCCTAATTTTGCAAAGTAGGGCTTAAATGAATTTTTCATTTGCGGGAAAAGTGGGGGGGGCTAAGAGAGTAATTCCCAGGGATACCTGGATCTCAAAGGTAAAAATCCATTTACAAAAGGCTATGGAACTTGTCAGTCCCAACAAAACCTTTTAATTACTTAATACATATATGTAGCAAAGATATATAGCAAAGAGAAATACTACTCAGAAGTCAGTAATAAATACCATCTGCTTTATTTTCAAATAATTGCATTGATCACTGATAATATTGCAGAACCAGTCACTAATTGTTAAGTATCGTTTCTGTTGAAAATGCTGAACATAACTGCTACAACAGACAAATCTATAATATATTTTCACTGTTGCAATGATATCAGATCACATAATTATAAATAATTGCTATCACAACTGCAGTCTCTGTATTGGGAATTTCTTCAAAATGGATAGCTATCGTTTTAGTACGAAAAATACCTACTTGCATTGTCGCTGCTGTATTGAGACTTCGTGACTGTAATCTTTCATTTCTTTGCGGTTGGTTTCTGTTTCCCCTTTCCTGGCACTTTTTTCACGACGATATGGCAATCTGTTTTGTCGTTCGTCTTCTGATTCTTTCTGTATGCTGTTGCCATAATTTTCCTTAAATTCTGAATGCTGTATAGCTAAAACGAGTCTTTGTTTCTATCGATAACAAATTCAATTTCCAATCTAACTTGATTGTATTCCTGGTCATTTTCCTTGCTGTTTCCTTTGCCTTTTTTGAGCGAGCAGTTGTTGTCTTTGCTGCGATGCCCCTTATTATATTATCGTCCCTTAACCGTAGTTTCTCAATCTCTGCTTTGAGTCGCCGCTTCCCGTGTGCTGATTTTTGCGGCATTCAAACTTACTCGTCGACGATCTCTCGCCACTCTTACTTGTGCATCTTGGAGATCTTCTTGCTAGGATGTACTTCCAGGAGTAGAAAAATCGGTTTCCACCAAATTCACATTATTTTCAAAACATCATTCACGCAATTCCTAATGGCGGAGATTCATATGAAGTAATGTTGCCAGGTAACCTGGCCTGCGAACGGCACCTTTAAAATATATATATATATATATATATATATATATATATATATATATATATATAATATATAGATTTAGCCAAGCCTAAAAGCGGGGCTCCCGTTTAGTACTTTCATTTCACTTTAAACTGTAAAAGCATTCTAAAATATTGCGAAGGAATTCACAAACGTTTTTAACTATAGTTAAGTGTCGAGGTCGGTTAACTTGCTATGATTTTTGTCTAAACTTTCGTCTGCCATTAGTACGGTCTTTCTACCCACAAAGTCATGGAGTATATTCTACAAAAAACACAAATTATCAATGTACTGTATTCTATTCCTGATGAAATTAACCATTCTATTTGCGTAAATGTATTTAAAAGATTTGTACACGCTACTGGGAAATGCAGGACACAACTCTTGTCATTTTCGTGTTAAAACGAACACCTCGGTAAAATAAATGTTTACTCCAAGCAGGGTGCAAAGAAAATTAATTTTACACATTGCCCTTCGGGCAAGCTGTAACCAACATCTACCAGCCCGAAAAACATTTTTCAAGAGAATGAAAAAATAATTATTAATTATTCTTTTCTTAATTACATTGTAAGTTTAAAAAATTACTGCCTTCATTTATTCACTACAATCAGCTGTAGTTACTTAACAAAAGAAATAAATAACCGTAAAAGTGTGAACTATAAGTAGACCTGGTCCAACGCAACACGTGAATGACTAACATACATTTGAGACATTTTACAATTTAGAAGAACATTTTTTACGAAAACAACGGCGTTGAAACCAAAGTTCTCAATCGACACACTAAATGACAACGTCGACAACGCGAAAAGCTGCCAGTGAAAGCGCTACATTCTGCAATTTGCCGCCAAGAGAAAATTCCCGCGGGAGTATTTCTTAGCCGTCGACAGGGGAGATGTTTATATGATTAAAGGACATAAAAATTTGAAATCTTTCATCAGTTTGCTTCTCATTCAAAAGTAGTGCATTCAGAAGATCATTTTTCTGAAGAAGGTTTGTTTAGAAGTCGGTTTTCCAAGTCAAGTGTCAAGTTTAATTTAAGGGAAAGTGGAAAGTGCGAGTGCTGAGTCACGCATCAGTGAGCAAATATTATGCAGACAAAACTTATGCAAATTTGTGGTCCATAGCACGGAGTCTTTCCACTTCTCGGCTTTCTTCGCTACAATTTTGTCTGTTTTCACTTGTCGCATGCACACAAAATCGCTGCGACTTATTATTAACCTGTTGAAAGGGCGTCCCAATATAAAGACATTTATATGTGGTGCAACAATAAATGTATTTCATAAACTAAAGGCGTATTTAAAACGTCGCGAACAGATCAGTTACTTGAGAAGCAAGTCACATATCAACGAATCGAAAGGCAAAAACAAACGAGTGAAGTCATTTATTTCGATGGGTAGAATATTACACAACAAAGAAACACAAAACAATAGCACGAGCTTCAAAGCTGTTTATAAATAAACCCAATGTGCATGAGAAAGGTTAAACTGAAAGCAAACAAACTGTTCACAAAGTGTTAGCACTGATAGTTGAGCTTACAAACTCAAATAAAAAACTAGAAAAAGAATCAAGCCAAGTTAAACGGGAAGCCTTCCAAAAGTGAATTCGCAAAAGTTTTGTTTTTCTTGACAAAGGGAGTTCTGAATTCACAAAAGCTGAGGCGATTGCCATACCTTGATGGACTACAGAGAGCATGGTCTCAAATAAGAAACCCTGGCTGTATGTCTGCTCGTTTAGGATGGAGCATTACTTCTCAAACTCACAATGATGAGACTGCTTCTCTAACGAAAATCAGTAAAAAGGCATGTTTTACTACGGGTTGGCAAGAACTTTATATAGGAACGCGCTCTGGAATAAGAGAACAATCTACGCCAACTCGGAAAAAATAGAGCATTGCTCTCAAACTGCAAAGTATCGGCATGGATGCTCGCATTAAAAACCAAAACGTGTGTTTGTGTGAGGTTTCTCAAACACCGACAACAAAATCTAATTTATTTTTTGGTGGCAACAAAGTACACAGAATGAATTTGATTTTGCCCTCACCCATCTCCAGAGTATCGGCATGGATGCTCGCATTAAAATTAGAACGGGTGTTTGAGTGAGTTTCTTAAACACTGACGACAAAAATCTCATTGTTTGGTGGAAACAAAATACACAGGATGAGAAATTTTTCTCCACAGTTTGTTGAGTTTTTTCGCATCGTTGGAGACAAGCTGGAGCCACATAGTTTCAAGTTGACAATAAAAATTTTATTAACCAGCTGATCGTGATGGATGGAAATGGAAAAATCCTCAATGGATAATCAGAAAGGAAGTAATCGAACAGAGATTGTCATGGAATGAAAACAGTTCAGTAGCGCTCCCATTATGTATTGCTACGTAATCTTGCTACCATATGTGTTCGTCTTGTCATCCATTTGCGTTTGGGAGTGGCCAAAGGTGTTTCCAAAAGAAGAGGTTTCTCTGACGCCAAGTGTGTCTCGAGATCGTCTGGTTCATCTGGCGTTCTAACTGGCCTTTGGACTCTTTAGTTATCGTTCGTGTTCCAAGCTTCATACTCATAGAGACTGTCGGTTTCCCTTGAGATGTTGTTGGAGCAACCGACGGAGCAAGCACTTTTTCTTGATAACAATGGGGTGAAAGGCCTGCACAACTCCCATCCACGTGTTACAGCCGGTTATAGCTTTGCTCTAACGAGTATATCCTTTAGGGGTCTGCCCCTTTTGTACGAGACAATAGGGGGATCTTTGAATATTCTTCTAAGCAATGGTTGTTGTTGAATTAAATGCCTGTTCTGCATAACTATTTGCTTTAAGTTAGGCACTGATGGGCGATATTGTGCGACAAAAAGGCAAGATTCGCTTGTCTTGTTTACGTTTCTGTTGTAGGGTAGCTTTTCTCTCCTCAAATCAAATCTCTGCGAGCGTTGTTGAAACAAGAGTTTCAGGATACCCTCTTTCGATGAGATTTGTTTTAAATTGTGAAATAGCAGTTTTAAATGCTGTGTCAGAGGAGTTAGTTCGGAGAAGTCTGAATACTTCGCACTTGATGAAGCCTTTTTTGACCCCTGGTGGGTGGCAACTCGAGAAATGCGTGTACTGAAATGTTTCAGTGGCTTTTACATGAGTTTTAAAGTCTAGTATAGACTTTTGTGCAAATCTTTCGCCTTTGTAAACTTTTGTGTCGAGGAACGTTGTTTCTGTGTCAGAAACTTCAGCCGTGAGCTTGATAGTGGGATGGTGGCTATTTGCTTGTTCAATGAACTGCGTGACTTCGTCTTTGTTTATATTCCAGATAGAGAATGTATCGTCAATATACCTTTTCCAGGTGTTACGAAAAACTGTGTTACGTGACTAGCGTGACCTTCTAGAAGCTTCGCGAAAGTTCATAGCGTGTCTATTTTAGGATCTTGCGTAAGCGCTTCTGAAATAGTACATTTTGTAATCTTTCTATAATTAGATTTTTGGAATGTTCTAGATTCTTATTGCATCAGTATATAAGTAGATGAGTTAGAGTAAGATTCAACTAGTTTTCACAAGCGAAGAGAGTTGAAGGTTAGACGACGTGCTTAGTCAAGTGTGACGGAAGCAGTATTTATTCAAGTTGGCGGAGGCCGTATAAGTTTATTCACTTAAGTACAGTTGTGAAGTTCTACTTCGTGGAAACTACGTTCATTTTGGGAATAAATCTTCTTGTTGCTGTTCCGACAACCCTGCATTCAGTTTAGTTAGCAAGCTACCCGTCCTCTAAAAGTTTACCCGACGTAACACCAGGCGAGTGGTTTTTGAGCGCTTTGATTTAAAATTTGTGATTCTACCTCTCCCATATATAAAGATATTGGCAAAAGCGACTGCCATTTTTGTACCCATGGCTGTTCCATGTGTTTGGAGGTAGTTTTTTTCCAGTAAACTGGAATGACTTTTCTTGAAGTATAAGTTTGAGCGCTCTTTTAAGATATTGTGTTGGGATGGGGGATTCTCCTTCATAGTCAGATTCGTATGCGTTGCATACCGTTTCTATTCCCTCCTCTTTAGGTATAATTGTGTATAGGCTTGTCACGTCCATTGATACAAGGATAGGGCTCCCTGGTACTCTCGTTTTTCCTATGAAATTGATGAAGTCCGTGGAGTCTTTAAGATATGGCGCGTGTACTTTTGCTATAGGTTGAAGGAGTTTGGCTACAAATGCAGACAGTCTCTCTGTCAGACAATCACACCCAGATATTATGGGTTTTCCAACCGGAGTTGGTTTGTGAATTTTTGTAAGCGTGTAGAACACTGGTATGCGAGGCGGTTTAGGTGTTGGCCAAAACCATAGTTTGGTCATGTCATCAATATACTTGTGCTGGTGGAGTTCCTTAACTAACTGTTCTACCCTTAAGGATGTCTCTACAGCCATAGGGCGTTCAAGGGGTTTGTAGTGTTCACGGTTGTCTAACTGGATTTGTCCTTCGAGAATTTTATCTTCAGTGTTTAAGCAGATTATCCTTAGGTTTTGTAAGTTGTACTTCAGGGTGGTGTAACGTTCATTCGTTTATTATATGCATTATCAAATCAGTGCATGCTCACTCATTTCACTTTAAAAGTTAAACAGTTAGTTTACAACCTCGTTCACTAGCATATCGACATCAACATTTTGCTGCTTTTTCATTAGATTGTCTTGAGGAGTACGAATCTCGATAAGACTTACACAATCTATGGCCTCTGTGTCAGAAGATCCGGCGCCTTCACAATGCTCTGCATTATATTAGAAAACGTGGTTACTTCGCCAAAAGCATAATATATGGCCGTGAGGATCCGATCCTTTAAGTCATTGCTCTCCTTGTAGCGTTCGAGCTCTACTTAATATTAAGGCGGTAAGATAATCCAGGTCCTTGGAAATTGACTGAGCTCTGTCAGGTAATCTTCCCAATCGTTGTGAAGGGTGAATCCGTGAGCGTCGCATACTTGCCTTCAAATGTTTAAAACATGCAACAGGTCCATCTTGTCCATCGCCCGGTCGAAATAATAACCCCAAGCATCCTCTTGATACATCATCAAGCATGAATGATGTCTTTGGCTTGGGTGATTTGTTTCAAAGTCATAATAAGAATCCATCTTTTCTTGATGAATGGCTTCATCACAAACAGAGCCAGAGTTTAGGAATAGATAACCACCAAACCGCGATGAAGGCGACTCAACCAGAACAACTCTTTATTCACTGACAAAACCAAAACCAAGGGAAAATACACGTGCCAACTTTAAGAGCAATCAGTACACGGTATAAAGCATATCAGCATGTACACGCACACGGTAAATACTCCCACGTGAGTGGGCTTTGGGAATAAGTACACTAAAGAAATGAGAGTAGTAAAGATTGAAACAAGTGGCTGTACACATAAACTGGCACAGCAGCATACACAAGACGAAAAATATGACCAACCAAGACTGCTAAACGTTCCCGCGTCACTTTCTCGACCTCATCCACAGCAGGTAACAGAGATTGAGGAGGTTGGATTTCAGTATGTGATGCCATGTTTGTGTTTTTGGTCTCGTATCCAGTTGCATAAAGGAAAGTAAAGCTGTACCAGTTTTCTAATTTATATTTTGGGTAACAATCCTAGAGATGACTGCCCAAACACGTTTTTGTAGTGTAACAGTTTACACAGCAGCTTTGTGTAAGCTCTATTTTGTTCATCGTCGGATCTGTTATCAGCCTAACCCGCGCAGCACAGGGTACACTGGTTTTACTGGAAAAACAGGTTTATTAAGCACACCGTGGAAAAAAACTCGGCCAGACACATAGGACACGCTTCTTGTCCTCGACTCTTCTTTTCATCCCAAGTTCAAGTGCAAGTCGGTTCCAAACAAAAACATCCATAGTAATTCCAAGAAAAGCTCTGTTCGTCTTATTTTCTTCCTATTTATTCATTGAGCATTAAGTTTTTACATTTTCATAAGTCACGCTGGTTAATAAAATTACTATTGTCAACTTGGAACTATGTGGCTCCAGCTTTTCACCAACGATGCGAATAAACTTAACAAACAGTGGAGAAAATTTTAATTCCGGTTGCCAATTTCACTCTGTGTATTTTGTTGCCACCAAAAATAAATGAGATTTTGTCGTCGGTGTTTGAGAAACCTCACTCAAACACACATTTTGTTTTTTAATGCGAGCATCCATGCCGATACTCTTCAGTTTGAGAGCAATACTCTATCTTTTGCAAGTAGGCATAGATTGGTCTCTTATTCCAGAGCACGTTCCTATACACAGTTCTTGCCAACTCGTAATGAAACATGCCTTTTTATTTTCGTCTGAGAAGCAATTTCATCATTGTGAATTTGAGAAGTAATGCGCCATCCTAAACGAGCAGACATACAGCCAGGGTTTCTTATTTGAGACCATGCTCTCTGTAGTCCATCAACGTATGGCAATCGCCTCAGCTTTAGGAGAATTCAGAACTCCCTTTGTCAAGAAAAACAAAACTTTGGCTAATTCACTTTTGGAAGGGTTTCCGTTTAACTTGGCTTGATCCTTTTTCTATTTTTGTCTTTAAGTTTGTAAGCTGAACTCTCAATGCTAACACTTTGTGAACAATTTGTCTGCTTTCAGTTCAATCTTTCACATACACATTGGGTTTATTAATAAACGGCTTTGAAGCTCGTGCTATTGTTTTGTGTTTCTTTGTTGTGTAGTCCATCAAGGTATGGCAATCGCCTCTCTCTCTCTCTTTAACCTTTCGCTCCCAATGGAGCATGGGTCCACGGAAACCATTGCTTTTCATCGTGGTCTGTTTTGGGCTATCCTATCAAGCTACCACCAGGTGTAGCCTGCTTTGCTCACTTCGTCATCTCCTCAAGCTGTTTCTGGGACGGCCTCGACTCCTCTTCCCCTGTGGGTTCCATCTCAGTGTCTGCTTGGTGACATTGCAGTTAGTTTTCCTAAGGGTGAACCCAATCCAACCCCACTTTCGCCTTCTTATCTGGATGTTGATCCTTTCCTGTTTAGGTGTTGCCCACAGGTCTTCATTTGTTATGCCCTCTAGCCATTGGATGCCCATGATGGACCTCAGGCATTTGTTGACAAAGGTCTGCAGCTTGGTGGAGTTTGCTTTTGTTACTCTCCACGTTTCAGAGCCGTAAAGAAGGACCGACTTTATGTTGGAATTAAGTATCCGTAGTTTGGTCTTTATGGAACTCACTTTTGATCTCCAAACAGGTGTCAAGAAGGTAAATGCAGTTTTTGCCTTTCCAATTCTCACTCGTATGTCCTGGTCAGATCCACCGTCCTTGCTGTTACTTCCAAGGTACGCAATGTCCTCCACCTCCTCGATTCCATCTCCGTCTAATTCTATCCTGTCTGCGTTCTTTGTGTTAAGTCTAATCACCTTCGTCTTGGATTTGCTGATCCGAAGGCCCGTGTGCATTGAGTTTTTTTCAGTCTTGTTAGCTTGGATTGCGTGCTCCTGTGGTTTTATGAGAGAAGGGCAATGTCGTCGGTGAAGTCCAAATCTCTTAGCCGGGTCGTGAGTGTCTACTGTATGCCATCCTGATGTTTTTTTCTCTCGTCCTCTGCACTATCCAGTCGATGACAAGCAGGAATAGGAAGAGCGACAGCAAGCAACCCTGGCGCACTCCAGTAAGCATCTCAAACAGTTCAAGTCCGTTGTGGATGACTCGACAGGTGCACTTCTCATAGATCGTCTGTATGAGAGTGATGTATTTCTCTGGGATGCCATAGTAGCGTAGCAGCCTCCACAACACAATTTGATCTATGCATGATCTATGCATGACCTATCTTTCCCGAACCCAGCCTGTTCATCCCTGAATCGTTTGTCGACCTCTTCTTTCAACCTCTACAGAATTGTCCTATTCATTACTTTTCCGGCCGTTGACAACAGCATGATCCCTCTCCAGTTCTTACATTCCTTCAAATCTCCCTTCTTTGGAAGTTTAATTAGGTAGCCTTCTATCCAATCGTCTGGTATCTCGTTTGTTTATTAGATCTTACAAAACGGTTCATACAGAATTTTGGTCGAGGTGTTTAGATCTGCCTTGATGGCTTCTGATGGTATGCTATCGGTACCAGCTGCTTTTCCATTCTTTAGTTGTCTGATGGCTTTCTTGATCTCTGCTTCACTTGGCTTATTCTCGCTGACCTGCAAAGGTATGTCGGCTGGTTGTATGTCAGGCATCTCACTTGGCGGAGGTATATTGAATAGTTCTTTGAAATGATCTGCCCACCTTTTTCGCTGTTCTTCCTGGTCAGTTAGCAACTCTCCGCTCTTGTCTGTGACAGGTCTATCTGGGATCTTTCTATCACCTGCCAGCTTCCTTGTGATGGAATATAGCTCTTTTTCATCGTCTCTGCCTGATGCCTCCTCTGCCTGTCGTGCGAGGTCTTCTACAAAGTTCCTTCGGTCGTTTCTGATGCTACGTTTGACTTCCTTGTTGACTTCCGAGTATCTGGTGCGAGTTTCTGCTTTCTTGGCTCGTGTTCTGCTGTGATTCAACGTCTCCTTCGCCTTCTTCCTGGCTTCTATCTTCCTCAGGGTGTATAAACTCAAAAAAGTCATGTTTTTTGCGCTCTCTTCCCAGCGCTTCCTCACACGTCTAATTCCATGCATTTTTCATGCCATGCCACATTTCGTTGACTGTGCTTTGGCTCTCCCTTTCCTCACGATGTTCTTCATTTTCTTGGTACTTGTTGGAGATTGTGAGTTGCAATCTGTTCTTTATCTCATCATCCTTTAGCGTCCTGATGTTGTACTTATGGCTTATTTTCTGCGTGCCAGCGTTATAGCTCTTCAGCTTCAAACGGCATTTCCCTACAAGGAGGTGACGGTCTGAAGCAACATCGGCCCCTCTCTTTGCTCTAACATCAAGCAATGACCTTCTGAACATGGATGATATGCAGATATGGTCAATCTGGTTCTCAGTTCTGCCGTCTGGAGAGACTTAAGTCGCCTTGTGTACCCTCTTGTGCGGAAAAACGCTTCCGCCGATGACAAGCTTCTTGAAGGAGCAAAAGTCAGCAAACAGCTCTCCATTCTCATTCATTACACCGAGACCTTGCTTTCTCATGACTGTCTCAAAACTTGTATTGTTGCTCCCCACCTTTGCGTTTAAATCCCCGAGCAACAGTATAAAGTCCTTCCTAGCTATTCTGCCTATGACACTTTGCAGCCTCTCATAGAAGTCAGCCTTTGCTTTGTCATCAGCTTCGTTCGTCGGCGCGTAGCACTGAATGAAGGTGGCTTTTCCGATCTTGGTATGAAACCCTGCTGTTATTATCCTGGATGATACTGGGTTCCATCCTATGAGCGACGTCGCAGCTTGTAGAGTCAGCTTAAGTCCAACACCCTCTGTGTGGGGAGCATTTGCATCCTCGTGACCTGAGTAGAGAACAGTCTGCCCTGTTAAAAGCCTTATGCAGCCTGACTCGATCCATCTTGTCTCATAAAGGCATAAAATTGACAGGTTGGTCATCTCAGCAATTGCCTCAGCTTTTGTGGAAGATTTAGTTTAGCTTGGCAATCGTTGATTAGAGTAAAAAACATTTCAGTTAATGGACCTTGAAACTTGCATAATTGTACTTCGTGAGATGTACAAGGCCGGATATCTACAATTGCTTGCGTTGAATAAAGTACCGACCGGCTGATACACTTGCTGTAAATTGGGCAGACAGAAACGTGTAATGTTTTCAACTCGAAATAGTGAAAACTCTTTGATCGTTCTGTTTCTACTAAGGATGGTTTCTACTAAAAAGAACAAATTGTCACTATTGTAAGCGCCTTAGAAAAGTGCCTCCGAGTTCTGGTTCGGTGAAACTGCTTTCAAAGAGTAAGTTTAAATTGCTCCAAGCGTACGCAGTGCTGATAACAGAAATTAAAACTGGTTGAAACAAGATTTGTTTCGGCTTGGTTAACGAAATAACCCTTTCTATTGCAATTGCAGACAAAAGTTTACGGGGTTTTTTTTTCAGCTCTTAAGGTACCTACTGGTGTGATTAATTTAGTTGCGTCGGACACGTTTTGTAAAGTTTTTGACTGTTTTTCCGGCATGTCTTTTTCTGCTTTTGAAAAAAAACGGCTCGATACCGTGAATGAGAGCATTTTAATATACTCATTACACTTCATTGTCTTCACCTTTATGGTCACATGCGAAATCAGAACTTCATCTTCTCGACTTGTTCTCACCCGAATTTGTTTTCTTCCTGTTTCTTTGACGAGCTGAGCGTTCAGTGCCAAAAGGGCGAACAGTTTGTTTGCTCTAAGTATAACTAAAGCATACACCGCTGGTTAACTTTGTGGCTGCTATGATTTGCGTACTTGTTGTGCTCTTGCGTTTGTTTGTTGTAGAATCCAATGAAACCAATAGTGAGGGTAAACTATCGCTTCGTCAGTAAAACAAGTGTATTTTTGTACGTTTTAAGTGCTTTCACAACTGCGGTATAAGTCACGTTCCAAATTGCGGAACGCCCCTTCCTAAAAAGAGGTAATTTGCGGTATTATAACCTGTTCTGTTTTACCAATTGGAAAAATGAAAAACAGAATCCAAGCAAAGCGGCTATTTTCAATTTATCAGCCGAAATTCGCACGCTGTTTGTAAAGGTGTCTGTTTTTAAGATCAAGTGAACTTTGAGTTTGAACCGAAGATCTAAGCCTAATTAACGTTTTTTAAAGTTCTCAAACAACTCTCAGTGGAGCGATGCTTAAGAGTTAAACATATTTCAAGTATTTGTCAACTATCCATTAGTGATTTTAAAAAATAATCACACCTCATTGTTTTCACTTTTCATTCGCAGATGTTATGATATCCAAATTCAGAACTAGTTTGTCAAGAAAAACTAAACTTTTCACTTTTGGAAGGGTTCCCGTTTAACTTAGCTTGATACTTTTTCTATTTTTGTATTTGAGTTTGTAAGCTGAACTATCAGTGCTAACACTTTGTGAACAGTTTGTTTGCTTTCAGTTTAACCTTTCGCATGCACATTAGGTTTATTTATAAACGGCTTTGAAGCTCGTGCTATTGTTTTGTGCTTCTTTGTTGTGTAATATCCTACCCATCGAAATAGATGACTTCACTCGTTTGTTTTTGCCTTTCGTTGATATGTGACTTGGTTCTCAAGTAACTGATCTGCTCGCAACGTTTTAAATACACCTTTATTTTATGAAATACATTTATTGTTGCACCACATGTAAATGTCTGTTTATTAAGTTCCTGTGTTGTTTCATGGGTTACAGCCATTGTCAGGGGGAGGCATAAGGCAAAACGACCATCGTTGCAAATTTCGCAGCGCATCAACACTTCCTCGCATACTTTTCACTATCCGTGGAATAACGAGTATTTGTCGTAACAAATGTGCCACAATCTTTCGAGGCATACTTTCCAACGAGTTAGATGTTGTTGACAAAAAGTCGGAAAGTTTGTCTTTGTCCACCATCGAGTGAAAGTGTTCCAAAAATGGTTGTCCAGTTGGCTTGTTATCTTCAACGTGTTTGAGAAAACGACACTCGATAACATTCTGTTGATTATGTTGTCAAATTTAGTTTTCTAATTTTTCACATTTCGTTTTCAGGCGCCGAATCTGACACAAGGCTTTTTTAACTCAGGTAGCGTAGTTGTTCAGCGTCTAATTTTATAAATTGTCAGCAGAAACGTTCAATTTCTTATATGCTAATGGTCAGTGACTGGTTGTGTCATTCCTTTTTAACAGGAAAAATATTTTTTTCGGTGGCTAAAGTAAGCCGCCTAAAAGTATTTATCGTTCAAACCTGTATCCGATCTTCTGAGTTTCTCCAAGAATCCTGTTTGTCTCGCTCACAAAGAACTGGAGCTAATAAATTCATGCATCATAACATCAATGACTTCCCATTGGCCGATAGTGGTGTCATCGTTTTCTCATTGGACCAGAGCTCTTTTTATTGTTCTCTATAGCTATATATTTGCGATACCACCTTGATGGTTGGGGGACACGTAATAATACAGTACAACAGACTTCTTTCTTCAAAACTCGTTCAATATTTAACATGGAGCATGGCATCATTCAGTATTAAAATGGCGTCAGCCTCTCCATTCTGCCTCCCACTGACCACACCACCCCACATCCCTCCCACCTCCCCCAAATACACCTGCATATGATTTGATTAACCTGATCCATCCATCCGTCACCTACTACTAATGCAATACAAGACGAAGATGATTACGAACCGGAATCCCTGAAAATCATGCAGAGTGCCACTGAACGGTATTTGAAGGAGAAAAACTATCCGGTGAGCATCGTGCAATCAAGGGAGTTTCACGAGTTAAAAGAAACGCTCCACGCGAAGGCGCTTTCTGTGCGCCATCAGGGAAAAGGAGAAAGGCCAAACAAAGCCCGACCACTGTCACCAGCAGAAGAGTCATTCCTGTGGTAAAAAGGTCAGTTGGGAGATTTCAATGAAAGGGTGTTGACCAATGTCAACTTTTAAAAACTACACAGAGCAACTGGGATTCCGAGATCGCCAGGAACGCTACGACGCTTACGTGGAGGACTTTATTATCAGACGGCAAGAAGATGGCACTGAACTTGTGGAGTTCCGGGAAGGTCTCACCAAAACACGAAGTGGCGGTCTGGCGATGAGGCGTAGAACTACATCACAAGTTATGTACAGCACGGATGACGGAGAAAACGATCCAGTGCAGCTCTTCAAGCTTTGTTTGTCAAAGCCATAGTTGGTAGGCAAACTATGGTCAAAGCGACCTGAAGAAATGAAGAACACTGGCCACTCTATCTGAGCGTCATCAGTCGTCCAAAATCAACAAATGTCTGGTACACAAAAATCTGAATGGCACAAAACACCATAGGCAATATCATGAAATCCATGGCCTCCTGTCTCAAGACAAATAAGAAGTTGACAAACCACAGCATGAGGAAAACACTCGTTTCTAAACTAAAGAATTTTGGCCAACCGCTCAATGTCATCTGTGAAATAACAGGCCATGCACGTGAATCTTTGCTGGACGACTACGACGAAATAGACGAGAATCAAAGGAAAGAGCTGTCTCACATTATCAATGGGTTTTAAGAAGTGTCAAACAAAGTCTCTAACGATACTGCAAGTATAGCCACGGGTCAAGGGATGGCAATCCAAAACCAGCGAGTTCCACTCGCTCCGATTCATCACGTCCAACAACCAGGGTAAATGCCTCGGACCATGTGCTCCAGTCCTGATTTCCTGGCAGTTGGATCTCCAACAAGTTTTTCGGGATTTCCAACGACTTTTCCTTCGCGGTTTCAGTACCGCATGGCAGCGTCCAGTTGTGCTGATATTCCCGTCAATTCGCATAATTACTCTGGCTGTACCTTCAATTTCTTCTCCAGAGACAACGAAAATTCCCAGTCGCAACCACAGAAAAAAAGAAGGGCTTACATCATTGAGTCAGACGACGAGGACTAAAGTTTGAAGTTAAAACCAAGTTTTGCTCCCCAGAGCACCGTGCTTGAACTGAATGAAAAATGTTCTTTTTTTTTTGCCTTTGTTACGCTCGACTGAGTTTTTGACAGATGGCTTCTATATTGAAATTGAAAAGCGTTTCCGGTTCCTTTTTTTAAAAAAAAAACCGGCCACAAGATCAATGAAATATTGGCACTTGACTAACAAAAACCTGTATTAGGACTATTAAATTGTGAGATTTCAAAACTAGATGTAATAAAGTGGTAATTGAACTTCTTGTCGTGCAATTTTGGTCTGAAATATCAAATGCCGATATTTGAAATCACGCGTATGATTTCAGACCAAATTGCACTCCACGTAGTTCAATTACCATTATAAGTAGTATAAGAGGAGGAAGTTAAATTACACTTGAGCTAGAAGCCGTCTTGGAGCGTGTAAAGGCCCCCAAGTATAAAAGGAAGGGGTTCCAATTTAGAAATGAACCGTTTTTGCCTATTTTCCGATTGAAAGCTCCAATTTAGAAATGAAGCGTTTTTTCCTATTTCCGAAGATGACCCGAAGATGACCCGAAGATTTTCCGAGCGTTTTCCGAGAGTTAATGAGCTATTTCAATTTAGACAAATATGCATACTATAAATCTTCGGAAAAAGTATTTCCATTTAGAGAGTGGCGAATCAAAGGTATTTCCATAAACATGTTCTCCGTCAAAGAGTTACGCTCTTTAGCACGAAGCTATGGACTACCTGTGGTTTCGAAGATGCGAAAAGCTGACCTCCTACGAGCTATCGCGGAGGCTCGCGCTGCAGAGTGGAGGAAACGACTCCGGCGAGCGCTAAAGACGGGGAGATACCCTGCTATTACCAGAGGGGATATAGAGAACCCCCACAAGAAGTGGCAGCGAGCACGTGAACTCCGTCAACTTGCGAGAGAGGTTGACGCCGCTCTTCTCGCGGAGGGTGTCCGAAAGAGGACTACTTCAAAGATGAGAGCAGAAGCTCGTAGAAGGATTGAAAACCGGCGAGCACCCTTAGCGCGATCTATTGTCGCAGAAGGGTCACGATTACTCGAAGAGTTGGATGGAGAAAGAGAGGGCGAGCAACGCGGGCGGTGCTTCTGGAAGTGGTCTTTCTTCCGAGGCGTGGACGGACCTCTGGTGGATCGGATTATGGATAAGCTCCACGAGAAGGTCGTCACCAGCTGCTATCTGCGATACAGTTACACCTATCGACTAAGACACATCGAAACGGGCAAAATCATGTTGTGGAGAAAAACAGCAAAAGGCAGTCCCTGGATCCAGCGGCTCGAGCCAGAAGCTAGAGACTGGGTGCAGGCGGAAGACGAGAAGCGCTTGTCAAGGGACCAAATTGAGCGACCTAGCACCAAGTGGACCTTCATTCGCTTTATCCATGTGGAATTCAAGGTCGTAGTAGATCGGCAGGCGCCTCTGTTGGGCACAGGACCACTACCAGATTGGTTGAGGAGAAAGCGGGGGATGTATTCCTTGGACACGTACGGAGATAACCTCTGCCTCTTTCGCTGTATAGCGGTCCATCGAGGTGCGCATGTGTATTGTTGCACCACCCAAGCCCGAGCTCTTGCTACAGAGTTATTCAAAACGCCAAACATCCGAGGTACACACCTGGACGACCTTCGGAAAGTAGAGGCCCACTTCAAATTCGGGATTCGGGTATACGAACCGACAGAGGTTGGCGAGTGGACGCATATAAGGCACCCAGCGCACTATGAAAAAGTAGGTACTCCACCAATGACGATCGGCGTCTACGAGGGGCACGCGTTTCTCATTCGCGACATCCGGAAACTCGCGAATGTATACGTGTGCGGGGAGTGTAAGGCAAGGTTTACACGGACCGACAACCTTTATCGCCACGCCGATAGTTGCACCCAAGGCGAGACAAAAGTTGTCTGCAAAGGAGAGAAAGTGGAAGCTCCATCATCCGCCTACGAGTTTGCGTTCTACCCCCAAAAACTAGATAGCATTCAGGCCGTTGAGTGGCTCGAGTATGAAGCTCGCACTAGGGGCATCCATATCCATCACCAGCTATGTGGCCATGGAGGCGAGCCAATGATAGAAGGTATAGCTGTAGACGGTTATGATCCCATTTCAAAGACCGTCTTCCAATTCAACGGGTGCCTCTGGCACGGGTGTAAAATCTGTTTCCCATCACCGAAGCAACGTCAGGAGCTACTTCAGAATCTTTCCAAGAAAAAGGACAGCCCTGTTACGCGTGAAATGGCATACCAACAGACGCTCGAGCGTGAAGCCAAAATCCGAGCTGCTGGGTATCGCCTTGTGGTCAAGTGGCAGCACGAGGAGCCAAAGCCTTGGAGAAAAGATCGCATCCTTGATCCAAAGACGGCAACCTACCCCCACGCGATCGTGTACGACTTCGAGAGTTATCTCGACAAGACCAGCACTCGTCGTCCTACAGAAGACCTGACACTAGAGGGAACACATATTCCTATCTCCGTCTCACTATCAGACACCCTCGACCCTGTTCCTGAGCACCTTTGTAATCGAGAACCGAAGTTGCTTATCGAGGAGTTCATTCGAGCGCTAGAACGCCGAGCTGCTAGGATACGAGAAGACGTCCGCCGTCAGTTCCTGCCCGACACCCTCGAGCTCTTGCCCAAAAAGTATCGGCTAGCGATTGAAGAATGGTGCGACCAAGTCCCCGTGCTCGGCTTCAATTCGGGTAAGTACGATTTGAATTTGATCCGGAACTACTTCGTCGAAGAGCTCTGTAAGACGACCGACCAGTCCATCAAAGTAGGATGTAAGGCCAACCAGATCATGTTCATTACGACTCCGGACTTCAAATTCCTCGACGTTGTGAACTATATCGGTCCTGGGAAAACCTACGACGCCTGGGTCAAAGCCTACGGGTGTACCCTCGCGAAGTCGTGGTTCCCGTACGACTGGTTCGATACCCCCGACAAGCTCGACTTTCCCGGCTTACCGGACTACCCACAGTGGTATTCGAAACTGAAAGGCAAATATCTCCTTTCCCTTTCGGATTATCGAGCTTGCAAAAAGCTATTTCGAGAGAAGGGGATGAAGACGTTCGCGGACTGGCTCCGCTATTATAACAATCTTGACGTCGGCCCGTTTGTCGAAGCCCTCAAAAAGATGCGCGACTTCTACACAGACTATGGCATCGACATCTTCAAAGATGCGGTAAGTCTGCCGGGTGTCTCGATGAGGTTTGTCCTTCGAGGGACGCTAACAGGACCCAATGCGCCTGAGCTGTACGCCCCCAACAAAGAAGCGTACGACATGCTTAAAGCCAGCGTCACAGGCGGGCCCTCGATTGTGTTTACGAGGTACCACGAAGCGGGGGTCTCGAGGATCCGTTCCCATCAGGTCGCAGAGGCCCGCCCCTATCAGCGCATCCTCGGCTACGACGCCAACGCGCTATATCTCTCCACCATGGCTGCCCCAATGCCCTGCGGGGAGGGCCACTGTCGTAGGCCGGACGATGTAGAAGGGTTCCTGGTGGCTCTCCGCGAAGGAAGGTGGTTCGGGTTCGCCGAGGTTGACATCGAGGTCCCCGAATACCTCTGGCCAAAGTTGGAAGAAATGCCCCCGCTCTTCTACAGCAAGGAGATTCCCGTCGAAGCGGTCCCCCAAGAGATGCTGGACTGTCTCGAGCGAACAGGACGAACCCGCTCAACAGATGCGAAGCTGGTTGGGGCCCTATGGGCCAAGAAGATTCTGTTGTACGCCCCTCTGCTCCGTTGGTACCTCGACCACGGTTTGGTTATCACCGCGGTCTACAGAACGATCGACTACCAACCCCAAAAGATCTTCGGGTGGTTCGTCGATCAAGTAACCGAAGCCAGACGCCAAGGCGATACCGACAAAGACAAAGCACTATTCGCCGACCTCTTCAAACTGCTGGGGAATAGCTGCTACGGCAAATTCATTGAAGCCCTGGAGCGCCAGACGCTTGTCTCATACACAACAGACGAAGCGGTGGTCGATCGTGCTCTCCGATCTTTCTGGTTCGAGGACCTCAACGAAATAGGTGAAGCCACTGAACTACACAGGAGGAAGCAGAAGATAGAAATCACCCGCCCGTTTCAAATAGGGATCACGGTTTACCAGTTAGCGAAACTACGGATGCTCGAATTCTATTACGATTTCCTTGATCGTTTCGTAGATAGGAAAGACTTCGAGCTGATCCAAATGGATACGGACAGCTTGTACATGGCCATCTCCAGGACCAGCTTAGATGAGGTCGTACGCTCAGAGCTCCGCGGTGAATTCGAGGGCTGCAAGAAACAGTGGCTCGCTTGGGACAAGAGGAGCGGCCGGACGCCGGGCCTGTTCAAACTCGAGTTCGAGGGCACCAGGGCGATAGCGCTCTGCAGCAGGGCGTACTACGTCGACAGCGAAGGAAAAGGTAAAACCTCGGCAAAGGGGATGGCCAAGAAAGACAACGACTTGACCTGGGGGAGATACAAAGCAACCCTCGATGGAGCGCTCGACCGGGCAGAAAACCGAGGCTTCCGCATGGTCGACGGGAAGATGACAACCTACCACCAGGAGAAACTCGGGCTCTCCGCCTACTACGACAAGAGACGGGTGCTACCCGACGAGATTCACACCGAACCCCTTGAGTACACTTTCAGGGGGTAATTTGGTATTCCACGGCACTACCTGCAGCTCCTCACGGACAAAGCCTCGTTTGGGCCCGTCTCTGAGATAGTAGACCACAGGTTCGCCTGGTCGAATCTCCGCACGCGCCTGTTCGTACACCTCGAGGCTCCAAATTGGGTCCGTTGCGCGTCTTCGCCCACCCTCCTGCTCACCAGGCTGGTATAAATACCGTAAGTCGGCGTCAGACGAAAGTCTCTCCTCCTCCAAACCAACCGCTCGCCCCGGTAAAACAGAGGAGGACCTGCTTTGCGCCACCAATTTGGCTTCGATGGCATCCTGCGGCTTTTTTCCGATCAACCGCGTCGGTTCGTTGTTCAAAGCCGCGACAACAGCAGGCAGTCGAGCCACCCATTCAACCGATCTTTCTCTTTCGGGAAGAAGCATCTCCTGGGCGTACTGGTAACCGAACAACCGCTCGGCTAGAGTCCTGTTGAACCTCTCAACGATCGCTTGGTCTCGGTGGATGTCCACTCGGCCACGCCGAACTTCGGTATTGTGGCGAGCTAGTAGAGGTAAGACAGCACCCATGAACTCTTTTCCCGGGTCGACTTGAAGTAGCTTGGGCCAGGACAAAGGGCTTCGCTTGTAGATGCGCTCCAACGCTCCCGCGACTTCTCTCGCTTCCTTTGAAGCCAACGGCTCAGCCTCCTTGTAGCGCGAGGCAACATCTACCACGGTGAGAGCATACTTGTAAAGCTTCCGCCCTCGCCCAGGTCGGTCATGCGGTAGAAATAGAAGATCGGCCTGATGAACCTCGTTTGGTGTTGAGACATTGAACCTTGGCCTTGGTATGCGGGGTGGGGGCGGCAGGTAGATCTGCCACATTGCCTGTTTTTCTAGCCACGCCAGGGCGGCATCTTCAGAGACGCCAGCCGCGTCCGCCAAGTTCTTCGACGCGGCGTGCCCCTTCTAATAGCCCTGAGGGCTGTAGTAGATGCCAGACAGCTTCTTTTCCATTGGTCTATAGCTCCATCGCGAAAAAAGCTATTGTGGTCTCACAACCATCGGCTAGCAGCATACCCAATGGCGAGCATCCCACCCCTACATAGGCTAGTTCACCTGTTCGCTGGGAACTCGAAGGTCGGTAATAATCGCTCCATTGCAGGGCGTCGTGGTCATCAACCGATGTGGGACGAGGATGGGTTTTAGCGTACAAGTCGAGAGCGCGGTTAGTTGCAGCTGTGTCTTGGTCAGCGCGATTTCGCAGTCGTTCCTGCTCTGCTTCCCAATCAGCCAGATTCTCGCGGCGTTTCTGAAAGGCAGCCCAGTCAGCCTGGTACTTCTCCAAAGCTTTGTCGTGACGCTTACGCTCAGCTGCCATTGCATCGGGACCTTTCCCAGAAATAGCCCGTGCGAGATACGAACCACCAACGAAGGCCGTAGCGTTCAAGATAGCCCCACCCACCATAACTGCTATGCTTACCATCTCTACTCAGTTGGGATTATCTTTTTATCAACTAAGTATTGCCTAGCTGCGACCGCTCCCGAGAGAACTGCAACCCACTTCGCGTAGTTTTCAATCGACGAGGAAGGGTCCGAGATCATAGGCGTTTTGAGAACTTTTTTCCCCACCCAACCGATACCTGCAGCAATGCCTGTCAGAGTTGCCGCTTCCACAACAGTGGAGACGACTTTGTTGTCCATCGAGTCTATATCTAGCCAAAATTTATTCCATAATTCTACGAGGAGGCTCAGGCGTTGGCTGCTGCGGCGGATGCTGGCCCTCCGGGTGTCGCAGACTCGGCTGCTGCTTCTTGAGATGGGCGAGATACAGACTATACAGACTGGCCAAGAGGCTCCCTGCAGCAATCAGGAGCCCCCAATTCCAGCCTGTCGTAGCTCGGTGTGGTTCGTCGTGGCTGGACGAACGCTCGCGAGCCTGCTCTCGAGCCAGAGCTTGTCGAGCTTCTTTGTTCCTAGCAGCGAGGGCCCGCCCAGTCGCGACCTTCTTAGGATCCTTCTGCTTATTCGGAGCCGCGGGAGCGGTCGGCGCCGTAATACGATCTTCACTTGTTGGGTCCATTCAGACAGGGCATATACTTTTCGCACAACAAAAATTTCTAGCGAGTGCTTAGCGATCTACAAACTCGTCTACGGTGTCTGTGCCTGCAGCCGTCGAAGACTCTGTGTGGTTACCGACATGCGCCAGAGCAGCCACTAGCGCCACCAAGCGACCACCGCGGACCGCGATCCAGCCAGCCCCATAGCTCAACTCACGCCGTATCAGGGCATCTTGCTGGAGGTCTGTTAACAGTGCCTGCTCGGAATCCAGCTGCTTACCTACGGCTCCCAACACGCGCGTCACCACCTTGCACGCGATTTTTAAGAAGCCGTCAGAGAGACTGCGCTCGACCTGCTTTCCGAAGGTCGTCTGGTAACGAAGATGGAGCGAAGCAACCTCCTTCCTCGAGAGCTTGTGGACGTCGCCCAGCGACAGCTCCTTACCCAAGTACTCCTTGGTATTACCAGAGGCCGCCAGAATAGCCAGTGCCTCGCGTTCTTCCCGGTCGTCGTCTACGGGGGCTGGCGCGGGTGCGACCAGTTCGATTCCTTCTTCGCGGATAATTTCATCCAGCACGGTGTCATCCATGACTATATATCTGCCGAAACAATTTTGCTGGGAGCTGGTATTTCCAACACGATATCAAATGGATGGCGGAGACGAAAGCAAAGTCTGGCGTACGGATGCTCCTTGAGCGCGGATAGCATTTGGTGCCGCTCCTCTTTCGAGTGTCCCACCCCGTAGTTTTCCCAAAGCGTTTTCCCATCGAGCTCGCTCGGGCTGTAAAACGTCAACGTCGCGGCTGCATTCTCCCGGAACGCTTTTGCCACGCTCGTGTATTGTTGGGTCAAAAGCCACACTGAAAAATTCTTGTGCCTGCCAGAGAAAGCCAACTCGATCAAAGCACTGCGATGTCTTTTTACGTCCTCACTGGCGGCGCAGTCGTCCAGAATAAGCAACACATGGCCACGTCCTTCGAAGACCGCGACCGCCAACTGGAGACACTTCTCAATTTCACCGCCCGAGTTCGATGGCGCCAGAGCTACGAAGCCGGGGTCCTTCAGGGCAAATCCCCGATATGTTTTGTTGTGAGCGTAGGTGGGGAAAATCAAACATACGACGTGGACCTTCCCACGAAAAGGCCCGCGGAGAGCTTCGACGACCAGTCTAGACTTCCCGGACGCCGTTGGACCAACGATAAGAAGGTGGCCGGGTATCAAATCGGTGAGACAATCCATCCCGTATATAGGACGACGATTAATAGTAGGCGACTTGACTTCCAAGGTCGAATGCTGCGTCACCTAGGAGGAAGATGTGGCAGTTGCCAGTGCCACCGCCGCCGGTCTGTCGATAGATCCGAAACTGAAGATTTTTTCCCGGACCGAGGGCTGCTTGTCCGTCGCCGTGCACGAGGTGGTCGGGTGCCGTGCGGAGATCGATGAAGATCCCGTATTTGTCATGGAAGAACCCAGTAGGGGTGACCACCGAGAGTGGAGCTGGGGGGCGCACCAACCACTCTGCGCCGGCTCGCGCCGTCTCCCAAATATCTGCGGGGAGCATGCCGCTGGGGTACAGCGTGTTGGGGACGCCGTTGAGGTCGAACTCAACCTTTGTCACGCCCGGGTTCGGGAAGGCTTCGCTGTGTCGTCCTCCCGCGGGGAACTGGTTGACGAACAGGAACAGGACACCCACAAAGCTTTTGAGTTGCACGGGGATGTTGTCCGTGAGAATTGTCTCGGTGGCCTTCGCAAAGGAGATCACTTTGTAGTGCGAGATGTGGTTGTAAAGAACCACGCTCGGGATGTGCTGCGCGTAACCGGGGGACTCAATCACCTGATACACCAGTTCTATGTTTTTTAGTGTGTAGCTCCCAATCTTGGTCGGATCCGAGCTTACGATGACATCTTTGGCGGCGGCGAGGGTGAGCTCCAACCTAATTGGTGGAAGACTCGCCGTATGGAGAACGCCGTGGGTGCGAAGGAGCTCAAAATCAAGTGGGAGCCGATACTTTGGGAAGGCCTCGGCAATTGCTACGTCCCCCGCCACATCGCCTTTGTCTCAAGCCTAAGAGCGGATTTTGTTGACCGCGGTTGTCTGGATCTCTTGTTCGATCCGTTTAGCTCGCTCTTCGGTGGGAAGCCACAGGTCGGAGAACGCTCCAACAAGGTCAGCGCGCTCCAGGTCCTCTGGGGTTTTATCACCCATCTTGACGATCCTTCGCCTAATCAAACAGCGCCCCAGGTTGTCTACAACGCGATTGTTGGCGTGCTTCGACGATCCGCCTAGCGACACCTCGCCAACAAGGGCTAGGGTGTCTGGGACTAGGACTGTGTCGACTGGAAGTCTGGGAATGTCAACGTAAAGAGTCTCTTTGTGGGTCGCCGAGCTCGGGTTGAAGGTCAACCGGTGGGTGACGCGTTTTCCTTTTGCGGCCATGAGAGCGCGGGGCTCCTCCCGTGGGTCAAGCTTCTTGGAGATGTACGCCATTTTACTTTTCTTGTATGTATAGGCAGAAACAAAACATGGATATCGACCCTGATGAGATGACCCCTTTGATACCCCCCGACGACCCGGACGAGCCCGCCGGTGCTGAAGGTGGAGAAACTAGTAACCCATTTCCCACGTTACCCGACGATGACGAAGGTAACGAGCAAATCGGGATGTATAACTTAAGATCGCGTCCGCGTGAAACTGTCCCAGTAGCAGAAACGTCGTTTTCGTCCGACCCTGTTACTGGGAAGCCAATCGATACAATGTTGTTGCAGGGGGCACGACCAAAAACGAAGATGGTGACCAACCCTGTTACTGGGAAGCCAATCCTACAAAGAATGCTGCAAGATGCGAAGCTCGAGGTGGATAGCGAGTTTCCCTACCTTGACGGAGTCGAGATCGGCGTGCGCGATGGTCGTACTATGATTCGTGATGGGTTGGACGAAAACGCGACGTGGCGCCCACTGAAAACCTTGGATGGAAGTTTAACGAAGAACTTCTCTAAAGAATTGAAAGAACGTCTAGGCCCATCCACGGACGAGATCTTGGAACGGAATAACGCCAGAACTCAGGAGCTCGAGCAGCAAAACCTACACGACAAGGAGATAAGAGACGCCACCGATACTTCACCGGAAGATAGGCGTGCCGCTGAGGCGCGGATTGCAGCGCGCGCGGAAGAGATTCAAGAACTAGAGCTGGAAAGAGAATCCTTGGAAGAGCGAATGTCTCTGCGGGACCGCGTTAGGGCTATTTTCAAAAAGTACGGTATCGGGGTACTGGGGGTTCTCGTAGCGGCTGGGACGGTCATCGGTGTCGTCGTGGCCGCTTTACAGAGGGGGCTCGCTGACGTGTCGCGAAGGGTAGGCCGGGGGTTGAAGGCCATCGGAAAAAAGATTGGAGACCTCCTTCCTGGAGCCATAGGCGCCATTGTCTTGTTCCTCTTCCGCACGGCCGGAGAAGTTGTTGGGTTCTTAGCCAAAAACGCCTGGCTCTTGATCGTAGCCATGGTCGTGTTTCTCATTGAGCGCTACAAGAAGAAGTCTACCTAAACAACCACCAAGTCGCCCCTGCGGCCACAACAGTGACTGCAGCTAAATTTCTCTCGTGCGCGGACGGCGCGACGGGGGCTTTAGTTTTCGGTGTTGTTTTCGGGACAATGGGACCTGGCGTTTTTATTTTCGGCGCAATGGGGGTCGGTGCAACGGGCGTGCGCTTATGTGTCCTCTCGTTTACGTTAGGATTGACCCCGAAAGTCATATCACTGGTCGCTTTCTGGAGCTCGTTGTTGTACCCGAGAACACTGTTTGAATTAATAACAAGACGGCTGGGCAGCAACCAGAGCCCTGGGGCGACGGCCAGATTCAGCTGCGCTCGGGCGTCGGACAAAGCCCTTTGATAGTTCTGGATGCCGGTGGAGATATCGTTTACTACGATTGTCTCCTCTAGAAGTTGTCTAAACATTTGGCGGGTCTCAACAGCACTGCCGCTCGCCCCCACGATGGTAGATCGGGTTTTGACTTGCGAGCCAAGAACACAATAAACTAAAGCCTCGATACTACGATTGAGACGCCCCATGCCAGCCTCCGTCAGACCTTCAACCTTTTTCGGTGAAAACCAGCTGTATTGCGCTCCGCCGTGGGCATCATTTCGGATAAAGGCCAACAAATTCCCGAAAATCTTTTGCCCTCCCTCGTCTGCGAAGATATTCGCGCCACCAGGCCATGTGTTAGCCGAGATGTCATAGCCACGGATGACGTGCAAGTTCTTTGGGCCCTCGCTTGGGTACGTTATAAACAAGTCTCCAAGACCTTGGTTTCGTCCGCCCTTCCAACGAAAGTCGGGGGCTCTAGGCAGTCCGAATTCGATGCAGAGGCTTTCAAAGGCGGACTTGAGACGTGGGTTGTTTGTTTTTTGGAATGCCTTGTCTCCGGGGAGGGGGCAGCCGAGCTCGAATAGGATACGGCGGACGGTGAAGTATACGTGGAAGCGAAGCAGCCCCTGAACTATGGGCGGGAAGGTTTTATTGCCCGGGTCGGTAATAGACACCCCACACCCCGAAGTTGCGCACCATGTGGCGAAGTTCAGCTGTTGAGGCCAATATTCGTACTTCGGAGAAGAAAGCCAGCGGAGAGACTCCTTTGCCGAGCGATGTGTGATGGTCGTTTCCTTTCAGATGTCACGGACCCCTGCTTTGAAAGAGATTTTAGGGTCAACAAAGATCTCGAGCTCTCGAAGCAGTGGTGTGATTTCAGAGCCTGTTTCAGCGAACGGAACGGCAGGCACGGGGTATTTGTCCGGGCTGCGGAGAAGAGCTTGTGGAAAATTGCTCTGTTTAGGAAATTTAATTTTTTCTAAGGTTTTACCGAAATGTTCTACGGTCTTTTTTGGAAAACATCTTTTTATAACAGACCAAAGATCTATTTCGTGTGATTGATCCATGGTGTATATATACGCAGGTAAATAAAATGTCCCTCAGCATAGCGGCAAGCGAGGGTGTAAACGAACTTCACCCTCCGGTCGATGGTGATCTCTCGAGTGTCGCAGCTCGAACCGTTAAGATCCCTGAAACAAAAATCACATTACCTAAAACGGTGAATATATATCGAGTGCTCGATTTATTACAACTGTCCAGTATTTTAACCAGTAAGCCGAAAAATGCTATTTTGGTCACCATTCCAAAGGGCGAGTACAACCTCTACTCTCTCCAACAGGCTTTCGTCTCAGGGTATGTAAAGGAAGTCCCCGCGGACACTTGTGAACTTAGGATAACCGCTACTGGGGTGTATTTCTTCTCGAAAGTACAGGTGATCCTAGACAAAGAGCTAGCCGACTTGTTGGGGATATCCGAAGTCCCGCGCAATATGATTCTCGTTCCTGTACAATGGGGTCCGCCCTATGTTTCAATCTGCTGCGATTTGGTGGACCCCAACAAGTCGTATGAAGGTGGCAAACCCTCCTATCTGCTGGCGAAGGTCGAACCACTGAAGCTTCAAGGCCCTTCGGTGTGGCATTTGCGACCGTTTTATCTCCCCCTCGATCCCACAAAAAGAAATCTCTTTCGAGTTTGGACGGTACCGACGACCAGGGCAGAAGTTTTGTTGGAGCTCTGTATATAGGACATGGAATCTGATTGTTTGTACCCAAAGGTTCCCACTGCCCCCAACGATGAGGGGCATTTGTTTCGACTTCAAAAGATTTGTGACATTCAGACCACCCTAAAAAATAGTATCGCCCACTATGAAGGTGTTCGGAAAAAATATACCCGCTCTCGGGCAATTTTGAACGGGGTAGCTTTGACGACTGGAAGCCTGAGCGTTATCCTTTCGGCTTCGGGCCTAGCCGCCTCTTTGACCGGCCTTGGGATTGTCGTCGGGGTTCCGTTGGGTGCTATTGGCGGCATCTTCGGCATTGTTTCAGCCTCTATGGTCAAGGTCAGTAAACGTATTGGCGTAAAGATCTCCAAGCATGAACGAACCGTCGCGATTGGTGAGACGAAGTTGAGTACCATCGATGACTTGGTCTCGAAAGCCTTGCAGGATAACCAAATCAGCGCTACCGAATTTAAACTTATTCTGTCTGAGGTTGAAAAATATGAAACACTCAAGCGCGAGATTAAACAAAAAGCTGTGACAAAAAACGAGGCCCTAGATATGACAAAGCTGCGGACCGAGATTCGCAGCGAACTGGTCGCAGAGATGCGAGAAAAACTCGCTTAAGTGGAGGTTGTTATTTCCACGTTGAACGATGACTTCAGCTTGGACCATAGAGCCTCGTATTTTCGAAGAGTCGTCGGTCGAATGTTTGAGATGTAGCATCTGGCGGCTCTTTCGTGGTCCTCTCGGAGTTCGAAGATTACTTTCAACAGCCATATCAGCTTTGGAAGCCGGCGGTAGTCTGAGACAAAACTCAAGTTGTCCTCAATACGATTCACAAGGTTTACTATCGATTCTCTTTCGAGTAAATCAAGCCCGAACTCTTTCATCAACAATTTTTGCAACGCGGACCTTCTAGTTTTTGATCTTGGTCTTGGTCTATACCCCTCGTGTTTCCTCTCAGTTGGGAGGTTCCATGTAAGATGGTCAAACTCACCCGAAACCATACGGTGGCAAAGTCGAGGGCTGGCTAAAAGATACCCCTCGATGCTTTCTGGGTTGAGACGGGGAGAAATTGGAGGGTCTTCTAAGAAAGAGGTTTCTAAGAGTTTTAACTGCGAGAGGTAAGTAGAGGAATAGTTTTCTTTTTTCAAGCTATCAGCGACCATTACATCCATTTTTGCGTTCTATTTGTTGCTACTCTCTAATTGCCTTACCGAAAAAGGATGTCTCCGGAGGCGGCACAATGTACCCACCCGCGTCATAGCGACGCCGCGCACTAGGCGACTTAACCGCAATGCCACCACTTTTTCTGCAGATTTATCATTATTTTTACGAATTTTTTCTGCATATGGAAGCGCGTTTTTTCCCCATTCAACAGTGAGACAATAATATCATCCATATCATTTTCATCAATGGTCATATAGGTTCTCATCGTATCGCCCACAAGATCCATGAAGACCTCGTGGGATTCCCAGGGCATAATCCACCCGTCAGTTTTCTCTTTCACCCATCTTTGGTGAGTAAGGTGGCACTCACGGTAGATTAGTTTTAAATCGACACTCTGGAAGCGCCGCCCAACATAGCCCAGCGCTTTCATACGCTGCGTAAAGTCAAAGGCCTCGGCTTCACGCTCTAGGCGTCGCAAGCGGGCGGTTACGCCGGACGCATTAAACTGAGCTTTCACTCGCTCGCTAAGGGGTGGAAGCTCCCGGCGCCCCATTTCCCGAATAAGGTTCTTATCACCGCTCGCCCATATAAGCCCCCACGCCCATGGGGAAGACATTTTTTCTTATCTTAGCAAGGATTCGCGTTGCGCCAATGTTTTTCCGAAGATTTATAGTATGCATATTTGTCTAAATTGAAATAGCTCATTAACTCTCGGAAAACGCTCGGAAAATCTTCGGGTCATCTTCGGGTCATCTTCGGGTCATCTTCGGAAATAGGAAAAAACGCTTTATTTCTAAATTGGAGCTTTCAATCGGAAAATAGGCAAAAACGGTTCATTTCTAAATTGGAACCCCTTCCTTTTATACTTGGGGGCCTTTACACGCTCCAAGACGGCTTCTAGCTCAAGTGTAATTTAACTTCCTCCTCTTATACTACTTTATATCGTGGAGTGTAGCTAAATGTCGTGGGTCGTGGGTCGTGGGTAGAAGTCGTGGGTCGTGGATTTGGGTGTGGGTAAATGTCGTGGGTAAAAAAAAGTAAAGAAAAAATAAAATGAAAATGAAATAAATTAATAAACAGAAAGAAAAATGATAAAATTCATTAAACGAAATCTCCGCGTATACACCACTACCATTCCCCTTTCCCGCGGTCAGAAAGCAAATATCAGCGAATCCTTAAGTACAATACAGCAAAAATGTTGTACACGAAACAAAACAAAAAAGAATCGAGAAAATTATATTTCCGTACGGGCGTCATTTTCTCTCAAATACCTCGTATTCTCAATTGTAGATCGAATAAAGATTTAGTGAGCAGTTTCCAGCGAGTCAGAGCTGTTTCCTGCAAACTGCGCTTTTCGACTATTTTACGTCTGATTCGTTTACGATTCGCGGTGAATCCGGTGATCTCTCAGGTATGGATAAAAACCGTGGAAAGAGATTTGTTAACACGATGGAATGCGATCACCGTGGGAAAGGGTAGGGGAAGATTGGAAAACGCAATGACGGGAAAAAAGGACAATTTTGAGCTGTTTCATATTTTTGGACAGAATACTTTCTTAAAGAAGTTTTAGGTCTCTTAGCAAACGAAGAAACCAACTTCATGCTCAATAACCTTTCAAGTTAATTAAGGCGAAGCTGTGAATATGACTGCCTGAAACCGAAAGAGTTTTATTCTTATTTTCTTTTTATATAGCCGTATGACTTTTACACTTGCAAATCAGTGACTTTGCTGATAGATTTGCAAGTTTTTTTTTAATAATTTGAAACAGGGCGAAAATACGAGGTATTTGAGAGAAAATGACGCCCGTACGGAAATATAATTTTCTCGATTCTTTTTTGTTTTGTTTCGTGTACAACAGTTTTGCTGTTTGTACTTAAGGCTTCGCTTATTTGCTTTGCTGACCGCGGGAAAGAGGAATGGTACTGGTGTATACGCGGAGATTTCGTTTAATGAATTTTATCATTTTTCTTTCTGTTTATTAATTTATTTCATTTTCATTTTATTTTTTCTTTACTTTTTTTTTACCCACGACATTTACCCACACCCACACCCACGACCCACGACTACTACCCACGACCCACGACCCACGACATTTAGCTACACTCTATATCGTGTGGCTGGGTAACAGTGAATGCTAAGTCCATCGATAACATCAAACCAATACAATTGTTGAGGATCCTTTTGATGGTTGTCCAGCGCACACGATCTCGTGGATTCACCAAGCATTGGGATGGTGGGTCGAAATGTCACTCATAACGGGTCACAAAAGAAACATAAGAGCGAATGGACCTTCGATTTCCGATGTTATTAATCTAATTAACAATCGTCATTCACGCTAGAGAAAAATTTCAAACCGTGTTGCATTAAACAAGGGGACTTCATCTTCCGGGAATACAAAATCTAATTACTTTTCCTAGCATCACAAGTGTTGAAGGCCTAAATGTAATAACCGGCCTTAAATGTAATAAGGGATGGACAATTAGAAAAGTGATGGGGGGAGAGGGGGGGGGGGGGAATTTCCAGCCTGCACGAATTTTGTTTTTTTGCTCATTGCTTGTGCAGCATTTTTTTTTTCCGGTGAACCCCTCCGCACGAATTTTTTTTACTACGTGTGAAAAAGTCACAATTGGACCTTCCTTCTGCATTAATTTTTTTTTCTTACCTTCTTCTTTGCATGAATTTTTTTTTTGGCATTTTCCCTTGCATGAATTTTTTTTGGGTTTTTTCCCCACCCCCCCCCCCCCATCACTTTTCTAATGGTCCGTCCCTAAAGTCCTAAATGCAATAACATAAAGTCCTAAATGTAATAACTTAGGGCCTTAACTAAATTTCGGGTGACAAGTCAAAATTTTGGAAAAACGCGAATTAGTACCCTCGGCTTACGATTTTAGTGTAATTTTGAGCTTTGATCTTGTTTTTCAATAAATTCAAAAATCCCGCAACTAATTAATTAATTAAAAGGGGGTCATTGTTACGTCCTTAACAACAGTTTGCGTGTTTTTTGTTTATTTCAGTTGCTAAGGGGTTTTGTACGAGAGTATTTGAGCCAAGTCACTGTAAAAAGTATTCCTTGCTCCTGAAACCCAGATTCATTGAAGTCCACTTTAATTTTATCAGTTCCATGCTTTTATGAGCCACTACGTCACTTTTGAGCTGTTGTTGTGAGATCGCGTGTTAAGATCGAGTGTTGTGCGTTGAGTACCGAGGTGGTTTTTAAAGCTTTTTCTTCAGTTTTGTTTGGCCGGAAATGGCTAAACCATCTTACAGAAAGTTTAGATCTGTTAAGCGAAAAAAAGAAGTAGATTTCATGGCCAAAGACTGGCAGAATTACGGGAAAAGCGCCATGAAGACACAGGATGTGTGGATCCCATTCCATCGTGCAGTACTTCGCGAGTCAACGAAGAGAACACTCCACTGGCATCGTCTACACCTTGTAGATAGAATGTCTCAGTCAGAAAGTTAAAGAATTCTTCCTTTCAAAAGTACGAGACCGGTCAAGGCGTATTTACTCGTGAAAAGGCCAAAAATGTGGGACTTGGGACATTGCGTGAAACTGAAATAGCAAGTGGTTTTAAATTACAAGACGTCACGCTGTTGAGTGACTGCATATCGACAGCTGCAGTTTGCAGTACATGCCAAAGGACGGGCTCCAAGCTGCAACGTTTTCAGAGCAATCATGAAAGATAAGGTTTGGCAGAGTTTTTGTTTTTAAAATGTTCGTGGTGTGGGATAGAGACACCATTACAAACCAGCAAGTGTTTGGGTGGCAAGGGTGGTGGAGCCCATGAAGTAAACCGCAAATCTGTTTTAGCCTCCCATCAATTTGGACTTGCAGGACTTTCCCAGTTCTGTGCTGGGATGAATTTACCACCACCAGTGACAAAGAATGCATACAATCAGCGCCTAATACAGATAAAAAAGGCTGCGGTGGAAAATGCTGAAAATTTAACGCAAGATGCAGCAAAGAGGCTGAGACAAAAGTTAGCTTCGCAAAACCATTGTGATACCAAAGAAGACATGGAAAAAACGGTTTTTGATGCTGCAGTCACAGTTGATGGTACATGGCAAAAAAGAGGCCATTCCTCTAAAATTGGAGTTGTGTTTGTGATCTTGGTTCATACTGGTGAGATCCTTGATTATAGTGTAAAGTCGCTTGTCTGTCACGAGTGTAAAGCTCGTAACAGTATGAACAAAGAGAGCAGTGAATACAAGACCTGGAAGGAGGCCCATGCAGCAACTTGCCAAGTCAACCACCATGGTCCATCTGAGAAAATGGAATCAGTGGCGGCAACTGAGATCTTCAGTAGGAGTATCGATAATAGGAAACTGAAATACACCACGTTTGTGGGTGATGGTGATAGTAGTTGCTTTGGGAGAGTGAGAGATGCCATGTGTGCTTAGTATGGCTCTGATTATGCTGTGCAAAAGGAAGAATGTGTAGGGCATGTGCAAAAGAGACTTGGAACAGCACTCAGGCAATACAAGAGTAATATGAGAAGACGGAAGCTTGCAGATGGCCGAGGAGTTGGAGGAAGGGGACGCTTGACCGACAAAGTTATTGACAGAATGCAGCATTTTTATGGGAAAGCCTTAAGAGGAAACAGAGGGGACTTCATGGGCGTGAAAAACAGCATAAATGCCATTCTCCATCATATGGTTAGAAATGAAGGCCTGTCCCTGGAGAAACAACACAGATTTTGCCCCAAAGACAACTGTACATGGTGCAAATTCTGGAAGGACAAGCTCAATGCAACCTCCACATACAAGGAAAGTGCCCGTTTACCCGAAATATTTATGGAGGAGCTAAAACCTATTTTCACCAGGCTCTCCAAGGATGATCTTCTTTCAAGGTGCCCAAGAGGAATGACCCAGAACCAGAACGAAGTAGTGAATGGTCAGTTTTGGTCCAAGTGTAGCAAAACAAAGTTTTGCCGGTCAAGGAGAGTTTGCATTGCTGCATGTTGCTGTGTCCATTGCTGTGTTCAATACTGGTTCTGCAAGCAAGACAGTAACCTTGGAATTGTGTGGAGTAACCCCTGGTGCTAATATGTTGAAAGCGCTCCGTAAGCAGGATCAGTCCAGGATCATGAGTACCTCTCAGAAGATAAGTGCCAAGTACTTTTGGCAGAGGCAAACTCTTCGGGCTCCAAGAAAGTCAAAGAGAGATGAAGCTTCTTATCAGTCAGGAGCATTTGGCTTGAGCTCTCAGCCAGAGGAATCTATGGTGAAGGAGAAGAAAGGCAAGAAAAGAAACTTTGAGGAGATTCATAGTCAGTATGTTGAAGTCACCTTTGTTCAACCAGACATTGAGGTGATTGCCTCAAAACAAGACACTAAATAGAAAGAATCTAATTTTGTGTTGCTTTTAGTGTTTAGTGGCTTAAAAGTAATTATATATGAATATGGTGAAGAGCTTTGTGACTCCAGTGTTCTTCAGTGAGACACTACGGCAAGACATGATAAAGCTTATACTTAGCTCTTGTTTTCTTAAATTTCAGACATGGCAATGGTTCAAACTTGTGGAAAGTCTAAATTGAAGATAATTTTATGTTTCTTCACCAATTTTTCTTTGTAACCATGGTAACTGTCTGTTTCTAGCATTTGCGGGCCAAAATTAGCCAGATTGAAAAATTGTCTATTATTTGCATAGTTTATCACCTCCCAAACAATTATGTTTTATTTGAAGGTGATAGCATTTATTCTTATATAGTTATAGCTTCCAAAAGGTGCCACTGATGATACATTTGTTTGGTGTTACCATGGCAACATGAATGCCAGAGCTACCTTAAGAAGCATCAATAGATGTATAAATGTCAGGTCTAACTTGCTGCCAAGTTTCATTGCTATTGATTAAATTGTTCAGAAACTGGACCTGTAAGAGTGTTTTCTCTAATTTAGGGTTAACTACCACCTTAAATGTAATAACCCCTTCAGTGCGATAACAATAATGTAATAACATTATCAGCTAACGCTATAGATGACAACAGACACGCGATCCGTCACAACACCTGTTACCCCATTAGTAACGTCATACTTAACGGCATGACCGACATCCACGTGACAGATGAAAGACGTAAATCACGTGACTCAATCAAACGGGACGAAAACATCTGACGAGATTTTTCGTACTTAAAACTTTCTTTTTGTGCAATGCATCAGAGAAGCTACATCACATGTAGCACAAACTGCAGCAAATTCTGTCGTCTCCTTTGCCCCCTTGCTGACTAATAACAACACTGGCAACTGCGGCCGCTATATGTGTGCTGCTGTAATGAAAATGTTAGGTCATAAATTTGACATGGAATTATAAATAAGCCAATGACACGTGAAGGCATAAAATAAGTAACAAGACATTAGATTGAAGACTCGTGCGTCTCAACTCACGAAAACAAAAACTATTTTTTAATGTTGATGACTGGAGAAAACAAACATAACGTCGTCGAAATCAGAATTGGTGCGGATGACTTGGGAGATGTTGAGGTTGAAGTTAAGGTGGCGGTAAGGCAGACGGAACAGAACAAAATATATAACTACAATGAGATAACTGATGGTGGGGAGGAACAAATAACAACTCAGTTTGTTCCGGATGAAGAAGTTTACTTTCTGGCGCGTACAATATGAATTGACATCGAAAAGCTACCATATGAATTGTTAGAAAAAGTCTTCAAAATCGTTTTGTTGTCGTCAGTCGTTATTTTTGCCGGTAACGCTTGCAATGCATACCAGACGTTATGTGGCGTCCATGAAAGGTTTAATGTGGCGATGAGAAATCTAACTGGAATATTGGCGTAGATCTATATCTCCGGTGAAGTGGATGATCAAGTGATCAGTGTCCGCAGGCTAATGAAGGAATATGGTCCCTCTAACGGTCTGGTGATCGAGCTACAACGATGATTTCTAACCCAAAATGGCAAATGGTATACAGGCAAAATAAAGTTTTGGAAGAAAAAAGTAACTAACGAGTGATCTTTTGATGAGACGGAAAAGGAAAAACAAGAAAAAGGGAACTAACGGCTTAGTAGCACCCCTTCCTGCAGAACTGATCGTGGTTAAATGTTAATGTTATATGATTTGTGAAATAGTTTTCAAGAAAAATTGTACCTTCTTTAATGTTTGTTATTTTTGACAAAAAGTATCAACAATAGTGATCTTTTGAAGAAGCTGAAAAACGAAATGATACATGAAAAATGAAAGATGAAAAATAAGAAAAAAGAAT
Organism: Ricordea florida; assembly: GCA_949710005.1. NCBI lineage: Eukaryota > Metazoa > Cnidaria > Anthozoa > Corallimorpharia > Ricordeidae > Ricordea > Ricordea florida. The sequence goes on from OX453278.1 coordinate 9,558,388, forward strand.
AAACAGAACAACATGAAAAGAACAAAGAAAAATAAAAACATGCAACTAAAATAACAAACCTTGCCGTAAAGAAATGAATGGAACTGTTTATGTTTGAATCCTTATGTTGTGTTTTTACCACAGCTTTCAAGACTGAAGTCTTACCTTCTTTAGGGTTAATTGTGAAGAATTTTGCGTCAACCTTGATTTGTTAACAATAATAGTACAAATCGTAATTGCAATAATAATGACAATGTCCGCCTTATGTGTGATAGACTAAGATACAAGGCCATCATTAAGAAAAATGAAAAGGTAGTTACGTTACGTTATACACACACCTGATCCCGTATGTCCATTTGAACAGTTGTTAACAGGGTTAATGAAATCATCAACCAAGACAAAAATGTCGATTACCTTACGTTCAATTTAGTCACGTGATTCGAGTATGTTTTAAGGATGCTTTATTGAAAATACATTGCAGCCAAGAGGCTGAATTTCGTATTAAGTACAAAATAATATGGGATAATTTCAAAATATAGATATATACAATTAAAACTTTAAATAAAAGATTAATTAGTAAATCTAAGATATGAAAATTATTTGCAATATTAAAATATAACATTAACTAATATTTATTCACATTAATTCTTGATATAGAATAAAAGTGTTTTTAGTGCAATTGGTGTTTACATTAAGTACACACAAAGTTTTTCAATGTCTTAGTATATCCTGTTGATTTATGTAATGGCGGAAGCAAATGATGCAATCTGTGGCTCTCATCGGTAAGAATGTCATTAAAAAGTGCATTACACAAGTTCCTATGATGTTCTTTTAGCAAGACTAAAATAATTTTTATGAGTTAGCGCCTCCTCATAGTTAAGAGTGGGGCACTTGAGTTGCTACTGCCCTCTACTGTATACGTTCCAGTTCATTAGTCAAGTACTTTAGTAGGGAGTAGCAGAACACAGGAACGGCATAGCTATAGTTCGACACAGATCTTCTTCATGTAGTGTAAAAAAGCTTTAAGTCATCGCAACATACCTTGGCCCTTTTTAATATAATCAAAAATTATAGCCTTTTTGATACCTTCTTTTTTACTTCGTGTATGTGGCCCTTCCGAGACAAATCACTTGAGATGGTTGCACCTGATAACGTTGTTCTTGATGCAATCTCTAGATCTTTCCCATCAACTTTAACTGGTTCAAATTTTTGTTTCTTTCTTGCAAATGAAATCCTGAGCTCTTTACATTTGTATGAATATAGCTTTGACTCTGTTATTCCGTGACCACTCAGCTACAGCTCAGCTACAGTGACTAATAGCGTGACATGTGGCGTGACGGATCATGTGTCTATTATTATAACCAGTGAGATGGCTATTGATGTATTAGTTACGTCATTTCTGATTTATGACTTTAGCATAATGTTACTATATTTAAGTCCATTAGTGTTTTCGCACTAAGAGGTTATTACATTTAAGGCCAAAAGTTATTACATTTAGGACTTAATTACATTTAAAAGCCGGTTATTACACTTAGGTCTTCAACACACAAGGTCTCTAACGAGAGCATGTCTCTACAACGCATATGCCGTACAAAAACAGAGCACCTTCCTGGTCACTGACCGACAAGCAGGAACGATAGGTCAAACTGACATAACGATTTTCAGTTAAGTTCCTAAGCAACTTACAGTCATTTAACTACATAGGTAATGTTTCTGCCAACTGATGTGATTGCAAGATAACAAACAACAAAGTACCTACCGATAAAACTGATCAATGAAGTCACGTTGACGCCCCCTTGTACGAATGGTGTCCAGTCCATCTAACGTTTCAGAGATGTGAGAGAAGACGGGACTGCGGCAAATTGACTCCAGTCTTTTAAGCTCTCGAGATGTTTTTAGGTAATATCTGACTATATACAGACATACAACTACGAAAGGAACATCAATCAAGAGCAGCCATGGATTTGCCACCGCTGGTACAAGTATAGCTGAACCAATATGAAAGAGCGAAAGAAGCGAAAAATTGAGCGCAAAGGGCAGCAGTTCGTCTAAGCAGCCGATATCTTTGGAAAATCGATTCATGATTCGCCCAATAGGGGTTGTGTCGAAAAACAGCACAGGTGCCTGTATCACAGAAATAACCATTTTATCATGGAGACGTGCGGAAGATCGTAAAGAGGCAGAAAAAAAGCTGCATGATCGAATAAAGGAGAAAACTATCCCAGCACCAACAAGAGAACCGTACACTGCTAAGGCTGGACTTTCCCGTTGCTCACTCCATTTCTTAGTTGTTAAGTACGAAAGCCACACATCACCTGATATTAAACTTCCTGTAAAGAAAAACAACGTGGTTATCACTAGCAAGCTAAGCATTTATTCCTTGATGCATTAGTTATGTTATGTTGAATATAAGAATAGTTGATAATAGCAAAAATAATGATAATATTAGCAATAATTATTATTATGATAATGTATATCAAAATCAGTGATAATGGTTTTGGTCATAATAATGATCATGGTAATGATTACGTTGTTTGATCACATCAGAATAATAAGCAGCATATCTATAACTGTAAGGCAAAAATATACTGTATTGCCCGAATTTTTAATCGCTTCTCAAGCTTACCTTCATTAAGAAGAAACATACTTAATACCAATAACATCACCAAAATACTTGCACCAGCTGTGAAGTAATCCCAATAGAGCCTCCAAGAAACTTGGCCAATAGCACGGTCCTCATCAAATATTTCCAAGCCCTTTAATTGACTTTTCTCATATTGCGTTTGTAAATTTTCCTTTGAGAATTTAGAATCAACTGGTAATGGGTGTTGGGATTGTAGGGTTGCTTCCTTTGGATACTTTTGGCTTGATAGACCCAGGATTCCATCCAGTGCTCCGTTCTCTTTAAGCATCTTGAAACTACCTTCTCTTTGTAAGCGACCCTTGTTTAGCACAATTAGCTTATCAGCTCGTGTCATATGTTTCTCTTGGTGTGTCACCAAAACTCGAGTTTTGTCACGTAACAGCTCTACCAGACATTTTTGGAAAATGAACTCGCTAACTTTAATGTCCACGGCACTCAAAGGGTCGTCCAGTAATATGATGTCAGCATTAGCGTAAGCTGCGCGTGCTAGATTTACGCGAGCCCGCTGGCCGCCACTAAGAAGGATGCCCCGTTCACCTACGACTGTTTCATCGTGCTCTGGAAAACGCTCTATATCCTCGGCAAGAGCGCATGCGTCCACCACCTTTCTGTATTTATCTTTATCATATGGTTTACCAAACAGTATGTTTTCTTTGATGGTACCAGAGAATACCCAAGCCATTTGTGGTACAAGGGCAATGGTCCCATTAACGTGGACATTCCCACTGGTTTGCGGGACCTCCCCTGCGATTGATGAAAGGAGCGTTGATTTTCCACTGCCAACTGCACCTGTCAACACTGTCAGAAATCTTACGGGCACATCAAAATGTATGTCCTCCAAAAGATATCTATCACTCGCTTGGCATGTGAGATGGGACACGCTGAGGGCCAAAATGGGTTCTGCATACATTACAGGTTCTCTGCTTTTCTCAGTGATTGTTTCCTCTATTCCTATACTATATTGCCTTTTTGGATTATTCAAATTATCATCATAAGTTTTGTATTGCTGTGAGCTTGTAAGTAATGGAAGGTTATCCAAAAGTAAAAACTCCTCAATCCTCTGAAGAGACACCGAAGTTTCAAATAGTTCCAGTGACGCACGAGCCAAGTAACTCGTTCCACGTGTTTTTAAGTCATTCATAAAAGATAGGAGCATGAAAGCTACGGCTGGAGTCACTGGCCGCCCAGTTAAAACAAGAGTCACCACTGATATGAAAGTAGCCACAACCCCAGATGAGACTCTGAAAGCCGAAATGGTAGACAGCACAGCATTCTTTACCCGGATCTTGCTGATCTCTTGGCTGAAAATAATTTTATTTGTATCAGAATGGAATATAATAATACGTTTCAATAATAAATGGATTTTCTTGGCGAGAAGGAGGAAGATACTGTGGAAAACAATGTAAAACTAGAAGGGCACTCGGTAGAGCGCAGACCTCCGCCCCGCCACATATTGTTGCATGTCTTAAGAGTTTGGATCCACAAATAAGAGCTATTTGAAGAAAAGTATATCCGATTGAGGAGTAATATTGTTGTTTTTCCCACATATCGCTTCTTCGCCTTCGATAACTTGGAATCAGATGAATCGCATCACGTTTCACAACTGTTTTCTACCGTGGGAACCAAGAAAGCTGATTGGTCAACATTAATTCGATTAGTAAAGAAACCCAATTATCACTGAAATTTCTGGGCGTCGATAAAAGCAGGAACATGGAACATCCCGTAACGTGAAAATTTTTTTTAAAATTTAAAAAAAAATAATAGCAAGAAATAAATAAGACAATAAACATACTTTATATATAACGAAAATAGACATAAATACATAAAATAAAAACGAAAAATGAAGAAAGAAAATGAATCTGGTATCTTCTCCGAGTATAAGAAAACAATATTTTGTCGGAATCACGAGAGGATGAAGCTTTATCCTCTCTTGGTCGAATTGATTTGCTGGGCGAGTGAGGGCAGCTCCAGCCATGCAAATGGCAAATGATAGTCATGATTGAGGCTCGCCTCTTTAAAATATAGTAGATTGGGTTGCGAAGAGGGGAATTTTTAAGCTTTCCTCGCACAGCCACCTCCCATAATGGTTTGCCTTGAATCAAGAGAGAATCATGACGGTTATCCATTTAACAAGAGTTTAGGGACTACTGGCTTTGGATTTAAAAGGAAAGATTTATATTGGCGGTAGATACTATACTGTTCACAGTCCCCGATTTTTAGATGGTGATTGCGGCCATCTTGGGTTCTCATGGCGAGCGAAATCTGGGGAGAGTTCCAAATGCCCCTAGGGACGGGTACTCGTTTCGTTCGCTGTACAAAACTACGATGGCGGCGATCGGCAGGAAAATATGGAACTCTGACCAGTATAGGTAAGTTTTCTTATTTGTTTCATACGAAGACGATTTCACATGGTTTACTTGGTTGTCTAAACTAGTGTAGAGTACTCGAGAATTACAAGCCAAATTCTTTCTTTCTTTAGTTTTATTTTTTGGGCTCTTTAGTTATGTCTATATTTATTGTCTTATTTATTTCTTGCTATTATTTTTTTTTAATTTTATAAATTTTTTCATGTTCCGGCATGTTCCGGAATGTTCCAGGTTCCGGCTTTTATCGACGCCCGAAATTTCTGTAGAACCTTAGAAAACTTTCTGATAAAATCGCTCAGCTTAAACACGACAAGAATTGCGGTGCGATATACAGTCTGGTAGGTTTTTTGCGGTCGTGGAACCAGCCATATAGTATACAATATATACAAAACTTAGGCGTAAACTGACATTCACCTTTGTTCGAGGCCGTATTATCAAGTGTAGCCCGAGTGAACGCTCCCGAGAGCGTCTATTCTGGATATGAGATCCGGCGTTTCATCAGGATAAATCCCAAATTTTAATCGATTGATCCTGGGTATATTTGCGACCTTTCCACCAAATTTGGTGCAAATTCGTTAATTAGTTTTTGCGTAAAACGATTAACAGACAGACAAACAAACAAACAGCCAGGCGTGAAAACATAACCTCCTTGGCGGAGGTAAAAGTCCTCTTGGTAAGCAATTAATGAATACTCATTAACTATTGTACTGTCAGCTAATACATAGTAACTGCGAGTGGACTTGGTGGAATAGATCTAACGTAAAATCTGTTACTTTAGTTAGTTCGATTAAGCTCTTAGCCAGTCGGCAAGAAGCCGTTTCTCCCAAACTTAAAACAGCCATGTGAAGAAAAAAGAAATAGAACATAAATCCTTCTCACCTTCGGACAATTCTTATCTTCTCTCGGAATACTGATTCCCATACACGTGCTTTTATGGCGCGAAATCCTGATACGGCCTCATTCATCAATGAAATACGTTGATCTGACACGTTTGCCGTGTTTCGGCGTATTGTAGCGTTAAATGAACAGATGGTGATTAAAAATGCAAACATAAAAGGAGGTTAGAATGGCGATAGGAAATACAAAATTTTCTTGTCTTAAAATCCCACTTTGTCAATAATTCATAAGCACAAATTTATTGAGGTTACAACGTCATCGGTGTCAAAATTGTTCCCAAAATATCGACGGGACATTCCTTAGTGTTATCCATGTGTTCTTGTGAACGCGCAATTCCGTTCGCGCTGGGCTAACTCTATCACACATATCAAAAGATCGTGATATGCATGATAAATTCATATCGCGCATAAAACGCATCTCGCTCCACTAGTCTTTATTGTTATGTAATAGATAATTACTGAGGCGAGCAGCATTATTGGATATAATTACTGATCGTCATCCAAACCCATTGTTTTCTGTCTGCAATTATATCATCGAATGTCACCGTCCTTTTGTATTTTTGTGGAAAACAATAAATTAAACAATTCATGGCGTTTTTATTCAAGGTAATGGTTACATAAGCTATTGTTTTCCTGAGTATAACATGACATGCACGTGTGAAAATTGCAACCACAAACGAGTTTTTGACTGTTTGTTTGTCAAGGTAGATGTCAACTTGCATATTGGTCGACAAACACAGTTGTTTCTGAAAGTCAACTCATTGTCGTTTGAAACGATGGCGGAAAGCTGCTGGGAAAACAGTTCTGAGGAAGAATTGTTTCTTACGCAGTCAACATTTAGTAATACTGTTAAGTCTGATGAATATGATGGCAAGTACTTACTTTCAGTCGTTGCAGTTCTTTTGGTTTTGCTTAGTTGTGTGTAACCTGATGTTATAATTGTTATTCAGGAATGGGTGTGTCGACGAGTGAAGAGGAAAGAAAATGCTCAGAGGATAATGTTGTTATTAGTGAAGGTATATATTATTTAAACTTTATTCATTAAAGTATTGGAAGCGGATATGGACGCAAATGTTCTTGACTTTGCTTAGTTCGTTTTCTAGTGAGACAGATAGTCATGTATTTTTCTTAATATTTTCAGTCCTAATTGTTTGTGTAACGAGGAGTATCGCTTGTTACCTCATTTTCTCGAAGGAAGTAGAATTGGGCGCTAAATATCTTTAAAGAATGGCGAGAGACGAGAAAGTGCTTCAGCAGTGGATATACGGATGTAAAGCATGCTGCATTATTAAAACCAAAACACGCAGCATTATTTTTAATAATGCAGCTTGTTATAGGTTTGATAATGCTGCGTGTTTTAATAATGCTGCGTGTCGATTTAGCACGTGTAAGATTACCCCTGATAATTTCCCTGCTACCAAAAAAGACCGCACCCGTTTTTCTCACACACTTGGTTTGCATTTTTTTTCTCTCGGCATTCGATGATATAATGCAGACAGAAGACAATGGGTTTGGATGACGATCAGTAATTATTACATTTTTCTGGCTACAGCATTTACTGCAGCAAAATATAAATACCAGTTACGTTGTTTTTTATGTATCCTAAGCAATATTATAAAGACAGTGTCATATATAACTTAATATCATTCGAAATTCGTACCTTATGATAGACAATCCCCTTGATGGCACCACAGATTTGTACGCCCAGCAGTTCACATCGATAGGAAACCTGGTGCATAGTTGAGCTTTTTACGATGTTTATTAAAGCCAACGAGACAGCACAACCGTAAAGTAAATATTCTGTTTTCTCGTCGTGATTTGACATCAACCCCGTGACAAGAAATCCAATCATTAACGGCACAACAGCACGACAAATGCTTTCCAAAAGCTGGAGAGAAAGGATCAGTAAAATACGCCAAAGTGGTACGATCCTCAAGAGGCATTTCCAAAGTTTTGGTCTTTGTTTTTCCTGGCATTGTTCTACCTCTTTCTCCCACAGACTTAGAAGCTCATCCGTTACTGACCGCGTTGTCATCTCTTTGTCAAGGGGAAGGAAATCGCTCTGTTCTAAGGGACGTTGACTTCCATTCTTGAACACGTCGTTTAGCCACTGAAATGTTACAAGAGAAAGAAGGTTGACACGCTTGGGCTCAAATTTCTCGCCATAGATATTCGAGGGAACCTTCTGGTATCCAAAGTTTTGTGCCATGACTCTTCGGAATTCAATGGACTGACGGAGTCAATATAATCGAACTTTGTCTTTTATCTTATCACGACATGACGAGCTTTGAAGCGCGAAAAATGTTTATGCAAATTAGCTGGCTGCACATTGAATGTGCAACCAGCTAGTTTGCATAAACCAATCTGCATCAATTTGCATCAACAATCACATAAATGTTGCAAATGAATATATGAAAGACCATATATTTGAACTGCGGATTAATATGTAATAACATTAAATGATCATCGCAGTTATGTACACAACTTAAGCAGCTGTGAATTTTAAAGCCTGAAAAAACATAAATCTTATATATTTGATTGTGTAAGCTTGTAATGGATCGGACATCACTCGCCAGTGCACGAGTAAAACATCTTTCGAAATCTTTTTCGTTTGCTGCTGTTTTTATCGTGTTTTTCGCGGGAGATATTTTTTCGATTTCCGTTTCTTGAACGTCATTGACAGACGATAGACAAGGTGTTTATTACTTACGTATTGAGGATAAAAATTATATAACAAAAAGGATTTTAAGTTGCCGGCGACGGAGCCGTTCACAGGCGGCGAAAATCGCCGGTCGCCGGCCGAAAAGGAAAACCCTGGATTTCAGGTATACACTACCCAGGATACTACAGGTTAATACTATTCAGCGCAGATAACAAAAGCTCAGGAAACAAGGGGACCCAGCATGACCCAGCGAGGTTAATTGTCTGCGAAATTTCTTTGAGAAAAGAGCTGACTCTCTCGAGAGCGAAATATTCACACCCGACAGTCGCGACAACCTCGGTAATGAAACAAGATACTGAGAAAAAATCAAAGTAGGACTATGGTGAACTCGTGGATATGTTTACAAAACAGAGAAAAAAGAAACAATTAAAAAATTAACGAGGTGTTTTTTTCAGTTGTGATTGAATGAAATTGAAGATAATTTTAATAATCTATAATCACAACATAAAAGTGACCAGGGAGCTGAGTAGCTTTTTGAAATAGACATACAGTGAGTACATGACGCCAATCATTTGACTACACTAGGCATCAGTTATAAGGCAGGTGGCAAGCATACAGTTGTTAAAAAATTTGATAACTGAACATAAGGGTACAGGATTAAATGGCACCGAAACCAAAAGTAGTTCTGGTATCCTGCTGCTCACTGTCTGTGAGTTCAAAGTTTCTAACACATGTAACAGGGTCCTTTCTGAATAAGGTCTGAATTTTGTTGCCATGACATTGTCAATTTTATCATCATTATAGTTTTTGTTGTCTACAAGTCTATTCAATGTTTTCAACAGAAATATCCAACTTGATTCTGCAGCTGATAATGAACAAAACCATGTAGGATTGCTCAGCTGACGAATCATACCAAACAAGTCTTTCTTGCATTTTTGCAAAGTATGTTAGTGATGATCTTAAAATCCTTAAGACTCTCAATCCTTTATCAAGTTGAACTAGTTTATTTACATTATCATCTCATTTTAGGTTATCAGTGGTATATATATTCAGGTTGCACTTAAAAGGCTGAATCACACTTACCATCATTAATACAGCAATACATCTTTGTTTTTATCCTTATAACTTCTTGTTTTTACCATGTAAATATGATGAGTCACACAACAGTAAGCAAAACAGGTAAGCCTATTTTTCCAACATGTCTACTTCAACACAATCTAGTTCACTTCAAGGTAAATTCGGAAATCAATAGACAGAAAACTTTTCATTGTAACGGCTTGTGGTGTATTGTATATAATATAACGCTTAATACATTTTCTACATGACTTACTCTTTTCGAACCCTTTAATGACTTTCTTACATTGTAATCTTCATGGTTCTCCGTCACGGCATGCGCCTCCATATTTAATGGTAAACGTTGACATACTTCTTGACCGTCCCAATACTTCTCCAACTCCATTCCTGTTAGTACTAACACTTAAATCGGTAGAAAAGTCCGCCATGCGATGTTTCTTATCCTGGTTGGCGACAGAAGTTCTTCGGTTTCACATCATGGATTTGTCAATTTATTCTGTTTTCAGTCAGAGTCGTTTTGTTTAACAACAAGTGCTCATTTCGCTCATATAAGTTCTCATTCAAGTGCTCATTTCGCTCTATGAGTTCTCAGCAAAGCTTACTACATTAGCAAGAGATTTTCTCATTTTCAGATCACTTTCGAGCCAACTGAAATTCATATACTGCTTGTAATCTTGGCGGCGGTCAACGTCGGAAGAGCGAATAGTTATCATCTGGTCACGTTTAGCGCCTGGCCGAGTCAAAGGCTCATAAAATTTAGTCTCCAAGTTGGCCATTGTCCTAACTGGAAACATTTAAACTCCTTTTGATTTTAGTAAGACCGCTAATGAGGCCCTGTTAGTGAGATTCTTTATGTCGCGCGTCTGAGTTTCAAACCTTTTCATGTCGCAATTTCCGAAGGTCGAAGGTCGCTGTCGTAATTTCCCGTGAGCGGCTCGTCTTTCGTCGCCATTTCAGCTCCTTCATGTTGCCGTTTCAAAGCCATGTCGCTTGTCGAAATTTACCCCTAATAGGGCCTCGCTAATCGTCCTCTTAAGCTACAAAATCATTACAAACTCTGCCACCGGTACGATACGCTTTCAGCGTGAACTTTGATCAGTAGACTTCGGTGACGACAATTGTCGTCTTCATATCGGTGCTCCCGAGTTCTTTCCGACTAATTACGAAGAGTGTCTATACTGGAGTGAGTGAGTGAGTGAGTGACAATTTGCATATCGGAGTCCCCACAAAAACTCGCAAATACGCTTCGCGTATCCACGAGTTAAAAAGGGCTTCATTGATTGTTTCCGGCAGGCGGTGACAAGTAATGTACGAGATTAGAAGACCTTCTGGTCAGAATTTTTTTTGTAGCCTAAGCCCGTCATGCAAGTACGCAGTGCCTCCTTAAAATCATGACTCATGATTCATCACGCAAAACGGATTTCCAAACAGCTAAAAAGAGCGCACAGAGCAGTGAATTATGAATTGACACAATGCAACTGCAACATAATATAATAATCATATATATATATAATAGTGGGTGGGTTTCAAATAAGTATTGGTCCGGGGGTGACTCCCATATGGAGTGTGCGGGGATGCTGGTCGGAAATTTTAAATTTCACCCCTAAAAGAGATCAATCTGGGCGTGGCCGAAGCTTATGCAGACCCCTAAAAGAGACCAGTTTCGACAAGTTTCAGTTCGTCGAGTTTCGTATTACACTCTTGTAAAACAATAGACAAAGTCATTTTGTTACAGTGGACTTAAGAAATTAATGGTATGAAAAACTATGTTTATATGAACTGAGTAAATATAAAGAATCAAAATTCTTTCTGTTTTGTTATTTCTTCGCGTGCAACCCTTAACGAGACCTTGACGGCTAAAAATAAAGAAATTTTGCCCTGAACACCCCAGGCGACACCAAAATCCTAAGTTTACACCCCCTAAGCGAGACGACGAGCATCCCCGTCCATTCCATATGGGAGTCCCCCCCCCCCCCGGGTATTGGCATCGTCAGTGGTGGAGTTATTAAATCGTTGCTGGCTATTTCGCTTGATTAATATATGGTTGCTCGTCCTTCATGCTGCAATATTACCAACCATTCACTGAGGTACTGATAGTAAGAGATACAACCTCGGATATTGACTTTGTTAAGGGCGCTGGATCCGTCACGAATTTTATGTAACTCGTCTCCAAATAGAAATGCCCGCCATTGTCGTGGAATATTTTATTCTTTTGGCGCGCATGTTCATCATAAATTAGTTTCAGAACGAGGTAGTGATAAAGAGTATATTTTCTCCCGGGGAAGGGGGGGGGGGGTACTTAGGTCAATCTTTGTTGGGTATGTGCCGCTGACCTCTCAGAACCCCTACCCCATTATAGTGACATTCTCTGGCCAATTATGGCCCCATCTTAGTCTCTTTTGGGTAAATGTAATTTTCACGACTCCAATTTAGTTACTTTCTGTTTTTGCGTCTGGCATATAAATCCTGTTCACTAAGTCTTTCTAAAATGAATTGACACATAAAATAAACTGAATGAAGAACGCTTTACTTTACAGCTACACTATAAACATTCTGGTATATTTGCTTACCATAAACATTTACAAACATACCGTCATAAGGTGTCAAGTTAAAGGGTATCACGAGTGTCTCTTTAAAGTAGAAACTGGCGACATATTTACTGCTGTCAAGAAAATCCGGGATTATGGGCGCGCACTCAAGGTTGTTGACTCCGAGCGAGGTCAACTTGGACATTTTCAAAAAGAGGTCGTTTCATTGCTCTGACCTTTAACATCTGAAATTTTGTGGTAAGTTTTAAACGATCATAGGTGGCGACAAGCTAGTACGATATTGTTTAGCGTAGTGGCAGATTAAACTAGGGATAGTTATATTTCGATTTGTCTTACCGTGTGATGACACAAAAGACGCTGCAGTGTTGGAGGTGGAATTAATGTTCCCGTCAATGTCACGTTTAAAGCAAACAAGTCCCATGCAAAGGAAATCAAACGCTTATTACAGCAAAACAAGATCCAAGTTATCTTAACTTCGATTGACGCAGAATTGGTATATACCACACCGAAGCTAAATAACTAGCGTTTATTCAAATAATTTCCTCTTCGGAAACCGGAGGCCGTTTTGTTTCTCTCCGGCTGCTCGGAGGTGAATACCTTATTACAAGAAATTTTTGCGACACGTTAATTTTGCGAATTTCGCGATAAAAAAAAATCGCGAAATTTAAGTGACACGAAAAATTAAATATCGCGAAAATAACATGATGCAAAAATTAAGTGATTCACACACAGTAATTAAATCAAAGTACAACTGTGACGAAGTCGGGCATATATTGCTCAGAAAATGAGAACTTTGACCTTCTTCGCTTCTGTAATTTTCCGACAAGACTTCTGATAGCGTTAGCATTAGATGAGTCTTCTTACTGCGTTTCGTTCTTAGCCACATGAGTGTTTTGGTTGGATATTATGGACTGGTAAATTGTGCTATTGTTGTTTCCAATAGCTTTGTTTATCTTTGATTCATATTTTGCTGATACGACTGCTCATTTCGCTCAAAGTTTCGCTCGTAAGATTCACTCGCAAATATCTCACTATCCAGCCAGCTGGAATTTGTAGCGGAGCTCCACAGCGGCTCGAGGAGCCGCAGAGCGGAGCCCTATAACTACCGTGCGAGGATAGAAATTGAGAAAACCATGCGTTTGAGTTTTCATGGTCATCGTGACTAGCGGCATGGCTCGCGGGCGCGTGCGCCTAGCGACGACGACGACGACGACGACGACGACGACGACGATGTTGCCCCAACATGGCGGCCATAGTCATCTGGGATATTTAGAAGGTCTTAAACCGAAAGGAGGCTTTGTTTTTCGCGCGCTTTTCGCGGCTTGCCGCGGCCACACAACCTACAGCCAGCAGTCTACAGCAGTCTACAATGTTTTGCTGAAGAAACGGATTTTATTCCATAGGTACTGAGATTTACTCCTTATAAATCTGTGTGAGAAAAATAGTCTGTAAAAAACTAGAAGCAATTTGATTGGTTGGACCATTTTCTTCACTAGTGAAAAAAAGTGGTCCGACCAATTCACTGTTCATAGAGGTGGGATCAGTTTTGGCGCCATCAACTCGGCAAAAAGTGAGCAATAACGTTAACGGCTTCTTCCTCAGCTTCTTCTTTGAGAAATTCAAGGTTTGCAGATACAGCTTCAGTCGAGGACTTCATACAAGATCAAGAAAATAAAAATACGAATAACAAATCCGAACAGCCCGTCACTTCACTGAAAGAATTCTTGACGTTGAAAGGCGAATCAAGGTCCGTAGAAGAAATTCCTTCAAACGAGCTCAATTCAGTTCATAAGTGAATTTGTCCGGTAGCAGTGGGAAAGAAGGAAAACAAAGATTATGAGCCAAGTTCGCTGCGTTCTCTCTTTCGCAACGGTTATTTGAATAAAAAAGCTACGGATTCAGCATCTCAAAAGAAGTGGTGTTTGAAAAAGCAAGAGCCGCATTAAACTGATCAAAACAAAAAGGTAATTTTACATTGTATTTCCCGTACACAAGACATTCCTGAGTCATTCACGAGTCGTTTTAAAACGTTTTTAACTGTCTTTGGTTCTTATACTTCTAGCGACATTTCCAACAGTGTTTAAAGTAGAATTTTCCAGTTCGTGCAGTGTTTGTATCATTTTAGAGAAGTAAATTTTGAACGCATTTTTAACTTGACTGTCATGTTTATTCGGTATGCTCCAAAATAAAGCCTGTTAAGTGCGTTTTGCACCTTGTTGTGGTATCTTGATTTTTCTAGCCCAGCGTGATTCATGATCAGTTAGTAGTATTTTGTAAGGAGTAAATCTCAGTACCTAAAAAATAAACAAATTACTTCATGGTTAGTTCGCCCGTACCATTTTTCTTCACTCGTTGTGAAGAAAAGTAAACTCACTCGTTCGCTGCGCTCACTCGTTCGTTTTCTATTCTTCACAACTCGTGAAGAAAAATCGTCCGCCCTCACTAACCATGAAGTAATCTTTATATTCATAGCGGTTTTGGAGGAAAAATTTTCTTCCTACAAGTTTTCAAGCGTTTTTGGAGGGACATAAGCATAAAGCTGAGTGTCTATTTTTCCTTTGTTAAAGAACTGCCTAGCTGCTTTTGGTGTTACTTTAAAACTATTATAATTTTGCTGACCAGGTAATGGTTCTTCCGTTGAGTCGCGAGCTAGATGTTTTTTTTTGACAATTTATTTGAGCTATCGAATCTTCTTTAAGTAGTTGCGTACACCAGGCGTATTTAATAACTATAGTGACAACATTTTCAATGTGTGAGGGTCTGTGTGAGGAGCTCCGCTTTTAGGCTTGCCTAAATCTATTTAATAGCTCCCCCTGTGAGCTTGGCGGATCGACTAGCAAATGTTTTGAGGAGGCGAAGATTCTTTGCATTCATTTTCTACACACAAAACACAGTAACGCCTTTAGGGCTGGTTCACACTTTGACATAAGCATAAGCATAAGCATAAACATAAGCATAAGAAAAATATGTGTGAACCGGGGTTAGATAAGCATAAGCAGAAGCATA
This sequence comes from Ricordea florida, assembly GCA_949710005.1. NCBI lineage: Eukaryota > Metazoa > Cnidaria > Anthozoa > Corallimorpharia > Ricordeidae > Ricordea > Ricordea florida. The sequence goes on from OX453278.1 coordinate 9,573,564, forward strand.
AGAAAATGGAAAAAGTGACCAATGCCAATTGCACTGGTATCAATCCCTTTGGAGCGAAGGAAAGTAGAAGAATTATTTCAACAATGTCGCATTACTTCGCAAAGTCGAAACGTCGGAAAATCGATATTAGTCGTTGCCATATCGATTTATATTCAACTGAGTGAGTACGAAATTGGCATTCCGAAACAATCGATATTGGTCGTTGATATATCCGTTAGTTTACATCTGAGTGAGTGACAATTTGCATATTCTGAGCCCCAACAATAGTCGTTTCTACGCTTTGCGTATCCACGACTAAAAAGCGACTTAACAATTATTTGAACTATTCTGTGGTAATGTCCTGGTTCTCTTCTGTTCTGGTACGGATAAGTGTATCATCACTTTAACATCTGTGATTTCTTTGTCTCGCGAATTTCTCCCATTGCAAATTATATACCAGGGTAAAACTAAGGCTAGCCTTCCTCGGAACTTTAGTTTTCCGAATAGCTTTTGTGTTAGCCAAAACCCAAAGCACTATTCAAACGAGGCAGAAACAATTGGCCTAATTGATTCTGTAATCAATCGCTACTTGGTGAAGAAACGCAAGGAAGTTGGCCTTCCGAAATCTCAAAAAGTCAGTCCTACTTGTCTGGGATGTCTTCAAAGGTCCGAAAACGCAGAAGGTTTGCTCGAAGCTCTCGTTGCTGAATATAGAAGTCATTTCTGTCCCAGCTAACATGACCCATTTTTTCAACCTTTGGATCTAACGCTCAACGTAAAAGTAAAAAAGTTTTGCAAGAAATCAGTGTGCGACGTGGTTTTCAGCAGAAGTCCAGAAACAAGTGGTTAGTGGAATCAATTTTGAAGATGTTGATATTGACCTCAAACTATCGGTAGTTAAACCAATCCATGCCACGTGGTTGGTAGAATTATATAACTTTTTCACCAGCACAGACGGAAAGGTTACGGGAAACAGCCGGAATAAAGGACATTTTCAATGGAAAAGAAGTGCAACCGCCTGTTGATCCGTATCAAGAGATTTACGCAAACAATTAAACAGCATGAGTTTTGCATGCCCTGACTTTTGCTAACGATCTGGGAAAATATTTTGTGACAAAGATTGATACCATCCGGAGACAAATTGATGCTGATATCGCAGATTTAACGGTCCCCGTGGCGTCCAATACTGTTAATAGTAATGCTATGGCAATTCCAACGTTATCTGCCTTCAAGACTTTGTCTGACAAAGATGTTAAATCACTAATTCTGAACTCGGCGTTAAAAACCTGCCCACTTGATCCCATACCCTCCCGCTTGGTCAGCAAATGTGACGCTCTACTTCCGGTCATCACTTCAATCGTAAATAAATCATTAGAAGCTGGACACTTTCCTGAGAGTTGGAAGGAAGCGCTAGTTTGCCCATTACTCAAGAAGCCTGGTCTCGATACTATATTTAAGAACTTCAGACCAGTTAGCAATTTGGCTTTCCTATCGAAGCTTACGGAGAAGGCAGTCTTTCATCAGATTCATGAACATATGGTTGATATGGGCTTTTACCCAATTGCGCAATCGGCTTACAGGGAGAACCACAGCACTGAAACTGCACTCCTGAAAGTCAAAAACGACATCCTCTTAAACATGAATAAGCAGCATGTGACTCTACTGGTGCTATTAGATCTTAGCGCTGCTTTCGACACAGTTGACCACGATATCTTGCTGACGGCACTCAACAAGCGGAAACTTGGAGGCAGGGCGTTTGAGTGGTTCCGATCGTATCTATCAGGTCGCTGTCAGCGGATATCGGTTCGTGGGTGTCAGTCTGAGAATTTCAGTTTGAACTGTGGTGTTCCTCAAGTTAAGGCTCCTGTCTTGGACCGCTCTTGTTTACCATCTATACGAGCTCGCTACTAGATGTCATTCAAGATTATCTTCCATCTGTCCATTGCTACGCAGATGACACCCAACTTTACATCTCCATTAGCCCTGCAGATGAAGCGGGTCACTCAGATGCTATTGCTGCCATCGAGTTTTGTATTCAGGTCATCAGGAATTGGATGCATGACAATAAACTACTACTGAATGAGGATAAGACTGAGTTTCTTCTGATTGGCACAAAACAGCAGCTTGCCAAAGTAAACATCTCACGTTACAGTCGGTAAAGCGAATATAGCTCCGCAATCTCCTGTTAAGAATCTTGGAGTATGGCTTGACTCAAACTTATCTATGGTGGATCATGTCACTAAGACCAGTTCCGCAGCGTTTTATCATCTCTACAACATTAGAAGAATTAGAAGGTTTTTAACCAAAGATTGCACAGAAACACTGATACATGCTTTTATATCAAGCCGCCTTGACTATTGTAACAGTCTCCTATTTGGAGTTCCGGAACGACAACTTCAGAAATTACAGAGAGTTCAAAATGCAGCCGCGCGATTGATTTTTCAGGAGAGCAGATATTGCCACATCACACCTCTGCTCAAGTCATTGCACTGGCTGCCTGTTAGATATCGTATAGTTTTTAAAATTTTGTTGATTACTTTTAAAGCCGTACATA
>OX453278.1:9581096-9658596 GCA_949710005.1 Ricordea florida
AAACAGCCTCAGGACAAAGAACATTTTATTACAGAACTATTGGACTTTGGAACAATTTAGACCCCTTTTTAAAATCAAGCTGTTCAGTTCAAGTTTTTAAACGTATCTTAAAGAATAAGCTTTTAGACAATTTTGTAAATACTCCCTAAACTTCATTTATTTTTAGTATTTTTGGCGACTATAAAGTTTAGATGATGTTGTAAATATTTTTAAATTTGTTTAATTTTGATTGTGTAGTTATTAGTAACTTAGTAATTTAAGTAATTGTTCCTGAAAAGCCCCATTGGGGAGGTAACAATAAAGTATGTATGTATGTATCTGAGTAAAAGCAATAGGTAAAGCGTCATTATGATACAGGTACATGAAAGAACTTACTTGGAGCAAGTTAATACTAAAAACATCAAGAATTTTCAAATTTGCAAAAAGAGGTTTACTTGAGGACTCATAGTCAGGCTTAGAGATCGCCCGGACTACTCTATTCTGCCGAGTAGGTAAATCCGTTGCAGGTCGGTAACGTAAGTAGAGGCCCAAATTAAATTGCCGTAAGTAAAATATGGATAAATAAGCGCATACTTGAGTGTAAGAGGAAGCTTTGAGGGCAAATAGTATTAAGCTCTATAAAGTATTTTTCTATAATAATCTACGTTGTGATGGGTAAGGTTTTTTGCCTTGGTCTGAAAATCACTAGTTTTGGTTTGTTAACGTTGATTGAGAACATATTGGCTTTTAGCCAAGTTGAAACATTGTGGAGCTGGTCGTTATGGGAGGTAGGTACATCACTATGTTCAAGAAATATAGTGGTGTCATCAGCAAATAATATAAATTCGACTTCATTAGAGCTAGAGCAAGCTGGGAGATCATTGATATAAATAATAAAAAAGAGGGGGCCTAGTATAGAGCCTTGCGGTACGCCACAAATTTGTGTTAAAACATCGGATTTAGAATCGTCAATTTGGACATATTGTATTCTGTTACGAAAATAGTCAGTTATCTATTGATGGACTGTCCCAGCGATGCCACATGCTTCCAATCAATTTCGATAGTAGCATTGCATGATCTGGGGTATCAAAGGCTTTTGATATATATAAGTCAAGAAATATTCTAGCTAAATATTTTTGGCAGTCAACAGAGTTAGCGACTTTGTTCACAAAATTAATCAAAGCGAGGGAAGGTGAGTGGCCAGGACGAAAACCGAATTGATGTTTAGATAATAGGTCATTCTCAACTAAGAATTGAAATATGCGATTATAAATGGCTCTTAAGAAAATTTTTGAAAAGGCAGGAAGTATAGAAATTGTTCAGTAGTTTTGTGCTAAGCTAGCGTTATCAGATTTAAAGAGAGAAATAATTTTAGACATTTTCAGTCTATCTGGAAAAACACCTGATGACAAAGATAGGTTAATAATTGATAGCAGCGGATCTGAAATAAAGTCGAGTGTTTTCTTGATAATAGAAATTGGAATGTTGTCAGCTCCGGGGGTCTTACCGTCCTTAAAACCTGTTGTTATTGTTTTGAGTTCCTTGGCGGTTACATGAGTGAAGCTTGACAGCGAGCCTGACTGCACACTGTTTATAAAATCCTAGGACGACTTGGAGGCAACATTTTAAAATGACGGCTTCACCAGAAAGCAAGACACTCTCCCCTTGAGGACGCTTCAAAAGAGCCAGTTTGTCGTTAAATTCTTAAACTAGAAGAGAAAAAAAAATGGATTAAGTTAACCATTTAACTTACTCTGTCTCGTTATTATATGGTTAAAACAATGAATTTGCGCTGCCCCAACTCATTATACATTTGGTAACTAAAATGAACTACCTCAGTGTTGTCCAGTTCATGGTTATCTAGTGGTGAACAAAGTTGCTACAGACTGCTTGGCAGTTTACAGAAGCATGAAGATTACTATTTTATTAATCTCTGCTCTTCATGTGAACACTATTTCCCCTCACCAAACACACACAAATAAACAACACACACATGTACACCTTTAGTAAACCCATATCCAACCCAGACAATTAAAAATTCACGCTTGGCGTTTCATTAAAAGGAACAATGCTAGAGAAAGAGACGTGACTGAGATGCCGGTCACGAACATAATGCAGGTGTTGAAAAATAGAAAATGAGCTTATCGTGCACGAAGTGACTCGACAGAGGAAATAGAAAGAAGTTCATTCATTTCCACCCCTGTTTTGGTCTGCTCGTGATAAATTTCCCTTGAGAAATTCATACAGTGTTTATTATGCTTTTTTATGCTTTACAGCATATTGAGCTGGTTTCAATTAAGCGGCAATCATTCTTTACTACGAGATTTCTAACGACAATTGAGCATTGCAATTCTTGCGATTAGCGAGTGAACATATGTTAGCTGTTGCCGACAAATTGGACTGTGTAAGGTGTTATCGCCTCGTGTTATGAGAATGAAGGCGTATGACTCACTAATTAATGCGCTCCTTATAAATAATTGCACAATATTGAGGCGAACGTCTTTCAGATTGGATTTTTTACTCATTATGGGCGTTTCGGAGGAAAAGAACGAGCTGAGAGTCCATGTGTTTGAGTGTAAATCTGTAACCATTTGCACAAGTGGAAACACAGGGTTTGATGAGCATACAAAAGAACACAGCCGTTGAAACGGGAATGAAATGCCATAGATAATTGGTTGCAAATCAGCCTTCAGGTATTTTGACAAGATTTTGTTGGATCATGTGTACTAATGACACCCGCGATCGAGTGTCGATCGATACTAGCGATCGCCACCTCGATCGACCCGCGATCGACACTCGATGGACATCTCGGTCGACACACGGTTAGCCTGCGAGAGCAGACGCTTTTTTCGGCTCGAGTTTCACCCGCCGCTTTTTGTTTACCTCAGCAAGGGATATCTAAACGGAAATAGTGATCGATCAAAAATGCTTGTTCATCACGTATTGAAGTCCTTGTTTATTTAGGATAAAATTCTTTTGCTCTGCTGTAGAAACAGACCAAGGCAAGATTTTTTGGGATATAATCGTGACGATGACAATTAATGCCTCTGATCTCACGTTGTGATTTGAAAACGAAGCTGACTTATTAAGATTTCTTTTCAGTCAAGCTTAGGTTAAACGAGCAACGGCACTGAAAACTATTTGCAGTGGATTAACTGACGGTTCTACTGAGTTAAATGGCCAAGATCCTTCGAGATTAGAACTTTACAGTTTTCAAGACCCAATGACACTTGTTTTAAATCCGCAGTCCCACTTTCAGTTGTTCGACATTTACTGTGTTCCTTATCTTTATATTTTTATACAGTTTATCTTATTAAAGGTCTTGTAAATAAAATTCCTTGTAGGCGGCCGTTAACGTTTTTTGGATGTTTTGAACTTGCGGGTTAACAGTCATTGGCCGATGAATAACCTTGGTATTATTTTAATAGCATCGCATAGACAAACCACTGAAGTACCGCCTTCGATAGCATGTATCATTGTCATTAGCTAGCACCAGACAATTCTCATTTTTAAAATAGACGTTAAGTAATCTTATTCCAACCCATTCCGGCTGAAATGGTTTCATCGGAGGGCACAGGGGGACTGACATGTTGCGGTAAAAAAGGCAGCAGGCCGAAACTGATCCCATAAGTTTGAGTGCCAAGTTTCAATTAAGCCAACTTGGAGCGATTGACTTAATAGACCGCTCACCAACTTTCAGATACATCGACTGCACGCGTACAAATGAGAGGACTGCCAACACCATTTAACCCATAACGAGAGGAAAATGTTCGTAGATGTCAACATGTCCCTTTGAGAATCTCAACACAATCTCTCCAGTTCTGTGGTTATGTGAACAATGTATAGGAGATTTTTGAACCCTTTGTCTTGATTGCTGCGGAGTAAAGTGCTGCATGGAAACACAGATGCAATATATCATTTTGATAAGCCCCTTGAAAGGTTTCCCTTTGGAACCCTCCAAAGAGCGAACAGAATTTTTCTCCTTTCTAAAACTGAGCTTGTGCGCTGAGAGAATAAAAGTTAAGCATTGTCTTAGAATGTCCCCCAACTTTATTTGTTTTTGTCTACCGGCCTTTCTCGAGCATTATGTAAACAACTCTTCCTTTATTCTGAAAAAATTACCCCTTTTAGATGGAGACAACGCTATTAATTGTAGTTGACATTTTGCAAATATTTAGGGAATCTTTACTGACACCTGAAACACAGAAAGTTGACCTTTTCGCCTGAACTTTCTAACTGCTTGTCCACAGAAGCGTTTTTCTCTTCAATACAACCAAGCACTAATATTAAGCATTTAAATATTCAGATACCATTTGAAAAGAAGCTTTTCGGCAAACGCTGTGGCTAAATGACCGGCAGCCGGTCAAGGTTTCAAAATTACTAAATGACCGGCAGTTGATATTTTTCTCAAATTTAAGGAATCGAAGGAACCCATCCAATTCAAACAATCATATGTCGATCTAGAAGAGCTGTATAGATTGTGAATCTAACGCTCCACTCAGAGAGAAAAGCCATGGTTTGTGATACCTAGATCGTTTTTTGTAGCTCGATTGCCGGTCTCGCTCTCTGAGCGGAGCGCAAACCAAGCGTTAGACTCACGATCTATACAACTCTTCTAGATCGCTTGGCAGTTCTTAATTGACATATGATAGTTTGAATTGGATGGGTTCCTTCGATTCCTTAAATTTGAGAAAAATATCAGACTGCCTGTCATTTAGTGATTTTGAAACCTTGACTGGCTGCTGGTCATTTAGCCACAGCGTTCTGCAAATCCTTTGAAATGCAGAGTCACCTAGATTCCCTTCTTTTAACACATTAAATTGATGTAAACTAAAAATTCCCAGTTCAGCGTATTAGCTTCCTCGAGCTCGTATCAGAGAAATGGAGCAAGGAATCGGTAGACACGTGAATTCTCACTGAGTAACCTCGGTTAAAGCTGTAATCAGTCGCACACATCGAAACTTAACCGGCTTTGCAGCATTCCTATTATAAGATAACACCAGGCTGGTGAGAGATGTCGTTATAAATTGTGAACAATTAACACACAGCACTCCAGATCAGGCTTGACTAACTCACTGTCTCACTTCAATGCTGCATATTCCAGTTATCTTAAACCGTTCACGATTTTTTTGATTTCCGCACCCGCTTTGATTAGATACGAGGCACAATCAAAGTGTCCCCCACGCACTGCAAAGTCAAGCGGCGAGCAACCTTGAGAGTCTGGTATATCTACTTGAGCGCCGTTATCGATTAGAACTTGAAGGCACTCGTAGCTTCCTTCTGCCGCTGCATAGTGCAACGCCGTCAGCCCAGATGGACTCTGGTGGTTAAAATCTATTTCCTCTGTGCGTATAATTCGCTCCATCTCTGCAACATCGTTGTCAGCAACCGCTGCGAGAAAAAGCACTTCGGGTGCAAACGATACGCTTCTAGTTCTGTTAATGCCGTTGGCATTCGACAAAATATCCGCCTTGCGCGTAGTATTCATTTGCATCCGCGCCATTTCTTTGCAGTCAGGTAACGAGGTTGCTCTTCTCAGCAGCCCTGGTTTTGTTTCGTGTGGGGATCGGTTTATCTTATGCGTCGGTATGTTAACCGCAGAATATTTCCTAGCTTTGACGTGGCCGTATCTTTCGTCTTTCTTCCTTTCCACCGCCACAGGTAAGATTCCGCAAAACGATTTCGACTGAACACGACGCCGTACGCCATTCATTTTTCAAGGATTTTGTCTTTCAACAAAGAGGGAGCTGTGATTCACCAAGACAATCGTTCGTTCGCACGAAGTTTCAACCCCTCTGTGTCAAGGATGACCGCCGTCCGCAACAAACGCCTGATTCGCTAAATGCGTTGCCAAACAGATACGGTGTAAAGGGTTATCTTGTCTTTTGATTTGATTGAACTACATTGATCAACAATCTCAAACGAGATGTCAAATGTCTTTCTTCCTAATGGGTTCTATCCACTGGACATCATTCGTCGACATTGGTGATTAATTGGCGGTAGCGGTGACGTCAGGCACGCAGAATAATGGTTATAATCGCGGCGCAGACTCCATTAACTTGCTATTTGGCACACAGTTCCCGCCCACCGGATTCACTTTATCAAATTTGTCTTATTAAAAACATTCCTGGACACTAGAATACAAAAATAAGACAGGCGGTGATGGGTTTAATCCACTGTCTCTAAGAATAGATCATCATTTTTACGGCCGAGGCCAAGCGAAAGGATTAGTTGCTTGCAAATTGCACAAACAACTTTTTGATTCTTTGTAAAAGGGCGGTTATTGCAAGGACAACACAAATAAGCAATGTCTAATTTTCTTCATGATACGAAAAATAGATTTAAATACAAGGCGTTTGTTTGCAAGCAATTAAGCTTTAAATGCAGCTCGGTGTGGTATTCAACAGCTGTTAGCTCTTATTAAAGGCCGATTCAAAGTACCATCATTTGGCAAACCTTAGGTCACCAGCTAAAACTTCTACCAGATGTTGGCAGTTGTCATGTCATTACATTGTAGTTGAATTAAGATTTGTTTGCTTCTGAAAAGACAAGGAGAATAAGTCAAACAAAAAAGTTCAACAATAATACATTTGAAGCCCAAAGTTGTATTGTTGCTGTGTTATAAAAACAATAGTAACCACACGTTTACGGGTGAAAAATGTAAAAAATGCAACCAGTATTTGTCTTTTCTTTTCTTTTTTTTTTGTTCACAGCTGACAAGTCACACTTCTTTCGTTCTGTTAATTCAGTTAGGCCGCAAAACATTTATTATTTAGAGCATAATATACCAGATCAATGGAGGAGTATGACAGCTGTCTATCTTCTTGAAGAAACCACTCCTATTGAAGCTGATTCTACTCAGCGCAGAACAGTGAATAACAGATTCCAAAGAATCGTACAGACTAAAGCTCACTTTTTGCTTTTGCTTAGAATTACCACGAGTCTAACGTCTTTACTTTTTTCACTAACGAAGTCGAGAATACTCAGAAAACGTTCACGAAAAAATCACTCGCTAAGCTAGTAATAGTCCCCTCTCTATTCTCTCTGTTAAAATAAAGCCTTTCGTAAATTTTTCTATTTCTTAATTTTCTGCATCAAATGAAAAACCGCTAAGAGCATTCATTCACACGTTCATATCTCGTAAACGACTGACAATCCCGACAGAAAACTCCTAGGACACCAGTGAAAGCATGTTTTACTGAACAACCGACCGTGGACACATCGGCCAAGATACCCGATGTGAACATTTCTCAATTAACTCGCATTTGCCAGTCATGGTTAATACTGCAAGAGTCGAATAACTGAGTTTCCTCACGGTTTATATTTCTCATCTGCGGTGCGTACAGGTCCTAAAGGAGGGTGTAGGAAACCCATGCTATGAGTTACAATTTTAAAAATAGTCAAAAGAATGCGATAGCAGAAATGGCACTGAATGAAGTCAAACGCTTCTGCCTGAATTGGCTAAAATCGCGAAAACGCCAAAGCCGACAAAAGCCTTTGTATGATGTAGAGTCAGTTATGCAAATGAGATTGTCCCCACAATGGTAAAAGTTTTGACAATGGCAAAATGTTCCGGCTTAAAGCCCCAACCGAGCCTGACTGCATAACAAACTGAATGAATCTATATACGTACCACCATAACCTCTGCAACTAGCACATGGACAGCGAGACAGTCACAAACAGAATCACTTGTCTGATATCAGGAATTTTAATACGTAACGATAGTCATCATGTATTGATGCATTACCTCAGTGGGAGTATCTCATTACACTGGCTAATCAGGCTTGAGATTTCCAATCAAAGATGGCAGAGAAATCTTTTTCACAATTTACGTATGCTATCTCGACTGGCACCACCTTCTCGCTTATTTGCCTTTTTTTCTTGTGTATCAGTTTTACTCGAAATGAACTCCAACAGATCAAACTACGGTCAAAAGTGCGAACTCTGGAGAACGCTGTGAGTGGCTTACGCACTGCGTGCTTTCAAACGGCCGAAACGAACGAGAAGCCGTCCCCTGTTAAGCAAGGTAAGTAGTTTAATTAAGTAGTGTCTTGTTTGGTTTTATTCCATGGTCAAGGAAATCCTTTACGTGATACTGATTGTCTTTCTACATGGGCAGAGCAAATATCTGTGACTACTAGAATCTTAACGAACACAACCCTCCTAAACGGTTATCAAAGTACGAATGATGCATTCTTCTGTCAGGTTTTACCTTATAGTTTGTATGATATATGTCGAATTAAATATCCACAAGAGAAAATGAGTTTGATATCCACCGATGTTCTAATAGGGTCGAACACAGTAATGTTAGAGTTCCTGATGTACGTAACTCTAGATTTTGTCATGTTGCATCCTCATGTCTATCCTGGAATGCAAGAGCGGTATTTTCTGAACGAGGGAGGTGAATAGGGGTATGTAAATCAGGAGCCATTAAATCCGCAGATTCGCAGTGATTTTTAAATAACCAAATCCGTAGATCCGTTTGAAAATAATCAGTAAATCCGAATACGTTTGCTACTTGGCACGTGGATTTGTGAAAAAACGTATCTTTAGTTTTTGTGTGTTAGCTGAACAAGGTTTAAAAATCGTTCGGCGCTTTTTATAGGACCTAAAAGAGAACTAAAAGATCAACCTTAACTTGGCAGCGAATTTTTTTTTGGATAAAATTGTCGCCTTTGGTCCCTTCATTGTAAAAGAATGTAATGCATTCTATTGTTGACAATTCCATTACCGATCTTACCTATTGAACACGAACAGATAACTGAGTGAAACCGGCGCACCCGTCTAACAGCATGGTTCAGGGCATGTACCACGCGGCTCTTCAAAGGTCTGCGAAAAGCTCTTTATAAACGTACTTACAATGCGCTTGGTGAAAGATCAAAGTCAGAGGTAACCCTTCGGATCACTTGCAAGTTAAACTCGGCGAGAAACTGGACAAGGACAGCGCCAAAGAAGTCAAAGAAGATAGCTTCCCAAACACACGTATGACCCAGTATAAGTAGCACGAAGAATACGTCACGCTGACAACATGTCACGGCTTCCAGTCCACAATACGTTACTATTTCCTTGCTGCGTGACATTCGGTGAGTCTTGGCCGTGAAAAAAAAAACTATAGTAATATGCACGCAAAAACAAACAAAACAAAACATTTCTGACGATCGCTCACAATCCGAACTTTATCGGAAGCAAAATCCAAAATCCGGGACCAAAACGTAGATGAAAAACAGGATCCGCAAATCCGTTAATACTTTGCTCTGAATCCGAAATCCGGGCAAAAATACTGTCACGATCCGCTGGTCGGTTGGCCTATTCACCCCCCTCCTGAACAGAATGAAGCATCTTGGAGTAATCTGAGTGTGCTTGGAAGCATTGCAAAAATGCGTGATCACAATATTTACATTGGAAAAGAGAATTAACTCTTCTTGTCACCAAACGCAAAGGGATAGGAAGCGCTATGAATGTAATTTCAGCTTGAAATTCAAAAGCTCACTCTTCTTTTAAACTATTAATCTTTTTGCTTAACCGATCCTTTGGAATACCTCTGGATTCTGATAACATCATTAAGCGCGCATTTGTCAATATTGTTTTGAATATAGTTTCCAGAAGGCAGTCTAGGTCAATTTTAAAATAAGACTAGACGCTCTCGGGAGCGTTCACTCAGGCTACACTTGATAATACGGCTTCGAACAAACGTGAATGTCAGTTTACGCCTAAGTTTTGTATATATTGTACACCATATGGCTGGTTCCTCGACCGCAAATCTTGTCGACGTCGTGTTTAAGCTGAGCGATTTTATCGGGTCGGTACATTTCACTGACCCCCAGTCCATGGACTACCACGATGGACTACCAAAATGGACTACCCAAATTCATTGTTCTTGTTTAATTATTCAAAATGGCGTGCGTCGTTGCAACCTGGCCTTCAGCCGCCATTTTGAATAATTAAGCAAGAACAATGAATTTGGGTAGTCCATTTTGGTAGTCCATCGTGGTAGTCCATGGACTGGGGGTCAGCGAAATGTACCGACCCGATTTTATCAGAGAGTTTTCTAGACAGAAATTTCAGTGATAATTGGGTTTGTTTATTAATCGAATTAATGTTGACCAATCAGCTTTCTTGGTTCCCATGGTAGAAAACAGTTGTGAAACTTGATGCCATTCATCTGATTCCAAGTTATCGAAGGCGAAGAAGCGATATGTGGGAAAAACAACAATATTACTCCTCAATCGCCGGATATACTTTTCTTCCGACTTAGCCTTATTGGCCCTGTTCCCGCTAATGTCTTTCCACAGGACTACGTAGAAAAAAAACTGGAGTTTGAATAAGAAAAGATCCAGAGATGATTTTGAAAAGAGGCCCGAGGGAATTCGGGCTGACAAACATAGTCACCGAGTTAATAGCTTTGTTAGCCGTTTTGCGGTCATAATTACCAAGAACTTTATTATAAACAAACAACAAGTTCAATAGACTTTAGAAACAGTTTCTAGCAATCCTTTGTAACGTCAACCGTTTCACCTGCAAGCGCAATTAAACTTTGAGCGTTACCACGCTTTTGTTGTCAAGTCTTTGTCTTGCAACTACTTTCTACGCGACCACGCATGAGAAGGACCGCAATTAAGAAAACTTCTGCCAAAAATGCTACCAAAATTTAAATTAGATGAAAAAATCCTTATAACCTCCTTTATTCGCGTATTGTTGTCTTGCACAAATTGTTGACTCGAGGCATCCCACGACCCGTGTCTTGTCGCTGTACAAAATTCGTGTATTAACTTCAGCTTTTGGATCCCAATGACAACAGTAGCTGACAATACAAGACTTAGCAGTATTCATGTGCATAACATTGGCTTTCAAAGATAGTTCAGAGTACACATCTTTCGCATCCAACATCGATGGTGCAACGACTTGATGAAGCCTTGTTTTCACAATAGCAATACCCAAGGGCCTCTGCGGGTAGTCCGATTTGCGACGTTGTCGATAGACTGATAGACCGAAAAGGTAAACCTAGACTCGGGCTACCTGTGGTAGTAGCCCGAGTAACAATTAAAAGCTGGGTATAATGTTCTGGCACTGAATTGGGCAACGGGCCAATACTTGAACCATTAAAAAATAACAATCATCTTCTTCAGCGCATTATTTTATTCACTGACGTATCGTTTATAATCCATAAAAATCACTAATTAAGATTGATTAACCAAATCTTCCACCTTAGAAACAGAAATGTGCAATTTTCTTTACAAAGTTAGACTGAAGGTTTGAAAGCTAATAACGCTGTATATGTATGCTTCTAGGTATCACTCCCAGCCACGAGAACGAGGTAAAACTGCGTTATCGGCGAACATCTACACCTGTTGTGAGCGCGGTCTTGAAGAACGAAATCAAGAGACAAATAAGACACGTTTTCTCTACAGCGATTAATACATTCTGTGCTGCAGATGAAAAACTTTGCTTACGAGGTCTAAAAGGCGACATGGGACCAGAGGGACCGATGGGAATGCCAGGACCGAAAGGGGACTTGGGAAGAGCAGGATATCGAGGCAAACATGGGCCTGTGGGTCCCAGGGGAGAAAAGGGTGAACCAGGAAAAGATGGAGAGAAAGGAGAAAGAGGTAAGCCAATCCGCGTAGACTGAGTTCACAAGCCCTTAAACTAGGAGCATGAATAAGCTATGTGTGCTTCTCCATCTTAGCAAGTTCAGTTATTTTGAACATGAGAAATTGGGTAAATCAGTTTATAAATTGTAAATTGTACGTAAATTGCACGTAACCCACAATTCTCTCATTCGCTCCGACGAAGGGCTAATGCTCGAATCGTCAGCACTTCCCTTATACCTCATGGTGGTATAACTTGCTTTATCAATTCTTTTGATTATCCCAATTTCTTTTGTTTCAATTCCCCACCGACGCAGCACCAATTTCTTTAGAAACTATCTTTTTTAGAAAAGTAAATGTAACTCCAGAAATTGAATTGTACGTGGAAGAACAATTTTTTTTAAGTCGCAGTCCTTTCTCCGTTCAGAGGCCTTCCTCGTACATGCTCTCCCAGATAAGAGCTATTTAACCCATTGCTTGTAGATGCGAGGCATGACGAAGAAAATTCCTAAAAAATGAAGCAGCTAAGATTTTAGGAGGCGTACTTTAATTTAACTCCTGTGTAACTGTATTGTAGGAAAACCAGGAAAATCCGTGTTTGCACCGAACATGATCTCTTCTCCGAGGAACTTGACGGTTCAAGAACACACCGACGCTTTGTTCGTATGCCAGGCCGAGGGATTGCCTGTACCCACAATAATCTGGACCCGAGCTGGACGCCAACTGCCACGTGATGACCACGTTGTACGAGCTGACAACACATTATTGTTGAAGAATATTACATTCGCTGATCACGGGCATTACACGTGTACAGCTAGCAGCATTCTGGGAAATGTAAGCGCTTCAGCAGAATTAACTGTGCAAGGTAAACTGAAGCCTTTTCCTTCCGTCATCTTCAAAGAAGTCGTTTGTTTTTAATCCGAATCAGTTTAATATTGTTAAAAAGAGTTGGACAAGTTACACTTTATTCAAACGATTATTATTACCGGGGCCCAGGCGAAGGCTGGCACCGGTCATAAAATGCAGACGGTTTCTGTCGTTTTTTCAACGTTACATTGTTAGGGATATATCACTGACTGAGATATATCGCTGGCTCGTTACTTTTGCTCGCTGGCTCATTGAAATCTTATCCGCCATTTTGAAAAGCACGAGGCATGGAGGACAGTCAAGAGAAAGATTATAGCTTTTTGTTCCCCAACCTTTACGATGCACTAGTTTATAAGCGAAAATTTAAGAGTGAATATTTGGAGAGACAAATTTACGAGCGATCGCTTAAGAGTGAACCTTCTTTCGTGAAACTTATCGAGAATAAGAGCAACTTATCAAAGCTATCTACATTGAGTGAACCTTCCATCGTGAGAGGTGCGAGAGGTTAACTATATCTATGCAATCCCGTGTCCCACTGGGCCCCGGCAAGTTCCACGTAGTGGTTCTCGTTCTTCTTAATGAAAGAACTAGGGCAACAACTTGCTGAATTGCTCTACGCAGTTGATTTGTTTTGAAAGTTATGATGAGAGGAAAATTCAGTTGTTATCCCTTGTTTTAATATTTAGCAGAGCTTGAATGATCGAGAGTAAACTGTTCCCTAACTTTTTTGATGTAGTTCCAGTGAAAATCACCCGCCCGCCAAACTCCGCGGTGTTAGAAGAAGGTGACAGTCTACAACTAACTTGTATAGCCTCCGGCCATCCTAAACCGAGGATAACCTGGGAGAAACTGGGATTCAGCCTGGACACGAAGAGACTGAAAATGGAAAGTGAAGCATTCACGTTCAGAAACCTTACTATTTCTGACTCAGGAACTTACTCGTGCAGGGCCGAAAACCCGCTCAATTTTGAAACTTCATCGGTTAGTGTCACGGTAATACCAAAGCTTATATTTACGGTGAAGCCATCCAAGGCAGTTCAGATTTTGCTGAATGAAACAGTGAATCTTCCGTGCCAGGCTAACAGTGGTAGTTATCCCGTTGTAGTGACATGGAAACGAGTAGACGACCGACTACTCTCTAGACACAGGGTTCTTTCAAATGATTCGTTGGTGATTGAAAACGCAGCCGACACAGATGGAGGTATCTTCGTGTGCACTGCAAGGAATTTAGTGACTTCCATTTCCACGAACGTCAGTGTTAATGTAATTACCCCACAAACTTGTGGAGACTTGAAAAAGGCCGGTTACCGTCAAAGTGGGACCTATTATATCAAACCTGGCAAAATCAAGCCATTTGCAGTATACTGTGACATGACAACTAAACGCGGCGTTGGAGTGACACTTATAAGTCACGACAGAGAGGCGCGGTCACACGTGAATGGCTTTGAGGCTCCAGGAAGTTTCAAACAGAGTGTCAATTACCATGGGGTTGCCAAAGATCAGCTCACAGCTCTCATCCGCGCGTCCACTAACTGTGAACAGTTCATAAAGTATGAATGTCACGGGTCTGTGATACTACACGCCCAAGACACTGACTATGCTTGGTGGGTGTCGCGTGACGGCGTCAAAATGAACTACTGGGGAGGGGCTCCTGCGGGAAGCAAAAAGTGCTCGTGTGGAGTCTCGAATTCTTGTTCGTTACCAGAAAAACCGTGCAACTGTGATGCGAACGATAACATGTGGAGGGAGGACAGCGGACTTTTGACAGACAAGTCTACCCTACCGGTGTCGGAGCTTAGATTTGGGGACACTGGGCATTCAACTGAAGAGGGTTATTACACACTTGGGAAGTTGAAGTGTTATGATGCGTGAATCAGCCTCATTCCTAGGATTAGACTCAAACGAAGGTACTTTATTGTGTGATCATTTAGTTCGATAGATTTTTAAAACAACCTGAACAGAGTATATTTCATGAAAAAGACAGAATGAGTTTATGCTTCCGGAGATTTCTTTATAACATGTAATCTAAGTATCTGTATTAAGAAACGCCGCCATCTTGCAAAAGAACTGCATTTTGCTTAAGCTGGACAACAATGAAACACATTCAACTCTCCCATCGAGTAAAATTTAGGTCCGCAATGCGACTTCGAATGCAATATCTGAAAGAGCAATTAATCTACTCCTCGCTTTTAAATTCAGCGTGCCTAATGGTAAGTCAAAAAGCCGAGTCGTTAGGTTAGTGTCAAAGACGACCCTGCTGTAAGGATGCATTTAGCACTAGACCTTCCAATCCCTCATTAAATGTCTGTTCAAAATTTTATATTTGTTTGCTGAATGAATTTTATTGTGGAAAGAGCTCTTCAGACAAATGAATTTTTCTTTACAATACATACCATTTTTTCTCCGTTGCATTGCACTCACGGCTTGACATTGTTAATACCATCAACTGATTCAGAGTGCTTATCCCTACAGTCTGAGAACTTCCGAGTCCAATCATCTTATCCCTTGGGCTGCAAATGAAGTTCTGAACTAAATAACGTTTACTAAATCTGTTTTGTGAGATCAAAAGGTCATATAGCCACCTAAAAAATGGGATAATCGCATGGGATAAAGGGAACAACTATCTTTAATCAGGAGCGTTTCTCTACCCTGGTTTGTAGAATTTAGTAATATCCCGGCATAATGTCAGTTGTTGATTAACAAAAGTACCATTAAACCGACCAATCAAACTGCGCCACATCACAGAAACGCCTTATATTATTATTTTTGGGGGTTAGTTTCAGCGAATGTTTTGGAGTTTCATCCGAGGTTTCTCGGTCTTTTTGTCAGGGAGAGATTCTAAGGGAAATTTGAGTTCTTAGATTAGTCTCACCACTGTGCTGGTTACGTAGACCATCATGCAGGAATCTTAAGAGCTCTTGCTTTAACATTTTAGTTGGAAGAAAAATATCTCTTAGCTTACTCACAACGCGGCAATATAATGCCACGAACACGCAGTGAATTGTACATAAGGTTAGACTTGTTATGGCTCACTTCAAATCCTAAATACAAGGACGGCGGAGAGTATTTTAAAGTGGAGGTGCTGGAAACGAGCGCCGAAGGCGCGAGTTTGTATGGGGGAGTCTGGGGGCATCCTCCACCAGAAAATATTTAAATCTAGAGGCTTGGAAATGGTATTTTCAACATTCCCCATGGGATATTTTTTTAAAAGAAGACAGCCTGGATAAGTGTAAAATGACAAAAAATCTCATCATCGTAAAAAGTGGGTGGACTAAAGCCCCCCACCCACCCACTCCGGTTCCGCCGTCCCTGAAATAGCCAAGAGAAAATGAAGTAAGAGAACGCATCTTCCATATTGGGTTCTCTTACTATGATAAGGGGACAGCATCTTTTTTTAGATTCGGAGACTATTTTAACTGACCAGTAGTTGATGTCCTTCTCATCACGTGGATGCAATTTCAATGCGCCATGAGGAAACCTCGCAGCCATGGAACGAGATATAAATAGATTCCGGGCTAAAAATAGATTCTGTCCCCTTATCATATCAGACGGGGTTATGTTCTCTTTCCTCATTTTCTCTTGGGTGAGCTCCTTAGCAGTACCGTGGATATGCACTTAATCCAGCCATAAATAGAGCGGAAAAGTGTCGATCTACATAGCCTCATCCCCCGCGAAAAAGGTTGGCTTCATTGGTGTACGCATAGTCTTTATATTAGGCGGCACGATCTGTTTTCCGTGTTTCTGTGGTCTAAATTAGCTATAAACCATTTCTGTTTGTTACGATTCAAGAAACCCATGATGCAATGAAAGTCAAGTGCCTTAAAGTAATTATCACCCAGTTAAGGCATTTCTCCGTTTCTGACTCAGTGACCCATATGGACCATATGTCACGTCTAATTCTGCATAGCCAGCAAGATTTCGTCAATGATCCCAAAATTGAACCACTTCAGTCACGCAACAATAGCTCTTCGCAACTTGCTCTCATCTGCCAAATCTGAATAGAGAGATTTATTTCTTGGCTGAAGTTACTCCTCCATTATATCTATCTTGTCTCTGAAGGCTGCTTATCATTAGCAACTGAGTCAGGTTAAACTCGAGAGCATAATCATACGCTGGGCAGAATCGGATTAGAAAGAAATTCGATTTAGCTTACGATTCGGTCGATTATTACCCAGTGGAATAGATTCGAGAAGTCGAAAGTGGCATAAACCAATCGGAATGCCAACCTCCTTCACGGGGTCTCTCTTCTTCCTGTCCCTGAGGGACAGAGAGAGAGGGTCGTTAGAAAGACTTCCACTTGACATTTGTTTTCAAGCCGAGTTTAAATGTTTGTCCTGATTGTTAAATTCACTTGTTGTCATTTGGACTCACTCCCCCATTTAAAGTAGTGTCTAATTCACACTTGTCTGCCCCCCCCCCCCCCCTCACCCATTATCATTTACTTGGAATCTTCTAAAATCTCAAAGACACGTGACCTGACCAGACTAGAGTCTTTCTCTCTCTCGTTCAGAAGCGGGAATAAGAGAGACCCTAGGAACGACTTCATTTCCCGCTTCTTTTCTGACTCCGACAGTTCGGTTTTCGCTCTGCACTTCTGATTCCGATTCTGAGTACGACTCGTTTAACGTTGCCAATGAAATCCAGACTTTTGCAGATCGGAGGTATGGGCTCAAAAGTTAAAACGGGAGGCGACAACAATAAACTTATTGTTTAAATTAACATGTCAAACACGAGATACAGTGTTTCATCAAATCAAGCGCCAAGAACAGAGGTGAAAATACCATCTGCTGAGGAGTATGTTTGAGAAAATGCGAGGTGTTTGACGTGTGATAAGACACCTGTATCGCGTACGTGAGATAAAGCACTGTGAAGTGCTTGATGTTGTAGCCTGCGTAGCGGCGGTACTGTACGCGCACGAGAAATAAAGTTTTGGCGGCAGAGCCGCTTTCTCGCGGCTTCACCGCTCGCATCTAGCGGCTCCGCCGCCAAACCTTTATTTCTCGCGCGCCTACAATACCGCCAGCTACGAAGGTTACAAAATCAAGCACTTCACAGTGCTTTATTTCCTGTCTTTCTGTGACGCATTATTGATAGATTTGAGAAAGTAAAGAAGACACACTGCACAACCCTTGCCAGAGTATTATTCACGATATTTATTTTTTACTTTCTCTGACTGTCATGATATTTTTACTTCTAGTCAAAACCAGGAACCCATTACCCGGAGCGTGCAACTCCCATACTAGTTCTGTGAAACGGCATTTTCACAAGTAAGGTTATTTTTAGATCGTCTCTCCCGTGAATTGGTTCGGGAGAGCCAATCACAAGCCAGTACATGATTGATATGTAGCATGATAACCGCCTGTAGCGACAACGAACTTCATCGAAGTGTTCGGACAGCATTTCTGACGATAGTCAAGGTATTTACACATCGAACATAAGATATTCTGAGAGAGCGGAAACAACTTTTTTCGCGGGAGAGGCCGCTCTAAGAATAAACTTACTTCTGAAAACGCCGTTGCATGAACCTATAGCAGTTGCATGCTCCGGGTGATTGGCTCCTGTCAAAACCTATCTATTAAAGAGAATTAGAACTAATGCTGTTCAAAAAAATCACCGTAATTTTCTACCACTCACGTGTGAGTAAAGGTGAAGCTTTGATTAATGCGGTTACTTTGTGTACTGCAGTTATAGTAAAAACCGAATTTAAATTCTTTTTCAGTTTAGGAATTCCCCGTTCTCTCATGTATAAAACCCACATAGTTCTTTCCCACATTTTCCTCATTACTAAACATTTCTGGAAAAACCAATTTATCTTAACACTAAAACTTGAAGGCAAGGTTTAATAGGTACAAACTAATTCTCTACAACCTTATCACTGTTTATAAAATCCTTCTTACCGCTTTAAAAGGGATCTGTAGATAGTTTAGCTCTGAATTAGAGCGACATTTGATTAATTTTAACATTCAGAAATAATGTGCTATAATTCAACATTGTTAGGGTATATCTGTGCGATTAAGTCGTGAATAAAATCATTAGCCAGGAAATAGATACGAAATTACCTCACTGATATCACTTTTACTACTTCGCCTCAATAAAATGGTATCATATGTAATTGCCAGGTTTGATCATCTAATCAAATAAACAAAATTCCCAGGCTTATTCTTCATAGCCCACAGATGACGTCAATGATCCCAAAATCAAACTGTTCTTTTAATGTTGACGTCAAAAGTACAATAACAGGTTGATTATGGGATCTTTGACGTCAACCAACAATAGCTTTGTTGAACGTTAAAATGGCTGACAGAGTTTAATTCAAAACGTTGAATGAAGATAAATTTGCCAAATTGTTCATCATCAACGCACATAGTACGAAAAACGTGGAGACCAGAGAGGAAGGTCTCCTGAATTTTCACGATCATAATCTTGAGAAAACATCTGCTGAAATCTTACCATGACAGATAGACTATATTCCCAAAGACAAAAGGTAAATGAAAGTCCATTTGCAATGTTCAAGGTTTGTTTCCGGCTCTTTACAGTGCCAAAATAGGTACAGCTCTGCTAAATAAATTGCCCAGGCACTATAGGATAGTGATCATTCTATTATTTCTGTACTTAACCTTGCCAAAAAGTAACACGGCAAAAGAAGAAACTGTGTCAACTTTTAAGTCCAAATGGAACAAAACTGCCGGAGATTTTAGGAGATTTGGATTCTTCGTATTTCGCTACAAAACAGGTAGTAAAAACTCATGCTCAAAGTGTAACTTGTAGTAGAATATAATGGTCTTTTGTATTCCATAAATTTCAAACTCTTAAGTTGAGAAGCTGGTCAATCATATTTTAAGATTGACGTTTTATATTCTAAAATCTTGTATTGCTATGCACCACATTACATGTATAAATTCTTCTAGCTGCTGAAAAGTTACCAGTGTAAAAATTACGACTACTCCTGTGCGTACATCTAAAACATTCCCTATGCAATTCCAACGAGTAACTTTATCATTAATTGGTATTGTAAATTCCGAATATTTGTGCGGCCTAAGTCAATGGGACAGACCACTCCTGAAGTCTTCTATTCCTATAAAGAGAGCGAGCCACTTAAAATGTGTATTCTGATAATGGCTGAATTTGGTTTCCTCCACTTCTGAAAACAAACTGCCTTCTTTAATCAAAACAGCCCCTTTTCCTTTTTGAGTTTAACTTGTTTCCATCTTGGTAGCGATTCGTACTCAGTCCTCTCCATGTCAAACACCAAGAAAAACTCTTCATTTGACAAATAACGCTGCAATGACAATCGAGTGCTGTGTTGTTAAAATAAAGGGAATGGCATATTCTTTTCATAACCATGAACGAAATAAGTACAAAAACTACAGACAGGTATTTAAGGAATAAAAGACCTCTCTAATATGTTTTTTTTTTTTTTCTTAACTGGATTTTCGATGACCACTTTCCACATCAGAGATAGAAGTTCTCTGATGAAGGTACAGTCGAACTTCTCGGTACGGACACATCTCTAATAACGCGTCTTTAAAAATTCCAGCATTTATTTTAAGATTGCACACAACGTAAAAGAGAATGTTATTTGGCTATCCCTGTCGTTTCTGGCCACCACTTATTTCCGAAGCATGATTGACATCATGAAAAGTAAAGTAAAATTCGTTACATTTTTGTTGATGGTGTCTACCTTCTCGCTGTCTCACCTCTCTGTTTGCGCGGTCAATGTCTTGTGGCAGAAGATGCTGCGGTTGAGTTAGGTCTTCATACGAGTATCTGCATCCACTGGCATAGTCCTGGCCGTTTGTCTTGTGCACTGGTTTGACGACCTAAAAATACCAAAGACCGATTAATTGCTCGTGATTCCCAAAAGGAAAGTTTAAACTTTATTTATTTCGCTTTCAATTCAGACAAAAATCGCCCTTGAGGTCATAATGCGCATTCGTATTCCTAATGTGAATACGTTCAGACGAGGTTTCACTGTGACAAAGTCTAAGTGGTCGATGTTCACAAAGAAAATTCCCTATTTCTAATATAAAAGAAGCCCGAGTTAACTCAGATATGCGTCTCCACTGTTGTCACCTGACATTGGAAAAAATTAAGGTTAATTGAAAAAGAGCATTTGTATTTGCCCGGGAACATGTGTCCTTTTTGAAATGCTTAAAATTTGAAATATTTGCGCACCGACTTCTATCACGTTTGACAAAAACGAAAAGCGAAAAACGAAACGAAAATGAAATGCGAAAAAAAAACGAAATGCGAAAAATAAAAAACCAAAAAAACGAAACGCGTAGCTGTCATAATAAATATGGCGGAGGTGGTATAGGAACATCGTAGATTGAGAAATGAAGTATTGAAGATTTTATCACATACATTAAATCACAAACAATTAATTTAACACTTAAAAATGTCAAACAAACAGAAAAGGAAGACACTAGAGTAAAAATTTAATAGCATCCGTTGAGTGTCAAGATCTAGTCTAAAGATACCACGCCCCTCTAGTCTAGTTTGGAGCATCTTTACTTTGCGAAATTTATCATTTCTTGTCGTAAAAGGGGTTGTTGTTGTTGTTCTTCATTGTGGTGACTTACAAGGACTGCTTAAGGTTTTGTCGTTTGTCTCACGATGTGGTCACTTGTGAAGTGAACTACGACATTTCCAGTGCATATTACTGATCTTCATCAAGCAATGTGGTGGATTGGTCGCACCTACCCTTTTACAGCCTTGTTGTGATTGGTCGGTTTTCAATACTTGTGACTGGTGCACATATTATTAGCGTTTATATGCGTCGATCAAGGGCAACGAAATGATGCGATGAAAACCTGATACAACTGTGTATTTTAAAGTTTACAAAAGTATAGATTTGTTACCTTCAGTTCATACTATGTTACCTCACCTGTTCAGTTATACGAATTTCTGTGACTTTTTTGATGGCATTCTCACCCATATCGTTTTTCATTTCTTCGTAAGTCTTTCCTTTCTAAGAATGTTCACATAAAGAAATGTCATAAAAGAGCAGACCATCAGTCTCTTTTGCTTACGTTCACACGATCATGAACTGAATACAAAGAGACTTCGATTTCAAATAAATCATTTCATTCAAATAACGCTTTTTTCAACAAATGTCACAATATTCTATTTCTATTCATGATAATGAAATACCATACATCAACTATTTCGAAGATTATGTACGATGTGTTTTTAACTGTTTCTTTAAAACAATCCAATGTCTGACACAATCGTAAATTCTTCGATAAATAATTCCAAAGGAGATGGCGCAGATTTCGAAAAAGAGGTTACAATGTGGAATTATCAATTTCTGATTAGTTGACGATCTAATATTTTGCCTCGATATATAAATATCTCAAAGATCAGTGATGTGTGGCGGCTCTGATCATTTAAGACCTTTTATGTGACCAATAGTTTCTTGTAAATAATTCTTTCCTACAAGAAAGCTCGTAACAGCGACGATCTTTCACTTATTGAATAGAAAGACGTTCTAATTTCGGGATATTTGGAACATTAACATATAACCAGGAGGCGTTTCCAATCCCCAGACACCCCTCCCCCGTTCTTTTCTCATGGTGTACCAAATTTATAATATACACTTAATGTATGGTCCCGAGGGAAACAGTTAGTCTTGTTTTCCCGAGAGTCCTGATGTTTCCCGAGACGAAGTCAAGGAAAACACCAGACCCCGACGGAAAACAAAACTAACTAGTTTCCCGAGGGACCATACGTTAAGTGCTTTGTTATATATTTAGACTTTCCCTTAAACAATCATATGGCAGAAACAAACAAACAAAGACGGCACAACTGGCGCGAGGGCTACAACTGCGCAATTGTATCCCGGTCGGGATACATTAAAAGTTGATCAGGGGCACGTGACCAAGAATCAACCAGTCACAGTGCTCGTTTTGTTGAGTGAAAGTCCAGGTATATAAACAAACTAAGTTAAGGCCCCTATCACAAAAACTAGAATAAAATAAGTAGTATGAGAAAAAAAAAATGGAGGGGCTAGCCGATTACTTACACTCCACTTGTTTCTGTCCCAGCCAAGAAAATGTCCCGTGAAGTTTAGCGGTTCGTATCCCTGTTTCACTTGAATGATTACAGTGCCATCCAAGGTGCGGCCAGACGGATCGGACTTCACGTAATCCTACACGAAATAAAGCAAATGGAAGAAGTCAGCTAAGAGATTACCCAGGTGTCAGTAGAAATATTCATGTTGGTCGACAACCAACCGACACTCGACCGCCGGATACAGACGTGCGTTTCTCGGAAGTTCGGAACCCATCTAGGCTGATTTCGGAAGCAATAATTCACACGTTAGTTTGCGATCAAAGGCGATTCGGTCAATTCAGTTCTACCATAGGGCACGACTTTCTTCTCATGAAGACAAGTTAAGAAAACAGTTTTGTGAGGTTAGTGCTACATATTTTCAGTAGATGGATCTTCCGACTGAGTTGGAGAAAGGCACCCCAGTCCCGAAGTGTGTTCAAGAATCACAGGTTAAAAGTTGCATACCAACTTATCAACTTGAAAATTCTATAAACTATTTTAAGTTCAATTCTTAGACGACATTACCTTTTTACTATTATTATACTTGGGAGAAAATGTATTTCCGTCAAGGCCCTCATTACATGGCATTAATGTTCAGGTTGTCGTCTCAAAATTGAATTTAGTTTTGCATCACGATACTAACACGAGCTGTATCGGTAACGACATTATCGTAAAGTAATGCCGACCTTACGCGCAGTCAAAAGATACACACAATACACACGAGTGTTATGTTGTTTCGCGATACACACGAGTGTTATGTTGCTTCGCGTTACACACGAGTGTTATGTTGTTTCGTGATACACACTAGTGTTACGTTGTTTCGCGATACACACGAGTGTTATGTTGCTTCGCGTTACACACGAGTGTTATGTTGTTTCGTGATACACACTAGTGTTACGTTGTTTCGCGATACACACGAGTGTTATGTTGTTTCGCGATACACACGAGTGTTATTTTGTTGCAAAGTTTACCATTGCTACTGTAACACCTTCAGCCTTCTCAACTTCATCTGCGCCATCTCCTATCCACACGAAAACCTGTTAGGTTATAGAAAATAAAAATGATAAATAAATGGAGAAAGTGATAAATAGATGGGCAGGTGTATGGCGCAGGAAAAGATTGCTGTGATGTACTGAGAGCTAGTTTACATCCGGGGATTTAAAAACAGTTCAGTAGGGAAATAAAGGGAAGCCACTATGGCGGATTGTTGGTGTTTACTGTTTATTTGACTGAGTGCCTGTAGCTCCATTGTTACTCTACATTACTAAAAGTTTCATTTCTCAGAAGTGAATATCTTAACATATCTCGATTTATAGATAATTTATTTAGCCGTATAACACGGCTCAGTATCTATATTCATCATCGGCTCCAAGGAAAATTGATACTCAGATCTTAGGAGTGAAAGGGTTCACAATTCACATATTTCCGAAGGGTACATTACCTCATCATATGTGTCTAAAAACATGACATCTTCCTCGACAAGATCCTGACAGAAAAAATTCTCGTTTATGAGTCTGGACAGTTTAAATTTCAAAATAGCAAAATATGTAGGGAGAGGTTACAAATAAGTAGATAGACAAACATTGCGTAGCTCACATAGGTAAGTGCAGAGATCATGAAGTTTTTATTCCAAAGAGTAAGTGATTTCCTCATTGCGTTGATTTTGCATCGCAACGACATTTGATTGGCCTCGTTGCTGTGGTGCACTTCGGTTTTGACACTGTTATTACAAACTATCAATGTAAGCCACTTAGATCATTTAGTGCAGGATACTGCAAGAATAGATGGGAGAAAATTAAAAGAAAAAATTGGTAAAGAGTCCTCTTCAAGGCCGCCGACCTTGCAGCTAGATAAGATCGTATGCTATTGGTTCGCAACCAAAGAACAAGCAACCGAGAAAACAAGACACATAATGCTACCTAGCCCTAAAATCGTGGAGCTACTGGTAAGATTTCCTCACAGGTCCCTACTTCATTATGCATGCCGTAGCCGTACAGTTTCGGACTCGGAAATGCTTGCACGCGCCTTTCCCAAGACAATTCAACTACAGTATGCATAATGAAGTAGGGACCTGTGAGGAAATCTTACCGAGCTACTTAACATTGTTGACTAATTCTACTTCGATTGATGTTTATTCACTAACGAGAAATCATTAATTTACAGCGACAACGGGGAGAAAACTGTCGAACAACTACAAAAAACGTAAAACATAAAACGAAGTGAAAGAGTGAGAGTGACTTGAAAATTACAGCGAGTATTTATATTTTTTGGACGTAATATTTGCAGAAATGACTTATGAGAAAGTTACTATAAACAATAACAAATGATTGGTTATTGGAATGAGGTGACAAGGAAAAAATGATGATCTAACAAACTGGTGAAAAATGACTGGCGATATCGATTACAAGTTGGTGACGGTAACAATTAACTTTATGTAGCAAACATAAAGATTGATCCAGTTCGATATGAGAGCTACAACCGTAACTTACTTTGAAAAACAAAAAAAATATGCGGCAAATTTGGAATACTTAATGACGATTTAAAGTGAAGAAACTTTATTTATCCAAGGCGGTGATTAAAGCTAAAAATCTTATGGGACCGTGCATTCTAACTATGAACAAGAACTTTGCTAAGAATCCCAGCTGGTGTGAGGCTGACTAGTCGGTTATTTAGGGGGACGGACCATTAGAAAAGTGATGGGGGGGGGGGGGGGGGGGGTGGGGAAAAAAACAAAAAAAAAAAATCATGGAAGGGAAAATGCCAAAAAAAAAAATTAATGCAAACAAGAAGGTAAAACAAAAATTCATGCAGAAGTAAGGTCCAATTGTGACTTTTTCACACGTAGTAAAACAAATTCGTGAGAAGGGGTTCACCTGAAAAAAAAATTCCTGTCATTCAAAAATTTTCGTACAAGCTGAAAATTCCCCCCCCCCCCCCCATCACTTTTCTAATGGTCCGTCCCTTAGAAACGTGGACGAGGATCTGAAGCTCGGGATTACCGTATTAAATATCAAGGTAGCGGTGAGGCCTGGAATTGAACCCGGGACAGTGGCCAGGTTACAAGTCCAGGGTCCTACCCACTCGGCCGCGATGCCTCCCTAATCTTGCTGTTTTTAAAATTTGTTGCAAATGTAAAAAAAGGGAGCGGCTCAGGAGGGCCTTTCACCGTGAATGCAAACATCTATATGATGCAATAACGTTTCAGTCTTGGCTTCAGGAAGTAAAGGTAATCATACGGTTTTTCTCGTTCAATTTGGAATTAATTTGCACGAGTGAGTTTTTCAAAAAGCTGAAATTGAACGAGAAAAACCGTATCAACAAATTCAAAATCAACAAATATCAACAAAAAAACCGTATCAACAAACAACCGTTCAACAAATTGAACGAGAAAAACCGTATGATTCCTTGTTAATAATATAGACATGAAAAAATTCGCCTGGAGGAAGTGCCGGAAGATCTAATTGCGGATAGGAAGTGAGCATTTGACGGGGATTTGACACTTTATTTACTGATTGGCTGATGAAGATCAGCTGATAACGCTACGAACTCAAAGCGGTTCGTTTAAAAATAAAGAATATCATAACCCAGAATATCGATGTGTAATTTGCACTGGTGTTACACTTTTGGCACTGGTGTTACCTCTGAATTGCACTGCTCTGAACCAATCAGAATCGAGTTATTTTTTCATGTATATTATTAATGACAATACAGCCAACTGGGAAAGTTTTTCAGATCAATTAAAACCCGTTGAACCCTACGTTTCTCCTTACAATCTATCACTAATTTTATTTACTTACATCTTGTGTGAACTCAAATATCTCTTCCACTCTGAAGACTCCAGATGAATTTGAACATTGAAACAAGCGAGGGGGATAGCTGGGCTTTTCCTCCTGACAGATGAAGAAAAAGGAATATTGTAATACCAATGCCACAAGAAAATGAAACCAAAAACTACGACCCTATTTTTTAACTAGGGTTGTAGTCGAATGGAATTAACTATTTCCTTTGCAAGAAGGAATGTGGGTAAGTATTCAATTGCAACTTTAGAGTGGTGACACTGCATGGTTTAATCCACAGAGGAAAATGGGATCAATATCTGTTTCTGGGCAATTGTGCACCTACCCCTCCCCTAATCCAACAAGTTATAATGAGTTAAAAAGTTAGCGTTAATGTTGGTTTAGGGGAGGGGTAGGTGCACGGTTGCCCAGAAACTGATATTGATCCGGAAAATGTTAGTAAGAGCCACACTGTGAGAAAAACAAGCAGCACCTCAAACCAACACTGTTCAGTAGCTTTCCAAAGAATGGTCACACTGCATAGTTTGATACACTAATGAAAAGATAGAGTCCCTCTATTTAGTGGAACAAACAATACTACAGTACAGTACTGTCCAGCAGTTTTCTGAAAAACAGTCACACTGCATGATTTAATGCATAGATAAAAAAGTTGGAACCACATTAATGAATCTTAAAACTGACTTTTTGAGGAGTCTTAAATAGCCTGCCTTTTTACTATTTGTCATTGCTGTTTTTATATTGCATTCATTTCCCAGTTACTGATAATGATCCCCACATTCTACAGTAAAAGAAACAGTATCGCAGTACAGTACTGTTCAGTAGCTTTACAAAGAATGGTCACACTGCATGGTTTTATCCATAGATTAAAAAGTTAGAACCACACTGTATAGTAAAACAAACAGTACCATATAGTACAGTGTTGTTCAGTAGCTTTCCAAAGGTCACACTGCATGGTTTGATCCACAGATGAAAAAGTCAGAACCACATTGCATAGTATAAGAAACAGTGAAGTTAAGTAAAGTACTGCTCAGGAGCCCGGCTCGAGCATGATCATAAATTAGATTTGCATTTTGAAGTAATATATCAAGCGAGATGTATTGTTTCATGACACATGAAACACCGAGAAGAGAGTTGAAAACACGACTCGCAGCTGAGAAATTTCTACGAAATTCGACGTGTTTGATTTGCGATAAACACATGTATCGAGTGTTTGCGCTTCTCGAGCAAAATTATTTAGAAGGAGAAATGAACGATGCAAGAAAGAGCAGTGTTTCAACAGGTATCCAAACACGTCACGGTGCCTGATTTCCTTTGTCTTACTTTTATGCATTATTAATGAGTGTAGAGAATGCAACGCCAGGTCGTTGTTAAGGAGGTAAAAAAGTACATTAGCTAGACCTTTTCCGAAACTGCATAGATTTACGTTTTTCCTGTGCGGTATTTTACGTTGTCTGTTCGATTCGCAGGCCATTTGAAATCGCCCACAAAGCCCGAGAAGCAGACAGACAAAATAACACCAACAAAGTGAGTCGATTTTGCTAAATAGAGAATAATTTTCTACTTCCTTAAAAACAAAACCTTTACATTTAACATATAAACCCTTACAAGACGCCTTCTCCGCCTTTTACGTCAATAATTTTTTACACAGCCAATCACCTCAAGCCTCTTTCCAGTAGCGTATTCCTCATAGCCGCCGATGGCTCTCCAGAATTCTCTCGTTTCCTTTCCCTCTCTGATGGGTTCTACTTCTCTAAAGAGGAATAAGTGAAGCGTATTTAAGATTGAACTTATCATTAACCTAACCTGATGTAGAAAAATTTTACATTCAATTGTTTTAAATTAAACCGGCAACATGCAGTATGAGATTCAAGCAGTGATTGATTGTTATGAACCACACAGATTTAAGTTGCAGTTAAAATTCAAATGTCTCCTACCTTCCCACCATCAAGTAATCAATTAACTGTCTGGCATTCCTCCTTTCTGCTGCGCACGCTCCCTGGAATACAAAGTAAATGGGTTTTGAATCAATATCAGAGAAACAGCTTTCCACTGCGAAAGGTTAAAAAATCAAATGAATGTTCCAGTACAGATCCGGCCGTGTCACATATGTTGGGCGTTTAAAAGATGTCACACTCTAAAATAATATACTTGAACTGGTAAGCACAATATAAGTTATCTAGGACCAACTACTGAAAACAGTATAAGTAATGGTAACCATACGGTTTCGAGCTCAATTTGTGATTTATTTGCACAAGTCAGTTTTTCATAGAGCTCACTGAATTGCACGAGCTGGTTGGGAAAGTACAATTTAAACTTTTTCAAAAACTCATGAGATCAAATAAATCACAAATTGAACGAGAAAACCGTATAACCTCTTATCAATGATTGTTCACGGACAATTATTATTATTATTATTATTATTATTAATTATGCATAAAAATTTGGGATTTGTAATTTCCCTGTTGTCACACGTTTTGCATTGGTCTTTCACTTGTTGAACTGGTGTTGTACTTTTTGCACTTGCACTAAACTGGTCTTAGCCGATCATGTACATTATTAGGCCAGAAACTGCAAATGTGATTGTCAGAGAAAGTCAGATAAGGATAATAGAATTGAGTATTATAGATACTGGTTTTATGATGTAATTAGTTCTTGTAGCCTTTCATCCAAAGCATATTAATGTGTTGCGAAATAGGTGAGGTAAGCAAATTGTAGGTACGAACACGGGATGTCCCCAGTTAGCGAACAGTCACTAGAATGTCTGGCACTTCGATTTAGTCCTTATTTTCTGGGGGTTTTCAAATAATATACACTTAATGTATGGTCCCGAGAGAAACAGTTAGTTTTGTTTCACGAGAGTCCTGATGTTTTCCGAGACGAAGTCGAGGGAAACATCAGGACTCGAGGGAAAACAAAACTAACTAGTTTCCCGAGGGACCATACATTAAGTTCTTTGTTATATATTTAGACTTTCCCTTAGCAAAAACAAGCAAACAAAGACGATACAACTGGCGCGCGGGCAACAACTGCGCAATTGTATCCCGGTCGGGATACATTTAAATTTGTTCAAGGGCACGTGACCAAGAATCAACCAATCACAGTGCTCGTTTTGTTGAGTGAAAGCCTAGGTATATAACAAGAAGAGTTCTCACCTTTCCCCTCCACAAATAGGTCACAGCTGGAGTCTCGAGCACAAACATGTCTCCAGAATTTAGAGAGGCAGCTCTTCTTGGCACCTTACGTCATACCGTAAAAACATGAAACAATTAATAAAACGCTTGATAATTATTAAACAAACTGCGTGCAGTAAGTTAATGTAGGGAATGCTGCAAAGGCAAAGAGAGAACAAGTAAATCTTGTAAGTGCATTGATTAGTTCATTTGTACTAGAATAGCAAGTTATGCAAAACCAAGTTTAATGTTCACGAACGTCACAATGAAACTGAACGTGCAAAATACAGTCTTTAAGATTAATTTACCGCTCTGTAAACCTGAAAAACGTGAAATGGCCATGACGTTTTCGAGAAAGCGCGAGTTACTATGGCATTAGAAAAGTGATGGGGGGGGGAAACCAAAAAAAAATTCATGCAAGGGAAAATGCCAAAAAAAAAAATTCATGCAAAGAAGAAGGTAAAAAAAAAATTCATGCAGAAGAAAGGTCCAATTGTGACTTTTTCACACGTAGTAAAAAATATTCGTGCAGAGGGGTTCACCTGAAAAAAAAAAATTCTTGCACAAGCAGTGAGAGAAAAAAAAAATTCGTGCAAGCTGAAAATTCCCCACCCCCTCCCATCACTTTTCTAATGGTCCTTCCCTTACACAAGTTTATAGAAACCTCAGCGGGGCTTTAGGGAGAATTCTCGAGCAGGTACATACACTCCACCTCAGATTTCATGTGCGACCTGGGAATGATTTCCGCACAGGTCCCTACTTCATTATGCATGCTGAAGCTGTCTTGTCTGGTGTAATGCACGTGCAAATATTTCTTGTGTTCGAAGAACGAAATAGTATAGTTACAGAATGCATAATGAAGTATGGACCTGTGCGGAAATCTTACCGCGACCTGCTCTCGAATACTGCCAATTGCAAAGAGCGAGGTTTGTTTAAATTATGCCTGTAGGTGAGACATTTAGCAGATGAGTTTGCTTTCTTAAATATTAACAACACCACGTGGTAACAAGGGAAAGGAAAAATGACTTTGTTGTCACACTACTTAGGTCTAATTTTCTCCTTTTTGATCATTGCGTATAGCCTTTAAAGTTTATCTTTATCAACATGAAATCAATTTTACCGAAATGATTATTCGATTTACATCTCAAAGCAATTTATAATATTACTTTATTCTTGTTGCCAGTATTAGTCTCCCATGGCCCAGGCCGCATCTTCCCAGTGCATAAGAAAGTAAATTTTCTATTAAATCTTGAATTAAAGTAAAAATATAAAAATAATTTGAAACCTGTAATGCTCTTGCATTCATGTCGGTTGTGCCGCGAACGTGAAACATTCTTTTTCCTTCTCTGTCATAAGTGTCATCTTCTGAACCGGGGCGATAGCCTGCTCCCTTACCACCCTGAAACATGAAAGAAAAACACGCTTCTTGTTTCCAAAAAAACAATTAGTATATGAGCTCGAGATTTCTATCGCGTGATAGTTGACGAGGGCGCAGCCCGAGTCAACTATCACGCATAGAAATCGAGAGCGAATAATCTAATTTGTTTTAGTACAAATCTACTAGTCGTTCAAAACTTTCTTTTCTGGAACAGCCTCGACCAGTAAACTGTCTAAATCTTCTTCATGGACACTTCGAAAACGTGAAGAAGCGGCCGCCATTTTGTTAGCAAGGGCACACTGATACGCTACTCACTATCCATCACAGAATAGATAGTGGGTAGCGTAGCCAATCAGAGCGCGGCATTTGTGATAGAACGCTAGTAGATTTATACTATATATCTAATCTGTAATTGGACAAGTGGACGAGAAGCTCTATAATGCAGTTCTTAAAATCATAGATACTTCAGGCCTAGGGGTGAAACTGCAGACACCAGGAAGACTTTGGAAATCGCATGAAAAACTTTTTCATTTTTTACATGTTATCTTTGATTTCCTCTTTAAAGTAGTTTCACGATACACGATTTTTATAGGTAACATGAATTACTCCGCATACCACACTACAGGCGCGGATCCAGGATTTTGTGAGGGGGGGGGGGGTGGTCGTAAGATGTGACCATTTTCGGTCACATAGTAGATAGCCATATATATACTCTATAGAAAGAGTTATACAAGATACTTTTAATGTGCTTTTAGTATCCACTTCACTTTTCCATATAGATGAAAGTATTTTGCAAACCGACAGCTACTTTGTTTCATCTTTTTTAAGCTTTTTCCCTAATAATCGATCAAATATGAAGACTTGACTTCCCAAAATGGGAGGTGGTTAGCCACCCAATCCACCCCCCGGAGCCGCCCCTGTACTACACGTTTCACGTAAGTCGCCCTTATTCCTTACCAGATCTTCTATAATAACGGAAACAGGTAGTGAATGTTAACGGTCTCTTGGCAGAAATGCGCTGACAATAGAGCCTGAGATTGCAGAACTAAAACGCTTAAATTCAAGTCGTACTTGAGACGTGAGGCAGGACAAAGCGTGCCCTAATACTCGGCACTGATGTGCGTCTTAATCGAACTACTGCCGTGTAAAGATCCATAAATGCAGTTTGAAAAAGGCCTAACACTTCGACCAAAATTCTCATTAAATAGGAAGTAGCAAACTAATAGACCATACCTACCTCCAAAATAATAAAGCGGCCTCTAAACATTCTCAAAAAGTGCTCGGGTTCCTTGTTTTGTACAACGCGAACCTGTGAACGCAGAAATGCCAAAAAAGAGCGTTGAAGTTAGTACTGGAAAATATATAGGTAGAGGAAAACAAAAGCGTCTTTAAGAGTTTTAGTTCTTAAGGAAGTGTGATATTGGAAAGAAAGGTTTGTCACTGCTGTATATTTGTTGTATTAGTTCTGAAAAGAACCCTTCTGTAAAATAACCAGCCCCCAACATGCAAGATTCCTACACTCATATCACACAGCAGCGAACCTATATTATAACTAAGCATCCATAAACACAGAAACATGGTTGTATTATAGCCAAGCATGCATATAACAACAAAGCAACGCACTCACACAACAATACCAATGAAACAGCCGTTAATGACATCTCTCCGAAACAGCATTAATGAGAGAACGGACGCCGTACATTTTTGTTTTCAATTTTCTTCGACCCAAGTGCACTTCCTGTAACAGTTTCCCAGGATCCTCACACCATTCACCTCGAAGGAGGGGAAAATTGTTGAATATTCCGACTGGATAGAGAGCCACTCAGATTGCTAAAAATACCAAGCTTGAGGAAATGGTATATACAAGAGAAAATGAGGTAAGAGAACGCATCCTCCATACTGGGTTCCCTTACTATGATAATGAGACAGAATCTAGTTTTAGATCCAGAAATTATTTTAACTGACCAATGGTTGATGTCCTTCTCATCACGTGGTTGTAATTTCAATGCGCCATGGGGAAACCGCGCAGCCATGGAACGAGATATAAATAGATTCCGCGCAAAAATAGATTCTGTCCCCTTATCATATCAGACGGGGTTACGTTCTCTTTCCTCATTTTCTCTTGGTATATACTTATATACTAATAAGGGTTATTCACCTGTGTAGCGATTCCTCCAAGTTCTTTGTCCATTTGATCCGCTAACATCGTCGAGTCAGCTCTGTCATCTATACTGCATTTCGATCCCTTACAATGAAGCAACCGCAATGATGATATCAGTAATCAGTTCCACCTGACGCACCTGACTTTTGACACCATAGGAAAACGTGCTTAAGATAACTTCTTTTGTTAATACTTTCACCTTTGTTAATACCTTCACTCAATAATAATAATAATATTTATAATATAATATTTGTAGAGGTATTATCTGCGATTTTGATTTTTGCTTATTATATGAGATTTTTTGTTTAGAGCTTATACGGCGCAATGATCTT
This sequence comes from Ricordea florida, assembly GCA_949710005.1. Lineage (NCBI taxonomy): Eukaryota > Metazoa > Cnidaria > Anthozoa > Corallimorpharia > Ricordeidae > Ricordea > Ricordea florida. The sequence continues at coordinate 9,614,422 of OX453278.1, forward strand.
TTAGCCGGGGGGACAAAGTTCTTAGTGAATCATGAATGACACTCTTCGTCAAACAAGGTATTAATGTATTTTGAATGTATTCTATAGGGCGTTTTTTTATTTTGTTGTCTGGTCTGACCGGCTCAACCAGTTTTTTTCTAAACTGTGGTTTTGGCTTATTGGCCCTGCCTAAGTTAGGTCCCCCTGGAAATTCTGAACTACATGTTAGTGCAAAGTACACGGGAAACTGTCGTACCAGATAGCGCGTTAAGCAGAGCTAGTATTTTCCAGCTCTAGCTCGACCAGTCAACAGAAGCACTCATAGCCTCATGTTTACATCCTCGGAGTGGTATAGTTTATTTTAAGTCAATGTGGAATATTATTTAAAATTATCTAATTTCTTTGATCCTTCCTGAACGTTTTAACAACTGTCTTTGACTAAATTTTAACATTTGTTTTGGTTGGCCTTCAACAACATAATTCAGTTTTTTTGATATATAGAAGATATTACTCGGTGGCGCGAAGATATGAATTTTATTTTCGATTGGTGAAAACAATAAAATGTTCTTTTTGTCACGAGAAAATAAATTTCATATCTTCAAGCCACCGTGTAATGTTCGTTTTATTATATGGATGGGAAAATTTTGTTATCTTCATATCTTCACTGAGTGAAAATATCGAAGATACAAATGTTTTAGTTTCCGATAAAAACACTATTATCCATGTAATAAAGAGCTGTATCTTATGGTAAAAACAATTAGCTTGAAAGATATGTTTTCTCCCCCCAAAAATCGCCCTCTAATTTTCTTTATTATATTACAGATTCTACGAGGTGAATCCCGAGTTCTCATTGGCTACCCGAGCGAGCAACATGGGCCTATCTTGCCCGCTCGGGATTTCCCGCATTGGCTGTCCGGCGAAACAAACCAAGCTAAAATGGCCGAGATTGGCCGCGTTCTTTTAAGCGTTTTTATTGACCGAGACATAGTTAAGTCAATAGCATCGCAAATAAGAAATTGGCCAATATGAAGCCAACTTGACCTCAAGCTTGGCCAATAACGCATATACATTTTTTCGTCTTGTTTTTTTACCTGCCAATAGTAAATGATAAATTGTCTCCTCAGATTGACGCTGTACGCATACTTGATTACATAAGAATCACCACTGAAGAATATTCCATATAGATTGGGCTCCCACAGGACTAAGTTATGGTCGTCAACGCGCCAGATCTGGAGACAGATAAAAACATAATATTTCTATTTAACATAAAGCCACTGTCGGTTCATCGCTGGAGCGTATGCATGTGAGTATCTGTGGTCATCTGTGGCTGAGGAATCAAACAGCGTGCTCGGAGACCTTTCCTTTACTTTCAGAATATTGCCTTTGTCTTAACTGAACTAGCAGAGGAATAAGCCAGTCCCTTGTTGTGCAATATCATGATCAAAATGTAGTAAGGGCATGTTAAAGCCACATTTATGCGCACTGAGGCGACAGTGGTAGAAGGGATAAAACCCTATTGCTACCAAAAAAAAATAATAATAAAAATGGAGCTCAAAAGCCAGCAGCCATGGACAGCTGTTTCGGCCTTGTTAGGCCTCATCAGCATGGCACAGCTAACAGATGAGCTCTGGGCTCCCACATGATGAATGTGTGGCATATATGTTGCTTTAACATACCGTTACTACATTTTGTCGCTGTCACTTTAAGCCACATCCCACAACCCCACCTTATTGTGCAACCCTACCTATCCTCAAACCGTTCTTTCGACCAGTTTCCATTGCAGTAGCAGTATAGGTTATCACATGATTTCGCGCGCAATATTGAACGATAAAGCGTAATAAAACGAGAACCACTACGTGGAACTTACCGGGGCCCAGTGGGACACGGGATTGCATAGATATAGTTAAACTCTCGCACCTCTCACGATGGAAGGTTCACTCAATGTAGATAGCTTTGATAAGTCGCTCTTATTCTCGATAAGTTTCACGATGGAAGGTTCACTCTTAAGTGATTGCTCGTAAATTTGTCTCTCCAAATATTCACTCTTAAATTTTCGCTCATAAACTACTGCATCGTAAAGGCTGGGGAACAAAAAGCTGTAATCTTTCTCTTGACTGTCCTCCATGCCTCGTGCTTTTCAAAATGGCGGATAAGATTTCAATGAGCCAGCGAGCAAAAGTAACGAGCTAGCGATAAATCTCAGTCAGCGATATATCCCTAACAATGTAACGTTGAAAAACGACAGAAACCGTCTGCATTTTATGACCGGTGCCAGCCTTCGGCTGGGCCCCGGTAATTACAAGAGAAAACTTGTTATTACCTGTAAATAATATGCATGAAAAAAAAATTAACATAGAGAATCAAAAAACTTAAAGCCAGGAAATGTTGACAGCCCGCGCTTTTCTGTTCTGAAGTTCATTCAACTGTTTCACTGATTACGTTTGTCAGATTCAAATTGAAATATCAATTACTTTATTATTGTTTCTGTCACCTAAGAGTGTTAGAAGTGCAACATAGGGAAAAAATAAATTGCAAGGGATACCTCTACTTTACCGGTCCCATCGTCTGGGAGAATTTCCTTTTTATGTTTCGGTCTTTCTCGATCATGAAGTTGACTGGCATCAAACTTTCCGTCGCTTTGTTTACCTGTGGAATTAATTTAAAAAGTATTATCCAGCATTATTTCGCTCTAGGAGAGCACTCTTATACCTATGGTAGTTTGTTGACAGATTCCTTTAAGAAACGAGTTTTTTATTCATTCTGCAAGCTTCAATCCGTCGGATTAATACTGTTGCCCTTCTGTGAACCAAATGCTTGTTGTTTACGAAGCTCACTAGTTGTCCTACTATTCTATTTTTCTATTTTTACTGCAAAATGGTCAACAGAGTTCAGTTAGAAAGTAAATGATAAAAACTAAGGTTTCAAGTAGCAAACATACTTCGTGATCCTTGTCTAAACACTTTCCCCAGTCCAACTTGTTCCCCTCCGTCTGTCCAACCAGAGAAGAACTGTTTGAAGATGGGAGTCTCCCCACCCTCCACCACACGGGTGACCTGTGTCCACTGTGGATATCCTTTCTTGCTGATGAAATCCTTTTAGAGAAAAAGGAAAGCAAACTCAATCGATGATGCCTCTGTACGAGGACATTGATCGATGAATATTCACAACGGAGGCGTTAAAGCACAACCCATGATCTTAAAAACAAAGCACTTAAGACTTCTTAATTTTAATTAAAAAGATGTCTCTTCGTAAGTCCTCGAATAGCAATCAAGACTTAAGCAGTTTTTGCCTTCGGGAAAGTGATGGTTATTCTACGGAAGATTAAAAACACAAAAATGTTAATTATAAAAATGCTTCCAATCTCCACCTTGCAATCTTTTTAACTCAGAACGAATTTCAAATTTGTGCGTTTCTTTACTTTACGTACTGCAAATCTTAACCAATCTTTCCTTTTATTTTTATTTATTTTATTTTACTTATTCACATATTTTCTTTTACTGTGTTGCGTTCGTTTTCTCATATTTATTCTTGGACCAAATAGAGCTGGACACGTGATGCGGCACGCAACTCAAACGAATAACGCAACAGGCATGGAGAGATCACGTATCACGTAAATATTTCTAATTTCCTTTCTCGTCAAAAACGGCACACTCCAAACAGCAAGAAACGGATAATGGTCATCTGATAGTCTTAACCATTTGCTTCGTGCCTTTAATGTGATACTTAACCACTCCATTACCAATGCTGGCAATAGAGGCGACAGTAAAATCTGCAGCCATCCGACAACGGAGAATTAATTTTAAGCAATCAATGGGTTGGGAAAACTAGAACTCACCATTCCATTTTTCATTCCTCCTTTCTTTTCTTCGTCTGTACACTTCTTTCCAACCCATACAAATATACCGCTACTCCCACAGTCCAGGATAAAACAGTCCTACGATAGACCACAGTTTCAACCTGCCATGACTCGCATATGACCTAAACAATCATTACATCGACGAGGAACCACTGAACGTGTTCTCATAATTACTAAGCATGCTTTTCTTTTTTCCTTAAGAAAGGGAGATGTTGAAGAAATAACGTTCTGAGCCCGCGAAATTTAATGAAGGCGGACCGCATGCGCAGTCGGCGGACTTGCAGACATCGCGCACGTGCAATACTTGTATATTACATACAGTCAAGTGAGGTTCTCGTCTCCAACTTCACCACCTAATCCACAAATTCAAAATAGGTATTATCATAAAAGAACTGCGCAAAATGTGTAAGCGTTGCGGTTCAGAATATTTCCCAATGCGAATTGAGAATTTTAGTGCCTGTTTTTTTTTACCCTTTTTTTTGCTTTCAGAAACTTACGTAAGGATCCAAGTGTTCTTTCTTTAAAGGAATTTCATCAATTGGTGTTATTTCCAGGCTTCCACTGGCATCGGAGACCCTGCAAGAGCAAAAGTAGTTCAACTGTAGTCACAATTGTCTTCTTCTTTTGTTTTATTATTATTATTATTATTATTATTACAAATACTTTCACTACGATACTACCACTACTTACAGTTCAATACCTACACTGTTTGCATTACAGTTAAGAAATAGAAAACATTTTCTGTGTTTCTATCGAGTTATAGAGACACGAGTGGAAGTTCAAGAGAACGAGAAATGCTGTGGGAACACGAGCCGATAGGCGAGTGTTTCCTCAGCTTTTTCGAGTGTTTCTATAGCTAGATAGAAACACAAAGAAAATGTTTTTTATTTCTTTTAGAAAATAGCCTACGACAACTTTTTGTGTTTCTATCGAGTTTTAGTATAAGTCTTCTAGCGTTCTATCACAAATGCCGCGCTCTGATTGGCTATGCTACCCACTATCTATTCTGTGATAGATAGTGAGTAGCGTATCAGTGTGCCCTTGCTAACAAAATGGCGGCCGCTTCTTCACGTTTTCGAAGTGTCCATGAAGAAGTGTGCGTCGTTCCAACTTTTCTGTGAAGTGCGGATTTACATCGACCAACGCCTTCCACCCCTCCTCCCGTCCCCTAACAGAGGCAGTTTTTACAATGTCTTTTTTTTCTTCTAGTGGCGCGCGCGAGGCCTTATGGCTTATACGATACAACACGGAATTTATCCACCATGCTAAAGCGACAAAATTCCCCTGATACTGACCTGTATAATTTCACGCTCGCTTGACTCGTCTTCTCGAAAGCAACGTCATCGCCTCCCTCTGATGCATCTTTAATCTCACCACGTGATCCAAGAGCCTCATAAAAGTTCTTTTCGTCTCGGTGGTCTTTATCTTCATCTAAACGAAAAAATCATCAATGAAGGAACAGTGTTACTGCTGTGACAATGGTCTTAACGGAGTGTACTTAACTGCAAATTCCTTCATTTTCAACAAATGTTTGAGATCAGTGGTGGCTTTCTATTGGTTTTTCGTGAGGGCACCTCTTTCTTTTAAGGATATGATCAGTTTTCGTTATACATTCCAAACTGTAGTATACTAATTGCGCTTTTAATGTTTCTGGTTTAAGTCTCACGCGACCGGAGTTCATGGTTTCAGTAGCATGAAGCACCTGGGAGTATTATTACTCCCCCCTGGATGGGATGCTAGTCCAACGCAGGATCACCCCCAGCATTATATCACCGGTTCCCATTTTTAAAACCTGGGTGGAGAGAGACAGTGTGGAGGTAAGTTTCTTTTCCAAGGAAACAACACAGTATCATCAATAGGGCTCCATCTCCGGAGCTCCTACTCGAAATTTCTACACGCCACAGTTTCTCCACACCGATAACGGAATAGTTAACAGATAACAAAATCCATCTCAAATTAGAGCTAAACAAGCACAAAGACAGTGATGCCGTTAAAATATATCTTACCTATAATAACGAGTTTTGCTTTTCCTCCTCTTTCCTCATCTCTTATGCGTCGAGCCACTTCGATTCCCTAACATCAATGTAGTTTTCAGCACATGCACCAACATGTTAAAATTTTTTGTTTATCTTATTCTCCAAACAATTACTGATGGCAAGAACATAGAAGCGGTTTTCAATGCATTGCGAATAATAATTCATGATTGCATAACCAATCAGAGATAAAACTAAAGCATAACTTTTTGAGCCCGCGAACGTTTTCCCACCCTTGAACCTGGGTAGGTACGTGGTGTAAGCATCGTGTATGGCTATGGAGAGCAATGTATGCCATATATTCACTAACGGGGAACCACTATATGATGCTTACACCACGTACCTACCTGAACCTGACGTTTGGTGTGTCTTCTTTGAATTCCGATTGGTTCATTAGGTTCTCAGCACTCGAGGAGTCTGCTGTGATTGGACAAGGTAATTACTTTAGTTTTGTTTTTAGTAAAGTCTAACTGGCTTCTTATAATGGCAACGTGTGAGTCCAGCTACCATGAAACTGCTATAGAGCGTTTTCACATGACGTCACAGCAACCATATTGGTGTTCCAAAACAATGAAACAGCGGCCATGTTGGTGTTCCAAACTAATCCTCTGGGAGTTGAACTCTTTTCTTATGTAAAAAGTTTTTTTTGTTCCAAAAAATTTGCATGGCTGCTGGCCACGTGAGTGAAAACGCTCTATAGGTAAGCGCGGGCCAAGTAAGTTCACGGTATGAGAGTTTCAACCTACAAGTATGCCCGTCCCTTTGGGTGTGGATAAGGCAAGAAAAAGAAATTTGTACCTTCATACGCTCGGTTCGGCTGCACTGAGAACCATTCCAACAATGAATGGTCATTCCTTCATCCAGAATAAACACATCTCCTTTGTTAAGTGAGGTGTAATGAAGCTCCACCTACAATAAAAATTCAACTTTAGCTTCAAGATTTTGAGTCTCAGTAGATTTGCGTAAAACATAACAGATTATAACATATTCATTCCGTTAGATGCAAGAAAGTGTTCAAATGAAAAAACAACCTCCAACTTATTTGCAATATTTGAATCAATTCCTTCCAAAAAAAAATTGATCAGAGACTAAGTATGAACAGCACCACTTGAGACATTTCCGTTAATTTCTAGTGATCTAAAACAATAAATATAACGACTGGGAATAATAACGCTAAGCATTTTGTATAGGTAATCACATGATTTCGAGTGCAATTTGGGATAAATCAGCACGAGTAAATTTTTCAAAGGCTACCCAAATTGCACGAGCCCGTCGGGCGAGTGCAATTTGTAGTCTTTGAAAAATTTACGAGTGCTGATTTATCCCAAATTGCACGAGACAAATCATGTGATTACTTGTTAATAATATACATGCAAAAATTTAATTTCAACTTTCTGCACTCAATTTCAACTTTTTGTACTCAATTTCAATTTTCTGCACTGTTTGGAATTAATTGACGTGCTCTCAGCCAATGCGCATGCTGAAATATTTGCATGTCTATTATTACAGCTATAAACGTCTGTATTTCAATCCTTAAATAATGACCTGTTGCTTATGCAATGAGTGTCAGAGCAGCACAATGTTTTCCCTTGAACTATCCTCTTAATAGATACCTGAGAAACTATGAAGTCTTGGTCTCTCTTTAAAGCTCATTGAAGGCTTGAACACTTGATGTTCAAGCTCACATTCACAATTACTATCAATATAACCGTAACGATCACAATCACGAATCCGATAACGATAAGGATAACAATAACGATCGTACCCACGATCACAACTAACCTGCGAAACGCGGACGTTTCGTTTTCCTTTGACATGAAAGAGTCTCTTCTCGTAAACCCCTCGTTGTACCTTTCTGAAGCCTGATTCGATGCCACCCTCTAAGTACCTGTCAATTAATTCAACTGAAGTTAACCAGTGAAAACATGTTTTTAACGACATATGGATATGGGACGGCGAACAGGTAAATTTAAACGTGAATGTAGCAAGTGAAATGGTGAAGATGATGCCTCCTGTATATATACAAATTGAATTTTTGGCATATAACAGGCAAAATCTGGAAAAAAAGTCTGAGTTCTCCAATATTAGTTAAATCTTGAACCATATTTTCCGGGACTTGATTGAAAATACATCTTTCACTCATTGTCAGGTTCAAGGAATACCATCTTCATCACTGATTTTAGAACCTATTCAAAACGAAATTCAAAACTAGCATTGCGCAGGATGTTTGTCCCGTGAAATGAGTTTAATGACCTTAAATTACTCTTGTGAGTCTCTTATAGCTCATTAGTAAAGTGCCCGAACTAGGGCCGAGCTCAATGGTAAGTGCACGAACTAGGGCCGAGCTCAGTGGTAAAGTGCCCGAACTAGAGCCGAGCTCAGTGGTAAAGTGCCCGAATTGAAGTAGGGCCGAGCTCAGTGGTAAAGTGCCCGAACTAGGACTAAGCTCAGTGGTAAAGTGCCCGAACTAGGGCCGAGATCAGTGGCAAAGTGCCCGAACTAGGGCCGAGCTCAGTGGTAAAGTGCCCCAACTAGGGTCGCTCCTTTTCCCAAGTTTGGCTGTGCCAGATCTTCCAAAAAGAAACATAACAACAACGAGAAAGTTTTAAGACTTTAAACTTGTAACCGGCGTTCAAATCTGCCTTTCCAGATTCAATATTTCTCAAGGAAGCTTATTTGGAAACTACTTTCCCCAAGTCTTTGAGCTTGTTGATACTGTCCTGCTTCCATGGTGAACCGTTAACAACGTGTATTTGCAGCAACAACGCGTCCGCCATGTTCTGAGCAGAGGCGCGTGTACGTCATACTACTTAAGCTGATGCAAATGAATATATGAAAGACCATATATTTGAACTGCGTAGCACTGCGCCGGTATCGCAGAGGTCATGGGTTCGAATCCCGTTCAGGCCTGAGTTTTTTTCAGGCTTTAATTTCACTGCTGCTTAAGTTGTATGCATAACTGTGATGATCCGGAGGGTCATGTGATCAAGCAATGGTGATGGACGCGTAAGAATCCGCTCCGTTAAGGTTTGGCCTCTTTTTCCATCGAAAATGCCTGATAAAGCCAACAAACGAGCAAGAGAAGGTAGTTCTAGCTCTACAAAGTCAGATGAGGCACACTCCGACATTACGTTAAAATCTATAATGGAGAAATTGTCATTTCTTTTTGTCAGAAAGAGTCATTAGATTCGAACTTTGCCGAAGCCATGAGTGAAATCAATAATTTACGAGCAGATGTAAATGCCCGGCTTTCGATCTTAAAGAGCACCACAGACGATTTAAAAACATCCTTGGATGCTGCCTGGGTAGAAATAGAAACCTTAAAACAACAGGATGAGCAAAATAGGCTTCAGTTAGCTGAATTTATGAAGGAGAATGCACAACTCCAAGCTGAAATGTCTGCTACCAAAGCGAGAGTGATAAAGCTAGATAATTATACTAGAAGAGAAAACATACGGCTTCTCAATGTCCCCGAAAACCAAGACGAAAATTGCAAGGAAATCTTATGCGGGTTGATGGCCGCGGTCAAAATGGAAGGTGCGAACAAAGTTGAATTCCATGCAGTTCACCGTATTGGAAAACAAAGAGATGATGGAAAGCCTCGCCCAATTATTGCACGGTTTGTCAACCGCGAAACCAGAAATGACCTTTGGCATCGACGAAAGGGTCTTGCTAACTCTCCAAATCACCAACATGTCATCCTGGTACCCGACTATGCTTACGAGACTGCGAAGGAGCAAAAGAAACTGTCAATTGCTTTACGAAACGCCAGAAGGATGAACCTTTCCCCAGCATATATCAAGAATGGACGGATCTTTGTTCAGGGAAATTCATTTTCTGCGGACAATATTCCGGAGTGCTTTCAGAGTGATAAAGCTGTTTCAATGGACACATAAATATCCTTTACACTTATAGTAACTTCAGTGCTACCCATGAGTGTTACAATTTAAGTTATTTACGCTTTTTAACTATAGCCAACCTATTGCCGATGACAACCTATTGCTGATAGATATATCTTATGTGCCCTAAGTATGTTATTTTAACTGTCCTGTATCTTTGTTTATATTCTGTGTTGCTAAATTATTTTGATATTTTATTTTGTGATGTTTCTCTTTGTGCTCTCTGTCTTTGTTCTCTTTGTTGTGTTTTTTTGTTTGATATTACGAGGTCGCCACGCCAGGTCCATCTCCAGCTTTTTGAATCATGTCTTTCAATTCGTCAAACTTTTCCAAAGTAGATAATCTAGTGATATGTTCCTTGAATGTCAGGGGACTATCGAGCGAGGCTAAGAGAAGAGAAACTTTTAATTGGTTAAGGTATAAAAAATACTCTGTTTATTTTTTGCAAGAAGTGCACAGTTCAAAAGAAACAGAAAATCTATGGTTAGCTGAATGGGGGTATAGAGGTCTGTTCAGCAGCCTCTCAAGTTCCAGAGCTGGTACGTGTTTCCATCTTGTTTAGTAACAATTTTTCTTTTGAGATACTAAAGTACTTTTCAGACCCTGACGGAAGATTCATTACAGTTGATATCAAAACAGAAGACAAAACTATAACCCTACAAAATATTTATGCGCCAAATAATGATGATCCGAACTTCTTTCAAAGTGCCTTTAATAACCTTTCCACTTTTGAATGTGAACATTTGGTCTTAGGAGGAGACTTTAATCTAGTACAAAATATTCAAAAAGATAAGAAAGGAGGAAATTTTACCACTCATTTTAAATTATTAGAAGTAATTGAAATGTTCAAAGAAAATATGAATTTGACGGACATTTGGCGTGATCTTCATCCGGACTCTCAGCGTTTCACGTGGAGAAGAAATAAACCAGAAATTCACTGTAGATTAGACTTTTTTTTGATTAGTTCAAGCTTATCTACCGATGCACTTGAGACGGATATTCTACCGGGCTTTAAAACTGATCACTCTCTTATTAAAATGTCTCTTGGCACTAAAACAAACCCGAGAGGACCAGGTTTCTGGAAGTTGAACTGCCACTTTCTAAAGGATCTTGAATATATTAATCTTATCAAAGAAATCATAAATGTAGTGTCAAATGATTACAAAGAAGACGAGTCAGTAGACGCGGTGCTTTTATGGGATGTGATGAAAATGCAAATAAGAGCAGCTTCGATTAAATATGCAAAACAACAAAAGGCAAAGCAAAACTGTACTGTGAAGGCTCTAGAGACTGAGATTTTAATGCTTGAATGTAAACTTGAAAATGACCTTTCCGAAGTTGAGAAGCGTGAAATCCGCATGAAACTAGAGATTAAGAAACAAAGCTTAGAACAATGGATCAAATACAAAACCCAGGGTTCGATTATCAGGTCCAGAATGCGTTGGTACAATGAAGGTGAGAAAAATACAAAGTATTTTTTTGAGTTGGAGAAAAGGCATTTTAATAGTAAAACAATAAGAAATCTGAAAATCGATGACAACATCATTTTAAACACAGATGAAGAAATCTTAAATGAAGCGAAACGCTTTTATCAAGCACTGTACGCGTCAAAAAATAGCTCTTTTCAAAACGTTTCTGGCGAAGACCTTTTTTTCCAAAAAGAGAACCATTGTACAATAAGTGATGATGAAAGAAAACTTTGTGAAGGTCTGCTAACGGCTGCTGAATGTCTGGAAAGCTTAAAAACTACGGAATCAAACAAAACACCTGGAACGGACGGAATTCCAGTTGAATTTTATAAAGTCTTTTGGAATGACATTAAGCCCTTATTTCTCTCTGCTATTAATGCTTCCCATGCTAAAGGCCTTCTCTCCATATCACAAAGGAGAGGATTATTAACTTTGATTCCAAAGAAAGATAAATCTCTATGTTACATAAAAAACTGGAGACCCATCTCGCTTTTAAATTGTGATTATAAAATCGCAGCAAAATCAATCGCTAACAGAATCAAAAGAACTTTGCCTTCGGTGATTGACAGTGATCAAACAGGCTTCCAAAAAAACAGGTTTATTGGCGAAAATATAACGCTGTTAAATAGCATTTTAGGCTATACAGATATCGAAAAAATTCCAGGACTTCTCCTTTTCATTGATTTTGAAAAAGCTTTTGACACTCTTGAATGGTCGTTTATTGAAAAGACTTTAAAATATTATAACTTTGGAGATTCTCTTGTACACTGGATAAAGCTCTTTTATACTGACATTAGCAGCAGTATACAAAACAATGGCTGGTCTTCAGATTTCTTTCTTTTGGGGAGAGGTGTGCGTCAAGGCTGTCCCCTGTCCCCTTACCTGTTTATTTTATGTGCTGAAATCCTGGGGGCAGCAGTAAGACGAGATAAATTAATTCGTGGTATTCAAATTTTGGGCAATGAATGCAAAATAAGCCAGTATGCTGATGACACCACGCTCATATTGGACGGTACAAAGTCCTCAATAGAAAGATCCTTCTGGCTACTTAATATCTTTGCTAAATTCTTAGGCCTAAAAGTCAACTACGAGAAGACTGAGGCACTCTGGATTGGATCTTTCAAAAACCGAACAGATAAACTAGAAATAAATCAAAACATCAACTGGAGTTCTCGGAAGGTCAAAGCTCTCGGAGTATGGTTTTCGATTAGCAAGGAAGAAGCTGTCATGCTAAATTACCAGGAAAAGAAGGAGAAAATCTCTAAAATCTTAGGTTGCTGGCAGCTCAAAAGATTAACTCTGCTCGGGAAAGTTACGGTTATTAAAAGCTTAGCTGCATCTCAGCTTGTTTATGTCATGTCATCTTTGCCATCTTCGCAGTCTCATCTGAAAGAAATACATCAACTTCTGTACAGTTTTCTGTGGGATGGGAGAGGGGATAAAATTAAAACTGAGAAGTGTGATGTTAAACGAATATAAAGATGGTGGATTAAAAATGTTAGACATTCAATCCTTCAATCAAGCTCTGAAAACCAAATGGGTAAAGAAGTATCTTGATGATAACAATCAAGCAAAATGGAAATTATGTTTTGAATATTTCATTAAACAACATGATGGTAAATTACTTCTGACTGGTAATTTGAAGCAAGCTGATGTAGCTGGTTTAAACATTCAGGACTCTTTTACTAACGAAGTAATCGAATTCTGGTTTAATTTAATCTATGAAGAAAACCCATCACATTTCGCTAATGTGCCAGTTTGGTACAACTCTCTTATAAGAATTGAAAACCAGCCAATCTCTTATTATGATTGGTCTCGTGCGGGAGTTAATCAGGTCAAAGACTTGCTAGATCAAAAGTCTGAATTTTTAACGTATAAAGATTTTAAAACTCGCTACAAAGTTAATACCACTTTTTTAAGGTACTATGGTGTAGTTTCCGCTCTGACAAAATTAAAAAAGTCTTTTCAACACCAGACTACGATGAAATCTGAAGACCAACTTACTCGTAGTCAAAAGTTACTATCGTCCTCAAACTTTTGCAAGGAGGCGTATAAGTTAATTGTCAAAGGAATTACTTCATCACCTGATAAAAGCCAAAGCAAATGGATAGCTGACTGCGAAAATTACAAAAACTTTATAGAATGGGATAAGTCATACATTTTGCCTTTCTACTGCACGAAAGAAACCAAACTTCGGAATTTCCAATTTAAGTTTTTGCACAGAAGAATTGCAAAAAATGATTATCTCTATAAAATAGGTATCTCCTCAACAGATATATGTACATTCTGTGAACAAAAAAAGGAAAGCTTGATTCATCTCTTCTGGGACTGTGATTTCGTTCAAACGTTTTGGCAAAATATCCAACACTGGTTGATACAGCACCAGATAAAGTCACAGAACGTTTCTTTGTCCTTACCAATCTGCTTGGGACTAGTTGATAGTACAGAGGATATACTTCTACACCATGCACTTCTCATTGGCAGATATCATATTTATTTATCGAGAATAAAGAATACCCTCCCGAACTTACAAGTATTTTCACAAACTTTGCTTAAGTATCAGGAAATTGAAAAATGTTATGCTTATAAGACAAACACTGTTAAGAAATACAATACAAAATGGAGTCTATTCCAATGAACTATGACTTCAATCCTTTTCATTTTTTTTTTTAGCAGTTCCCCTTTTACCATTCAAATTTCTTTCTAATTTTACTCTTATTTTTTCAATTCTTATAACTGGACTGGCGGCCTCCTGAGTAGGTTTAAAAGTTTTAGTAGTTTTTGTGTTTTTTTTTTAGTGTCCTTGTTCCTTTTCTTTTTTCTCTGTTGTTTCTTATTTGTGGAAATACTGGCTTTTTTTTATTTTTTCTGTGAGTTCTTCAGTCTATTGCTGTAGTATAGTAGTTTTGATATGATTTTTCACTTAGCCTTCAATCTGTTTTGTTCTTTTGTTTTTCATGTTTTAAACTATTGTAACCGTTTGTAAATAACCATAATAAAAGAAAGAAAAAAAAAATACTACTGCAGCTTTTATACCAATATTTATTGCTTTTTCAACTTATAAAGTACGCTACATTGTCTTACTCCAAGCATGGCCATTTTCACTACTTGCTATCTATCAAAGATTATAGTTCACCTCCAAATTTTCTCTGATTATTATTGGTTTAAATTGATCACGTGATGCGATAGTGTTCATCCACGGAGAGACACTATCGGCTCATTAAGTGCCCCCCAGAGGAAAATACCCAGATGCATGGATACATAGTACTTTTGATAAAAATTTCAATAAGTATGGCTATTCACTTCACCAAGGTCAGCGAAGACATATCCGTCTTTGTCAGTAAGGTTATAGCCCCCAAAAAAGACAAGATATGCATAAATAAACATTTGATTTGATCCGCAAAAAAAAAAAAAAAAAAAAAAAAACTGTGATGATCCGCAATTAATGTCACTACTTAAGCTAGTTTGATTGGTTAATTAGGTTTCTATTGATTTCCAAGTATGGTGCTTGGTAGATTGAATGTAAACAAGCTGTGGTTTAAGACATTCAGAGACACTTACACGTTTCAAGTCTTATGGGTTTCTCAAACAACCTACTAAAGAAGATCTACAATCTATCTTCGTGTAAACCGCTTTTTGAAAACAGACGACGAGATAGTTTCCTCTTCAAATTACCTTATTCCTTTAGGAAAATAGGACAGAAACTTTCGAGATTCGTGATCTTGAACCTGGAAAAACAGGAGATAGTGATCACGTAAGATAAAAAAAATTTTCAAAAGAATTCCTTTCCCCACTCCCTCACGCTTCGCCCTCGAACCCCACGCACTCGAAATTGCCTCTTCCTAACTCCTTTGAACGCTTCTTACGCATGGTACTTTCACCTAAGAGTTTTTCCAGCTATTTTCAGCAAACAAAGGCCTTTAATAGGGAATCCATCAGGAAATTGAGTTTTCAGTGGACAAAAACCTCGTGCCAGAATGATTTAAACAATCTTGCATTGTTTTTTACATTTCTCAAGGGCTATAGATGTTATCTGTAATAATACCAAATTTTCATAATTTTACCTGTGTTTTCACAGTAGTAGTGAAACTTGACATTAATTTTCTCGGACCTCCATGAGAAATTGTCTTTGATTACAGGTAACTCATCATATCTACTCATTATTTCTAGAGCCCTTGAAAAGTCTAAAAAAGAAGTAGATAAGGTTTTTGTCCACAGAAAATTGAAATTACGCAATTTCCTGATGGTTTCCCTCTTAATTTGTTAATGAATAGTAACATAGAATGAATCATATTACTGGAGGATTTTCTTTGTATAGACTTTAGTCTAGCCCCCCTTTTCAATGATAAGGTGCCTATCGGCATAGGAACACGGTAGGTAAAGCTCATAAACGAGTCACCTCTCTGTACTGAACGGGTCCGCCTCCGAGATGATCATCCAGTTCCACTGTTTTGTAGGCAGCCACCCCAGCCTCATCCTGAAAATTAATTAGGTTGCTTACGCATTACCTTTTGCTGACCGCCGACCAGTTAGCTCAGTTGGTAGAGCACTGGACTACCGTGCGAGAGGTCACGGGTTCAAAATCCCGGCCGCACCAACACTCATGGTCTTAAAATAATTGAGTAGAAAGTGCTGCCTTTGTAATGATCTGCAAATGGCTAGACTTTCTAGTCTTCCCGGATAAGGACGATAAACCGTAGGTCCCGTCTCTCAACTCTATCTGTAACGTGGGACATAAAAGAACCCATGGCACTGTTCGAAAAGAGTAGGGCGTGTTCCCGGTGTCATGGTCTATTGGACTGATTGTAATGCGCATATGATTATTTATATAGAATATGCGCCATAGAAATGGAGTATATTATTATTATTATTATTATTATTATTATTATTATTATTATTATTATTATTATCTTAATATGTTTGGAATACTTCTACTCATAAGGGTGAGATATGAGTGGATTGTACCAATGAAAAACTAACTAAGCAACTGTTTTATCCAATGGTTGAAACCGTGCAACGTTGTGAAAAGTTGCTGAGGAATACCATAATTTGGAAGTGTTTGTTTCTCTATACGGTACCGCTGTTTCCTATACTATGCAATGTGGTTTTAACTTTTTCATCTGTTGATCAAACTATACAGTTTGACCATTCTGAAAGCCACTGGAAAGTTCTGTACTGAGGCACAGTCTGCCATTGCTATATATTGCAGTTGTACATTTTTCATTTGTAGAACAAACCATGCAGGGAGACCATTCTCTTTGACGCCTACTAAACAGCAATGTTCATGAATTATCTAAAGGAATTAGATTCTTATGAGACTAGAGTCATTCTTCGGTGGGAAATTGAAGAACAAAAAGTAAGTTGGGCCACAGCAAAGTAAAAGTGAAGATGACAATTCGAGCGAATTCGAACGAAACTCTGACACCCTCAACATCATCCCCATTCGAGTCTACTCAAACTTACGTACATACATACATACATACATACATACATACATACGTAATGTTTATTCCACGTCCTCAAGGGACCTTTCAGTAAAATATGTAACAAACAATAAATACAATAAAACTAATTCTATATGAATAATATTTGAAATGCACTAAGAAATTCGCTAAAAAATTGGAGAACTTAAAGTATTCCGTCCTAGACAAATTTAGTTAGCTATCCATTTAGAGTCTTTTCCTCATCAAGGTCTTAAAATGAGCTAACGATTGTCTTAACTTAATATTTTGAGGCAGACTTCTCTGATGGGCGATACAAACCATTCAGCTGATGCGCGCAGAGATCACTGTCCAACTCACCTGTGAAGTTTCTTTTCCAAGCCAGAAATGAATGTCCCATTCCAAGTGAGTCTCCACCTTTCTCGTCTAAACCGAGCATAACAGGGTAGAAATTTGCATTTCATGTTAATGAGGGTTAGACGCACTTTAAAAAGAGCTGCAGCTGCTATTTTTGCTAAGTGAGTCAAATCTTTTTAAAAACGAGAAGCTTTAATTATTAATTTGTGACGTCAATTAAGCCCCATGAATTTGTTTGCGTCCCTTCCTGAATGACAGGCTTCGTTTCGTAGGGCCGAAAACTAATGGTCAGTCCATCAACTTTTAATTTTTCACAATGGCTCTGATAATTGTTTGCCAAACGAGTGGCCAAACGTCGGGGCATAATGCTAGAGAATCGTCTATAAACTGAATGCCTTGACACACAGAACAAGCGGTCACAGGGCATCAGTCTCGCTACCAGAGGCTGCGATCTTTTTGGTCAGCGATGAGAAAGGGTCGCGCCCTTTGGGGAGGAGAATACATCACACGAGACAGTTAGGTTCGTGAGATTATGCCCATAACCTACCGATAGACAGATGTACGAGTCCCCAGAGTAAAACGTCCCATATGTCTTGACATCTTGAGGAACAACCTTCAGTTTCTGTGGAAGTAAAGCAAGTGAAATTCAAGTACAGTCAAAGGTTTCGAGTGGTAGGTACGTGGTGTAAGCATCGTGTATGGCTATGGAGAGCAATGTATGCCATATATTCACTAACGGGGAACCACTATATGATGCTTACACCACGTACCTACCTTTCGAGTGGTCGCTGTGCAAGTTACTTATCGTATAACCAGGGTCAGTTGGGTGGGGCAAGGTGGCATCAATCAACACGTCCCACCTGTATCTTGCACCTATCACTGAATGCCGTATCTCTTTGTAAAAATGTTGACTTTTTTAGCAAGGATTTCCGGGACGTTAGTGGATTCCTGGAGAACAGGGTGGTTTCCATAACAGTATGAGACGATGAAAAGGAAGAACCACGAACATTTGCGTGTTGTTGAACAATGCGCACATTAGAGCCTTGCCAAGTTTTTTGACCAAATTGATACTTCTCTAACCTAACAGCCAAAAGTTGGGGAATTTAAGATACCATAGAAAAATGAAATGTACTGAATGTATTAGCCATTACCTGATTGTTGATCTTAAATTAAAAAGCACCCTTTTTGTTTAGGGCTTGCGGTAATCATTAAATTAACATGATGCTCTAGTTTTCATGTTATATCTCACAAAACCGTTTCTTAGGTTCTTGACAGTCTTCTGAATTAGGGAAGTCACTCTTGAAATTGTCGCATACACAGCTCGTGCTGACTGAGAACACCCATCGAAAGGGTGACGGACTATATATGCGGGTACAGTATTGAACCAGGGTTTTCAACAGTTTTGTAAAGTAGCGGTCATTTTTTTGAAAGCACAGGACGTGACAGTTATTGGCTCCGAAAAACCCTCAAATATTGGTCTCAAAGTACTGGACATGGAATGGAAAATGACAGGACGAAACGTTCAGCCTCTGGTCTCGAACGAAAACGCTGATTGAACTCGGCCCCCAAGGCCTACGGCAATTACCTTTCAGCCCTCATGAGTACAGCTACTTACAATTTCAGGAATTACTCTTCCCTGTTAGCCATAACAAAGATCTAACCCAGCAGTTTTGAAAACATAATCATAGCCGAACATGGCCGAAAACTTTTTTACATAGGCTCGAGTTCAAACATTTGAGGTGCGGTTGCCAAAAGATTCATTCGGGAAAAAAAAAATTAAAACCTACTGACGTAAGCCGAATACATGCGCCAAAAAGTATCAAGTTATAAACAAAAAAAATCGGAAGCTGCTTTCTAGTATCTTCCATCGCAAATAATACTTATACTTCTATGAGTCTCATTTGAACAATCCGGACTCGATATGACCAAAAACTGCGATTTTCATGAAAACAACTAAAAACGTTGCATTTTAAAACTGAACTCTTTAGTCGATTTGGCCTTAAAGCAGTAAACGTAATTTTTATCTAAGTCAGTGGCATATAGTTTTTTGTCAGCTTTCAATAAAGCATTTCTATTTCTTATTCATTTCCCGCCTTTCAGCTAATAATTGCACCTAACTGACGTTAAATCTTGTTTTCCTCCCTTCAGCTTTACGTAAACTTGAATATTTATTAAAAAGCGTCATACTCCTGTTTCGATGAGATGAAGCTAATACTGCACTCTTTAATAAATTGAGCAGTAATTATGCTAATGTGAAAAAAAAACATTTAGAAATTTTTTCCAGCCTCGTATCACGCAGAGAAAAAGAAAGATATTTACCCTGACACAGACACATAAACAAAGATCTATAACGATTCTTCGACTATAGAAATTGCAGCACCCAAATGTGTTGATTTCATCTCACCATATTTCTTATCTAGTTATTGATTTGAACTCGAGTTGTTTCTTAATGCTGTTAGGTGAAATTAATATTTGGTATTGCACGATCATTGGGTCTTAATTTTGTGATGGACGCAATAAATATTTTAAACAAATGACAGCTCGTACGAGCCCACATAGCAACTGACGCGGTATAAACAAACGCTGAAAACGATATAGTAAACGAAAAAAATAACATAAATCCGGCACCTGTTATCGCATAATGCAGCGCTAACATCTGCTTAACACTGAAGATGACAAGAACCTGTTAAATTTTAGTACGTAACCAAGTTTTGATAGGTGTTTTGAGTTTTTGGTGTAGCTTAGTCTGCCCCCGCGGTATCGAAACCACCTTGAGCTACACAGTGATGCAAAACAGCCTTTCCTTGTTGCACAAATCAAACCGTGCTTTGTCCGCGAATGAAACCACTCTGTACCCTGATCGTTTGATGAAAAAATATCACCGTTACAAATCTTCGAGTCACTCATCCTCGCTGCAACTGCAAGTACGAGTTACTTCACAGAAACGGTCAACAATTGCATTACAAGGCTGGTGTGGAGGAGTGTTAAAGCCCAATTTCCGGTTAATAACTGTCTAATTGTAAGTTGTTTTTACATGAATGACTGTGAAAAATTAAGCAATAAAATCGCTTGTTTCACTCCTGTTGTTAGTCAAACATACAGTTTCACTACCTCAATTCTCCATATTTCCATGCCTGGTTTCTTTCCAGCTTCCAGAAATGCGTCGTCGACTCCCATTGGTAAAAAACAAACGAATCGAACAAAATAATGAAAATAAAAGCCAGTAAAAACGGAAAGTGCCGAAGTCGATTGGTTAAAAACAATACGCGTCTTGGGCCGAAAATAACGAGACGAATACAGGAGCGAATTTGGACTGATCAATTTTCTACAATGTGCGTCGTCCAAGCGACGAGTTGTGATATCGGGACCGTTTAGGCAGATATTTTAATAGCTGTGTTATTGCAAAAAGCGACAGATTTAATAATGGAAGTCGGGAAGGTTTCTTATTGGAGGCGAGGAGTACACGTGTCAAGATTTTTGGCCGAGCTTAACGCTTTTGTTTTTCCTGCCTGTTCGAACTTTTTTGTATGTACATTTGTTATCTTGTGCTGAAACTACTTCCGATACGAAAACAGCGAAAATAAAAACACTGTTTCAAATAATGCGATTTACAAAAGAACCAAAAGCGCCTTGAGGGAATCTCGAACCAGCGTAGCCCAAGGTTGTGCAAAGGAGAGTTTTTTTCTGCATGGTTTTATAAAACGGAATATTCATGAGTGTAGTTACATCTTTTAAATTGAACATGATACCCGTTGCATGAAAGCACTCTCAAAATAGAAAATTTAAATAACCGTTCGATTGGTCGTAATTAAAGTATCTCATTTTGGAGTCAGCAGGCAGCAATGACTGATTATTCCAGCTGAATTATCATAAAATCCATGAAAGATATTTTTCTTAGTAGTTTCGTTCGTCTTCGTTTGCAAACATCAGTAATCGAAATCTCTTGATTTTTATCGCCAATTCGACAGGATCAAGACGACTGTAAGTCGATTTATTATTAATAAATGATCGCTCCGCTATGTTTTATCTGCACGTTGTGCATACATTGTGTTTACATTTCGTTTCACATCTTTCAGAGAAACGCCAGTTTTGGAACACTAGCCTCTGATCATTCTTAAATGTAAATGGTTATTTTAAAAAGATATAAGTTCAAAGCTAGAATATTTAATCGGTTTTTCTTTTTAATAAAATGTTCACAAGGCTTATCCTAAAAACTGAGTTAATTTGTCCTTCTATAACAACCTCTTGGCGAACAAAATTTTAGTTTATGAGCTCGAGAAAAGGCTGTACTCGCGTAGCGAATATCTGAAGCAATAAGGAATTTTGAGTGAGGTGAGAATGTCTCACCTAATTGAAAAATTCTCGGCCGAACTACGCTGACATGCGCAATAGTGCTGAAACAGTTCATTTCAGTCGTAGATACAGGAGCCCCATTGAGAGACCCAACTCGTCCCTCATTTCCAGGTCCCTTCTATTCAAAGACACCAGCAGACGCGCAAAGGGACGATAGCAACGAACTCTGAAGACGACTCGTGACAGCGACTCGTTGCTGGTATTTAATTTTAGTTCATTTGGTCTCTTAGTCGAACGCGCCCCGATGTTCGAAACATATGATTGGACCGGGGATCCAAGTAACGGCGAGGTGGAGATGTCAAACGCTGACCAAAAACTAATTTGGTTATTATCCATTAAGTCGTAAGATTCATAAAAGACTAAGCCCAATATAACATTTTAATTCTGTTTTTAATTTCCAATGACACAAGTGAGGGTCTCAATGGTGTTAACCGTTAGCCATAAAACGAGTCAAAAATGTAACCGTTAGCCGTAAAAAAAATTGTTAACCGTAAAAAAAATTCTAGCCACGAAAACGTTTCTTTTAATTTCTTTTAATAATGAAAATTAATTATTGACTTTTTAAAAGAATGTAAATTAATTTTCAAATAAATTAACGTTAGTCGTAAAAACAAGAGAAAATGAGGAAAGAGAACATAACCCCGTCTGATATGATAAGGGTACAGAATCTACTTTTAGCGCGGAATCTATTTATATCTTGTTCCATGGCTGCACGGTTTCCACATTGCGCATTGAAATTACAACCACGTGATGAGAAGGACATCAGCCATTCTGTCTCCTTAATTATTATAGTAAGAGAGCCCAGTATGGAAGATGCGTTCTCTTTGGCGATGGACAAAACACTGACCCCCAGTCCATGGGCTACAGAAATGGACTACCCAAAACCATTGCTCCAGTATAATTACTGATTCAAAATGGCGGCTATAGGACGAATTACGCCATTTTGAATAATTATACTGGCAGTATCTGTGGAAGTATCTACGTCATCATCTACAACATGATGATCTTGATCCTCTTCTACATTAGTCATAGTGTTATGTTTAGCGCATATAACCTCATCCAAGAAACTGCATTCTTCAAAAAATTTCCACTTTGAAACGTAAACATCTTTCACACCAGAGCCAGTTCCCTCACTCTTCTTGATTTTACGCACCTCGTCGCTGTAAAATGTTCGTAAACTTTGTATTTTTGCTATAAAAATAAATAGGAGTAGACTTAAGTTGACTTGACAGTGATAAATATTGCCGCTTCAGAATGACGAAGAATCGATTTACATATGTAAGCTGGATCAATATCAGTTTCTGGGCAACCGTGCAAGATTGCCCATATAAGGGTTAACGATGACGTCACCCGCGAGCTGTAGAGACTCAAGTAGAATATTTGATTGTTTTTTATGGCGGTGAAATGGATGTAACACAAATTGCGTTTTGCTCGATCTTCAAATCTTTATTCGATCTTCTTCGTCAGCCGAAGAACACTTCTGAATACAACTGGCAGCCCAGTGTAGGTTTCTAGAGCCTATTGTTTTACTTTACGGCTGGTATATAACTTACTTTATCAACTTGTTTATCCCAATTTCTTGTGACCACAACGATCTATGATTTCCCAGAAACGCGCAGTTAACGACGCGTCCGCGCCACGCCAATAATGGTTTTTACCTTTTAAATGAGACGGCCATTACGTGAACTGATCTTGACATGGTTTTATTAAACGTTGCTCGAGTGAACAAGTTCATGAAAGATTCAGTAAAACGTGATTTCTAAACCAGGCCCTAGTTTCGCAAGGCCCTCGTATACTAAGATTCATCCTGTTATTGTTCATTAACAAGAACTTCGTCTTACAACAACATTAAAGAGGGCTTTACAAATCTGCGGCCAGAAGGGTACCTAGTAAATTTCCATTGATGGGCTGTCAATTTGACTTATCTTTAAACGTGAACGAATGTGACACACTTTATGAGGGCACTGTCATCAACACAAATCACATTGTAATTAATTGTATTTACATACTAAAAGAGTAATTGAGCAGCCTTAAAGGACTATCGCTTCGGTAAATTGACGTTTTCGTCCGTGTTTGCGAAAGACAATGGGTCAAACCATGAGTGAGATGCATTCTGGGACTGTTGTTGGACTCCACTACTGTTTTCAATCGTTTGAAAGAAATTTTGCTCAGTTTAGTAAAGGTAATCATACGGTTTCGAGTTCAATTTGGAATTAATTTGCACGAGTGAGTTTTTCAAAAAGCTGAAATTGCACGAGCCGCTTCGGCGAGTGCAATTTCAGCTTTTTGAAAAACTCACAAGTACAAATTAATTCCAAATTGAACGAGAAAAGCCGTATGATTACTTATTAATAATATAAACATGAAAAAATTCACCTGGAGGAAGTGCCGGAAGATCTCATTGCGGACGGACAGGAAGTAAGCATTTGACGCGGATTTGACACTTTATTTACTGAAGATCAACTGATAACGCTACGAACTCAAAGCGGTTCGTTTAAAAATAAAGAATATCATAATCCAGAAAATCGATGTGTAATTTGCACTGGTGTTACACTTTTTGCACTGGTATTACACTTTTTGCACTGGTGTTACACTTGAACTGCACTGCTCTCAGCCAATCAGAATCGAGTAATTTTTTCATGTATATTATTATCAGTGAAACAGGAAAATCTAATTGTAACATGTCGAGTTGTACACAATTATGGATAAATTTAACAAGTATGAAAACTTTAGACCACCAACCCAGTCCAATGATACATTCAATACAAATTAGACCCTGTTTTCCTCGCAACTTCGGAGAGACGATGGTAAAAATGAAAATAAATTCTATTTTTTCACTCTTTCGGAAGCGAGGTAACAACCTATTAATTTTTAGGCAAAAAAAAAGTTACAACGCCCCTTAATTCTTCACCCGCTAAAGTGACCAATATGTGACTTCTCCCTAAGATTTACGTTAAATGTGAAATAAACAGGTTATGAGAATTCAGTGAAACATTACTTCAAGGATATGAATCAGGTCTTTATGTCTTAAACCGTCCATAGGGAGCTTAAGCACACGCGTTTTTGAGACGCGGACGGCAACCGGAAGTGAGCTGTTTTTCTTTTTAACTTGTCTTCACACAACCACATTTACAATGATTAGTATCTTTTCTCCATTAGAGATGATCACTATAAAAATCTGGGAGACACCACTGTCCTGGCACGTGAAACGTTCTCTTCCGCTTACCGTCCGCGCCTCAAAAATGCGCGTGCTTAAGCTCCCTATAGCGCGACGACTGCAACCAAGGCCAAACAAACAAATTTTCACACAAATTATCCAATCACGATCGAGTAGCTAAACAATAGAATCTCTACAAATGTTTAATAATAATGCATATAATTTGCTCCATAGCTGCACAAAACATATCAAGATTAAAAGCGAATCATCTTTATAGTCGGTAGAAACTCGCCACAAATCTGTTGTTCAGCGTCAAGAAATTCAAAATTTGTATGAAAATATATTTGGCTGGCCTTAGTTCGAGTGGTCGCACGGTAAAATCTCTATCCCGTCTTCTAAAAACTTTTAAGGGTCGGTAAATATGAGGGAGGTTTAGACCGAACTCAACAAAAGCGTTGTCTACATTGAATTTGTGGTGCTCTATATTTTCATCTCGTCTATACACCACAACAATACGCGGTGAGTACCTGCACATTGAAAATGAATTAGCTCCATTGAATTAATAGCTAATTGATCAGTGACGAACCTTTCCATTTTTACTTGAACTGCGGAACTAGTTGAAAACCGTTTAACCCTTTTACTTCCAAGATCCGAGTAGCAATTCTCTCAAGTGAGTACCATACATTTGGTATTAGGTGAACTCATTATCTTTGA
Source organism: Ricordea florida (assembly GCA_949710005.1). Lineage (NCBI taxonomy): Eukaryota > Metazoa > Cnidaria > Anthozoa > Corallimorpharia > Ricordeidae > Ricordea > Ricordea florida. Next base: position 9,639,680 of record OX453278.1, read on the forward strand.
GTTCATCGTTTTGTTCAATTCTCATAGTCAGTTTGCCTTACAGTGTTGTGTTATGGAAACGAGAATTTTCACGTTGATCACCTCTGGGAGTGAAAGGGTTAAATAACCAGCTCTTTGATTTCAACATCATACAGCGCCCTATTAACGAACTACTCAATCATACTAATACTACGTTATTTCAGTCGTGGTAACCATACAATTTACAACTTTTTGAATCGATAACTGAATCTTAGGACGCTTACCATTGGCCAGAACTGGCCGGTCAGACCAGTCCATTTGTAAAGAGAATTCCACTATCAATCAGAGCTGTCCAGCCAGATCAGTTTATTTCTACACAGCATGTATAGCGATGACAGGTTCTTGGCGAAAACTCTCAAAAGAAGCCTACTTCATTCTCAATTTGACCTGCCCGGCTGGTCAGTTCTGACTTTTGGCAAGCGCCCTAACACTTGCTAGAGAGGCAGACAAAAAGACCAACAGGCACCGGTTTTGAAAACGAAGGCCTTCAGCCCGTGGAATTCATGGCTAGACCCTAGACCTACTATTTCGGGGAACGAATGGCTAAGTAAATTGTGACTACTTGCCTCTGACTAGGGTCGGAAATTTTATTTAATGAGTTGAACACCGTTTTGCCTAGAATGCATACAAGCCAAATGCATAATAATCGAAGGATAACATTGTTAACTGTCTAAGAAACAAAGCCTCACGCTTGAATGCCAGTAGTCGGTTCGTACTTCTCCTAAATTCTCTCGGAAACAAAACAATTGGCAATCAGGTTAATACCCTGTGTCAAGAGAACATAACCCCGTCTGATATGATAAGGGAAATAATCTATTTTTAGCGCGGAATCTATTTGTATCTCGTTCAATGGCTGCGTGGTTTCCACATGGCGCACTGAAATTACAACCACGTGATGAGGACATCACCCATTGGTCAGTTAAAATAGTTTGCGAATCTAAAAATAGATTCTGTGCCATTATCATAGTAAGAGAACTCAGTATGGAAGATGTGTTCTCTTACCTCATTTTCTCTTGCCTGTGTTTATGATACTACAACAAAAATAAAAAGCAAGGTGGAAATAGTGGAGAGAAAAGACCCAAATAGACTGCAAGCACTCAAGTTCTATCCTTTTGGCAGGTATTCAAAACTGTCATGCCCGATGTAATGTAATTTTCCATTTTCTTTGTTAGTTAGGGTTAAGTTCAAGAATGCTGTGTCCTTTGTTTTACGTCAGTTGTGTGAATAAATTATATTACACCGGCAGACAACTTACTGGGTTTTGTCGATCGAACTTTCTACGATCAAAAGACGAAAGCAGAATAAACGAATTCAGTTATCTAAGGTTTTAATCTTAACTAACAGTGAAAGAGAATTACGAGGATAACTCGTTCATTACTTCGCATTCACGAGTTTAAAACTGACACAAACTTCCTCTAATTTACAACTCATAAGACCACAAAGCTGTATAAAACTAAGCTTCATTTACAGTGCTTAGGAATTAACCTATTGACATCTTTGTTATTTCAAATTTATCAATATCTACCCGATAATTAGCCTGAATACGAAGCAGTTACGTGTGTTTTCAGTGCGAAGGTTATGCATATGCGAGAAATGGCCTTTTTTTGGTTCGCACATGAAACACATGGAAAAGCTTGTTCCCCAGGGATGTGTTGACAGCAAAATATACGAACTTCGCCAAACTAGAAAATAACCATTAGGTACAATAATTAAGTATCTATAACATTAATAAACCTCACGGATTGGGATAAAATTAGATATCGCTTATGACTTCGCTCAAAGTATTTTTGATCAATCATCTTCGCTCACTCCACTTCCCTAGCCAGCGTAGCTTGGCGTTCTAGTCAGTCAGGGAGAGCGAGAAATCGCGCGCGTTGCTCGCGCGCGCGATTTCTCGCTCTCCGCGCGCGCGATTTCTCGCTAACCGTGACTGACTAGAACGCCAAGCTACGCTGGCTACCGCTTCCCCCGCTTGTCTCCTCCCTCGCAGCGATCGTCTGGCTCCTCACGCAATGTTTGACGAACCAGACGACGACTGCGAGAGAAAAAAAGACCAAAAAGCAAATGGACCACAAAGATAAGAAAGTAAAAGCTAAAGCGGTTTCTTCTTCACAACTGTAAAGTTTCCACAATGTTCACAAGAAAACAGATACCATTCTCAGGAACATTTCTTCACTGAAGAAACGTCGAGCGTTTCAAAACAAATAAAATGCGAGGAATCGAGCGGCGTCGCCATTTTTGTTACCGATATATGTGTGTGTTGCTGTGCACAACTGCAAACTCAATCACGTGCGCCATTTTCTGGCGGTGAAAAGGGATTTTCAGCTAATGGCAGTGTGTACCCAATCCTCCTCGAATGTACGATTTTCGACGTAATGAACAATTATTCTTCGAAGGCGAAGTGATTATCGGTGAATACTCACCGAGAAGACGTCGAGGTGAATATTCTCCGATAATCACAGAACCTGAGGCGAATAATTTTTTTAACATAAATAAACACAGGTGATTAGTTCAAAACAAGAAAAGAAAAAGCATTGTACAACACGCAAAAATTCTGTTTCATCAAAAGCGTGCCAACGACTGGCAGCCATTTTGTTCGTCGAGGTGATTATCGGCTGATAATCCGAGATAGCGAACCAATCAGAGCGCGCGATTTCGTATAATCACCTGAGTATTTATACTAATTGCCCGATATTCCAGCACAAATTGGGAGAGTTCCCTACACGTTTCTAGCAATTTATTACATACAGTTGAAGGGCTCCCTACTTTTCCCACTTTGAAGGGAAACTGTATAGGCGGTTCAATTCTTAATTTGTAGGTTGGCTTTTAAGCAGAAAATGACTTTACGTGTCTCCCAATAAATACAGAAAAGTGTCGCGTTTTGTTTACAATCGAAATAAACTTCAAGAGAAGATTTAAACACTCAGCCATCAATCTATTTTCACCGTGGAATAAATCTTCTTGACGAAAGCACTTGCTCCAGCGTATCCAAACGTGCCTGGAAAAAATTAACACAACAGGACATCAGACACGTTGATCATCCACGATAAAATTCAGACAAGGATGACTACAATTACTGTGCAACACAAATTCAACAACGAGTGGCAGTAACAGATGGCAAGTTGACAAAATACCCGAGGGACGAGGGGGTAATCTTGAAAAAAAAATTAATTAAAATTAATCAATAAATAATAATAATAATAATAATAATAATAATAATAATAATGATGATGTTCGGCGGTGGGCTGGAGGGGGTGGGACTGGGGCATCCTCTTTGAGACATTTGCGTCCAAATTTGACATGTGTGACCTCTCACGCGAAAACGTACACTAACGCTTTTCCGTTAAACGGGTAAAATTCAACGGCTAAAGAACGGGTAGCCAAAGCTTTTTCCAACGGCTTCAACGGCTGTTCCAACGCTTTCAACGGGTACGCAAAAATCTCCAACGGGTTGCAATTTTTTTTTCCAAAGGTTTGTGAAAATTTTTCCAACGGGTAGCTGAACGACTTTTTTCAAAGGTTCAACGGTTCTTGATGATTTCCAACGCTTTCAACGCTGTTGACGATTTCAAATACCCTTAAAGAAACTGGTACATTATGTCTGCTTAAACTGCCGTAAAAACACCGAATTCCAGAACCTCGTTCAAAATAATATGCGAAACCCTATTTTAAAATCGCACCCATTTTATGGTTAAAACAAGCTGCATGTATCTACTTACTGTACCAGCGATAAAAAAACCTCAGGACCAAAATAATTGGTGGGGGGAGGGGTAGGGGGGTGTTAAGGGGTTTCAGACCAAAAACATTGATTTTTTAGTTTAATGTAACACTGAAGTAATGCACTCACCGCACATGATTCCCAGACCAATACTGAACAGAGCCATATAGCCAAAGTAAAATGTGGTTTGAAACAACCCGTACATTCTGCAAATCAATAAATAGACCACTTTCATAAATGGCTGTCGATTTATTATTCTTTTGTGTGTATGTCAATTAAACCCACTAGCCTGATTTTGGAACAAACATTTTATTGGATTTTACACATCCTAGCGAGGCCAGTAAGGCTCATTACTATGAAAACAAAATCGTTTTTTCTTTGGCCGCCATTATGAAAGAGGTCTATGGCTCTCTCAAAAACAAGACAAACTGGGCGGCTCTTGCGCGACACGATAAAAATTGTCTTTAAACTGTACTTTATACGTCCATTGTATGGCAAGGTAGCCTTCAACGTTCTGATTGGTCCTTTTATTGGCCGAGATTTTGCCATAGTGGCTGCTTACGTGGAAACGGTCAGAGGTCGTGTATTTTTTGTTTATGAAAGCTAGTGAAGTAAATTCAAACTTCGCAAGAAAAACTGACTGCCGTAAAATAAACTAGTCACTAACGTACAATCCTGGCCAAAAACTTTGGGACACTTTGCAAAACAAGGTAACCCAAAAGCAGTATCTCCCCCCTCCCTCGCATTAAAAGTTGATTTATTGCCATGTAATAATGACAGTGGCTATCAACATTGTTAAGGGGAAGGGGGGTGGGTTGTAATAACAGCAAAAAACTGCGAACAATGTTTTCCAGGCTTATTATTTTAATCACTTTACATATCTGCATCGAAGGCGGGTCATTCCTTTAGTGTCCCAGATAATTTTGGCCAGGATTGTAGCTTGCTCAGGTCGCTGTACAAAATACCAGTCATCTGTCGTTTGGACAGGGACCTTGCTATGCTAAGTTGATACTGCAACGACCTAGGGCCAGTATTCTACGGTACAGCCTTCGTGTTCGGTCAGTAAGAGGTTATTTTGGGAAGTCGATGCATGCAGAAAGACACAAGAATGAACAAAGACAACGACACGCAAACAAGCTCTACAGTACTTGTACTCACTTTGTCTTAAAGAAGAAGTAGTAAAAGGAGTAAAGATAAACATATCCAGCTGTAGAAGCAGCCGAGAGGAAAGCTGTCCACTGCCTGCAAACGAAAAAGACGATTTACAGTGTAAGTGAATGACTAACTGACGACTTAGCGCCTGATGGATTTAGTGGGTACTTCTCTGATGGAGACACCGATGACCGTGGTCGCTGGAGTGAGTGAGTGACTGAGTGCGTGATAGAGTGAGTAAGTCACTCAATGATTGACTGATGCTAATAAACTGCACTCTGACAGTCGATTTTTGGATCCTGTTTCAAGAATTAAAGAAACAATATTACCATTATCCACAAGCCATATACTTTACGGCTGGCATGATAGGACAAGGCATTGGCAAGTCCTAAATTATTGTTTACTGATAGCCAAACACTGTATTTTCTGCACAAGCCTTTGCAGAGATGTTTTAGATTTTCAAAACTTTCTACTGTCCATTCCCGCAAAACTTGAAATTCTGAAAGAGATAGCGACTGTAAAAAAAGAACTTCCGAAATTTTATCGAACGTGGGCTTTTTTACTTTAATTTTATATCGTGCCGATGTTTACGGTTAATTGATATTCAGTTCAGTTCTTTACCTTTAACGATAATGCGATGAATTGTAAAAACATAGCGTAACAAGTGTTAGTGTTATATAGTATAAACTTCTAGCGTAAGCTAACTAAAGATATTCTTGTAAATAGTGCATGTAACCTCTATTGGCTTGGTACTCAATGTTAGACTGTATCTTTGTAAGTATTATAAGTAGTGTTAGTATTGTAATTATTGCAAGTGTTGTAGGTGGTGTTGCATTAAAAAAAAATGATTGATGGAGTCAGTGAGTTATTGACCGAGGGGCTGATGGATTCATCAACTGATCAATGAGTGTCTGATCAGGAAGGTAAGTGAATGACAGACTAAATGATGGCCACGTGGTTGATTGGGTGACTTACCATCTGTAGTCTTCTGCATTTAAAAGGAAATATGTGCAAACTATGGTGACACACACAGTAACAACGGCCAGAATCAGAAACACCAGCATCATAAAGCCAAACACATAATAGATCTTGTATGCCCAGAATGATGTGAATATGAAGTACCTGCAGAGGACAAAAAACAAGGCTGTTTAAGACCCTCCGGCTAAAAAAAAAAGAGACCTGTATCTTAATTCTACAAAAACCGGAAACGAGTTTTCCCACTAACAATCACTTACATTTCTATGAAAATTGATCCAAATGGCAACACTCCCCCAAGAACAATGATAACCAAAGGCTCCATAAACCTGGAAAATACCAAAGTATAAAAAAACAAACAGGTGAACAGTCAAAATAATTAGTGACAGACAAAACCTATGTGTTTCAAGTTAAAAAGCATATACTGGACGTTGTACAACATCTGTCTATTCTAAGCACAGGGTGTTCATCGGAAATCGGAGAATTCTCAGGCTACTACGAAGAATTCTCCGGTCAAATTTAGATGGCCTGAGCTAGTTTTAAATTTAGACGTGGAGCGCTTTCAGAATACTCTCCTGTTACTTTACACAATTCTCCTGCTGCTACAATTCTTATTTAACCCTTTCACTCCCAAGAGTGACTTTATAGATTTTACTCTGTCTAACGCCAGACGATTTTACTCGTCAAATGGAGACCCCTTGGGAGTGAAAGGGTTAAAAACTATCTCCCTTAACCCTTTCACTCCCAAGAGTGACTTTATAGATTTTACTCTGTCTAACGCCAGACGATTTTACTCGTCAAATGGAGACCCCTTGGGAGTGAAAGGGTTAAAACCCTGTAAGCAGAGTGTCAACTAGTATAATAATTTTAATGGTTATTGATTAATGAACTGGCTATATGGGTTCAGAGTCCTACTTGGTTAATGGTTTATACGACCAATTTTGCACATTGCCTCTGCCACCATCTTATAAACTGTCGGATGAAGCCTGCCACAGAAAGCAACTTGCAACCTTGTATATGTTGTGGTTCAAGTTTTACTTTGGCTCAAATTTGGCTTCTTTTTGCTTTGGTAATTTGATTATAATGAGTTTGAAACAAAGGAAAATAAAATTTGAACCAACCATAAAATTGAACCACAAAATATACAGTGCAGGGTTTTCAATAAGAACTGTAGTCGCAGGAGAATAGTGTAAAGTAACAGGAGCATATTCTGAAAGCGCTCCATGTCTACCCTTAAAACTAGCCAGGCCATCTAAATTTGGCCAGAGAATTCTTTGTAGTAGCCGGAGAATTCTTTGTAATAGCCGGAGAATTCACCGATCTCTGATACCTAATGAACACCCTGATAAGGTGTGTGGTGAATATTGGGATGAAGTCAGCTCAGAACAATAAAATAAAAATCATGCTAGACTAGGAAAGGCTACCAAAGATTCCATACTGTATAGTACTTGTTTGAATCAAACAGTCTCAGTTTCCTGCTAGCCACTGCTATGCCAGAGTTATAGTAAGGAGTCACTATTATATCTCGCAGTTAGTACATGTGCTGAGATTGGTCAATTTAGCGGACTGTACTTCACTGTACGGCCCGCTAAATTCAAAAGTTTGTTTTACAACTCTCGTTCTCTCGGTCAAAGCGCTTGGGCCATAATTCCGAGCGTAAAAAACTCGGTCCGTAACTTACAGTACGAACCTCGAACTCGGTTAGTAAGAGGTATGTATTGCATTCATTGAGAAGAGTGTCAATTCCGTACCACTTCTTTTCTGGTATGGGCCTGGGCACAGTGTTCACTCTGCAAGGTACGTTAGGAGAACCGTTGACATTTCTTCCCAACACTGTTCCCACGAGGGTTAATGGAACAATCACAAAGATAACAATACTTGTCACAGCAACCTGTGAAAAGAATGCACACAAACATTTGAATATAACTGGAAATCCTATAAACTGTTTAAACATAGTCAAGTTTACTCATTGATCAACAATTCAGTAGTGTTACACGACTATATATAACAGTACGAGGGCTACTAGCTAAAATCAGCCACTCAGATTTTTTTATTTTGAGTCCCACAAGAGCCAATATTTTTCCAGTATCAGACTAGAAAATGTCCCCAGTGACCTTGGGCAATTCAACGTCAGATTGACGTCTTTCAAATCAAGCTGGCAGAAAGTATGAATTATTTGTTTGTATCAAAAAGTCAACGCACGAAAAAATACCCTTTTTCGACCTTGAGATCTAAACAGCATCGCTGAATTTTTATGGCAGGATACATGTATCTTCAGCATGCAAATGCTAAATGCAGTCTCCAGTAGTGTAATAAATCTCCTAGTCACCAAGCTCGGTCAGGACCATACTGGGATAATATCGGCTCTTGGTCCTTGTTGTGCTCGATCCGTATTGTCAAGATTGGTCGCTATTCTCTCAGTGCTGCCCTTGCACTTGGTCAATAAGAATATACCGGCGTGTATTATTTGCAGAGTCCAAATCAATGGTTCAATAAGAAGAAAATGCAGATGGCATCAGAGATGTTGACCAACTCACCATTGTAACAAATGGAATAGCCCTGGAGGCATGGTAGTAAATGGCAATAAAATTGATCATAAACGCTGTGCCGCAAACAAGGAGAGGGAACAGAATTGCACTGAGTAGCATCTGCCTAATCCACTGTCTCCCTGTTGAGCAGAATTTTATAAAAATACAATAATATAAATACAGTGTAAATATAAGTGCGTACATGATAATGAAAACAATGAAAAGAAGGTAGAGGGGAAGACCGACAGGGGAGAAGACGACCAAAAGGAAGGACTAAAAAGAGAAGACAATGAGAGGAAGGGAAGAGGAGGAAAGGAAGGAACTGGGAAGGGTACAAAAACAGATTAGATAAATAATGGTAATTGAACTGAGTGGAGTGCAATTTGGTCTAAAATCATACGCATGATTTCAACTATTGAACAAGCGTGCAACGCAAGTTCGATATGAAATCACAAGTATGATTTTAGACCAAATTACACAACACGAAGTTTAATTACCACTTTACACTCATTTTGAAATGACATAGTTTTTTGTCAATACTACTTACTTATTTATCTATTTCAGAAGATTTGCTTTTGGAGAAGACTGACTTTTAAAAATGGTGCAATTTGTGAATAAATCACACTGCTACGGGCCAATCAAATTGCAGGGATCACCTGTGATTTCAAAATGGATTTAATAAGTAAAGGTAATCATACGGTTTCGAGCTCAATTTGGAATTAATTTGCATGAGTGAGTTTTTCAAAAAGCTGACATTGCATGAGCCACTTTGATGAGTACAATTTCAGCTTTTTGAAAAACTCACAAGTGCAAATCAATTCCAAATTGAACAAGAAAAACCGAAAAGAAAAACTTATTAATAAAATAAACAGGAAAAAATTTGCCTGGAGGAAGTGCCGGAAGACCTCATTTTTTCTTACTCAAGAAAACCTTTTCTCAAAGTTTCTGCGGACAATTTTTGTCATCATTTTGCGTGATATCATTGGCTTAGAAAATTTTCTATTTTCTTTAAGCCGATCACAATCCAGAATATTGATGTGTAATTTGCACTGGTATTACACTTTTTGCACTGGTGTTACATCTGAACTGCACTGCTCTCAATCAATCAGAATCGAGTAATTTTTTCATGTACAGTATACTATTAACTTGTCTAGCATACTAAAAAGAGAAGACACTGAGAAGAAGGGAAAAGCAGGAAAGAAAGGAAGTGGGAACAATACAAAACAGATTAGATAAACAAAACAAACACTGCACCTCCTTGTCTAGCATACAAGCTGCCACCCATGAATCCATTCACAGGGGATGTTGCTGCATAAACAAATATTGCAGTACTTAGGATAGAGCCACGCCTGTTCAAGAAAATGGTAAGTAAAATCAATGGGTTAGCAACTGCTCTGTGGTCTGCTTAGAAAAGCATCTACAGCTCTGGGCCTAGAAAGAGCATAGTGAAAACAAAGCATACAATATTACTTTCACAATGTAGATGAAATTAGCAGAGTTTGGTGATTCAACACTGGTAAATACAAGAATTCATACTCTGTTTTTTTTGTTGATCCTGGGTGACCAGATAAACTAATAAAAATACCCTCTGCAGTTAGCACCCATAAGCTTGTGTCCATGTGTTGGTAGTCCAATAAAAATTGTCATTGACTTTGACTGTAGATTTGACAACCTGTGCGGAAGTCATGATCAGAGTCAAGTGAGTTATGTGTCGACCAGTGGTGATATTTACATGTGTCTTTTTCCAACATTCTGATTGCTTGGGCTGTGATGTTACTGGCTGTATGTCAGTAACGCCAATGGCATTATTGGCTGTGAAACCTTGATTGCTCTGGGTCAATTCTTATCAGTTTTAATCTGTTTGTGAATCTATTCTTCCAACCATTGACACCCACAAATACAATAAGTATTCTTATGTTTCCAAAACTCATTAAAAACTGCCCCTAGCTCCTTTTCCAACATTCAAATAATTTGCCAAGCTTGAAGAACTGCCACACCCAAACGACAAGAAGCACATGTATCTTACGAGGTGTACAGGTCTCCCATGATGGTCAGAAGAATCACGCCTGCAGCCACAGATGACAAGTGGTATCCAGTACCAATCAGGCTGCAAAATAGCTGACGATGTGATGCAGGTCTGAATACATCGCCATGTACTTGCTTCCAGCCATACTCATCACCAAGGTCTCTCTCCTACAACAAAGCCAGAAAAAAAAAGGCAAAACATGATGTGTTGACATCTGAGTAAAGATTCAGTTAACATGTTTAGCTTCAGTCAGTTTGCTATGTACAGCACATCAGTTTTGCATGCCAATGAAGTACATGTACAATGTATTATGTACAATGTATGTCTAACCGCCAACCGGTTAGCTCAGTCGGTAGGGCGCCGGACTACCATGCGGGAGGTTGCGGGTTCAAACCCCGGCCGGACCAACACTCAGGGTCTTTAAATAACGGAGGAGAAAGTGCTCCCTTGGCCATGACATCTGTAAATGGTTAGACTTTCTAGTCTTCTCGGATAAGGACAATAAACCACAGGACCCGTCTCACAACACTAATTGTTCCTAATAATCTTTGGGACGTTAAAGAACCCACACACTGTTTGAAAAGAGTAGGGGACGTAGTTCCCAGTGTTGTGGTCTATCTCTACATCTGGTTTCATCTGACAATTCATGCATGGGTTGGGTGGGTAGGTGAGATCATATATGGACTGGCGCCTTTACATGCTGACATCTGATCTATCATGTTTGTAACAAAAAGTCTGGCTACAGTACAGCAAATATTATTTATTCTCGTAGTTTCCTACCATGTCATCAAGTTCATCATCCTTGCTATACCGAGCATAGTCCTTTCTAAGCGTTCTCATCAGAATCATTGACACAAGGCCAACTAAAAAGATCACCATCATAAAGGAGTTGAAGATTGAAAACCAGTGGATCTGGACAAAGGAGAAAAAAGCAAACACATTGGTTTCAATTTTTGTTTTTGTCAAGTTCTAGCAACAAGGTGTAAGTAGCTCTAAGAAGAACTGCTGTAGACTGAGTCAAATAATAACTTTGGTTTAAGTTGCTGATATCTCAGTGAAGCTCAGTAACAGTTCTTACATGAGGGGGGCATAAGGAGGGTCCGAAAACCGCAAAACCGCAGAGAAATACGTCAAAAAAAACAGCAAACCGCATCGGATTTTTTTCCCGAAAACCGAAACCACACAGGGAGGCCACAATATGAAAGCTTACATCAGCAAGACTTGTGATACATCCTGATAACATTGTACGTTAATATTAAACATACCATCACAGCATCATCAAAGCATCATTGGCCAAATGACCAAAATAGTTAATCACATTAAGTATTAACTGGAAAAGGCTGTGCTTTTAAACTGTAAGCTGATATAATGAACCCTGATGCGTTGAAAAAGAAAACACTTGGCTTGCGCTTGCCAGACAAACAGATCCCAACCGCCTGCCGACCGTTCTAAAGAGTGTTATCACCGCAGGCATTTTTTTTTCACTGAAAACCGCGACTTAAAGGTTGTAATAACCGCAAACCACTTAGTGTCTTGAAACCGCAATAACGCAAGCTAAAATGAAAATTACCGCAAAACCGCATCACCGCAAACCCTTATGCCCCCCTCTTACATCTTACCCTGTGCTGGAAGAAACTTGGATCAAGATATTTGTCATATCGTCTTGCAAATTCAACTTTGGATTCTGTCCACTTCACCTGAAATGGAAAAAAGGAAAAAAAACAGCTCACACAAACAATCTCACAATTAGAGGGACCATATTACATGTTCACACCAATTAAAATAAAAAATTACTTCTTGTTTTTCTTCAAGAGCTCAGAGCATTAATTTTGCAGAAATAATGACATGTTAAACACTACCAAGAGTACAGTACAGGCAAGGTCCTCCATCATATACACATGTATAGAGACATGTGTTAGCCTGTTGTTTTAAGGTGTCAAGTACAGTATAGTCCTACGTGAAACCAACCTATTTGTGAGCGGAAATGCATAATTCATTGATAAATACATGTAGCTACCAAATTATCACCATTTGGGACAGCTTAAAGAAAATTGTATTGAATCAATTCTTTGTTTTAGAGAATGATTTCCTTAACTCCAATTATCTGATTACTTATCAGTGTACTGATCATCTTTGGGAGTCAAAGAGTTCAAAGAACTGTACCTCATAAGTGAAGCTGATCTTTGAGCCAGGGGTGAGCTTGGCTTTAGACTCACTTGTCAAGCTCACATCAACAATTTGGTCATTGTTGTAACCAATGTCAAGTTTTTTGTGTGTCCAGATGTAATATTCATCTTTGCTTTCACCAATCTCACCTACAATACCTGGGTAACAAAAGGTAAATGTGTTCACATAATAAACTTGATACAGTATAACAGGATTGCTGATTGATCAACAACATGTGTGTTAAATCAGGCTATGTAATTAGCGGAATCGTTTTTTTTGAGGGACTTAAATTTTGCGAAATTTCTCAAATTGTGAAATTTGGGAAAATTAACTCTCATGAAAAAAGGCGATAATAAGGTAATCTATGTTTAAATAAACTGATGCAAGTTAGCATCAAAGCTTGCAGGAAAAAAGGGACATGGATGAATAAACAGAAAAATGTTTCACAAAGTCCAAATGTGCATCAACCATAATTGTAAAAACTAAAAAAAATAAATGAACAATGACAACACAATAAATTAAAATAAAACAGAAGAAAACATTTGGTTAAATAGATGACAGAATAAATGGAACTCTTTTAGTGCTGCAAATGCAAATTAGAAAAATGAAATTTTGATAATAATTCAATGATTAAATTATGACACTTACCCCATATTGGCAAATCATCTACAATGGAAGCAAAGAGAAAAAATAATAAGGAAAACTGCATTTGCTTGCACAAGATTGATGCAATTGTATTAAAATATCCAAATTACAACATTGTAGATTAAGCTGTTTTTATACATACAATTACGTGCAATACAGATTTAAAGTATTTAAGTTGTGAACCCTTGGATAGTTACAGAACATTTGCACATGGCAGGGCTCGAAATTGCAACCAACATGGTTTTACAATGCAACTAATACTTTTTTCTTGGCGACTAAAAATTCGAGTTTAGTCGCCACTTTGGTGACTATTTTTGTGTGGTAAATAAAAGACTAAAAGTGAGAAAGTCTCGTTTTTGCTTTGCTACAAAATGAATTGATCAAAATCATGTTTACCTTCAAATGTTAACTTTAAATCACTTACAAATCACTCCCGATCGTGAACTCAGGACAAAAATATTGGGTTTTTTCATGGCGATCGCGGGCGCAATATATTTTTTTGAAAGGCTGCTGAATGTAAAAGCATTGTGTCGCCGGGGATTCGCTGAGACTTCCTTTCCTTTCAAAACACACACTTTCTTTAACCCAAAATGAATAATTTATATGTAGGGAAAGAAACGCTGAGAGATTTTCCTAATTTGCTGCCGTTCAGTAAATACCAGGAAGCAAGATCGTTGTTGGAGTGCAAGCAAGAGGAGTTTCAAGATGAAACATGTCAAGATGGCATCAGTCGCACATCTTTTGAGCTCCCGCTCTATGTGCACTTTTCTTTATATCCACCTCAGTATCACTCATTTGGCTCAAGCTGAACTAAAGTTTAACGGGCCAGCGTTCCAGAACAAGATGCTGTATGTTTTCGTGTTTTCATGTTTTAAGTCATTGGTACATTATTCGGTCTGGCTCGTCCAACAACCGCAGCCAGTACCAGAAGCCAAACAACAATAAATGAGGTTCTTATCTGATTTTCTGTTATTGTACTACCTGGCAATTACATATTTAACTTGGCAACCATTTTTTCTTGGGAAGTCGCCAAATGGGGACTTGGAATTTTATTCAATTTCAAGCCCTGATTTGGGGTCTGGAATTTAAAAGGGAGATAGTGACTTGTGCACCTTTAAATATTGCTTTGTTTGGGCAGTTTACTTGGAGAAATTAGGGATGTAAAAAGCCTACGATTTTCCAATGTGTGCCCCACAGTGTGTTTTAACAAATAAACAGCGACCAGCAAGCAACAGGCAAATCTCTGTGTTTTTGCATACTAAAGATAATGATAATGAATTTGTATAGCACACTTTTTCATATGGATAAAATTATGTTCAAAGGCTCTTTACATCAATCCTTCCATTAATTAATTACAATTAAACTTTACAAATGTTGACCATAACACCAGGGTCTACATCCCCTACTCTTTTCGTAAAGTGTTATAGGATCCTAAACGTCCCAAGCGAACAGTACTGTGAGACAGGGCCTATGGTTTTTTGTCCTTATCCGAGAAGACTAGAATGGTTTGCAGATGTCACAACAAAGGCAGCACATTCTCCTCAGTTATTTTAATACCTTGAGTGTTGGTCTGCACGAGGTTTGAACTCACGACCTCCCACTAGAAAAGCCGGAGGTCTTCCAACTGAGCTGTAACTGAGCAGCGGTTAATCTTATCTATCCTAAATGAAATGCTAAGATGAAAAACTAAAGGCAGTGCACTGGTTTTCTATTAACCCTTTCACTCCCAAGAGTGACTTTATAGATTTTACTCTGTCTAACGCCAGACGATTTTACTCGTCAAATGGAGACCCCTTGGGAGTGAAAAGGGTTAAATGGAAAACTCTATGCAAAAACTTAGATCATACAAACTACTTTTACAACTTAATATAAATGTAATCTATGCAAACTGGGTGTGAATGAAAAAATTTAAATCTGTATGTACCTATGTACATCTGGTACCAATAGTGATTCTTTACTGCATACACCAGCGCATCATGGAACTCTTGACTCACATCCAGGGTACAATATTCCCCAGGTGGAACATTCACTGCAAATTGACAATAAAGGAGAAACATTTTGAATTTTATGACCTCACATCACAGACAGAAATTATAGGCAGCAAATTTGTTTGAACAAAGGGATAAAATGCTGAAGTGTTGCCACAGTGTTACTTGGGGAAGCTCAAAAGCTGAAATTCTAATGACAGGCCTATGGTTTGCAGGGTATATGTTGCAGGATTAAATTTAGGTTAAAACATTTTTAGGTCAACTAAGTTGAATCTTAATTCTCTTTGTCTCCTAGCCCTAATTATAAATAATTGTGACCCTCCAAGGGATTTCAGGGAACACAGCATGTTATGACACACTCTTGACCTGACACGCTTAACGTGCACTTGTGTGCATACAAACAATTGAATTTAGTTAGCGTGTTCAAAGCCATTGTTTTTGCATGATTAAAACGGTAGACCTTTGTTTTTTTCACATGCACGACTCCCTGTGATAGTTGACAAGGGCGCACATCACGCGTTAGAAATCTCGAGCTCATAATCTAATTGTTTAATAGAAACATGAGGGGAACTTTGGGAGAACAAGAAATGCTGTGGGAACACGAGCCGCAGGTGAATGTTTCCACAGAATTTTTTAGTTCTCTCAAACTTTTTCAAGTTCTCCCAAACTTTCACAAAAAAAACAACTTGTTAACTTTGATGACCAAAATGTAAATCGCATCATCATTACATCAACAGCTCGTGCTTGTTCTGTGTTTCTATTGAGTTTTAGTATAAATCTACTAGTGTTCTATCACAAATGCCACGCTCTGATTGGCTACGCTACTCACTATCTATTCTGTGATAGATAGTGAGTAGCGTAATGGCGGCCGCTTCTTCACGTTTACGAAGTGTCCGTGAAGAAGATTTAGACAGTTAACTGGTCGAGGCTGTTCCAGAAAAGACAAAGTTTTGAACGACTAGTAGATTTATACTAAAACAATTAGATTATTCGCTCTCGATTTCTATGCGTGATAGTTGACTCGGGCTGCGCCCTCGTCAACTATCACGCGATAGAAATCTCGAGCTCATAATCTAATTGTTTAATAGAAACATGAATTCTAACCAATCAGCACACATATTTTCTTAGGACTGTTTTCTAATAATCAATAATTATTCTAATTTTCAACACTAGCAATTGGTATCTTCTGGGATTTACAACTGTACATACTGTGTACCTTTGAAGGCAATGTCGATGCCACTAAAATCGAGCTCCACACCTTGAATGGCTTCACCCAGAGTTTCATGATAATGGCTAATTTCTTTCTTTTTTCCACGGCAGAATGGAAGGGAGTAGAATGTGTAGGTTTCTTGTCTGTTGTGATATGGGCCAACAGTGTTCATCCAAAGAACCACTTCTTCGCCATCAGTATACTAAAAGAATGACAAGCTCTTTTCAGTCTGCTGTTGTTAGTAAAGGTAATCATACGGTTTCGAGTTCAATTTGGAATTAATTTGCACGAGTGAGTTTTTCAAAAAGCTGAAATTGCACGAGCCGCTTCGGCAAGTGCAATTTCAGCTTTTTGAAAAACTCACAAGTACAAATTAATTCCAAATTGAACAAGAAAATCCGTATGATTACTTATTAATAATATAAACATGAAAAAATTCGCCTGGAAGAAGTACCGGAAGATCTCATTGCGGACGGACAGGAAGTAAGCATTTGACGCGGATTTGACACTTTATTTACTGATTGGCGGATGAAGATCAGCTGATAACGCTACGAACTCATAGCGGTTCGTTTAAAAATTAAGAATATCATAATCCAGAAAATCGATGTGTAATTTGCACTGGTGTTACACTTTTTGCACTGGTATTACACTTTTTGCACTGGTGTTACACTTGAACTGCACTGCTCTCAGCCAATCAGAATCGAGTAATTTTTTCATGTATATTATTATGGATTTTACTTTCTACCTTAGACTTAATTGGTCAAGAGCTTTCACCACTTCCTGGTAGTCTGGGAAGTTGACAGTATAAAATTAATGCAATATAGTTCCCTCTGGGTGCATTTTTTTGGTATCATCTGGATATGGATTCGTTATCTGAGATGACACTGGTCATGAACCTTCATAGGAACTGATAAATCCACTTTCGATAAGAATCTACATGTATTTGCTTCTTTGAGGCTCCCACGATCTTGCCGATGTCTGACCACAAATCCAGACCTACATAGATCATACTAAAAAATACACCCTTGGATACAAAATTTCATTGGATACAGAATTTTTGATAAAGAATTTCAGCAAATGCATTGGAAGTTACTCACTCAAATTCAGTCAATTCTAAAGTTCTAAACTTCTTGCACCAAGAAGTTCAATTCTAGACATGTCTCTGTTCCTTGGAGGCTTTTGCAGAAGCTAATTTTATGCTCCAGGGAGTCAGACACAATGCTTTTGTTAACATTGTAATGCCTTTAAGAACTTGTTGAATTAATTGCCAATGCCTAATCTTTTCCCATTTTAGAACAACAGTTCCATTCCTCCATAAAATGTGTTTCATGCACGTTCTGTCATTTTTTCTACTCTACATCCATTTTCAATTAGTGGATGGTTCTGATGGAAATGTTGTACAAATGGTAAGGAATTAAAAAAGCCACAACCTACTGAACTATTAAACTATTTTAGGTTTACATTTTGATGAGTTCTAAGTTACCAAACCATTCTGCAGTATCATCTGAACTGCATTATGGTACAGGGCAGTCTGCCCTTGTTTTGGCAAATGTAAGTGCACCTGTATAAATGCTAGGTTTGCACATTCTAAAACTGATCAACAACCCTTCAATAACGATTTTTCCACACTTTGAATACATGCACTTTTACTACAACATTATGCCGACCAGTTAGTTCAGTTGAGAACCAGACTACCATGCATGAAGTTGTGGGTGCAAACAAAAGGCCAGACCAACACTTAGGATCTTTCAATAACTGAAGAGAAAGTGCTGCCTTTGTCATGACATCTGTAAATGGTTAGACTTTCTAGTCTTCTCAGATAAGGAGGATAAACCTTAAGTCCTGTCTCACAACCCTGGTTCATGATAACCGGGACGTTAAAGAACCTACACACTAATCATAAAGAGTAGGGGATGTAGTTCCCAGTGCTGTGGTCTGGCCTTTGAGTTTGTTCTTCATTTAACAATTATTCACTGAAGGCGAAGTGATTATCTGTGAATATTCACCGAGACAAAGTTGAGGTACACCAATAATCACTGAGCCCGAGGCGAATAATTGTTTTAGTATAAATACACAGGTGACTATTTCGAAAAAAGAAAAGAACATGCATTGTACAACACGAAAAATTTTTATTTCATCAAAAGCGTCCGAACAACTGGCAGCCAGTTTGTTTGTTGAGGTGATTATCGGCTGATAATCTGAGATAGGGAACCAATCAGAACATGTGATTTTGTATAATCACCTGAGTATTTATACTAAATAGGGATAACCTCATTTCGCCTTTCCCCATTGGACTGAATTGTCTAAGAAAAATAAGGATGTTTTATGCATGATATCAGTTCTACCTGTTAATTCTACAATAAAAATACTTTAGGCTCTAAACTACCATGCAAGTTACTGTTATGTAGGTGTTGATGATTTTTACTGAAAGGTCTTAAAAATACGAGACTTCATTGAGACCACATCCACCGATCGCTAAGTAAAATTATTC
>OX453278.1:9663596-9758596 GCA_949710005.1 Ricordea florida
CCTAGCAAATAAAATTTTCTAAATCTGGTCAGGGGCACCCAACGTCAATTTTCGGAAAATATCTGTTCTGAAGACGATTGAGATCTAGAATTTTCGGAACATTTGTTAAAAAAATTCTGGCTTGTTCACCTCTCCTAGGATTTTCGAACATCTAAAAATGGTATTATTGCCCATTTTTAACGGATTTTTAACGTAAAAAGGTCACCTAGAATTTTCGGGAGCCATTTTTCTGGCTGAAATTTTCGAAAAAGTAAGTTTTGATCGCCATAATTTTCGGATCAAAAGACTTTCAGCTAGGAAATCCGAACAGATTAAAAAATTTTAGGGGATAAAAATATGCTTATATCTACCTTTTAAATACTAAAACACTTTAACAATGCTATGTTAAAGTGGTTTTGAACTATATTCTCGTTGGGTGCCCCTGTCTGGTGTACGCTCGCCGTTCCCATTTTTAAGGGAAAAAGCACGGTAAGATTTCCGCACAGGTCCCCACTTCATTATGCATGCTAAAGCTGTCTTGTCTGCTGTAATGCACGTGCAAATATTTCTGTATAAATCTGTATAGTTACAGAATGCATAATGAATAGGGACCTGTACGGAAATCTTCTAATTACCAAGAGGCCTGACTCACAAGGGCTTACAAACCAAATAAACCAGGCCCAAAATAACAAGATTATTGACCTGTTTGTGACGAACATGTTTTCATGTGTATGTGTAGCTCTGAGACCACTACATAAAGTCTTGAAAACAATAGGTGTTACGCAAAAATTAACTGGCAACATAATTACAAACAGCAGTTCATTGAAATTCAAAATTCAAACATGACCCCAAACCAACTTCACCAGGATTTTCCAAACAAACTCTTAAACATACGCTTACGCCAGTTCAGCAACTGAAAGCAAGCATATAATAATAATAATAATAATAATAATATTAATAATGATATTTATCCAGGGAGCCCACTCGCCTTGGCGGTTTTCAGTGGGGCCCTGCAAATTAAAATTAAAACAAAATTACCTAAAAAATGCTTTCACAATATCAAACGAATTCAAAAATAGCTAAACAATCAGAGAGTGCATCATTCACAAACATTTAAGCTTTGCTTTAAAAAGGGACAATGATTTGCAGTTTTTAATGTCATTGTCTAAGTTGTTCCAGTCCTTAGAGACTTGGTAAATGAAAGTTTGCTTGCCCCAATTGGTACGCACGCGAGGAAGGTGTAAATCATTACTTCTACGAGTTGGATAAGAATGAAAACTACCATTGCGTCTAACGTCAAATTCAAAATCAATTTCCCCCAACAGATATTTTTGCATCATAACACAGCGATGGAAGTGTCGTCTCTTTAAGAGGGTCTTTAGGCCCAGACGATCTAGTGCCTCAGTTGATGAACTCAGCTTCTTGGTGGTAAATTAAGCAGGACCTTGGCTACCTTGTTTTGAAGAACTTGCAGCTGACCCATAAGCGTGTCGTTATTTTTATCACCCCACACTGTATCTCCATAGTCAAACAGTGGGATGATTAAGCAATTGTATAGTGTTAGCTTAGCATGTAGAGGCAAAAGATGTCGTATTCTCTTTATCATTCCAATTCTTTGATTGATCTTTGTACTGATAGTGTCAATGTGCTCGGACCAAGACATAGTTTGGTTTATAACCACTCCCAAGTACTTAAACGAGTCAGACCTATCAATAGCAGAGGAATTTACTTTAAGAGAGACGTCACTAACTAGTTTAAGCTTCCGTGAGTTACCAAAAACAACGAAATTACATTTAGAGATATTTAAGGTCAACAGATTTCTCGAAAACCAGTTGGAAATTGTAGCCAAATCTGAATTTAACTTACTTTCAAGGTCAGACAGATTAGTCGATGAGTAATAAATCACAGTGTCATCAGCGTAAAGAATAATTTCACTGGCAAGCTGACATGATGGTAAATCATTTACGTAAATAAGAAAAAGAAGCGGTCCTAATATACTTCCTTGTGGGACCCCAACAGTTATTGGCGCAGCAACAGAGAGCTCATCTCCGACAGACGTCCTTTGTTTTCTGTTCGTGAGATATGACTGGAACCAATTTAGAGTGTCATCTGAGAGTCCGACCGATGTAAGCTTATGAAGTAAAAGGTTGTGGTCAACTGTGTCAAACGCTTTCGAGAGATCCAAGGAAACAGCTCCTGTAAGACGACCAGAGTCCATGTTCAGAAGGATGTTATCTGTAAAGTGTGTCAAAGCTGTATTAGTTGATAGCTTAGGTCGAAAACCAAATTGCTTGGAGGTGAAGGTCTTGTTTTCATTGAGAAAATAGTAGAGTTGGTTATGTACTGCCTTCTCCAGAATCTTGCTCAACGTAGGTAGCACAGTAATTGGCCTGTAGTTGTTTGGGTCACAGCGATCGCCTTTTTTGAAGAGGGCAGATACCTTTCCAAACTTCCATAGGGAAGGGAAGCTACGAGTGACCAAAGATTGATTAGACAGATTCGTGAGACTTCTACTAATTACGCTAGCCGAGTCTTTCAGAAGACGAGCACTGATATTATCTAGGCCAATTGCTTTGTTAGTTCTAAGTTGTTTAAGTTGGCCGCGTACGAACTCTTCGGTGATTGGTTTGAAAACAAACTTTGGCAAATCAGTAGACCTTGCGGGGGGAGATGGTAAGGTAATGAAGGATTTCAGTTTCATTGCGAGCTTTGTACCAATTGTAGAGAAGTGAACATTCAGGATCTTGGCGATAGATGGATTGTCACAATGTGCTACGCCATCGGCTTCGATGCAAGAGATTGGGGAGCTCTGTTTACATGATGTGATTTCATTCAAGGTTTTCCACAATGCACTTGGATTGCCCTTGTTTTCGGATATTAGGTTTGAGTAGTACTCCGCTTTGCACTTTTGTATTCCCTTGTTTACATAGTTCTTGAGCTTCTTGTAACGTGACCAGAGGTGAGGTGAGTTAGATTTAATGGCTCTGCTATGGAGATAATCGCGTTGACTCATAGCTTGTGATAACCGCGAGTTCATCCACGGACAGCGGACTCCACGTATCCTTGTTTTCCTCATAGGGGCATGTCTATCAGCAATATTAGTAAACAGTTTGTTCCATGTGGAGACGGCAGAGTCGACATCTTCCTTGTTTGCAACAGATTCCCAGTCAACATCCTTCAAGTCATTTATAAAATCTTCTTTGGAATAATTTTTAAAAGAACGATATTCAATAGTTTTCCCTGGTGCTTTTGTGACACCTGACTTAACGACGCAGAATATCATGGAATGATCACTTATTGATGAATGAATAACTCCGTGATCAGTCACTCGATGCATTGTATTCGAAAACAATAGATCAATCAAAGTAGATGATCTTTCTGTAATCCGTGTCGGTCTGTTGATAAGCTGGTCAAGTTCGTGAGAATTTGTTACCTGAATCAATTTACGTTTCATGACTTTATCATTATTCAAGTTCGAATCTGTGAAATTAACATTAAAGTCACCGAGTAAAATCAACTCAATGTTTTCAGGTAATACGGATAATGAAGTGTCCAGATCTTGAATAAATGACTCCATATTCAGGTCAGGCGCGCGATAGATAGTCCAGATCAGTAGCTTTTTACATTTAGGCCGAGATATTTCGATAACACATGACTCGGTAGAAGAAGAACCGAGATCAGGCCTTGGGCGATAAGGAATCCCATCCCGAATATACGCCACGCATCCACCGCCAACTCTTCCTAATCTATCAGATCGTACGCAAGAGTAGCCAGGAAGGTGTATTTCGTTGTCCAAAGTAGACGGTTTAAGCCAGGTTTCTGATACAGTAAACACATCGAAAGGCTTGTTCTCCAATAGTATCTTTAAAGAATCCAATTTTGGTATTAAACTTCTCACATTTAAATGGGCTATCTTGAGGCCTCTAGAGCGGGTAAAATTTTCCACAGATAGTTTCACTGGTGGACCAGGGTTTAGTGAGACATCATTGCATTGCAGCAGGAGAGTGACGAGAAGGACATCTCTTGATAGATTGACAAGCAGGACCGAAGCGTCGCGGGAGAGGCCAAAATGGCCTTTGTTTCGAAGATACGATTTCTTCAGCGAAAATTTGGGAGGTGAAAAAGCATTAACTTCCTGCCCAACTGCCAAGTCAGTACTCATGTAGTCGCTATTTGGCTGAAGACCAAAACATGGGTTTGATAAATCCCTCAGAATCGCGTATATATCAAAGGAAGAAAAAGGAAGCAACAGGCCAATCTCATTAGAACCAAAAGAAAGAGCCGTATCCAAATAATTCAATAGAAATGCACTGCCAATGTAGGATGAGTGTACCACATGGCCACTGTAAATTATGATGCTATCATTCCAAAATTTTGTTCTGAATTTCCAAATCCCATTTGCAATTTTAGCTTTTATTTCGTTTTTTTTTAAAGTTTTTAATTTGTTTTTCATGAATATTTTCTGGTCTTAAATTCTGCAATTAGGTTTTTTTTTAATTCGTGATCGACCTTCTGTGTGTTGCTTCAACGCTCGGTCTTTTCCTGCATTTCTGTTCATATGTTGTTAGCTTCCTGTATTTAGTCTTTTTCATTCCGTAAATATCTTGCCTCGTTTGAATTTTCTCATTTTGCATTCTGTAATTTTGTTGCCTCGATTTCATGTTCCCTGTTTTTTATATATTCCGTCTTTTGCTTTTGCCCCATGGGGGAGTAATGTTTGGTACAAACCTACATCGATTCGAGAAATTTGGTTTGTGACGTCAGCGCCATCGTCAGCATAGACTCTGGAAGAAAGGGACATACCAAAAATCTTTCCTTGGAGGGAAATTGCGCGCTTTTTGTGGGCTGCATCTTATCGCTAAATGAAGTTACTTTATCTATGTTATCTCGGATTTGTTCTGTTGACTGTCCTTACTCTATTTCTGTATTTTTTTTTTTAAAAAAAGTTGCCTCGATTTAAAGCCTGGTGCAGTCATAGCTCAATGGCGGGAAAAGGTCACATGACCTAAAAAGGCGGGAAAATTGGCATTATGGCGGATCTGGTTCAATTAGATTATGAAGGCCACCTCGTTCTAACTCTATAGAATCGAGGCAACATAATTACCGTATAGTAAATACGTTGAATTCCTAACACGGTGCGTAAATAATCAATGATCATAGAATCGAGGCAATATAATTCCAGAATGGGGAATGCAGAATTTAAATACCATAAATGAAAGAAGGAAAAATCAAGGCAACGTAATTCCAAAAATATGCAGAATGCAAATGTCGTAAATAAAACTTAGAATCACGAAATCAAGGCAGCATAATTACATAATTCAGAATGCACATACCGTAAAAAGAAAAAGGAACATAGAAATGAATCGAGGCAATATAATTCCAGAATAGGGGATGCAGAATTCAAATACCGTAAACGAAACAAGGAACATGGAATCAAGGCAACATAATTCCAAAATGCGGAATGCCAAATGTTGTAAATAAAACTAGAATCATGAAACGAGGCAAAATAATTCCTGAATGCAGAATGCAAAGACGGTAAAAGGACAACCAGCATAGAATCAAGGCACCATAACTCTAGAATGCTAAACTCATAAACAACAAAACAAATGGAATAAAAGCATACAAGGAATGGCCATGTGTGACACTTATTATGTAGGCCTCGTTCGTTTAATATTCAACAGGGCCGCGGTTCGATTCAGCGATAAGTGTGAATTATATCTGCAGTTCAACGGCTACTTGTCTGATCAAAGCTTGATATTAAACGCACGCTGAAAGGCGTTGGTGGTTCTTGAAATTGAATATTCGGTTCCGTAAATGTTATTGAGCGGCTCAGAGTTGTTCTCCTATTTTGGAAATGTGGACAAGATCAACTAAAACAGCGTTGTCTTTCAAGCTACATCCAGTGTACTTTGTGAAGCCTGAAATAGTCGACTGTGGTAAACCGTCTTCCGTCGAAAGCGTGAAATCTCGTACTGAATAGAGCAACATGCATTAAGCGCACTGAAATCCCTCGTGGAACAGTTGGCGCAACCGGACATGACGTCATAGGGAGCGCATGCGCAGTTTGAAATCAAACTTAGAACAATAGACTATACTAATTTATCCTTATGATATCAGGTGCAGCCGGCGTAGTCTAGTGGATAGAGCAGTCGACTAGGATGCGATAGGTACCGGGTTCGAAGCGCGGGATGGTTCTCGATCTGGCTTAGGGGCCGGGTAATTTCACCCCTCCATCCGCACGATTTTTATTACCTCCGCCAAGGAGGTTATGTTTTCACGTCTGTCTGTTTGTTTGTTTGTTTGTTTGTCTGTCTGTCTGTTAATCGTTTTACGCAAAAACTTATCAACGGATTTGCACCAAATTTGGTGGAAAGGTCGCAAATATACCCAGGATCAATCGATTAAAATTTGGGATTTATACGGATTAAACTCCGGATCTCAGATCCAGACTAGACGCTCTCGGGAGTGTTCACTCGGGCTACACTTGATAATACGGCTTCGAACAAACGTGAATGTCAGTTTACGCCTAAGTTTTGTATATATTGTATACTATATGGCTGGTTCCACGACCGCAAGAAACCTACCAGACTGTATATCGCACCGCAATTCTTGTCGTGTTTAAGCTGCGCGATTTTATCAGAAAGTTTTCTAAGGTTCTACAGAAATTTCGGGCGTCGATAAAAGCAGGAACATGGAACATTCCGGACCATGCCGGATTATTCCGGAACATCCCGGAACATAAGAAAAATTAAAAAAATTAACAAAAATAATAGCAAGAAATAAATAAGACAATAAATATAAACATATCTAAACAGCCCAAAAAATAAAACTAAAGAAAGAAAGAAATTGGCTTGTAATTCTCGAGTACTCTACACTAGTTTAGACAAACCAGTAAACCATGTGAAATCGTCTTCGTATGAAACAAATAAGAAAACTTTCCTATACTGGTCAGAGTTCCATATTTTCCTGCCGATCGCCGCCATCGTAGTTTTGTACAGCGAACGAGACGAGTACCCGTCCTTAGGGGCATTTGGAACTCTCCCCAGATTTCGCTCGCCATGAGAAACCAAGATGGCCGCAATCACCATCTAAAAGTCGGGGACTGTGAACAGTATAGTATTTACCACCAATATAAATCTTTCCTTTTAAATCCAAAGCCAGTAGTCCCTAAGCTCTTGTTAAATGGATAACCGTCATGATTCTCTCTTGATTCAAGGGAAACCATTATGAGAGGTGGCTGTGCGAGGAAAGCTTAAAAATTCCCCGGCTTCGCAACCCAATCTACTATATTTTAAAGAGCCGAGCCCTCAATCATGACTGTCATTTGCATGGAACTGCCCTCACTTGCCCAGCAAATCAATTCGACCAAGAGAGGATAAAGCTTCATCCTCTCGTGATTCCGACAAAATATTGTATTCTTATACTAGGAGAAGATACCAGCTTCATTTTCTTCAGCCTTTATTTTTCGTTTTTATTTTATGTATTTATGTCTATTTTCGTTATATATAAACTATGTTTATTGTCTTATTTATTTTTTTTTTAAATCTTAAAAATTTGTTCATGTTACGGGATGTTCCGGAATGTTCCGGCATGTTCCGGAATGTTCCATGTTCCTGCTTTTATCGATGCCCAGAAATTTCAGTGATAATTGGGTTTCTTTACTAATCGAATTGATGTTGACCAATCAGCTTTCTTGGTTCCCACGGTAGAAAACAGTTGTGACACTTGATGCCATTCATCTGATTCCAAGTTATCGAAGGCGAAGAAGCGATATGTGGGAAAAACAACAATATTACTCCTCAATCGGATATACGTTTCTTCAAATAGCTCTTATTTGTGGATCCAAACTCTTAAGACATGCAACAATATGTGGCGGGGCGGAGGTACGCGCTCTACCGAGTGCCCTTCTAGTTGTTATTGTTTTTTTAATATTCTAACTTCAAAAACACAAGCCAAGAAATCAATGTACACTGTCTTGAAAGCTTCTTTTTTTACTTTACTTTTTCTTCTTTTTTTCTCTTTTTTTTCTTTTGCTCCTTTTCTTCGTACTTTAATGTCTAAATAAAATTGAACTTTGGTATGTTTCCTTTGCCGTCATTATATGGGACATGGAAAAAAATAAATAAATAAGAAATATAAAAAGAAATTGTACTAGTTACAGTGTTGTTTTTTTCTTTTTTCTTGGTTTTACACTTTTTCTTGTACCTTAATGTTTAAATAAAATTGGCCTTTGACATTCTTTATTCCTTGCCTTTTTTTTTTAAAAAAAAATTACCATTAAATGAAGGTTCTCAAGGGCGACCCGTTATTATATAGGACATGGAAAAAAGAAGAAAAAGAAATTGTCCCAGTTACAGTGTTTTCTCAATGTCAACGCTTAATTCACATGTTTTTTTTTCTCTTTTCTAGATGCCTGATTTTCTTAAACTAAATTTTGGCTTCTTATATATCTATGTGCGAAACGCACACCTCGAGAAGAGGATATACTTTTGTTTACACTGTAGTTGGTTGAAAAGTAGAAAGAAACAAAAAATATAATAAAAATATAAACGTGTTTAAAATATAAATCTTTTTGTTAGCTGATACCTTACGAGAATTTTACAGGCTTAATGATTAGATGTCGATGATCCCAAATTAGGCCAGAACGATTCCTTACTGAGTTTGTTAACAAGATCGGCATAACGAAATATAAACTGTGTTTTGTAGTATGAGTACATTAAAGAGACGTTTGAGAGCTCTCAACATTAAACGCCATTTGCCAGTGTCACGGAGAGAAATTTTAAATGCAGTGTCGGTGAGTCAATGTCATGAATTGCCTTTTTCTTTTTGCATTCCAAGGACACTAATGAAGGACGTTTCTTTGTTTTGTTTTGTCTTCTTTTCTGTCGTGTACTATGTGATTGAATAACACTGAAATAACTTTGTCCCGGTAGACACATTGGATACAGACATATGCACCAGCGAGTCAGGATGCGTCATGACCTACCTGTAAAAACGTATGCTAGTTTATTTTATTCCCTTTTTTTACTTTTAAATCCGTTGAGGATTAATTGTTATTATAGCCGGTTTTAGGAACCAATTTTCACCACAAGCAAATGGAATTTCAAGAAATTTCAATTTCACTCTTCAAGAAGCTAACATGGGGAATTTTTCTTGAGTGTACTCCTAAAACAAAACCTAACTCACGAGCATTGTACGGAGGAAGGACATAACCACCCAGCACATTTATTCGAGGTCTTGGCCTCCTTGTGGCCCACACATGAGCAAGAGGTGCAACGACCCCTCCCTCAATATACTTTTGTGATCCGTGGCACCCAGGACAGCACGCAGTAACGATATTAGCGAGATGCGAGCGAAATAAGCTAATTGATAAAGCGTAGGACAAAACATTGTGTTCACAAAACTAACCTGAATCGTGAGAACTTGCCATATTCGCCATAGATGGTCGACAGGAAAAAAGGTGCTCGACACTCTCTTAAGCTCCAAGCGCGTGATAAATTCCACCGTTTGCTATGCTGTGACGGCAAGGCATGACGGTATACCATGTCTGTCTTCTTTTTTGTTTTTAATTCTTTCGGTTTAGATTTTACTTTTGTTTTTGTTTTTGTACAGTTCACTTGTAAATCAAAATCAAAAATATAAACTAGAAATAAAGAGCGAAAATTTGTATAAAATTAAAAGCAAAACTTACAACAAAAAAATAAAACAAAACTTGAAAAAATGAAAAAAACGTTAAAGCAAAACGAAATATAAAAAAGTAAATTTAAAACGTATAGAAGAAAAACAAAATGAAAAAGTGAAAACGAAAAAGTAAAAAATAAAATTCAAAACAGAGCAAAACAAAATGAAAAATTAAAAACGAAAACATGAAAAACAAAATTCAAAAAGTATAAAAGAAAAACAAAACAGGTCAATGGCCCCCTGGGCTTCCGTAAATCCTTGTTTAACAGGTAAGATTGTTTTCGCCTTTTTCCAGTGTCTTCGTACTGTCAACAAATGAGCGAGTATCTATGCGGTTGCAAACTTCACATGCAGCCCCGAAAAGTAAATCGGGTGTGTCGTAAAAACAAACGGCCAAAAGATTTTTCTATGCCTAATTTTTTTCAAAAAATTACCACAAACACAAGAAGGTTGAGGAGGGCAACCATTATTGGATACAAAATTTAAAAAAAAGACATTGTACCAGTTAGAGTGTTTTCTCAGTTTGAAATATTTGATGGGCATGAAGGTACTTTTTTCTCTCGAAATGGTTCCAATGGCAGTAAGGACGTCGACCCTAAGGATTTAATGAAACCTAGGCAGATATTTGGGAACGAGGTTTAGCAAATTGCTTTCGTCTACGTATACCATTATATTAAGAACAAATAATCGGCAATTTTCCGATTTCTATCGAGGTCCAAAATTTTTTAACTCCCTTTCTCCTGAAATTACTATTCAACTCTCGCGTCCTTAATTACATCACTCGGAAGGGTGTGCAAATACCTCACTTTAGTTTAGTCGTCTTTTATTTCTTGGGAGGGAACCTAAGTTTTATGTAAAAGCATACATATAACACTCGTAATGCTAACAACTATCGGCCACATTTCTGCAGAACAAATATTAAGCAGTTCACAATCCTCCATATAGGACCTAAACTATGGAACTCCCTTCCCCATCAACTCACACAACTGACAAATTACTCTACATTCAAGACTTCGTTAAAAGAATACCTCACAGTGAGAGCTATAAATTAAACTCGCCTGACCATGACATGGCTGACTACATTGTATAATAACTAAATAAAAGAAGCCCAATTCTTACAAGCTATATAGCTTCTATTGGGCTTCCTCGCCACTTTACTTGTAACTAAGGGATGGACCATTAGAAAAGTGATGGGGGAGGGGGGTGGGGAAGAAAACCCAAAAAATTCATGGAAGGGAAAATGCCAAGAAAAAAAATTCATGCAAAGAAGAAGGTAAAAAAAAAATTCATGCGGAAGGAAGGTCCAATTGTGACTTTTTCACAAGTAGTAAAAAAAATTCGGGCAGAGGAGTTCACCTGAAAAAAAATTCCTGCACAAGCAGTGAGCGAAAAAACAAAATTCGTGCAAGCTGAAAATCCCCCCCCCCCCCATCACTTTTCTAATGGTCCGTCCCTAAAATTAATATTAAGATTTACTTACTTTCATTATTGATCTTTTATTGTATTTTTGTATCATTGTGGTTGTAGTAATTATTATTCTTTATCTGCCCATTTTTGTACATTTTATCATGATGTGGCAAACATTCGAAATAAATAAATAAATTCTCGCCTTGCGGACACACCGCAATCGTACGGACACACCGCAATTACGGACACACCGATAAAACGGACAACAGCTAAACCCCCGCAAAAATAAATTAGAGACGTTTGACTGAAATAAATTCCCGGTAATACATTTTGGAGCCTTTCTTCCAGACCTGTTTGAGTTTTCAATCGATAATTACTCGAAAACGTTTGCAGCAAAAATCCTATACTTCTATACGTTGTTTCTTACTTGATGCTTTGTTTACATGAATTTTTTCAGCAAGATATCTTGAAAAGCAGAAGAGTTACAATGCTTTAAATGTTTGGTGTCTATAGGACATGAATGTATTACCAAATTCCCGCTATTACGGACTCTCGCTATTAAGGACACCAACTCGCAGTCCCGTAGGGCGTCCGCAATAAAGGGAGTTGAATGTATGGTTCTTGAGAATCGCGCGCGCAAGTTATATGACGGCGAAGCCACGTGAGCCTGCTCGCAGGCTAATAGCTATTAGTATCACCCAACTAGTGGACTAATGCAAATGCCGCAATCTGATTGGCTACGCTACTAGAGGTCTATTAGTAATAGTCCTCGAGTAGCGAAATTCGTGGCGCTTCCTTTTCTTTTATTCCCAAATAAATCTTTCTTCAACTTGCATTTGCTAACGTTGTTATTGCTTCTTCTGTCCGACTAGTTGGGTGATACTAAAACAATTAGACCCTTCGCCCTCAAGGGCTACAGGTCAATAGCCCATTCGGCTTCGCCTCATGGGCTATTGACCCGTAGTAGTTGGATTGTGGGCATTCTGGCACAATTTCATTTTGATCGATTTTTTTGCGAAATCGTGTTTTTGGGTGTGGTCGATTTTTGATGTTACGATTTTTTTGCGAAATCGATGTTTTGGGTGTGGTCGATTTTGTCAGATGGGCGTGGCCAAAAAGTTTGTGCATATTTAATTAGTTGGAAATTTTTGGGTCGATGATTTTTTCGGGTCGAGTGATTTTTGGGTCGAGTGATTTTTAGGTCTATGATTTTTTAGGTCACTGCGCATGCGTGGGTCGATGATTTTTAGGTCGATGATTTTTTCGTTTGGGCGTGACAAAATGTATCTTGTGGGGGTGGGGTCGGGGGTGTGGATGGAGTGGGGAGGAGGTTTAGCTTTCCTAGCAACTCAACTAATACCAGCGGAAAGTCAAATAAGAGTGGAAGAGGTCGAGATTAGAGCATATTTGTTACTTGAACCGAGTAACAAATATCCAAGACTTAGATGAAACTCTACAATTCTAGATAATATTCTTAGATTCTATAAGTATTCACGTAGACTGTATACTAGAAAGTCTCGATTTTTGTTGATATATCAGTGGACTATTCTAATTTTTTGCTAAGCATTCTAATAGATGATTTCCTAATACATCTAAGTCCAATAAGAGTGGCCGAATAAGTAATGTTCTAAAACATTTTAAAGATTAGTCTGATATATACATAAATGACTACTATACCAGAAATTCTTGAACCAAATCGTTTGCCTATAGAATTAAATGGTTTGAAAGCGCAAACATCATTGAATCGAATAACATTCAATCCTTCATCTGCTAATCCTGGTGAAACACTATACATTGAAATTCCGAAATTAACAAAGGATCTTGTGTTCGTTCCAGGCAGTGTATATCTCACCTTCAATCTGAATGTCTCAGGACATAAGGACAATACTCTAGTCAATAATGTGGGGAGAAATCTCATCTCCAGACTTATAGTTAAATTCGGTGGAGAAACTATACAAGATATTGAGAGATTTGATGTATTCCAGACGTATCATGATTTGCATTTACCAAAGAAGGAGCGTAGAGATAGGTTGAGGCAAGGCATCTCTTCTGAAAATATGCGTAAACTTAGAACAAATGCGGGTGATAAAGACACTTCAAATGCAAAGGAGGTTAATCTTGCTGCGATTCATAACACTAGGTATGCAATACCTCTAGATCATCCCATTCTCAAGGATCATGGTGTGTTTTGTAGTAGAGCGTTTAAGAATGACTCACTAGAATTTGAAATTACACTAGCCTCAGTTGATGATATTGTCGTTTACTCGAAGGCTGAAGAACCTCCAAATTATAAAATGACTAACATTGAGTTGGAGTATTCAAGCATCTCAAGTGATTAT
The DNA here is from genome assembly GCA_949710005.1 of Ricordea florida. Classification (NCBI taxonomy): domain Eukaryota; kingdom Metazoa; phylum Cnidaria; class Anthozoa; order Corallimorpharia; family Ricordeidae; genus Ricordea; species Ricordea florida. The sequence continues at coordinate 9,677,003 of OX453278.1, forward strand.
TTGACGACTCAGGCGCTAGCTTCCTACAAAGCGGGGAAAACATTCACTTACGAAGACATTCTCTTACACAAAACGTTTAAAATTTCAAGACCTAATGATGATAAAATTTTTAAACATGTGAATGTGCCCAGAAGATCCATGACGGGTATCCTTTGCCTATTCACAAATACCTATACACCAGGAAATAGAGATTCTGAGACTTTTGTGAATCCAGGAATCACATCCATCAAAATTAACTTGGATGGGATACCAAACCAATTCTATTCCAAGGGGATGAATCCAACCGATTTATGGAGATCGGCTATTAAACGCTTTGGATTGAATGATTCTATCAAAGAGGAAGATTTCTACATGGACAAATTCGCTTTGTGGATCGATTTGAGGTCCTATCCCGATAATAAAATTAGTGGGAATGGTTATTCTACAAATGATAGTTATACTGGTGTGACACTTGAAATTGATCGTGAAAAAGGAGGAACTGGAATCATTACATGTTATATGTTTTTGGTTTCTGATGCGGTTATGGATGTTCAGAATTTAAATTTGAAGCAAATCCTCTATTGAAAATCTAAATAGATGTTCTTAGGAAATCATCTATTATACTTGTAGAATCTAAGTCTTGGGTATTTGTTACTCGGTTCAAGTAACAAATATGATCTAATCTCGACCAACCCCTCCCAACCACGACACACCCCCGACCCCACAAAGATACATTTTTGACCCACCATGACCACGCCCAAACGAAAAAATCATCGACGTAAAAATCACTCGACCCGAAAAATCATCGACCCACGCATGCGCAGTGACCTAAAAAATCATAGACCTAAAAATCACTCGACCCAAAAATCACTCGACCCGAAAAAATCATCGACCCAAAAATTTCCAACTAATTAAATATGCACAAACTTTTTGGCCACGCCCATCTGACAAAATCGACCACACCCAAAACATCGATTTCGCAAAAAAATCGTAACATCAAAAACCGACCACACCCAAAAACACGATTTCGCAAAAAAATCGATCAAAATGAAATTGCGCCAGAATGCCCACAATCCAACTACTCCCGTAGCCCTTGCGGGCTACGGGTCTAATTGTTAAGTCAACCGTGAAAGACTTTTGATTAACCAATATCAACACAGTGAAACGAGGATCTATATTTCGACTATTGGCGGTGAATTTAAGGCTGAAAGAACATTTTATAAATATATTACAGCATCTTAATCGAAACACCTTTTGTTAGATGTATCAATCAGGGGCCGGTTGTTCGAAGGCCGATCAGCGCTAATCCAGAGTTAAATTTTAACCCGGGTTTCTTTTCCTCTTGTTAAAAAGCATTTTCCCCGATAAATTCCTCTGTTGTTTTAGAGCATGCAATCATCAAATTGTATTCAAAAATGAATTATACTGAATGTGCTTTTTAAGCTCTCATATCTGCATTTAACTTTCGCACTAACCCTGGGTTACCGTAACCTTGCTTCAAACAACCCGCTTCAGTAATTAAATTTTCAAGGAACTTAAATGTGACTTCCTCGGTAGTATAGTGGTGAGTATCCCCGCCTGTCACGCGGGAGACCGGGGTTCGATTCCCCGCCGGGGAGAACGGAAGTCTTGCTTTTTTTCTTCTTTTTTAATTCCACTAATTATTTAAGTTGAGTCGAATCAAGGAGAGAATTCTTTTAGCAAAGGTACCGGTGGAATGCAGGTCACGTACTTGGCTCTTTGGCGAAAAATGTTGAATCGGCACTTGTCGGCGGGTAGGTATTGCTTAATTTTGTCCGCCTGATTATTCGTCAAGGTAGAAGCGAGTAGTGTCAAAAAAGTTCAAGCGCATATCTTATCCAGTGGCTTTATTTGCTAGAAAAGCAAGAGCAAAAACAGATAACCCTTTAATACTCGAACTGCGTGCTTAGCGATGACCTCCGTAAGGAAAATAATGGCAAAAGGTAGTTTATGTTCACGAAGTGCTAATAATCTTTGATGAAATCAGGTATGGCTTCAATAAAAATAGGCAAGCATTGCATGCATGTGGCTACTGCATTTATTAAGTTTATTCGGACCTTTTTGCCATACCTATCGCCTTTCCTCGATTTCATTACTTTTACATACCCACAATTCTTCGCGGTGCGCGTTGATTGGCTCCTTCACTCACTCGCTCGAGTTTCCTTTGACATATTGGCCCCTGCATTATTTCATTTGCAGTTGCCAAAAAATAAGCCCAAAAAATAAGCCCAAATAATAATTTTGATCCGCTCCTTCTTTAGCATATAATTTTGGCTCTTAGTAAAATCAGTGGCAACCCTTTATGTGTAAGATCCGCTAAGATTTCACCGAAATCAGACAATGAATGAAAACTTGAGAGCACTTTATTCGCGGCGTTATACGAAACAAATCACATCATGAAAAGTGGCACACGTTAAAGGATTATTTATCCAGTCGTTGCAAAACCTAAAAAAATATGTCTCATTTTTTTTCAGCAACGTTTTTCACTCATGATGGTAAAATAAAAAAGTTGCGTGGCAACCATTTTCTGTAACGTAATTTTAACCCATCCACTCTTCTGATCCAAGTCGTAGTTCTCCAAAGTGTCATACACTACTTGTCACGAGAAATTGCGTTTGGATCACTCCAGATAGTGAAAGGGTTAAATCCAATAAAAGTCACTTAAAAACGGATATGCACATGATTCGCTATCCTCGGTAACAAAAACATCCACTACGTTCGTTGCAGCTGTTTCCGGGAAAATTTCGTTGTCTTTTTGTTCCCTTAGAGTCCAACTTAGTTGTCCTAGAATTCAGACTGAAATTGGTACAATAGTCAGCTCTATCCATAAAACCACTGTTTCGCCAGTAAAGTGCAGTATGGTAGCTGGATGACCAAGATGGAAAGGAGATGGAAGTAATGTGAGGGGTTGACACTTGCGCAGCGGGCTTCCTTTGCCTCGATACAACTGAACAAGGTCACAAAAATGTTTCCTGTTCCAGGACCTTCGCTGTAAAATTCTTTTGGCGAAACCATCAAATTTGATACAAAGTCTGCAAGAACTTGTGCCGGGCGTCAGGACAGGAGTCTAAAAGCTTGCTTGGTCTGGCAAATAGAGAAACTTGTGTTAATAAGACTTTAGACCATTCTTAAAGAGAAACCCTCTGTTGTCCCTTTCAGTGTACCAAACAAGCAAAAACAACACGGGAACTTATTCTGAGAAATCCCAAGCAGTGCATGTTTTCACTAGTTTCACCACACCACCACCCTACCCCAAAGCATAGTTGGGTGTACATGTTGTGCTTCAATTTTATCCTTGATTTCAATTTTACTTCACTTTCTTTCAAACTCATTATCATACATTACCATACCAAAAAAAAAAAAAAACGAAGGAAAATAAAATTGAAACTCCAGGGAAAAAATTAAACCACAACATATGCATCAAACTAAACAGACCATGAATAGAGTGGTTGGGAAATGTAGGCACACTTACTTTGATAAAAATGCGACAAAATATGACTTGAGACGTTTCGGAAAGAACGGTTGTTTAACTGCATACTCCAAGGCTAGGACGGGACCGGAGACGTCTTTAACGGATTGTATTTTTTCTTCTCCCTGTCAGCAAACAAAACCGACATGTCAAAAGCGGCGATACTAGAATTCCGAAGCACTGAATGACAATCATAACATTATTCTAAGCGACACTGCGTGGACAAAAGGGACAAAGTTAAAAAGTTAAACTTTTGCTTAAGAGTTTGAAAACAACACCAATACTTGTACGTTCCTCTTGTTTCAAGTTTCAATAATGTGATCCCAGTTTCCAGCAAACAAAACATTTCACAGTTGTGTGCTCAATGCCCTAGCCTTTGGGTAACAGGCGAAGCTGTGGTGATCGCTTTTCTTGTAATTAGCCTTCCAAGTGTCTGACTCGGAAAGCAAACTCTATTTGCATGGTGTTATAATATTGTACTTTTCACGCCCTGTGTTGAATTTCATTTGCACGTGCTCCTAGACTCATTATATATTCAGTTTCGTTTGTACCTTAGAGGCACTTGATAGAAATTAAATGTCTGTTCAGTTACCGCTTGAACCTGTGGTTCGCTGTGTTATTACACAAGGCAAGAAAGACAACCAACCTTGAGTAGTCCCATGTGAATTAACAAAGAGGTAACCAACCCTTCTTCTTTGCAATCATAGCTTACGAACGCTGGCATCAAAATGGCTTCTAAGAAGAAGAAAAAACGAGACAAAAGTTCATTGTTAGCTTTTAATTATTTCTAGCGGTATAAACCAGCTTCTATAACACGTTTTCTGAACGGTGGAGCGAAAAGCCAATGCAATGATGTCATTCAACCTCGTACCCAGGGTCTCTCTCGCCACGGGGGCCGAGCAGGAGAACGGGAACGAGGTTGTGATGTCACCATGAGTTACCATGGCAAACCTATCAAAGCTACAATGCAGGGAGGCCCTCGCATGTTTTTTAATGAAGTGTACCGTCCCCGAATAAGCGCCGTGTCCGAGGCAAAAAAGTTAATAAGCGTCGCCCTCGGAAAGCGCCGTACTCTCAATGCGGAGCTTATTTGGGCAATTTGGAAATACCACAAAAATGTCAAAAAATGCAATACTGAACAAAGTTACGGAAATTTCTTCTCATCAAAACCAATGTTCCTCAGTTCAAAGTGATTATATTTCACCGTTCGACCATTCAATTCTCTTTTCAGGATACTTGCAAATACGTTTTTCTGTTTTGAAAGCTGTGGGCTTTGCCGGCACGACAAGCCCAACGACACAGCGAAAACTGAAATTGATAAACAGAAAAAAAGAACAAATGAAATATGCCACATGAATCGTGGAAAATAGCAAAAATATACTTATATATTTAGACATTGTTCAAGTTGAGTTTTGAATGAAAAATGGAAATAGAAAAGAAAAATAGATAGAAAACCATTTTAAGCGCCGCGCCGCTCATTCTAGTAAATACGGTAGTTCCCTAAGGCGCGATTATTCAATCATACTTGAATTTAAGTTTTCACGTGAGATACGTGTACTGAGTGAAATGTGAAGCCGCGTCTTCTCACCTGCACATTCCTCTAGAGCATCCTTATGGTCTTTAACTGATGCGCAAACCTAAATTGACAAAATGCGCGGCCAGATTTAGTATAAATGGCCGCACAGAGATACATTTCGCAACGAAGCATCCGACAGACTGCTCTTCGGGAAGCGGGATTCCCCAAACTTTTTGCACGGGATACGTGATATTTTGCCTGTCTATCGGGAATTCGGGAAATCTTCACGACCCAAATAAAAGTACCAGCAGCGAAAGCGAATCAACCAGGAGAACACTAATCAAACCAAACCAAAGAGCTTGTCTGATTAATAAAGTTAATAAAAAGTGCGGGATGCGGGATTCTCGTGAAAAAGAAGCGGGAATGCGGGATTAGGACCCCCACTTCCAGACCCTGTGAGCAGTTTTGCAGTCTGTCCTGAGACTCGCGCTCTTCGCCCTGCCACTGTTTCAATGTAGCGGCCAAAGGGCGTAACGATTCATTTGACGACTTCACGTGAACATAGGGGTATGAAAACAGTCCAACAGTGTGACAATACTCACCGATATGAAACACTTCGCCACTTCATTACTGTCTTGTCTCCCTTCCTATGGAATATTAACAGTAGATCATAATATAACAGGGTTAAATCTAACAAGAGTCTCAAATAATATTATGCATTCAGGGCGCTTTCACCTCAATTCAAGCTGTATTAAACTCAACAAAAACAATAGTATTAAGTATAATAACCAAATACCTAAGAGTTGCAATGATTTATTCTCCTTAGTGAGCGCCATATAGCCTATTACGCATTCGTTTGGAGAATCTAGAGTATCATCGAGTCAGTATCCTCAATTTGACTATTTTCTCCGTTCCCTTCACTTGTTTACATGGTGCTGTATCGGCTTCGACTTTGCTGACGACTTCCGTTCAGGTTGACGAAACGTCAGTGAACGTGACGAACAGCTCTTTTCAGAACTACTTACACGCGGAAGATCGAACTCGACGCACAAGTACTACATTGGTACTGCGAAGAAAAGTTGCACTTTGCTCAATTTAAAGAGTGAAAGAGTAACCATTGGAGGCGAACGGTATTGCAAAGTACAGAATTTAACTGCAACTCAAACTGTATTGGACCATGAAGCCTGTAAGACTGAACGCGACTCGAACGCGACTCAAACGCGACTTGCACCTGAACCTTTAAATATAGTCATTTACAAACGATTTACATCTCAACAAAGCACCGTACCTTCAAACATTCTTGTATCAGTTTGGTCCTTTGCCTCCTAGGAATGCGGTTAAACCCTTGCAATGAGGGCGATTTGAGGAACTCCTTGACGGCTTCCATTGCCATTTCCTGAGAAACCCATTAAAAGAGTCATCTTCGAGACCTCATCCACAGAAAGGAAGTTACGTAAAAAACTTGGTTTACACAAAGGATGACTAAATATAGAAACAACATTATCTCAGAAAGCAATCATCTCGCTTGGAAGTGGTTTCCATGATGGTCCTGGATTCCACATCGGATTGGAATTAAGACACATTGATACATATTTTTTGTGTTAACCCTTTAAGCCCCAGTAGTGTCTTAAAAGATTTTACTCTGGCTAACGCCAGACGATTTTACTCCTCACAGGGAGACGCCTCGGGGCTCAAAGGGTTAAAAACTAACTCCTTAACCCTTTTAGCACCAATAGCGTTTTTTATAGATTTTACTCTGGCTAACGCCAGACGATTTTACTCGTCACAGGGAGACGCCTCGGGGCTAAAGGGTTAAGAGGAGGGGGGTGGGTGGGTAGAAAACCAGACAAACCATCGGAACAACGCAGGGATGAGAACCAACAACAAAGTCAAAATGTAAAGAGGTTACTTTCTTCAGAATCTGATGCTGGGGTCGGTGAAGAATTTAAACACAAAAATAGGTTTGTGAAAGAGTTGAAATGGTAAGTTGTACCAAAAACGAAGCTGATATTTTCAGCATAACGACTCCATCGGAGGGAAGCGTTTCGAGCGAAAGCTCTTCAACTCGTCTGGTAAACCCAAATTCCGAGACAAGGGAGTGAACGAAGACCACACTGATGGGACACGACTTCTCTCATCAGCCTGCCATCTCTAACTGAAGGTCTTTTCTTGAAAAATAGATTTTGAAAGCCAGTTTTGCCAGTGAAATAATGAAAATGCTGTAGGTCGTGCCTGGTGAATTCGAGAGGAATGTATTTTTAAGCATGTCACAGGCAAAGTCGGAAAAAGAAAAAGCGAGCTTTCTATTAACAGGTGTGGAAACGTAGTTCGGACACTACCACTGAGCTGTAAGATATTCGTGGAAGCAAGGCCATTAAACTAGGTTCATGTGACGAACATTCTGCATACTGCTAGAGTTTGGATGTTTCCTTAGATTTGTAGACCAGAGAATAAGATGTTTCACATATCGACTATTACTGATTACGAAACTGAAATATCCGTCGAAACTGAGGTTGTGCTTCAATTTCATCCATGGTACAGAAAAATTTTCTTTTTGTTCTCATTATCACATACTTAAAAACAAAGAAAAATATAATTTGAACCAAGAATAAAATTGAACCACAACAAACAATGTTCACCAATTTTCAACTCCATCTTGTTTTCTGGTCTATATGTTCAATCGATCACAAGATGCACTTCTAAATCGGCTTTTGTCGTGTGCTTTATTTCTTCAGATTGTTAGGTGCAAGAAATGTAATATCAATTCTCGGTAGCTTAGCAAACGGCAACACTACAGTTATCAATCCAAGAATGAAGAACAAATAGCTTCAATGAGACAGGTTTGGTTGAGAAAGGGTAAAAAGAAGACTTAAAAAATGCTTCAAACACTCTGTTGTACCAGAGAATGACTTCAAGATTTAATATTCATTTCACACGCTCTCTTGAATAAATTACTCCAAATATCATCAAATGTTCACGTTTCTTCAATTTCTTCATCATATCTACACTACTTTGCAAGTACATGTATGGCGCGCCAAAGCAGACAAAAATACTTACGCGCTAAAATATAATACTTATTTTGTGAAATATACGACTTGTGGTGAAAATATAATACTTAGTTTGTGAAATATACGACTTGTGGTGAAAATATAATACTTATTTTGTGAAATATACGACTTTTGGTGAAAATATAATACTTATTTTGTGAAGTATACGACTTGTGGTGAAAATATAATACTTAGTTTGTGAAATATACGACTTGTGGTGAAAATATAATACTTATTTTGTGAAATATACGACTTGTGGTGAAAATATAATACTTATTTTGTGAAATATACGACTTGTGGTGAAAATATAATACTTTATTAACGCCAGCGATTTGTGGTCAGCGGCATATGGCAGGGCGCATGCAAAGTAGGTCAGTCACCAAGTAAAGTCATCAGAACGTATAGCTTGTAAAGCTGTAAACGGCCCATTGTTAACATCTATGATCTTATTGCCTCTTGCCCGCACAAAACTTGATTTTGGACACAGGTGACATGTGAAGCTTGTTTTTGAACAACTTGTTCAACATCTCTCGTACTTCGTTCTCGTCCATCTCTTCTGACAGGGTCACACCTGACTCAGCGAAGCCCTCGCCGTGTTGGTATTCGCGGAATTGCCCTTATGGAACATTTTCTATGCTTGCACTCGGAAGAAGAATAAAATCTTTAAGTACAGCTTTACAAGCTGTACGTTCCGATGACTTTTTCTTCGAAGGAACGCTTGATGTAGAGGCACTACGGTGCTTCGATGTTTTGGGTTTACAGTAGCTCGTGTTAGGGTTGAAGGGATTGGATCTTCCTTTAGTGCTTGGATATAGTGCTTTCATTGTGTCTTCAACCTTGGTTGTATCATTTTGAGGCCTCGTCGAAGCTGGCGATGCCCCAGATCTGTTTTCAGCTAAATTTTGAACAACTTCTATAAGCTTGTTCAAAATAGGATCTGCCATAGTTTGAAACTCCACTTTTAGAGGACGACAAGTAAGGAATTTGGCGCGAAAAAAGACCTACTTTGCATGCGCCCTGCCATACGCCGCTGACCACAAATCGCTGGCGTCAATAAAGTATTATATTTTCACCACAAGTCGTATATTTCACAAACTAAGTATTATATTTTCACCACAAGTCGTATATTTCACAAACTAAGTATTATATTTTCACCACAAGTCGTATATTTCACAAAATAAGTATTATATTTTCACCACAAGTCGTATATTTCACAAAATAAGTATTATATTTTAGCGCGTAAGTATTTTTGTCTGCTTTGGCGCGCCATATACATGATATCAAAAGGAAATAGTAAATGTATTATTGTGTCTACATAACCCGATGTGAACACGAGAGAAAGTTGAAAAAAAAATTAAACTTACGACAAACCCAGTCGCGACTGAAGGTTCCATTTATGCATTGATAAAAATATAAATGATAAAAATTATATATATAAAAAAAACAACAAGAAATACATACATATAAATATCCATATAGAAAACGAAAACGTTTTCATAACATATCAAATAAAACGACAATAACTGCGGTGGGTAGAAGAAAAGTTGTGACGAAAGCAGGAGTCTCAGCACATCAAAAATAAGAGTCTGAGTGTTTCACCACGGATACAAAAACGAATGAAAATTAAGAAATATGTAGTGCAACAGAGTTTACCTGACAAACTTCGCAGAATTTAATATTGTGGCCAAGCACTACGTTTGACGCAACCGACGCAAACTTGTAGGAGAAATTATCAATAATGGAAAAAGGAGCCAGAGCGTTTCATCCATAAATCTCCCACAAGAGAACTGAATTTAGGCTTTTGAACTTTTTACGTTTTGGAAGGTCATATTTGAGAAAAAAGTACTTAACCAAGTTCACCAAACTTAATATAGGCCACTGAGTCGCATTTCTTGAAAGTCTCAATAACTTTACGGGCCCGGAGCTCTATTCATAAGGTCCGAGTCTATTGAATGTTTGTGAAGTCCTCGGCGTACAAACCATCCAAGTGAACAAGTGAGTTTACAATAGAATTGCATTGCTAAACTTCCAAAAAACAAGACATTGCATTCCCGAGGTAACTATACGATCAAAAATTGTTTCCGGGCCCGAAAAGTAAATGGAGTTTCACAGAAACGGTTCCATAGTCATCTAGGCTTATAAAGGTCTTTGTTCCATCGTTTTGCAAATGCTTCTTGACATAAAAAAAAATTGTAGAAAGTAACCAGGTGCATTTTTTTAAACTCAATGTGACTATGTTTTATACTGAGCACACAAATGAAGAGTAGGGAAGAGTGAAAAGTGTCACAAGCATTGCATTGCACGTAGTGTTTCCAAATCTACTTTTGTAAAGACGAGAAGGTATGAATTCATCAAGTCGCAAAGCCTTAGAAAGTTGTATAAACGACATCGAAATACATAATGAGGTCTTTTAGCACCTAGTTCATCTATTTTGGGCTTTTCTCGACATGGCAGTAAAATAACCCCCATAAATACTGAAATAGGTGAAAACAAGTTTCCGGTAGATTTTAAATGCGATTGTGTAGTATATCTGTACAATGAGAAAACACGGTAGAGAATTGTACGTCGCGTTTCTAAATATACCGTTGCAAAAATATATGAATTCACACGGAATAAGAAAATTATACACGGCATAAAATAACCTTACGATACTTGGAGGGGAGAGCGAGTAAATTTCGCGCGACCATATGTCCTATCTCGTTTTATGGCTTCATGGTCTAAGAAAAGAGTGCAATTGAAAGTTTGTATCAAGCGACATGAAGTCTTATTCACACTTAAAAAACATTTGGTCACGAAAATGGAGTAACAAGGCGATCGGCTAAAATTCAATAAAATTGTAAAAACGATTAAAAAACTATAATATAGAAACCAAGATGAGTTCGGTGAAGCCCCAATTTGCTGAGACTTGTAGTTCCAAACCGCTGGCCGTCATAAGTTCTTTGCCTCTTTACTGAGATCTTCTTTCGCTGTGTTTTCGCTGTTTTGTCCCTGAAAACGGTGTAACGAGAAACCAATTAGCCCAGGGCGTGACGAAAACGCTTAATATAAACTGATTCAAAAATTTAACTGATCGACTGTGACAAAAGTGCAACAATAGTGTGACAATAGTGCAGTGCTCGTCACGCGACGTTTATAGGGGCGTTGCGTGACGAGCTAGACTGGCTGCGAAGGAGACAAAAGAAACTCGTGGGTCAGGTTGCAGTTGACGTAAGGTCAATTAGTTACTGTTGGTTCCAAACCCAAAGAAACGGCTATACAACGAACAATGGCAGGGCTGCAAATAACGGCCGGTCAACGGACAATGTTCAGTCAAATTTGGGTATTGACCGGACAAATCCTTGGATTGCCGGACATCTTGTCCGGTCCGTTATCGACTCTTTCAGAGAAATTTTAATTTTTGACTATTTGATATTCACGAGGGACAAAATTCATGTTTCGGGAAAAAACGAATATAAAACTACACAAATTACTGGTCGAGAAATTCCCGGTAGTCGAAAATTTATACGATGTCATCAAGTCCTGTCGCGACCGCAAATCATCGTGTCTTCCGTCATTTTATTTACTTTAAGTGTTTCCATTTAGTAGAGAGTTTTACCTTTGGGTAGATACCATGATTGTCTCTTAAATAAAGTGATTGATTGTTTGATTTATTGAATGATCGGAAAGCACCCTCACGATGAAATAATCTCTCAGCACCGAGAATACTCCACATAGCATTTGTTGCAAAGTGCGAAAAGCGAACAAAAGAAACCTGGAGCGCCCTACTGCCCTTTTACTCTAACAAAAATTCACAATTTTTCATTCTTACTGCCACTCCGACTTGGATTCAGTTGTTTTTTAGTCATAAAACGATTACTGTGCAATCGCAAGAGTAATTACGACTGTTAAAATCTGACCGGCCAAAAACGGGTAGTGTCCGAGCAAAAACATGTTTAACCGGACAACGTGACCGGCGTCTGCCCGTTAGTTATTTGCAGCCCTGAATGGCTCTAGTTCTAAAAACAATAAAGCTGATACACAGAAATCCAGGGGTCTTGCGAGAGGAACTACATTACACCGTTCAACCGGGCAATCACTCGTATCGTATTCGTGAAGGAGTCCATAAGATCCAGTAACTACATAAGGTAACAAGGTAGTAACTGAGGACAAATGGTTGCTGTAGAGTGTTGCCGAGTCGAACTCAGAGCTACCACAGCGTCACACTCAAGTCATCTTTGGAAAGAACTTCTCAAACTCGTTGATGCACAAGAAGGCAAAAAGATAATCGAGCATCGTGACGTGTTTGGATATTTAAAAAACACGGGTTGCTTTTACATCTTTATTTTCTCCTTCTAAAAAAATACTTTCTAGAAGATATATCAAACACACGACACGTGTTTCATCACATATAAAAACCCTTGAATGTCCGCGAAAATACTCTACTGCGCGTCTTATTTTCAGCTCGTTTCTTGGTGTTTGCCGGAACTGTGATGAAACACGGTCTTTCCTGTTTGATATATTACTTCCAAACACCTCGAAATAATAAAAGCACCCCGCCTCCGGCTTCGTGCTTTCATCTCTTTCTCGGTGTTTGGAACCCCTGATGAAACACTCGCACTTGTTTTTGATGTATTACATCAAGGATCCCCAGCTTGGTCTCCGGTTCTACAGCACACTATTTTCACGAACTCCTTTCGAATCGCTCGATTCATTACGCCATATATTATTGGATTGACAAAGACGCTAGACAACAAAAGCACATGGCAAAGAAATACAGCAACCGGAGACACAGTTACGTGAAAAGAATTCTCAATAGCCCATTTCCGATTTGCTACATGCCTCAGTTTCATAGCGAGTCCAGGTGCAAGACCATTCAAATGGAAATGAGTATAATTTGCATAAGAATACTCTATCATTTCCATTTGAATGGTCTTGCTATGAAACTGAGGCATGTAGCAAATCGGAAATGGGCTATTGCATTGGTTATTTGTACTGGGATAAAACAGATGAAAAACCCTATTAAAGCGGCAAAAAGAATGCGAGTTGTTTGTATTTCGTGCGCTAACTGTCGCAAGTCTTGGCCCTCCTTGTAATGAGGGCGCCACTGCAGAATGGTGCCGTTTGATAGTCAAGTAAACGTTAAAGTAACTGAACATAATGACGAGTATCGGGATCGCGCTGTAAATGGCGACAAAGACAAAAATGACGATTTGCGTGGAGTGCAGTTCCAGAAAGACTGGCCGGCAGTACATCGCAAGCGGCTGCCACTGAAATATTACAGACTTCTCTAAAATTATAAGAACGGCAGCAGTCAACGGTAAGGTGGAAGCACAGGTGAGTAGAAGAATTGTTGGTCGTTTTGTGAAGAGCGCGGAATAAAGCCGCGGTTTCACAACACAAAAGTATCGGTTTAACGCTGTTAGGGGAAGAATCGAAAGACAAACTGCAGCCCAGTACATCGACAGCAAGCCATTGAACTGACAAAAGTTGAAGCCGAAAGGCCAATGTCGAATCGCAGAAGCAGCCCCGACAAACGGAAAAGACAATGTAACGTGAACCATGTCACATACGGCCAGCGCTAGAACGTACATATTGGTGATAGTACGAAGCCTTGTGTTGCGGTAGACTGCGAGGCAAAGAAGTGCGTTTCCAGTGAGGGAAAAAACGGCGGTTAAACTCAAAAAGACGCAGACCGAGGCGACTGTTACAAAATCTCGAGAGTCAGCACTTTTTTCAGTCATCTCAATCCAAATTTGAAAGGCGACCAATGTTTTTTCAACCGACAGGTCTTAGTAGGCGGTATTATATGGCACAATCTATGGCTTTCGTCGCGATATATATTTCCTCTGAGACCTTGTGTCTCAAAATGCATTTAGCATCGTGTCCACCCCTGCTTTCTGCAGGAGATTTGAATGGAATTGAAAGCAATTTGTATAGAGCCCACGCCGTTAGCGCAAGCTGCGAACCAATTATAATGTCTGAATTGGCGAATTTAATTCGATACCTCCTTTGTTTTGCATATGCTAAGATTTGTAGATTGGTTTAAAAGACGTCCATCGTATCGCAGACAAGATCTTGTAATTGCAAAATTGATAGAAGACAAATGTTTACTGCCGGCCAAAAGCGCGCAGGTGTCATACGGTAATAAGTAGATGCCTGCTTAAAGAGTAACCAAGTCATATCTACAATTCTAATGATGTCCACTCATAACAAGTAGGAAACTAGTGGAGCAAGGAGGTAGGCGCTTGCCACATACTACGTGTTCGTTCAAACTATCGTGTAGCATGAAAATTTTGCGGGAGTAATATTTTGCGGACTGGTGACTTTGTGTTTTGTGGGTACAAATTTTTGCGGTTCGAGATGACTGCAATTTCTGCTGGGAACTAATTTTTGAGAGTTTCTATTCAAATAGCAGAACATTACCGAACAAGGAAGGAAACAACGATAAGGCCAAGTGCATTTCAACGAAACAGAACCATCAACACAAATATATCATTAAAAGCAGAGATTTTGATTGAACTTATTTTTGAGGATCGAACACATGAATCGGCAAAAATTAAAACCCGCATAATTTTCATGCTACGTGGCCTTTGGTTTTTAGCGGTTAACTGTTTGCCTTCAAGACGAAAAATAAGAGAACGAGTTTTCTAATTGTTGAACATCACTTACTGACTGATGTTAACGGGTTAAATAGATTTAAGAGGCCCTATTAGGGGGTCTAGGGGGAAGGGGGAAACTCAATGGCAAAATAATTGTAGGAATAAGGGATAACTGACAAAATAATTACAGGGATAAGGGTGGCTGAGATAGTTTTAGGAATAAACAAGAAGACGCCCGAAGGCGTTTACGCGGGATGTGTTGGTTTAAAATTGCTGACGCAGTATGTTTTTTTGCTGATTGCGCAATCATGGATATTCATGGTGCAATCCAACCTGACTTGCACGTGATTCGGAGTTACAGCCAATAAAAATCACACAATTTTTTCGGGACGGGCTCGGGATACGGGAAAGTTAAAAAAACAAGGCAATTTTTGACTCCCAAGAAGACGAAAGGAATGCGCTACCGAATTTTATACGCTGGCTGACTATACGTCATCCCGCGTAAAAAAATAGCTTTGATTTCTCAATTGTCACACGTTTGGTCACGTTTGCCTAGGATTTGCATCACCGGCGAACGGTAAAGAGCAGTTAACGGGTCGCTTTACTCTTCAAAATTGGCACCAATTGTCAAATTCCAAAGATAAGTAATTTTAAAAAACAGTAGTTTTAGGAACAATGGATAACTGTCCCCGGAATATTAAGATAAGGGAAGGCTAACCCCCCCCACCCTCCCCCTAACAGGGCCTCATTTAGCGTTCTGAAATCATGCACCCATTATGCGTTGTATTATATTATACTATGCCAAGAGAGAACGAGGAAAGAGAACAACCCCGTCTGATATGATAATTCGCTTGAATGCCAGTAGTCGGTTCGTACTTCTCCTAAATTCTCTCGGAAACAAAACAATCGGTAATCAGGTTAATACCCTGTGTCAAGAGAACATAACCCCGTCTGATATGATGAGGGAAATAATCTATTTTTAGCACGGAATCTATATCTCGTTCCATGGCTGCGCGGTTTCCACATGGCGCATTGCAATTACAACCATGTGATGAGAAGGACATCAACCATTGGTCCGTTAAAATAGTTTCCGGATCTAAAAATAGATTCTGTCCCCTTATCATAGTAAGAGAACGCAGTATGGAAGATGCGTTCTCTTACCTCATTTTCTCTTGACCATGCTAACAGGACCAAACCGTGTTGAGAATTAAGACAATGGGGGAAATAGATTATCATAAATTTGATGCATGTTGTCATTGGTTGATAGTTGTGATTATTATATGGCTGCTTCCGTGAGCGGGAAAGATGGGGCGAATCCCGAGTTCTGATTGGCTACCCGTACCGGCAAAATGGCCTACCTTGCCCGCTCGGGAGTTCCCGCCTTTTCCGCCGAAACAAAGTGGCCATACAATAAATCCTTTATTGCTGACCAAGCTTATTATTCGGTCAAGATGGCTGATGTTAGACTCCTTCCTTTTTCTCGACTACGTCTTGGTCAACAAAAACACAAAAATGAACTCGGCCAACAGGCAGCCATCTTGACCTTACGCTTGGTCAACATGCAGGTATCTTGACCTCACGCCTGGTCACGCGTCTTCGTGTTTAATATTCCGTTCATATACATTCAAATCCTAGCATAAGGACGTTTGTTCGATGAACCCAATTTAATGGCCTATAGCTCAGTGGTAGCGCGTCCGAACTAGTAATAGGAAGGATGAAAGTTCGACTCCCGCGGGGGGGAGGTACTACCATAAAAATTGGGTAGGGGTCTGCGCCCGCTTCCCAAAACCCTTCTCCTATTTGTGACAAAAATCGGAGATTTTCCCTACCCTATTTATGACCTGACCGTTAAATAACCTGTTTCAGACCTGCCTCATAATTATTTCCCTAGTTCAGACCAATGTTAAAGTCAATGTTTATCTGCTTCATAGGTTACAAGACTAAATGTGCAAAGTTTCGAGCTCAGAACTCCACACTATTAGAGCGAGTGCAAAAATCGACACCCTATTTATTAAAAAAATGGCGGGAAAATGGCGGCAAAATGGCTAAAATCGATACCCTATTTATGACCAAAACGGCTGAAAAACCATACCCTTCGACTCCTGACAGCTGGACTTTGACATGCTGAAAAATATACCTTTCACAAATTCTCCAGGCTCAACATAATATCATCTTTATCATTTCATCACTCTTTCACTTTGAAATTCAAATCTTTGCAGTGTGCAGGATGTTTGTTCCATGAACCAAGTTTAATGACCTTGCTCCCACGAGTCTCCTACAGCTCATAAGTAGAGCGTCCGAGAAGGGGAGTAATAGGTTCAACTCCTATTTGACATGACATGAGGTAAATATATTTTTCAAACCTCACCTTATTAAGCTCTTTTTCCACTTCTTCGTCGTCGCCTAGCAACGGGGATTGCGGTTTCAGACTGACACCTGTCACGCTGAGCTCCAAGTTGTCGGATGCCTCGCCGTCGTCTCCTTCACTGTCTCCATCCCCGAGTTCCTCTTCGTCTTCCTCCTCGTCATCGTCGACTTCTCCTTCATCTTCGCTCATTGAGCCCAAGGCGTTTTCATGCCCATTTGACTGAAGCCAGCTCCGTACTTCCTCGATTCCATCGTCGCCGATACTGTTGCCTGGAAAAGAACGGCAGAAGGAGATCAAATATTCGTCTGCGGATCAACCCATGCAATGTTACTCTTCTTTGAAAAGCACAGTAGTGTAGTGGTTAGCGTGTCAGACTTCCGAACAGGAGGTTTGGAGTTCGAGCTCTGGTGCTGGCACTGTGTTGTTTCCTTAGACAAGAAACTTTACTCCACACTGTCTCTCTCCAACCAAGTGTATAAATGGGTACCGGCGATATAATGCTGGGGGTGACAGGGCTGGAAATAATTTTCGGACATTCACCGGTCAAGATGACCGGCCAAATACATTTTAGCTCGGACATACCTCGTTTCTGGCCGGACAAATATAACATGTAATTTTCCCCTAAATTATATACAATATTAGCCCCCCCCCCCCCCCCCTTTAACAAATAGCATTCGCTATCAGTAACTCCTTTTTCCGACAAGTAACAACACTGCTGTCGAATTCAATTGCAACTCGGACTCTACTTTTTGCTAATTGATTTGAATGAATTGATTGTTACATACAATATTACTTACCTCAGTTCGGGACGGTATGGTCCACGTTCTATTCTTAATGTTATTGTAAATAATTAACTGATGAATTGCTGTACCATCGCCGCGTGTTGCTTCACTTAGACGTACAATAACATCGATTTATGTTTTGTTCTGAGTAAGTAAACAACAGTTTAATTCAGTTCAGTTCTACTTCATTTTTTTAGATCAAAGATCCGCAATATAGCGAGGTGTATACCGGTAGTAAACAACAGCATAGAAACTTTAGTTCATTTCAATATGATCGAGTGTGACCGGTCAACTTGACCGGCAAAGCCAACGTTTGATCGGTCAAATCCCCAATCAGGCCGGACATTGTCCGTTGACCGGCCGTTATTTCCAGCCCTGGGTGACCATGCGATGGACTGGCATCCCATCCAGGGGGGAGTAATAATACTCCCAGGTGCTTCATGCTATCACGGCCGGGATAAGCTCCGGCCTTGTGGGCCTTTGCCTTGAAAAAGCTACTGAACAGAAATGCACTGTGGTACTCAAGAAGTTGTTATAATCAAACGAAGTGATAAAGTTATACCACCGTAAGGTAAAGGGGAAGTGCTGTCGTTTCGAGCGTTGGCCCTTCGTCGGAGCGAATGAAACAGTACTGTGGTACTGTTTGTTTTACTATACAATCAGTGTTGTTTTAACAATTTCATCATTCTGTGGATCAAACCACGTAGAGTGACCATTCTTTGTAAAGCTACTGAACAGTATTGTACAGTAGTACTGTTTGTTTTACTGTAAAGTGTGGTTCTACCTTTTTCATCTGTGTATCAAACCACGCAGTGTGACCATTCTTTGTAAAGCTACTGAACAGTACTGTACTGTGGTACTGTTTGTTTTACTATACAGTGTGGTTCTACCTTTTTCATCTGTGTATCAAACCATGCAGTGTGACCATTCTTTGGAAAGCTACTGAGCAGTACTGTACTGTGGTACTGTTTGTTTTACTGTAAAGTGTGGTTCTACCTTTTTCATCTGTGTATCAAACCATGCAGTGTGACCATTCTTTGGAAAGCTACTGAGCAGTAAGGTACCGTGATACTGTTTATTTTACTGTACAATGTGGTTCAAGCTTTTTTATCCGTGGACCAAAACATGCAGTGTGGCCATTCTTTGTAAAGCGACTGAACAGCACGGTACTGTGGTGCTGTTTGTTGTTGATCATAGCAAGGAGATTGGAAAGTAAGGAAACGACTGAGCTTTCAATAAAACATCAAAGCGGAGTCAACGACGTGATTGCTTTCTAAAGTTTTACCTAAGCATGTAACAGTGGCGTCAGTTACCGTTTAGTTCTAGTTTTTCCAAACAGTCTTTGTTTGCCAGGGCTTCTACAATTGCAAGCGCTCCCTCCTTGCTGATCTCGTCAGAAGAGAGATTCAGTTCCTTCAGCCCGCGCACTGCACTTTGGAGAGATTGCGCAAGGGCTTTTGCTCCCTCCGTTTTAACAAGACAGTCTCCAAAGTTAATGATCTCAAGATTTTTCAGACTTGGTAACACCTAGAATTAGAGAAACAAAAACAAACGTCATATTTTCATGTAACAGAATAAGCATATCAAACAATGAGAAGGGAGTATTTTTGGCTAAATGCGAGTTGTTTGACAGACGGTCAAAAGGAGAAATTATAGTTAAACGATGCAAAAACGAGCCGTGTTTCATTGGATACCCAAACACGTTATGGTGCCTGCTTTTCTCTGCCTTCCACTAATGCCTTATTGATAAGTAAACTCTGCCTGAAATTAACAGAGCTGCGGCATTTAGAGCTCGAAAGAAATTAAGGATTTAAAAAACTGCGTGGCATCCGGTCAAAAATAAGTGACTCAAAGGTATGGTCATAAATTCGTGAAGTTTTCCTAAGCTAAATTGTCTCCTGAGCAGTTTTAGAACACAAAGACTTTCGAATCTTTAACCAGAGGCCAGGGCAGTAACGGTTTTGAGGTGCACTGATACAGAAGGCTTTACTCCAAAGTTGATTGGTCACAGGATAGTTATTGTGGCCACTAACCTAACCCCGGGCTTCTGTAGCGACGTCAAAGTGTAGTAAGGGTACGTTAAAGCCACACAAATGCGCACTGGGGCGACAATGGTAGAAGGGATAAAATCCTATTGCTACCAAAAAAAATTTGAAAAATTGAGCTCAAAAGCCAGCAGCCATGGATAGCTGTTTCGGCCTTGTTAGACCTCATCAGCATGGCACAGCTAGCAGATGAGCTCTGGGTTCCCACATGATGAATGGCAAGCCACATCCCTTCTGTAGCATGCTTCCTTAGAGACTGAGACAAAGTACTTATTATGCTAATTTCAAGTTCTTTTTTTAACGCTTGGGTTGACAATGCAAGTTTCTCAATCCTAATCATTGAAAAATTGCAAAATTGCTCACTGGTGAGAGTAAAAAGATCAAATCTTCCACAACAATAATAGCTTTACTGAAGCACTGACCAGTATTTTCTCCAGTAATTTTGTTACAATTTGCTAATAGTGAGTCCTGGAACTCATCTCATGGAGAATTATGAGTCCCAGTCCAGAGTTATCGAGTCTCAGTTCAATTAAATCAATTTGAATTTGAATAACGTTTCGCTGTACGAGCCACTGTCCGCCATCTTGGTTCAGTCGCGTCAGGGGCGGATACAGGGGGGGTGGATAGGGTGGATATCCACCCCCCATTTTTCAGTAAAAAAAATTATTCGAAATGTCACTTTATTTGAAATAAAAATAAATAAAGAAAGAAAAATTAGCTCTCGCTCATGTCTGGTTGTTGTTTATTGCGAAATTTGCAGGGAAACGTTCGCGCTTACCAACCCATGTGCTCAGTCGATGCTCAGGTTTGATGGCAACCTCGTTCCCAGGGTCTTGTAGGTAATTTCCAAGATGGCGGGTCGACCCGCCATCCATCCACCCCCCCTTTTGAAATCCTGGATCCACCCCTGCGCGTAGTTTCCGAATATAGCAAACCTAATGAGTAACCACAAGAAACTGGGATAATCAAACGAATTGATAAAGTATGTTATACAACCGTAAGGTAGAAGGGGGGTGCTAACGCTCGAAATGTCGGTACCTCCCTTTTACCTTACGGTGGTATAACTTACTTTATCAATTCGTTTGATTATCCCAGTTTCTTGTGTTCCAATTCCCCACCGACGCAGCACCAGTTTCTTTAGAAACTATCCTC
The DNA here is from genome assembly GCA_949710005.1 of Ricordea florida. Lineage (NCBI taxonomy): Eukaryota > Metazoa > Cnidaria > Anthozoa > Corallimorpharia > Ricordeidae > Ricordea > Ricordea florida. Next base: position 9,697,960 of record OX453278.1, read on the forward strand.
ACAATACTAATGAGTAACCATTCCATCAGTTGCATAAACAAGGCGGCTTTTGGAAAAAATCTTATTGGAGAATTTGCGTGGAAATATTTCTTTCTATTCGTTCAAAAATTATTCTTAATTCTCTTTGAGCGGATAACATTACTCTTTTGATTTGAGGTAGCTTTCAATACATATTTCAAATCGCGCAAAAAGGCTTCAAAAATATCTTTAGATCGACCGATCGATCGTTGCGTCCTAAAGGACGCGTCACAGGAATTACTCTGCGCCCTTGAGAAATTTTTTGCGTCATGGACGCAGGACGCAGGACGCAGGACGCAGCAGTAACAAAATCACTGATTTTCTGCCATTCAAAACCCTGACTGCACTGTACAATTCAAAGATACTGTACATGCAAAGGAGCTCAGATACATACTTGTGCCATTGCTGTTGCTCCTTTAACAGTGAATGTATTATCATTTAAGTTGAGAATCTGCAAAGAAAATGTAATTATAAACATTATTAATTGCGCATGTATTAGAGATCAGTAATGTCGTCACTTGTTCACTAACTGGGGTTTTACAGAAGTCCTAAGACAACAAGATGTGGCAAGATTGTGCTGGCTGTGTTGAACATCTCAAGCCCAAACTACATGTATATTCAACTGGTGAAAAGAAGCCTAGCTGTAGTCAAGCCATTACTATTATTTTTATGTTGGACTGCAGGGCTCGAAATAGGAAAAAAAAAATGACCTGCCACAGCTTTTGTTTTTTGACAGTTGAAACAAATTTTCACCTGCCATTTTATATTTTTGGACTGCCAAATATTAAGTAAGGCCTGTCTTTTGGCCATTGGCAGGCTGCTATTTCGAGCCCTGGACTGGCAAATATGGTACTTCCTGAAAAGGTGATTCCTTAAAAAATCTTGCTTTACAGTCTTAACCAATCTGTGAGCTACAATAGAACCAATAGCAATTAGCCCCTCATGCATGTATAATTTTCCCACCCTTGAGTTGTGATTTTACACATACAGTATGATGGTCCATTGAAACCCACTCTGTTGACAGAAAGCACTAAAGTTATTTATTATATCTCTCAGTTAGTACGCGCGCTGTGATTGGTCAATTTAGCGGGCCGTACTTCACTGTACGGCCCGCTAAAGTTTGTTTTGGTCGCCAAAATGACTCCAGAGATATAATAAATATCTTATTAACCTCGTTTTCTCGGTCCGAACTCTAAAATACGGATCCTCGTTTTTTCCCGTCGATTTATGGCCCAAGCGCGAAGCGCGCGGGCCATAAATCGACGGGAAAAAACTCGGTCCGTATTTTACAGTACGGACCTCGAACTCGATTAATAAGAGGTATTACTTTGAGGTTTGGATTTGACTTGAATGCTTCAGCAAGGGCTGCTATTCCTTCATGTTGAATTCCATTCTGTGGCATTTGAACTTCTTCGAGGGTTCCTATTGTCTGTCAAGAACAACAAAAGTTATAAATAATAATAACAACAACAATAATAATAATAGATAGTTTAATTCATGTACCGTATTTACCCGTGTATAATGCGCGCCTATGTATAATACGCACCCTATATTTTCGACCATAATTTGGAAAAAAAAAGTTTTGCGCCAACAAAACCAGTAGTCGATCTTTGTTAAATCATGTGTTGAAAGAAAAATGGCTTTCTTTGTTATTTGAACATAGCCTGTAGAGCAGGCGTTTGTGGTGTACGAATACTAGTGCTCGTAATAAAGTTCGGCCGCCATGTTAGAAATGCGTCAAATAGTGCTCGTCCTAATCCATTCTATGTAATATCTTCCAAGATGGCGGCTGATCAACGATCTGGTTTGAACAACATTGTCGCGATTGCCTGGAATGCGTAACAAAAAAGCAGGCCTTACGGTTTTTGGTTAAGAATTATTGAGCTGTCCGTCTTCTCAGCACACCAGCCACTGTCACTTGGTTCTTCTCATTCCTTAAACTTTTGATTGCTCGAGATAGACATTTTGTTTTGTTGTTCTTGTTAAATGTTTCGTTTCAAGTCATTTCAATTCCTTCACAGACCGAAATGGAAAACGTTTTAGTCGTCGTAACTTGAATTGTAGCCATTAACAGTTACATTTAAGCTTTTGTTTTGTTGTTTAGAGTATGCTGATATGAATGTTTCTAAACAATGGGTTCCGTGTATAATACGCATCGCAAATTCGAACTATAATTTCTCGGTAAAAAAGTGCGTATTATACACGGGTAAATACGGTATTAGTTATAATCATGATGATTCTACCTGAATTACTGCACATGTGAGCTTAGAAGTGTTGTGGCTAACATATGGGACATAAGACATTCTCTTCTGAAGGTTATAACAAGTTTAGAGTACTGAGAAGAATAAAGTGAGCCTCATGCACTCCAAAACGAAAAAAGTGTAAAATTGGTTTTGTTGAAGTTAATGTTCCTAGGTCAAACCAAGTCAAACTGAATGAACACAACTGGCCTTGACTCATTTTACAAATGCTGTCCTCTATTTCTGAGCTGAGCACCAAGTACTACATATTGCACCGCGGCTTAGACAATCCTTTATGATGTAATCTAGTCTTTCATTGTGTAATACATCAAGCAGTAAACAGACAATGGCAGAACTACATGTACCAGTATTTATCAATGTTAAGAATGCCTGTATTGTTGTTTGGTGTGCCAATTAGAGATGTCAGTTTTTACAACTGTCATTGTGTGTTCTACATACGCATAAATATTTGGACCAGGTACACTATGTATTAAGTCGCATTCTACCAATTCAAGGCCACTTAATGCATTAGGTGAATTGCAATCGATGAAATGCTTGTGATTGGCCCTTGTCTACATTTGACAGCATTTGATGTAAAAGTGATTTGTTCTTGTTCAATGAAAAGTGATTGCAGAACAAGTAACTCTATGTTACTGATTTACAATATTTCACAAACTGAAAGCTCTCATCAAGGAGACCACTCTTACATAACAGACCAGGCACAAGAGAGTATTATTACCTCCGCCAAGGAGGTTATGTTTTCACGCCTGTCTGTCTGTTTGTTTGTTTGTTTGTCTGTCTGTTAATCGTTTTACGCAAAAACTAATCAACGGATTTGCACCAAATTTGGTGGAAAGGTCGCAAATATACCCAGGATCAATCGATTAAAATTTGGGATTTATCCGGATGAAACTCCGGATCTCAGATCCAGAATAGACGCTCTCGGGAGCGTTCACTCAGGCTACACTTGATAATACGGCTTCGAACAAACGTGAATGTCAGTTTACGCCTAAGTTTTGTAATTATTGTATACTATATGGCTGGTTCCACGACCGCAAAAAACCTATCAGACTGTATATCGCACCGCAATTCTTGTCGTGGTTAAGCTGAGCGATTTTATTAGAAAGTTTTCTAAGGTTCTACAGAAATTTCGGGCGTCGATAAAAGCCGGAACATGGAACATTCCGGAACATGCCGGATTATTACGGAACACCCCGGAACATAAAAAAAAAAATTAAAAAAAAATAATAGCAAGAAATAAATTTCACGATAAATATAAACATAACTAAAGAGCCCAAAAAATAAAACTAAAGAAAGAAAGAAATTGGCTTGTAATTCTCGAGTACTCTGCACTAGTTTAGACAACCAAGTAAACCATGTGAAATCGTCTTCGTATGAAACAAATAAGAAAACTTACCTATACTGATCAGAGTTCCATATTTTCCTGCTGATCGCCGCCATCGTAGTTTTGTACAGCGAACGAAACGAGTACCCGTCCCTAGGGGCATTTGGAACTCTCCCCAGATTTCGCTCGCCATGAGAAACTAAGATGGCCGCAATCACCATCTAAAAATCGGGGACTGTGAACAGTATAGTATCTACCACCAATATAAATCTTTCCTTTTAAATCCAAAGCTCTTGTTAAATGGATAACCGTCATGATTCTCTCTTGATTCAAGGCAAACCATTATGGAAGGTGGCTGTGCGAGGAAAGCTTAAAATTTCCCCTCTTAGCAACCCAATCTACTATATTTTAAAGAGGCGAGCCCTCAATCATGACTATCATTTGCATGGAACTGCCCTCACTTGCCCAGCAAATCAATTCGACCAAGAGAGGATAAAGCTTCATCCTCTCGTGATTCCGACAAAATATTGCTTTCTTATGCTAGGAGAAGATACCAGATTCATTTTCTTCCTTTATTTTTCGTTTTTATTTTATGTATTTATGTATATAAAGTATGTTTATTGTCTTATTTATTTCTTGCTATTATTTTTTTTTAAATTTTAAAATTTTTTCATGTTACGGGATGTTCCGGAATGTTCCTGCATGTTCCGGAATGTTCCATGTTCCTGCTTTTATCGATGACCAGAAATTTCAGTGATAATTGGGTTTCTTTACTAATCGAATTAATTTTGACCAATCAGCTTTCTTGGTTCCCACAGTAGAAAACAGTTGTGAAACTTGATGCCATTCATCTGATTCCAAGTTATCAAAGGCGAAGAAGCGATATGTGGGAAAACAACAATATTACTCCTCAATCGGATATACTTTTCTTCAAATAGCTCTTATTTGTGGATGCAAACTCTTAAGACATGCAACAATATGTGGGGGGCGGAGGTATGGGCTCTACCGAGTGCCCTTCTAGTTATCAGGTCTGTGCTCCTTGTACAAACCTTAAATGCTTCTGCCAATCGTTTTGCTCCTGGATTTTCTAGTCGGTTTCTTCCAGATATAAAAACTTGAAGCTTGAGTGGCGTTCCAACATCTGAACTGGATTTGTGACAATCAATGAGAGCCTTGGACAAGATCTGAACACACACCAGAAGATCACAAAATGCAGTTATCAAAGACAATCAAAAGCTCCATGGAGGTACACAGGGTTTTCAATAAGAATTATAGAAGCTGAGCGGGAGAATTGTGTAAAGTAACAGGAGAATATTCTGAAAGCGTTCCATGTCTGAATTTAAAACTAGCTCAGGCCATCTAAATTTGACCGCAGAATTCTTTGTAGTAGCCGAAGAATTCTGCATAGTAGCCGGAGAATTCTCCCACCTCTGATGCCTAATGAACACTCTGGGTACATGCACCTTATGTATGACATGTGCAGTTGGTGCCATAGGGGATTGTATTGTATTCCAGTCAAAGGAGTGAAGGTACAATTTTTTTAAAGTCAACCTGCCTGTAATTAGCAACTAAGTTAAAAAGCTCATCCTAAAAAGTTACATTGAGCCATCATATTGATGAGTACCGCTATTTTCATCTCCATATGAACCAAGCAAATTCACTGCTTTTCACTGCTCTGCTCAACTTGTGGGGCAGAATGGGCAGTGAGGCAGACCATGGCAAGACTAATACTCGGTAAGCAAGTTTGGGCAGATTTTGTTACAACAAGGTTTAAAGCATAAATTAATTGTCTAACAAAATCGGCTGATTGAGTGAACAAGTGGCAAACTTCAAAAAAATTATTGTCCTATTCAGCAATACATCTTTTGGATAATTATTGTGAAATGGAACACTATAACATACCGTTCCGCCTCCCACACCAAGGCCATTGTTGTTCAGTCGCAGTATTCTCAGAGAGTAGCAAGCCTGACTGGTGAGAAGTTTCACACAAGCTTTCACACCATCAGGGCCAAATGCATTGTCACTGAGATCTAATTCAACAAGCTTAGCATTTGCTGAGATAACACCAGTGCTCAAATGCTCCTGTTTAAAAAAGCACAACAAAGAGGAAAGAGTAAATTGTATTTTTACAATATCCTTACTGCATCATAACAGACAATGACAACTAAATCAAGTATTCAAGTTTTCTATCCTTCTCTAGTAGGGTATCTCAATGGGAATGTGTCACACAGAAGTCACAAAATTTCCTGTTTCCATGGTACTAACAGTTCCATGCAGCCAACAATTTGTTGCAGACAGGCAACATTTAAAATCGAAAGTCATGCACACTAAGTAATAGTAATTATTTTTATGCTCACATCTCCTTCCTTGTACTGAACTACTTCAAATTTATGAAGATTCAAGAATAATAGCCAGTTGGATAAGACCTCACAGGCACATCTGGTTTATTCTAATCCAATCCCAACCCCTTTTCTTCACGAGAAGACAAAACATTTCTCAGTGATCTTGAGCAAAGAGTCAGACAATCACAAAAGCTTCAAAGCATCAACCAGTTAATTTGAAAAAAAAACTGCTGTAGCATAACAGATTTCTCTGTAAGCTCCAGAAACTGGCGAAATTCGCCGTCTAGTCGTCCTTGGCGCACCGGCTACTCAAAGTAAATAATAATAAATTAATAACCACACCACGTCTTTCTATAGGCATTGTCCGCCATCTATTCAAAGTTATTCTCCCTCATTTTTAAATTTTCGGGAGAACCCTGCATAACACTTACACATTCAAGTACGATCAACATGTAATTTAAATTCCCTTTTCTTTATGGAGCAGGGTTAGCACAGTGGCGAGAGCACTCACATTCCACCAATGTGGCCCGGGTTCAATTTCTGGCCCCAGCGTCATATGTGGGCTGAGTTTGTTGATTCTCTACTCTGCTCCAAGAGGTTTTTCTCAAGGTACTCCATCTCCACAAAAACCAACATTTGATTTGACTTGATTTAATCTAATATGACTTGATTTCACTTGTGCTTTACAGTGTCTCCAATTAGTACATTAGTGCTAAATACAGTTGACACTCCAATAAATTACATTGTTATTATTATTTTATTATATCTATTTCTTGCATTACTGTCTCATTAATATTCATATGTATGTAATCTATTCATCAAGGCCCATTGACTCCAGATAATCTAGGTTCAACTGCAGTATTCTTACCATAGCTGGTGGAATTTCAGAACGTAACCTCCCAGTAAACATGTCACTCCACAAGGCTCTCTGAAACCAAAAATAAATATTGTAGTCAAAGGAATTATGTAGCAGAATTAAGCCAAAATCACACACTAAGAAAAGGCAAATTATTTTGCATAAAATTGATCTTAGTAGTAAAATAACTATTTGCTAAATTACCCTTAATCTCTGCTGCAATTTCAGGAATGCTCCCGACCTGTCATTGGTAAGATTTCCGCACAGGTCCCTACTTCATTATGCATGCTGTAGTTGAATTGTCTTGGGAAGTGCACGTCACAAACATTTCCGAGAACGAAACTGTACAGCTACAGCATGCATAATGAAGTAGGGACCTGTGCCGAAATCTTACCCTGTCATTCTCACTGGTACAGTACATATACCTGTACCACCAAAACTAATGTACATGACTGTAGTTATTAAGTTAAAAAGATGCAACCCCAACTTCAATATTTTATGTCAATTCAAAAGCCGAAATTCCACCAATACACTCGTCTATGCATTTCATCCAGTTTAATAAACAAGCTACAGTACATCCTTTGTAAAGCAGAAATCTATGGTGATGCTTCTCTCACAATACTGACCTCAAGCTCTGGTCTTGTGGACAATGCTTCTCCAATGACTTTAGCAGCCTCCACTCCAACAGTGTTGCCTTCCAAACAGAGACCTTGGACATCCTTACTGGCTTTAACAGCATTAACAATTTCACAAGCTGAAGTAGAAACATTTACAAATAATAAGGTCACTTGACAACAGCTGAAAGTAGAGATAGCACGCTACCGGATGATGCCTCACTTCACAATACAGTAAAAATCATTACAAGAAAGTTTACTTAGCGGCTTTGCAGTAACACTAACAGCACATGCATGGTTTCGAATGAATTTGGCAATGCGTTTTTCGCAAAGTGGCTATTAAAACAGTATGACACTTAGGCAGGCAGTAAAAATAACGCCACGAAAATTCGTTAGATTTACCGTCATCCGCAGAGTCACACTTCAGTGACTTTCCTTTGAAGCTCACAACATTAAGTTGTTCAACTTTCGTTTTCGCTAACAACTCCGCTACATCTTTGACATCGTCGTCGTTTCCGGCCATTTGGAGCTACCAGGAAGATTTAGTTTGAAGAAGTGAAAGATTTCTGATAAAAATTTCTATTCTATAGGGACTTTGACGCAAATATGGTGACAAAATTACAAAACTAGCTGATAACACAGTTACCATGTGCTACGAACTGACCGCTTCAACGTTCGCCAGAGTCCAAGGTTTCGAGGTGAAGCTGGAAACTAGCGTATATAGTTCCATGGACAAAGCAACTGGCAGAATGTTTCGCGGGCTCATTTTGTGGCCGGGGAGGGAGGTTGGGATGGGGTGTGCGGTTCAGAAAGGCAACCTAGAGCTACGATATCTCTCAACCTATATTTGCGGTCCCAAAGGGTACGATTTTTGACCTACTCTGTTCCGGAAAGAAGTATCTGTCGTAGCCTTTTAGGTCTGCAGTGGGGTAGGATTATCTACAGTAAAAGTTCAGTGATCTTGAGTTACAACCTCGTTCCCAGGGCTTTTCCTTGAGTTAGGATTTGGGTATTTTCAATAATATGGGGTTAAAGTTAGCAGGAGTGAATCACGTGATTCGCTCCTGGTTCAAGAAAAAGCTTCCAAAGAAACTGGTGCTGCATCAGTGACGAATTATAAAAAGACTGATATCGCATGTATGTTGATGACTAGATGACTGGGGTTTTAGGGAAATCTTACCGAACGCTGTTTTTACCCCCACAGGGTTTTGGCCAAAACCCAAAGAGGCACCCTAGAGTTCCCCGCATGTAAACATACAAGGAATTTCAAAAAAGGAAAAAATGTGTTTTTGGTGTGCGAAGCGTTCTCGATTTGATGACACTAGGCGCGCACGGTAGTCTCGGGTAATATTGCAAACACGATCGGGTCGAAATTCCTTTGGCGCATGATTGCTGCTCACTTTCCATATTTTTTGCACGACCTCGTGGTTGCAAATTCTTGCAACCACGAGTTCGCGTTTCGTCACCATACTGCAAGCAGCATTCCAAGGTGAGTACTTTGCACTTCAGTGATTTCTTTGAATTCAAAAGCATTCAACAGTACTGAATAGAATTGTTCGGTACAAATTTGGGTTTCTTAATTAGACACAAATCAGCAACTGGGTCGACAGTAATTTGTTAACGAACAATACGTTTCTGCTACTCAGAATATCAGTACAATGCTTTATGGTTGTAAGGGACAGACCATTGCATTTATTTTTTTTTGGGGTGAGGGGGGGTGGGGGGGGGGGCTGGGCAATTACCAAAGTAAATGCTGCATAGCAAAAGTATAGAAATAAAAAGATAATGCACAGTGGGTCAAGTGAAAAAAGACGGATATTTGTTTGTTAAGGTGCTAAAACAATTCTTGCACAACCCAAAGAGGAAAAAAAATCATGACAAGACAAAATTGCTCAGCCCCTCCCCTTCAAAAGAGAAATGGTCCATCGATCCAAGCTGACAGATTTCATTGTCAAATTTACAGAGAAATATGTTGACTACTCCTGTGCATGGATGTTAATTTCAATGTAATTCTTGAAACATCAAAATTTCCACAGTCGTAGGCACAGTATTTCTATTCAATACACATAGTATTCAAAAGCGGGGACAGCACCTGCGAACACTATTTCTAGTTGAATTAATTTGTTGAGCTGCACTGGCCGAAAAGGATTCACAACATTTACGAAAAATCAATCAATTACTTCTAATTGCTCCGTTTATTGCGTCACGCAGACTATTTTGACAGACCAACTGGCAAATAACCAACATTTTTCACATTACGGAAAATAAATGAAAATTGCGAAATAACTATGAAAATTTTCTCGCCAAAGGACTTTGGACCCGATCAAGTCATGTGACGTTGTAAACAAACCACGGCCTTCCTCGCAAAGCTGAGGGTATCATTTGCGAATAAGCTGCTTGTAGGTTCTTCAGTGGCAAAGATAAAGGAGGTGTGTTCGTCGGTGGGTCGAGAAAAGGTATGTAAAGAATTTTGTTTCGTGTAACACGCTGACGTGAAACTTTGCTCAGTTTCGAGGACTTCGACGAAGAAACACCTGTTTTCGAGTCGACACCAAAACCAAAACATGTATATATAGCTTGTATCCTTATGTTTAGTGAATGTAAATGCTTTGTCCTTCGGTGGAGAAAATAGAACTTTATAGACGAAGATATAGGAAAAGACATAATAAGATATTTTGTATTTTACGAAGTTTTCTTTATCGGTTTCTGAACGAAGCGGGTATGACGCGGTGGAAATATTTTGTTTGTCAAAATTGATGAAATCATGTTGTGCTTCGTTTGTCTCTTGTACAGAAGTCGTATGACATTTGCTGAGAAAATGATCATAATACATTTTCGCCTAGCAGATTCCATGATTTCTGTAATAACCATATCGTTTTACCAAGACTAGCTTATCACACTGTACATGCATACTTATATTATTGTCTCATTTTAAAAAGATAGCGAGCAAACGCCTTGAAGAAAAGTTTCCGTACAAACATTCTGTAGATACAAGCTGTCGGGAACACCTGAAGTCAACTTACCTTTTGTGAATTACTTAATGCAAAGTTTTGCTTTGGATTTATCGACATTTTCGGAATGTGAATGACAGTGAACAGTTACATTTTGTCTGTAGCTATATTGTGTCTGTGATGAAGGTTACTCAAGGGCACAAGATTGCGTCGTTGCGTTGAAAGGAATGATTTCCGCACAGATCCCTACTTCATTATGCATTCTGTATCTGTACTATTTCTTTCTTCGAACACAAGAAATATTTGCACGTGCATTACAGCAGACAAGACAGCAACTGCATGCATAATGAAGTAGGGACCTGTGCGGAAATCTTTCCAGTTGAAGTGCTGTATCATACAACTGACCATAAGAAATCGAAAGTATAATTGTTATCCCTTAATTTCAGTGGGGATGGTTCTTCTATATATTTGATAGGAACGTTTTGAAGAAGTCATAAAATTATTTTATTTAAATTAAATTCACCAATAGTTCATTTTTTAAAATTTGGTCCATAATATACCCCATTCACACCAAAGCTTAACATGTTTAAATGCTGTTTAGTTAAACTCGGTTTAAAATCGTTTACTTTGTAAAAGCTGCTTATTGAAGTTGCCAACTGCAAACTTAGCACAAATAGAAAGAATGTTGAAGTTTATTTGAATTCTTTTTAACAGCGCCTGTTCCAGTGTTTGGTTACCAATTTTCACGTATTAAAACCTGCTTTAACTAAACAATGTTTAGTTGCTATGAATGGGGCACTTAAGACTCATACCAAACCTCCATAGGGAATCCAAAATGATGGAACTGTTCAGCTGTCTCCAAACATAAAGTTTGCCTCATAATTAAATTTCCATTACATAACCTAAGAGTGTTAACATAAATTTTATTATAATGTGATAAGTTTTTACAGAGATTGACAGCATTATGTCAACTGACGTGGACCGAGACTACCCTGTCTTGCCTGAACCAGATTGGGCCAAGCCAAGGGATCCAAAGGAACCACCGCCAGTAAGATTCACAACAATTTGATTTTCCATTCTAGTCTTAAATTTTTGTAATCTTTGGAACAGCTAGGGCTGTTTATTTTTCAATGCAAATTGCATAATTTCCTGAACTATATGACAAGTTTGGCATTAACCTCTTATGTCTGGCTTTGTACACATGCTTTTTCTGGCAAGCTTGCTATCTTCGTAAAATGCCTACGATCCATTCAGTTTAAATTTGACAACAGTTAGTCTGTGGCATGGAATACCCTATTAAGAATAGTTTAGGCTTAGCCACTGGGAACTGTTGGGGTGGAAATTTACTATACACAGTCATAGAGATTTTCTTATGACAAACATAGTGCATACATGTGCTTTTCTTAGCTATCCTTTTATCAAGATTATAAGCATCATGATTAAAAAAAAACAATGGAAGAAAAAGATTGAATTGATGGCTATGCTGATAACACATATGCTCTTATTATTATTCTCACTGGCGGAGATGTTTCTTTTAAGGATAATAAAGCCATATTTGCCGCTCTGAAGAAGACCGCCTTTGTTCTTGGCACAGCCCTTATTTGTTTTGCTGCTGCCAGAAACACTATTACTTGGTAAGATGGTTAATGCTTCTTGGATCATGTTTTTATTTGTGCATTTGTGGTATTGTTCACATTGGAAAATCCACCCCCAAAATAGTTAGGCAGTGTCTTTATAATGCACAACTACTCTTTTCATGGACCCTGTTATTTTCGTTGAAACCCAAAATATCCCTGCTAAGTTGAACCTAAAAACCCTTACAAGCATGAATATTTTTAAACTCAAAAAACTCATCCACAACTCCCATACATTTTACATATCCGGTGGGTGTTATCAGAGTCTGGCCTTGTTACATTCAGGTAGGTCTTATTGTTAGGGTTGCTTTGGTGTCATTATTCAGACACAGAGAGACTCTAAGTCGTTCATTGCCAAAGGCCAACTGAACTTTATTTACAATCACATTACGTATATAGAGAGATAGAGTTATTCTACTATTACTAAGGTACAGTGATTTTACAGCATGCAGGTATTTACACTGCAATAGTATTACTGTGTGTAGTACTTAATTACTAAACTGGAGTACCAAGTACTTTTGCATGACCTTTGAACATGTACAGTAGTAAGTTCAGTGTCAGTTATTACATGATATGTTGATATGTAATCAATACACTACAGTTGCCTTACATGTGTAATGTCTTGTAGGCATGTGGAACGTTTCTGGGGTGCCTCTGGTGATTTGTGGCAAGGAGGTTGGGTGAAAATCCACTCATTCTTTGGTGGGAGTCCTTTCATTTTATCAGTCATTGGTAGGTCAATTTGTAATCAAGTGTCTGAATAATAATAATGATAGTAATAGTAGTATTTAATAATAATAATAATAATAATAACAATAATAATAATGAAAATAGTAATAATATAATTATTTTGTCCCATTTATTTTATTTTGCCTTTAAACAAAGAAGACATGAATTTGTAACTTCTGAAAGTGTAAAAAGGTTTAAATTTTTAGTGGTTACAATTTAATATATCAGAGTTAAATTCAAATCGGTACTGCAAATTTGTGTTTAGTATATATGCTGAGGAAATTGTCCATTAACAGTTTCACTCTCAAGGGGTCTCCATTTGACAAGTAAAATTGTCTGGCGTAAGACAGAGCAAAATCCATAAAGTCACTCTTGGGAGTGAAAGGGTTAAGAGGGCTTCCACTTTATGTGGATGTGCAGGAAATGTGTTTTGAATATTGCCTTCCTGCCAACAGGAACAAATGTTGTTTCAGTCCTGGTTTACTGGCTGTTCTGTGCTCTGTTTCTTGTCTTGGATCTGACGGGTAGACCACAGTGGGCCTTACAGTACAAGATACAAGATGGAACCAATACACCTGTAAGTTAATCAATTATTATATGGCTGGTTCTGTTAGTGGGCAAGATGAGGTGAATCCTAAGCTCTCAGTAGCTATCCATGCAACCAAGATGGGCCTATCTTACCTGCATGGAATTCCCCACATTGTTAATAATAATAATAACTTTATTTATTACATCCATTTTGAAATCACAGGTGATCCTTGCAATTTGATTGGCTCATAGCAGTGTGATTTATTCATAAATTGCACCATTTTTTGCCCTAAATCGCATCATTTTTAAAAAGTTACTTTTCTTCAAAAACCGGGCTTCCTGAAGTGGATAAATAAATAAGTTAAGTATTGACAAAAACTGTGATTTCAAAATGAGTGTAATAAAGTAGTAATGAACTTCGTGTCGTGCAATTTTGGTCTGAAATCATACTTGTGATTTCAAATCGAACTCGCGCTATGCGCTCGTTCGATATATGAAATAACGTGTATGATTTCAGACCAAATTGCACTCCACTCAGTTCAATTACCATTATTAACGTGTCATTATATAGCAGTTTCCCACTACCGTAATTAAGGACACGCATCTACACTAAACTTAAAATAAAATGAAGTGAAAAGTATATATAAATATTGTGTATGTCATATGCTACTCCCACCCCTTTATCCCCAAGTGATAAAAATTTTTACCTGTCACCCACCTCCTGATATCTAAGAATTTTAAAATTTTAAAATTGCAGTTACTACAATCTTTTAAAAATAACTTTGTCAGATCTTGGGTTCTAATATCAGGCCTTCTGACATGTACAGGGTGCGCGGATGCGGGACCGCACAATTCGATCAAAGCCGCACAATTTCTGAAAATCCGCGAAAACCCGCACAATATGGAAAGATTTGGTTAAACATCTAATTAAATCGGTATTCCCATCGATTGCCAAGGTTTAAAGAAGCTTTTTAGGCTATTTACCTCTCAAAACAATCGAGAAATCTGCCGCTTTCCGCGATTGAACACCTCGAGCGGATATAAAAACATCAAGGGGGTTCTTCAAAATTTCGTGCCGGCCTGGGCACTAGTCTCGGTCTAATCTTATTTTTCATTGGCGTATTTGACATGGCTGCCAATTTGTCGGAACATGATATTTTCGCAAAGGCAAAAGCACAGATTTGCAAACAAAAACGCTGCAACTTTGGGCGACAGAAAATCAATAATTCTCGGAAAGAAACTGGGTTTATTTTTGTTATTCAACTGAAGGACGTTTTCATTCAGGAAATACAAGTTTCACGCTCTTATTTCTAAGTTTAAAATAAAATGATATCAAATTAAAAGCACAGCACCTGAAATTTGCTGCGGTTCAGCATCACACAGGCTTAAACAAAATTGTGTCACTTGCACAAGCTAAACCACTGTCATTTGTTAAGGCAACCTGACTAATAAATCCTTCATAATGAATTTCCTGTGGGTAGATTCATCATAAGAAGCTAATGCATACTATCAAGTTGATGTTTTCAACCAGCTTCTTAACGTGACACAGTTTTTAACTTCATTGTATCACCTGTCCTACTAAAACCCCTGGCATTTGTTGAGTTCCTCATATGACACAACCTGGCTAATAAATCCTTCCTCATCATTGTCTTTTTGGTGGTTAGGTTGTTTGCAAGAAGCTGAAGCGTACTTTGAAATTGGTGCCCTTTGATAAGTTTCTGAACGTGACACAGTTTTAAACATCATTGTATAACTTTCACTGGCAAAACCCCTTGAATATGTTGTATGTACTCATCTGGAGTAACTTGAGTAATTAATCCATTCTAATCAATGTCTGTTTTATTTCTAGGTTGACCGAAAAAAACTGAATCATGCCATCAAGTTGGTGCTTTTCAACCAGCTGGTAGTTGGTGTTGGCGTTTCTTTTGTGTTGTATCCTCTGTACACGTGGCGCGGCTGCCCGTTCACACCTGAACTGCCCACTTTTCAGTGGGTTCTCTTTGAGATTGCCGTCTTCACTCTTGTGGAGGAGTTCATGTTCTATTACTCTCACAGGTATATAGTGGTTTTTCAATAATCATGATCATGGGGAGCAGGGTTGGCGCAGTGGTGAGAGCGCTCGCCTTCCACCAATGTGGCCCGGGTTCGATTCCCGGCCCCGGCGTCATATGTGGGCTGAGTTTGTTGGTTCTCTACTCTGCTCCGAGAGGTTTTTCTCCGGGTACTCCGGTTTTCCCCTCTCCACAAAAACCAACATTTGATTTGATTTGATTTGATTTGTGCTTTACAGTGTCCCCAATTAGTGCGTCAGTGCTAGATACAGTTGACACTCAAATAAAGTTCATTATTATTATTATTATTTATTGCCTGATCCATACCAATCTCAACAGATGCGCTCAGGTCAATGAACCAATCAGAACACAAGAAAGTGTATTTCGTTAGCACCAAGCGCGTTTTCCCGCGCTCGACATCGTTGCCATTGGGTTGGATTTTATTGAACTTCCGTAGCGCAAGATTGTTTAGCTAATCACCTAGTGTCACCGTAGTAATGACGAAGCCAAGTAATCAACAAATTACTTTCGACCGTGAATTGAGCTTGCTGGCAAAATGTCTTATTTGCACAAGCATTTCATTGGCTCGCACAACATCAACAGGAATGTATATTACCTCAGACTACGAGCATTTTCTAACTCTGTTTTCTGATCCTTTGAACGCGGATGCGCGATTCGCAAAGTAACGAATCAAATCTGTTTGCATAATTGTTGCCATAACGACCACAGAGGATCTAAAAAACGGGGTGTAAAACGTGACGAAGCTTAAACTTAGCTGATATGTAACCAGGTGGACAATCAGAAGTAGTAGGTGATGTTACGCTGGTTTGAAATAATGAGTATTACTAAAAAGTATTTCACCGAGCCGACGTTTCGACACTCCTGTCAAGTTCCTTCTTCAGGGGTGATTGGGCAAGGCCGTGAAGCACCTTTTGTTGAAGTTCCCTTTATACCCGCGATGAATGGTGCTGCTTAATTACAAGGTGGGAATAAGCGTTGAGTAATAACCCGCCAACGTCGCGGTTCAAGGGAATGTGGTGGGCGCTATTGATGTGCTAAGCTTCAAACCAACGTCTTGGATGGTAGCGGCGATAGGTGGTAATAATTCGAGAATAAAGAATAAAAAATTAAGAATGAAAGTATTGATGACAGTGCTCCTCTAAGTGCTTTTGTTTTGCGTTTTAGACTGCTGCATCATCCCCGTATTTACCGGTTTATCCACAAGATTCACCATGAATGGACCGCACCCATCTGTGTTGTAGCCATCTACGCTCACCCCGTGGAGCACCTGGTGTCAAACCTGATCCCTGTTGTTTTAGGTCCTATCGTTATGGGCTCTCACATTGCCACTGCCTGGATGTGGTTCGCTATCGCGATCATGACCACAGTTAATACGCACAGCGGCTACCACCTACCATTTATGCCGTCACCCGAAGCTCACGACTATCATCATCTCAAGTAAGTGAAGGAGGTCAACGATGGCACAGATAATCGATTCTTCGTGTGAATTATTTTTGTACTAATCATAAAAATTACAATTTCCTCGGTTGTGATTGGTTTGGACAGCTGTAGTAAGTGGTAGCAACCTTGGTTTTAATCACCAAAGAAACATCGTGAAATTGAAGCTTCCTTCAAAATGGAGAATTTTTCCCCTTGGACAATGACAATATTTTCTTTCATAACTTACATTTGGCTCTCCTTTTCTCGCAAGTTGTAATTTTTATGATTAACTAATAATAAGACTGCGCGGGCGTAGATTTTGTTATGATCACTCATATGATTACAGACCAAGTCCTATTACCATTACAAATCACTCCTGAAATTAATTGTCGTAAACCAAAACTAAAGCCGTAACTTGAACCAATAACAGCAGATGCACAGAGGAAGCAAACGAACCTCGTCACGATTTCCATTAGCTCTACTTCTGATTGGTTAATAAAGTGGCGCGAGCTTTTATAGCCAATCACGGACTGTGGAGATGTAAAGCAGAAACAATTGCGCCATAACTTTCGACAGTGGATTGAAAAACCGCTCAGAAGAGCCTTGAAGCGGTTGGTTTCAGCTTTACGTCTGATTCGCTGACAAAGACAAAGTATAATAAGGGTAAGTTAAAGCCACACATATGCGCACTAAGGCGACAGTGGTAGAAGGGATTAAACCCTGTTGCTACCAAAAAAAAGGATGAATAAATTGAGTTCAAAAGCCAGCAGCCATGGACAGCTGTTTCGGCCTTGTTAGGCCTCATCAGCATGGCACAGCTAGCAGATGAGCTCTGGGTTTTGGTGGCAACAGGGTTTAATCCCTTCTACCACTGTCGCCTTAGTGCGCATATGTGTGGCTTCAACTTACCCTTATTATATTTTGACGTTGTCATTTCAAGCCGCATCCCACAACCCTATCATTTTTCATCGCTGACAAAGAGTTGAGGGATCCTATAGCCAGTCTTAACAATGCAAAGCCAATAAAATTGCATGATTACTTATAGCGAATTTAAGACCGCCCCAGTGACATAAATTTGTATTGCAGATTTACGCAGAACTACGGAGTACTGGGAGTTCTGGATCGCCTCCACGGCACAGATGTGATGTTCAGGAACTCACGAGCGTACGAAAGACACATCATGTTACTTGGCTTTACTCCTCTGAAACAGACCTATCCGGATCATCCCAAGAAAGGCTGCCCAAACAAGGCCCAATAACGGGGATATAAAAAAATAGATTTTACTTTTCTCGTTATTTCTGGACGTGGTCGCCATTTTTGTGTAAGGTTCTGTGCAATAAAGGGCGCCAGGCAATCTACAATCTAATACTTGGAGTGGAAAACATTTAGTTATGGTGTTTTTTTGGTAAAAACCAATGGTTCGTATGTCTGTAGCTACTCAAACTAAGTTATAAAATCATAGATGGAACAAAATGCGGTTGAAATGCCCAGTTTTAATATTTAAACTATTTCAAAAGTCACAGTCTTTAAAGTGAGTTGTATTAAAGTTTGTCGGTGTTTGTTTGAGGCCAGTCATCTTCTAGCAGTCAGTAAAGCATTTTAAAGTATAAACAATTAAAGGTACGCTTTCAACAGTTACCTTTGGCAACCGTGTTGGTGCCATCCTATTTTAGGAAAGAATTTGCTGTAACTTAAGCTCTGACTTGGTGTGATGTCAAATAAAATAATAGAGCATCGTTGGTGTCAGCTGTCAGAATTTATTATTATTATTATTATTGTTGTTGTTGTTGTTGTTGTTATTAACATCAACATCATTGTCATCATTGTTATTGTCATTATTACTTATTAGTAATGGTAACAAGACTTCGTGCCGTCCAATTCGGTCTGTAATCGTACTCGTGATAAACAGATCGAACTTCTGCGCGGTCGTCCGATTGTTATCACTCGAATGATTACAGACCGAATTGGACTCCACTCAGCCCTATCACCATTACTTACAACGGGAACACAATTTTGTTGGTTTTCTATGAAGTCGGCAAATTCCAAGTCAGCTTGCATATTGGGCCGGTTTGTACGTCACGAACTACACAAACCTGCAATAGATTCCAACTTAAAAGTGGAACTTGGGGTCCGTTAAGTTCTTGGCACCCTCGAGAAACGTGTCCCTAGAAAATTCCGCAAAAGTTTCGGATCCGAAAGGCAATCGTAAAACCATGAAGCATTTATGTCATGCAGTTGTTTTAACCTGTTGTACTGAGACGAGAAGTAAAAGGGGGACAGTACCACCTCGCCTGGGTCGCACCCAAGTACAACCCCCATCTAGTTTGGTCACAAAACTCGCCAAACTAGGCACCTCCACCATGACGTGCCGTGACGTAACAGGAAGATGGCGGGTCTGCTACGACAGCCCATTTAGACAAACACGTTCCAGCGGTATATCTCAACAACCTCGAACCAACCAAGTCGACAAGAGAGTCAGACGGATGAAGGGGCAGGATCGCTGTATTGTACAGAGATCATGAAGAATGTTGGGGAAGGCTCGAGGGAGAATATATCCCCTCCAATATATATGTTAAGGGTATGATCGAGGATCAAGAGCTTAGCGCTATACTTGATCACTGGGTCGAGGAGCTGTGGCCATGATGTCGGGCCGGCATTTGCGTCTCTATTGTCAATCACGGGCCGTAGGTTGTGGGACGCGGCACTATCTCCAGAGGTAGGGGCTCGGCTCCCTCGACCCCTCGCTCCTGAACTTCCTCAACCTCCTCAGCCGATACGCCAGCCCAAGGCAAGGAAGAAGCGGGCGGCGGTGCTGAAGGAGTTTAACCCTGTCTCCTTAATTAGCGAGACCTACTCAGAGGCAGGATCACCGACAGCTTCTGCAGCAAGCAGTTCAAGAGCCTGTCCTCGAGGGGGAGGAGGTGATGACTGGGCGCCGTTTCATCCTTTGGCGGATTAGTCGGGGGTTGGAAAACTCCCTGCAGCTGGCTGAGGAATTTATGGGTAAAATTCGAGCGTTTGTTGACACTACCTTCTACGGTTATAATTATTCCTGCTGGTTGAAGCATATAGAAGAGAGGACTATGATTCAGTACTTCAGTCTTTCCCAGGGTCAGGTTGTTCGAAGCACAATTTAAATACAGATATGAGAGGTAGCTTAAAAAGCACGTTCAGTTTAATTCTTTTTTAATACAATTTAATGATCGTGTGCTGTGAAAAAAAAAATAGAGAAAGTTATCGGAGAAAATTCTTTTTAACAAGAGAAAAAGAAACACTGGTTAAAATTTAACGCTGGATTAGCGCTAGTCGGCCTTCGAACAACCCGCCCCAGGGCTCACCTTTGGTAGAGCTGAGGGGCGCAGGGAATGGACGAATCTAGCGTTGATAGGCGGAAACGAAATGGAGATTTCGCGGGTTTGCCGATGTCAATGTCAGCGTCTAGTAGGTACAGGGCCATTACCGGCACAGCTCCGCAATTTCGCCCACGCTCGTCGCGATGATATGGCCCTGGACACTTATCGAGATAATTTATGTCTTCGGCGCTGTATTGCCGTCCATCGGGGGGCCAGGCATAGGCGGGATAGGAATACCCAAGCCGCCCGGGCCTTTGCTATGGGTTGACCAGCCGATGCCAGGGTCTTTTCCCGTCTGCCATTTTTCTTTCTAGGGAAAAGCCCTGGGAACGAGGTTGCGAAAGGTACTTAAATCAAGACGCACCTTTCGACCCTTGGTTGGGTATCCGGGTGTATGAGCCCGAGACATTAGGGACAGACCATTAGAAAAGTGATGGAGGAGGGGGGGGGGGGGGGGGGGTGGGAAAAAAAAAAAACAAAAAAAATTCATGCAAGGGAAAATGCCAAGAAAAAATTCATGCAAAGAAGAAGGTAAAAAAAAACATTCATGCAGAAGGAAGGTCCAATTGTGACTTTTTCGCACGTAGTAAGTGACACCTTAGACAGAGCGCACCAGCCAACGCTTTCCTTATCAAGGACATCGCCAAGTTTGCCAAAGTGTACGCATGTATTCATTGCCAAGCCAGGTTCACCCGAGCGGAGCATCTCCTACGATATGCCGGGACTTGTGCGGGAGGTAAGACCAAGGTAGGTTGTCCTGGGAAAGAAGTCGGATTACCCCAGATCGCCTATGAAAAGGCGTTCTTCGCCAACACCAACGCTTCAGCCGAGGCTATAGGGTGGTTCTCTCCTAGAGACAAGACGGCCACATCCATTAAGCAGCCTGTGGGCACGGCGGCGAGTGTTGGGTGAAAGAAGCCCCCGTAGATGGTTATGACCAAGAGACCAACACAGTGTGTCAACACCACGGCTGTCATTGGTATGGCTACCGTGCTCAGTGCTACCCCGATCGAGATTCCAAGTTGGCGAGCGGGGCTACGCGGTAAGATTCGTATAAGGCTACAGTCAAGAGGACCAGAGCTCTCAGGGCCGCCGGATATACCGTGATTCAAACCTGGGCTCATGAGAGTAGGGGGCGGTATCCACCGTCCGACCATCGACCCGAACACGCAGTTATCCCCACGCTATCTTGTACGATTTCGAGGCGTACGGGGGTAAGGGTCAGCGGAAAGAGCCAAAGGTGTGGCACGCAAAAGTGGGGCAAGGGCAAAAAAGGGGGTTCTGAGGTTCCGAGACGTGCTAATATCCAACGTTGACCTTCTGCGTTGGTGTCACTACCTCAACATCCCCATTAAAGTGATATGAATGAAATGAAGTGAAGTGAAAGCAATGAAATGAAGCCCCTACGCCACTCCCCCTGCATCATCAACATGACGACTTCGGGAGTATAGGTACCCATTGGGTTAGTTGTTGGCGCGCTAAGAACGGCGAGTACTAATACTTTGACTCCTTCGAAATACGATGAGGACGAAAAAGCCTGCAAGCGCAAAGCAGACCGCAAGATGGTTAAGGCGAGGGACTCGATCCCTTGGAAAAAAAGACAGTGAGGCCACGCGCTAGACCGTAATAACTTGCCGTCAAACGAAAACTAAGTTTCATCATCATCAGTCCTTTAAACGCCCAGTGGCGCATAGGGCATCAACAAGTCGCCTCCATTCCTGTCTTGGGTGTCAAACAAACTTGAGGAGGCCCTCGTCATACTCGCGAGGGAAACGTTCTAAAGGGTTAATATAATGCCTCGTGTCGCACGATTAACAGAGCCCATTCCTACTACACAGTTCGCATATTCGACAGACTAAGACCTTGACAATACGAATCTTCCTTCCACAATTAGGGGCGGTCCTTATGTGGTCATTACCCTCCTCCTAGCCCATAGCGAGACGGTCCTCGAACCTTTGCTTCATGCGCTCGCGAATGAGACACCGAGATGGGATCGGGAGGGTTTGGATAGGTTTTGAGGGTATCGACCCCTCTTCCAACCCAGCTACACTACTTACAGATGCTATCTCTTCGAGTGTTCGCACTACCTTTTTTCGCTCTGCCATAGTTTATAGCCTCGTTGGACGCTTATGCCAGACGAATACCATGCTGTCGCTCTTGTCCAATTGGGGAGTCTTAGCAGACCCACCATCTTCCTGTTACGTCACGGCACATCCGTGCCGTTCGTCATCGCGGAGGTACCTAGTTGGCGGAGTTTTGTGACCAAACTAGATGGGGGTGGTACTTGGGTGGGGCCCGGGCGAGGTAGCACTTGTTTACACCCCCCCCCCCCCCCCATCACTACTAGAAGGCCTGACTTTTTGTCAAAGTCGATTGTCAGAGACATCAGGTGTTTCAAGACTAGATTCTTAACTACGGCGCCCGAAATTGGCTCGAAGTTTGAGAAGTGCCCGCCAAGTCAGTTGCAGGCCGCTTAAGTTATTTTATATAGCAATACCTTAAAAATGATCCTAGGCCTAGAAAACACCAAAGAGATAAGCCCACACCGCACCACCAAGGAAACATGGTGAAATTACACTCAATAAAAGCACACTGAAAGAAAAATTTATTCACTTCTTGGCAATCCACACATTCTTAACTGAGTAAATGGCAATGGAACAACAATTCTTACAGAGAGCAGGTGTAGACTGGTACATTTTACTACTTCACGCGTACACACTGCAGCATATTGACATCGCAGTCAACATTAAAATAGTAGTTTAAATTTGAACAAGCAAAAATAAATTTCTGTACAAAGATTTAAACAAAATAACCTATCATTTTTTCTACTTAACAACTTAATTGTCTCAACGTCAAGTATTTCCGTGCCTTGAGGTCCTTCCCAGGAACTCTTTCACTCCCAGAAGTGATCATTGTCCAATTTATCCTCACATCATTAATACATTGTTGAGTACATTGTATTGATCATTAGCAGGACCCTGCTGAAGGATAATGAACCAATCATATTCCAAGTTCTCACAAAAATCTCACAAATTGTATGAGACTTGCTTTGGAGAATTGCTCCAAGAAATCAGATCTTTGGGGTGAAAGCAGGCCTGCTAAACTGGTATTATCTAAGGAGAGTTAAATTGAAGTCACTGGGTCCAAGCCTGGGTCACCTTCCTATGCAAACTGCATCTTCTCCTTTCCTACATTACCATAACAATCGCTTCTTTACATGTCTTTACATTCTCTATCAAAATAATAATTCATCAACAAATTTTCTCTTCTGTGCCTACCTTAAATTTACAGACTTATTCTTTACCCTGATTTATGGAATCAATCACAGCAAAGATGTATATTCATTCATTCATTCATGCAGTCAATTGCAAAAAAAAATATTCTTTTCTACTGTCATCCATTTCTTCATTCATTCATCCATTACTGAGTTCTCCCTTTCTTCCCTCCATTAGTCCTTTCCTGATTCATCCATCTACTTTGGCTCATTCCTTCGTGTACCTTCTCTACTTGAATTGCCTATTTTGCCTCTTACACCCCCTGGGCAATAAAATTTATGCAACGCAAAGGCTCGCATATGTTATATAATAAATAATTCGCGTTTGGTAGACTTCGGTAATTAACAATTAGACCCAGGTTCATAACTTTTTCGAATAGGATTCGAAATTAAAAGACCGGTTACTCAGGGACCGTTCATTTTTATAAGGGGATGGGGGGGGGGGGGTGGTGGTGTGATTCTCGAAGCACCATTTAACAATTGCATGACCCCCATCAGCCTGCCAATTTTTTCACATGACTTAACCCCCAATCAAAAGAAAGAGAAATCAATTTCGGATTACAACATCATGAAACAAAAGTATTGCTAAAATATTTCACGTGACCCCCATCTTCCCTGATTTTTTTCGCATGAC
This sequence comes from Ricordea florida, assembly GCA_949710005.1. Taxonomy (NCBI): domain Eukaryota; kingdom Metazoa; phylum Cnidaria; class Anthozoa; order Corallimorpharia; family Ricordeidae; genus Ricordea; species Ricordea florida. The sequence goes on from OX453278.1 coordinate 9,721,969, forward strand.
CCCTCCAAATCCCAACACCCACCCCCCCCCCCCCCCTTGTAAAAAATGAACGGTCCCTCTGATAAAGGAATGCCCTTAACGGAGGAGACCTGAAATCTATTGTGCCTCTGTCAGTCCAGTTTCCCGCCAAAACACACACACTCTGGGCTATTCCCTACTACTGAAGTCCGCACATCACGAAAACGGACAACAAATTTTGGAGAATACATTCTTTTCTGAAACAGTCTCAAAAATAGAAAAATCATAAAAGATTTTGTCTTAAACGACAACTAAAGGAACATTTTATAACAAATGTTTCCCGTTACAAATGCCCACAGTCTTAACTGTTAACCCAGCCCCACTCCCCTGATACCAAGTCGTTACATGTAATAAGTATGCCCCTTTCCCAGTACCCCGTCGTGATGTCACTCGTTGATGGTTCGAAGAGGATCGACATCCGGGCAACTGGAGGACAAATGAAAACTGTTTCTGTTCGGCATGGAAAGAGAAAAGCTTCCGTCAGCCGGGGAAGACAGAGGACTGGTGTTATTAAACAGACGCCACTGTAACTCTTCGTTCTCCAAAGAAAGACGCTTACTCTTTGCCGCCTCTTTCTCTAGACTGCTTCTCAACGTGTCACGTTCCACGGAGAGTTGCCTGAAAAAGCCGTGCGAACCCAATTAGAGAACTCAGTTCTGTTCAAAGTATAACGCGCCTTAGGCAATATTGAAAGGGTGAGCACATGAGAGGAAATTTGAGGAGCTCGTTGCCTATTGCGCGCTTATCTCGGCCAAGATCTAGGGACCGTTCATTTTGTATAAGGAAGGGGAGGCTGGTGTGATTCGAGAAGCACCATTTAAAAATTGCATGACCCTCCCCTCCCCCTTTCAGCTTGCCAATCATGACCCCCCCTCTCCAATCAATTTCGGATTAAAACATGACATAAAAGAGTTACTGAAATATTTCACGTGACCCCCCTTTTCCCAAACTTTTTTTCGCATGATCCCACAAAATACCACCAGCCTACCTCCCCTCCCCCGTAAAAATGAACGGTCCCTTTATCGAAAAAATATTTCGAACATTAAGGCTATCGTAACCTTCTGCAATCACCAAGCTGGCTTGTGAACAAATTCAGCAGCGTTGCTTTTGCTGCATGATATTACGTTTCATGAAACGGCCCTGTAAATTCATGCCTGTTAAGACTCACAGTACAGAAATAGCGACGACGTGGGTCAAACTGCGTAACAAATTGGTTAAAGACTACATAACTACGGATTACTGACCATAAACACGATAATATTAGCAGCGTTTTGGTACATAACAAGCTTAAAAGGAAAGAGACTAATACGCAGCCATCTTGGCCAATCCAGATAGATCAATAAAGAATTTGCTACGACCCGAAAAACATGGAAACCTACGGGAATATCCGAAAGGGCAGAATAACTTCCCACTTGGGAGACCAATAGGAGAGCAGGATTTAGTTCATCTTTGCCGCACGCAGAGCTTACCAAATGAAAATTCACGGTGTCGCACTGTGTTACACGTACCTCTCAAATTTGGACTTCGTTTCCACAACGAATGACAGGGATTCGTTCTCGTGCTGAAGTTTCTGCATTTGAGTATTAAAGTCTGCAACTTTTTCAAGCTGTAAAACATAACGTCAACATGACGAACTAATAAAATAGATAATTACGGTCTAAACACTGCACTCAATACAAGAGGTCAAAGATAGAAAACAAAACAAAAAAATAACCGCATCAGTTAACCAAGAGTGACTTTATAGATTTCACTCTGTCCCATGCCAGACGATTTTACTCATCAAATGGAGACACCTTGGGAGTGAAAGGGTTCAGCAAAATTTATCTGCAGACCCTAAGGGGGGGCTAGTCAAGATTGATAGATTTTCCCGGTGGAAAGTGCAGGTCGATACGGAGAGGAATTTTCGGGAAACATCCATAAGACACTAAAACTAGTTTAAAGAATTTACGTTCAAAACTAGACAAAATTGAATCAGACTAATAGTATTACCTACATTAATTTTCTTGGCCAAGCAAATTTGGTATGTCACTAAAATGTGAGCCACAATGTTGAAAAACACTTTTTGGTATAAGCCCGAGATTAACCCCCTAATTTCTTGCATTCTTTGGTTTGGCACTCACCCATGATCAATTGAAGTCTTTTGTATGGTCACGATGTTTAAAACTAAAGGAGAACCAAACAGTGCAGGGAGTGGAGGGTGGAGGCACACTTGACGAGCACTAGGGAAGGGAGGGTCTGATCTATTTTATGTGTAGTAAAGCAAACGTTCTTGCTGCGTGTTCCAACAAAAAAGTTAGAGGCCATTCTCCTCCAATATTGTTTTTGAGTCTTAAGATGATTTTCTGTAGTCAATCATTACGGAGTCACATGACCCACCTCAAGATATTTTTCCATCTTCTCCTTTCTCAGGGTTTTTATTTCAGCGTTCTTCATCTCGAGCACAGCTTTGATGCTTTCAAGCTCTGCTGGCAAAGTTTCGTACTGTTTGATGGCTTCCTGCATGAGAGAACCAAAAAAGATAGTGGTCTTTCCAAACTGTGAAACAACAGTGGAAGAGAAAATATTCCTAAAAGGGGTATGCCCATTATAGTAGTTATTAGCTACGTGTAAACGAATCCGTGTGGTTGAAGCAACGTCTATCAGCAGCCCAATAGGCTTGTGGGGCGTTTTCACGCGATATGTTCGTTGCTGAGTGCTGTGCTGTATTACGTTACAATACTTTCCGAGATGTTACCTAATGCACCTATCAATGTAAAGCCGGCGTGGGGGAAGTCAGGGCATGGGGTGGGGATTTGATTGTCTTTGTTGGCCCTGGGGTAGGGGATTTGACTGACCTTGTTCTTCCGGGGGAGGGATTATTTGAATCTTTCTTTGCCAGCCTTGGGATATTTGACAGCGATGTGCAGCCCGGGGTGGGGAGACTTGGTTGCATTTGACTGGAATGATTTGCCCGTGGGCAGGGAATTTGACAGCAAATTTTTCAAAAATGTCAAATCCCCACCCCATGCCCTGACTCCCCCCACCCCCCCCCCCCCGCCGGCTTAACATTGATAGGTGCATAACGATAGTAAACGCTACGTGTGCAAAGACTCCTAGCAATGACGTTTGGCCCGCTCACCTGTATTCTAGCCTCTACTTCCTTTTGATTCTCTTCCTGAAGACATTGAACCTTCTTGTTCAAGGCGGAACACTCGCTGGTTAATCTCTCGGATTTGGCCTAAAAACAACGTCGGGTGTCAGTTTTACAAAAAGCCCACTTTTCTACGTTGCCTGCACGCGGCTGATAGATAACAGATGAGGTTATTAAATGTTCAAAAAGCAAGCGAAACAACGAGCAACTGCAACTTTTCTACATCTCGTGATATCATACCACTTTCAATGAAGGCAAGGACATCAGAGGAAGGTGCTGTTAGTTTTTTTTTTTAATTTCTTTTAGTTACAATTTTTAATTTCACATGTGAAATTACAATGGTGTTATGGCAACTTCAAAAACTCATTAATAATTCACAAAGACAATACAAAGGAAATTAATGTTTATGAGTGTCTTTATATCTGATATAGACATTGCTAACATTTGCGTTCAATTTTCCAGGTCAAAATACACCAAAATCCAAAGTTTGGAGTAATAATAGGGCAACATAAAAAGTTCTGGAAGCCGTTCAATTAACTCGCATTTCGTGCTTTATTACAACCATTTTGAAATCACAGGTGATCCCTGCAATTTGATTGGCTCATTGCAGTGTGATTTATTCATAAATTGCACCACTTTTGGCTCTAAATCGCATCATTTTTAAAAAGTTACTTTTCTTCAAAAACCGGGCTTCCTGAAGTGGATAAATAAATAAGTAGTATTGACAAAAAACTGTGGTTTAAAAATGAGTGTAACAAAGTGGTAATTGAACTTCGTGCCGTGCAATTTTGGTCTGAAATCATACTTGTGATTTCAAATCGAACTCACGCTATTTGAAATCACGCGTATGATTTCAGACCAAATTGCAGTCCAATCAGTTCAATTATCATTATTTATGAAACACTCGGCTACGCCTCGTGTTTTATACATAAAGCACTCCTGCTCGTTTGTTGAACTTCACTTCCCCTCCGGTGCCGAAATTAAGGAGAAATTTGTCACCCACGATATGTAATGGTAAAAGGACAAAGTGGAACAAGAGCCATTTAAGCGCGCGCGTGATGGCGCGTACTGTCAGGCATGACGCGTACTGTCCTATTTAACTGTCCTATTAAGGCTGAAATCAGGGCAGCTGATAGCTAATCAGGTTTGAGAATTTTGTTATAGTTATGATTAGTATAGGTAATCAGATGGCATACTCGTCACTTGCGTTTTGACCAAAACCTAATAATTAATTATAAGAAATTGTACAAAACTCGAGAGTTCCCTGATTTCTCTCATAGCTGTTTGATTACGCATACTTATAACCCACCGTAAAATTAAAGTGAAAGCTGAAGTTCCGATACTCGGCCCTTCATCTGACCTTTCATCTTACACTATCAAAGAGTTTTGTAAGCCACTTACTTCCGAAATAATTTCTTACCAAGTTCTTAACAAACTAACCCGTTTTTACAAGGTTTACACACGATGTGGCGATAGGCTACAGAGCAACAGGTTAGCACTGATTTGGTTAGTGCTCTATCCCTTACCTTAAGGCTCGAATGTTGTTCACCGTACTCTGCCTTTATCGTGTCAATTTCCACTTGATGCTCTTCGACAAGTTCTATAAAATTGAGAACGGCGATTTTGTGTTAAACTGGACGCGACCACTACAGGGGTGGAGAACGATTGAAGCAGGGACGGACGGAGGGGGGGGGGGGAGGTGGGTTAAAGGGTGTGTCAGTGAGCACCACTCCTTAACGAAACAAGGCTTGTGTATGTCTTTCAAGGATGGAGGAGTGGTTCGGTAGTAAAGTATGGTTCCAATTACAAAAACTTGTATGCGCCTTCACTGCAACTCTGTTGAGGTGATCAGTTTCTAAGTTGCTTCTACCATACCACAATAAAGGCATCTGCGCAGTTTGAAGTGAAAAGTGAAATGTCCTCATTTGGAGATAATATGCGAGTTAACATCAAAATCTATCAATCAACTTAAAAGGAAATGTTCCAAGACCAGCAAGGAGAATTGATACTTTGACCTGAAGGAAATTAGTAAGACTCTGTTCTTACCGTCAATTGCACTTGAATGACTGCTCTCCAGTTCAACAACTTCATCTCTATGTTCTTCTTTCAATGATTGAACAAATTCATCATGAGCTTGTTTGAGCTTTTCCACCTGTCCACAAAAGAATATTAAATTTTAGAATAAAAATAAATTATAATAATTTATTTCTACCACTTATGACTTTTTAGTTTGCTTAATACCAGAAACGACATTGGCTAATTAAGATACATGTAACTCTTCAATAGAGTAGAATTTGTCGCATATATGCAGGACGTCCCAATGCATCTCATACAGAACTTACAAAACTGCACTGACTTAGAATGCTTGGCAGTATAAAAAATTAAAAACAGAAAATTAGGAGACTACGTTGACAATTGTGCAGAAGATTTTCCTCGTCAGTCTCAAATAATATTGCAATACTTAGCACCCTTTCCTCACTACCCATCGTAATGAGTACTAGACAAAAATATTTGGTTAACCCAAAGAAATCTGGCTATTGAAAAACTCAATTTTGCTACCAGGCACAAGCCATATACAGTAGGGCGTATTCTTAGCTGGAAAGCAACATAATTGATGCTCCAGCCTTGACACATCAATTTTCCACTTCACCCAGTCTATGAAAATGTAATATTATATCAATTTAGGCTTTGGTACAGTACTAACACTGTTACCTCTTTGTCGTGCTGTTGCTTCAGTTCGTTAACATGTGCCTTGTGTGATTCAATAGCTGAAATAAAGTAAGAACACAAAAATGAGGAACTGTTTCTAACCAGGACATCAAAACCTGCTCACAAAAGGATTTGTCCACCCTTTCATGCTGAAGAACTTCTAAGGTAAATCGGACCCGTTCTTAAAATCACAAGCTATCCTGCTGCTACATTACATTGAATGAAGTTGAGCAAACCCTTCTTCTTTAAGCAAAAAAGCTACTTATGTCGCGTCCAGAAATTTCCCACAGCTGCAGGTAGACCATGGGACTATAATTATCCAAAAACAGATATGATGTGTTGCAACCAACTCAGATTATGATGTGACCAACTTGGCGAGTCAAACCATAACAGCGATACCAAATCATGAATGCGCACAACAAGGCCTGATATTGATCTTCAAATTGACATCCAAGCTCATCATAATAAATTTAAATTTTGTTTGAAAGAATCATTCTTAAAATGTACTTCAGTTTAGGGAAAAAGTAGCAGACGTTTCTAATCTGAGTAGCCACAGCTTTTCGTTGGACATCTGCGCTTATTGAAACCACTCATCGGCTACAGAGTATAAGCACATAATGTACCTAGAGTGATTTCTCCTGCATGTTTCTCCTTTAATTCAAGGCTAGTCTGCTCCAAGATATTGTCATAGTCAGCCTTCAAGGTTTCCATGGCAACTGCATGCTCGCTGCTTTGGTACATCATTTCCTCTTGTAATTTAATGTTATTGGCTTCCTCTTCAACTGCAAAGAAAACCAAACAAAAAAGTAATCATTTTTCCTTTATGGGCAACAGAAAGCAGGATACTCAATAGAATTTTGTACAGCTGTTGCTGTTGTAGTTACAGGGCCCACACTGCTAAGGAGGTTCTCGGGGGAGCATGCCCCAGGAAAATTTTGATGTAAGATGTTCGGAAATGCTTTTTCCTTCATTCTCGGGCATATTTTCTCATTTTCTCCAAACAACTTTGTGTACATTTTGTAATCTGTTCAGTGGCTTTGGACACAGGAAAATTATCTCTGTGACATGTTGTGCAATCCCATAATATAAAATGTCGTGCAATTTCCACTTTGTTGAGTGAAACAATTACATATTTATTATGTAACAACTTTTCCCACACTGAGGTGACAAATACCAAGTAGTAATAAATATGCAGTGACTTGCAAGTTGAACTTGACCAAGACATTTCTCTGATACAAATCATCATGAAACAATCTCTTATCAAACAGAAAATAATACTGCAATATTTAAATAATTATTTTAAAAGAAAAGATGCCATCTGCAAGAGGCATGGGCTCAAATTTACAAATTCAAAATGGCAGCCATATCTTGATGCTGCGAAGCAATTGTTCGGTCATTCTGTGATCTGCTGACAGGCTATTCATTTCAACAACTAAAACCGTCAGTAGTTTACACAATCATTTACTCAAAAAGTCCCTCTATTATTTACATTTGATAGACTAATTGATCTAATGGTCGAAGCACTTAGACAGCCGTAACACTTATCTGTGACACCTGTGACAGGTATTACGGGTTACGGGTCCAACTGAGAACCCTGGAAAGTGACATCAACACAATGCTGAAGAGACTTAAAAATTTGTCTTGGAGTGTAATGTATGTAACTTTCAGTGAAAAATAAGTAAAACAAACTCACCAAGTCTTTCTTTGACTTCCTTCATCTCTTGCAGAGTTGATTCTATTTTCCTTTGTAGCTGGTTGGTATACTTGTGGCTCCAGTTTAGCTTTATATTTAGCAAATTGAAACAGATCACTAAGAGCCTAATATAAATAAGTGGGTAAAGGTGCACAAAAGCTTTAAGATCCACATGGCCAGAGCTTATCACAGTTTCAGCAGCATAAAGCACATGGGAGTATGGTTACTCCCCCCTGGAGGGGATGCTAGTCCAACACAGCATTATCCCCAGAATGATATCACTGCATGGCTCCCACTTTAAAACCCAGGGTGGAGAGGGGCAATGTGGAGTTGAGTTTCTTGTCTAAGAAAACAACACAGTGCAAAGTCTAGAGCTCAACCTCCAGCCCTCCACCTCGCAAACCACCCCACACTGCCATGTCTCCACAAGCACCTAACATCCACTGCCCAAAAAGGTAAACCTGGGTACCCTGATACCCGTGAATGAGTACTTACGACACTTAAATAGGACCAAGAGAGCTAAGAGACAGAGAGGGATAGTCCCAGTTCAGCCCTAGGGGTATGAAAACCTTAGAAAAGTTATTTTTGGACGTGGAAGTCTGTTTTCCAAGAGGTCTGCATACCTCAATGTGATACTCATCGATGCTCATGGCATACCAAGTAGGACTCATGTTTGTAAATCCTGTCTGAATAATCCATAATTAGAGAACCTCATACATATTCAAGAGCCATGAGTGGCCATTAAATTAAGATGCAGACCTCTCGGAAAACATGCTTCTGTTTCAATAAATAACTTTACTGAAGTCTTCATTTCCCAGCCAATGCCCTGAGTCTTTCTCTGTCACTTATCTTCTCTTGCTACAACCAAGCGTTATGTATGTAAGGGTTGCTGATGGGCATTGCAAGGGGCACTTTTGCTGATGGATTGGCAATTGGCAATTATTTAGCAATTAATGAATGAGGCTGAGTAGGATATGAAGAATTAAGCAGATCGAGGAAGGTGTTATCCACCGAGGCCGTAGGCCGAGGTGGATAACACCCTTCCAAGATCCGCTTAATTCTTAATATCCCACGAAAGCCGAATTCATTAATTGCTTTATTATTTATCAAAATATTTTCGAACACTTAAAGGAGAAAATGAGCTTCATTTTCACAAATTTCACACCCACCAGCAATATAACAAAACAACAAACACAAGCTCGTCCCCAGGTCTTCTCGGTTAACAGTGCATTAACCTGCGAAAACGCTGCATTTTTGACGTCATTTCCTCGTTTAAGTCAAAATTCTTCCAAATTTGGTCATCAGTAACTGGTTATGGTGAATTAAACGTGTGCTTTTAGCCAATCAGAATCGTGGAAATATTTTGAACGAATAATACTATTTGTTATATGGAAACCAAGCTTTGATCAGGTATCAATCAGATACTTATCAATTAATAATGCAAGTAACACCTGGTTGACACTTGCTCTTGGTCAATTATTATTATCATTCAAGTCAAACCCCAGTTCTGGAGAAAAAAGGAATATAAAATGAGGTGGATTCATGTCAGTGAATGAAAATTAGAGAAGCCTTTCCTTTCTACGATCCTTTCCTATCTCTATTTGTTTCCTATAGTTCTCAAAAGCCAAAAGTAAATTGACTAAAAAATAATGGAACCATTTTTTTTTTGAACCCAAAGAAGTCAGTGTGCTGAACATTACAGTGAACAAGTTACAAACTCCTATCATGCACCTCTTTTGCATGGTGTTCATTTAAATTTGTAGCGTATTATCACTATTAGGAACTCCCACCTTCCTGAGCACTGCACTCTAGTTTATAAGCATAAGCACTGCTCATTAGTTGTCAGTGCTTTTTTCATTGTGCATTTTTTTTTTTTGGGGGGGGTGTGCACTTGCAATAAAAAAAAGAAAGCCCCCCCCCCAAAAAAAAATAATAAAATATAAATAAATATATAAAAAAACTCACCTTCCTCACAATTGAGAAAATTACCAGTGATGCTGCCAAAATGTTGACATCATTATCTTTCACTTGCTCCTGCACCTGCTGGTATAAGTCTGTCCTCTTACCCAACAACTCATCTAGTTGCTTCCATTTCTCCTGCAGGTGTTCAACTGCATCTAAATGGCCTTTGTCCTCTACCTGGACACCAACAGACTGCCTACTCAAAAAGGGTGTTTCACTCAAAATATCTGGTGCAAATGGCCATGCCCTGGGCGGTACTTCCATCGACAATCTGTGACACATGTCATGTTTCTGATCAGCATCAGCCTGATCAGAGTTGGTCCTATCAATGTTGAAAACCTTTTGACTATCCTGCTGCAAATGCCCATGGTGTGGTAACCCACCATCTTGCTCTGAAGCCTCAGTGCTGACTGATACTGTATCCTCAAAGTCCTCTGTGTGATCCCTACTGCTACTTGTGACTGACACACTGTCACTGGCATTGCTGAGTGCAGACACCTTTCTTGGCAGTTTGGAGGTACCATGTCTCTGAGTAGAAGACGTTTGCCTGGCATTCGGCTTTCCTGTTTGGTTTGTTGCGGTCGGTTTGCTGGATGCTAGTGAATGCTGAGTCTTTGTATCCCTTCCAGCTTGACCTTTAGCTAGTCACACATTAAGTAAGCAGTATGTGTTATAAACAGATACACATACAGTATATTTAAAAAGCAGGTCAATGCAAATATCAAGATAAAATATAACTTTCAATTAATAACTCTTATAAAAATTGAATACTTTAAGGTATAGAATAAAAACATTGGAAACTTGCAAAAAACTAAGACTCAAATAAGATACTGTAGGGATAAGATACTGTCAAAATCCAATTTCTATGAAATTTAAAATTTGCAATCCTGTGGCTCTCTTTTTCAATCCAAAGCTCCAGATAAATGAGTGACTGGAAAAAAAACATCTTACACTTCTCTACAGGGACAGTGTGACAGAGAGAAATTTAAGACAACAGCTAAATAGTATTAGTATAAATACTAAGGTGATTATAAAAAATTGCGTGCTCTGATTGGTTCACAGCTATCTCACGTCACTATCTTGACGATCAAAATGGCTGCCAGTCGTTCGTGTGCTTTGGGTGAAATAAAACTTTTTCGTGTTGTACAATGCTCTTTCTTTTCTTTTTTTTGAAATAATCACCAGTGTATTTATATTAAAAACAATTATTCACCTCAGGCTCAGTGATTGTCAGTGAATATTCACCTTGACGTCTTGGTGAATATTCACCAATAATCACTTCACCTTCAGCAAATAATTGTTAATTATTGTCAACACAAATGAATAAATATTCAAGATACACAAAAGCAACAAAAGTGTAGTTAGTAAAGGATAAAAATCCAAAATACAAGTAATGAAGAGGACTTAAGACAAGAGGCATGCATTATTACTTTTAAATTAACCCTACAGTCTATTAGCCCTTCAATTATTATACAACATTTTCAAACTTCTTGATAGACTCTTGAGTTGGGTGCAAGTGGTATATTCTGCATTGATCAACATTCTTCTCGGCATCATCTTTTCCACTAGTGCTTGTGTTCCTAAGTTCTTGGTCTTGTGTCACAACGTTTCGGCAATCCTGCCCTCCTCAGGTGACTGACACAGTCACCTAAGGAGGGCAGGATTGCCGAAACGTCGTGACACAAGACCAAGAACTTAGGAACACAAGCGCAAGTGGAAAAGAAGATGCCAAGAAGAATGTTGATATTTTCAAACTTGATAACAAACTGACCCAGAGCTTTCTTTCACTGAATCAACATCATATCCTACACTATAATCATTCTAATGTTGTTTGACACACCATAGTTTTAACATAAATATGACATTTGTTGCACCTAGAAAACAAATTTCCAGTTCCATACCAGGGAAGAGTGCAAATTACAAAATATTAATTTTTACCTGGGACCACTACATCAGGTACACCACCTTGCGCTGAATTACTTTGCCCTTGCCAGCGTTGACGGAAATATTTTTTAAGGAAACACTCAATTTCTTTCATGCTATCATTCCCTTAATTACCTAGTTTTAAGATGAAAGAGTTAGAATTTCCAATTTAAAATATTCATTGTCACAATATTCCATAAAAAATGAATGAGATTTAAACCATGCATAAATTAAATATTGAGTCAAGAAGAATGCTTGAGGAAATAACAAATTAAAAATTAATCAAAAGTGTCAGACATAAGCCAATAAATGTTTTTGGTTTGATAAAGTGGTCAAAATTATAAAACTACACACTTTGATAGGACATATTTATTTAAAACTTAATTTACTCATTGCAGTAACTAGAGAGTACTCTCCAATAAATGAAAATGAGTGCATTGGTGCAGAAAATTTCATTTGAGATCCCAAAGTTTTGGTCTTGAAAAACATTTTAATATCTTAGACAATATTGTATCACAGATAACAATATCTGAGGTAGTATCTGTGCTTTGAAAAAATCAGGCTGGGCAAAATGTTCTTGTGTTGTACATGCAGAAAACTATACACACCACCAGGAGATGAAAAATTGTTCCTGATTTGAATAACCACAGACAACTAAGCATGCACAAAGCAACTTCTGCCAATTAATCTATTATACAGCTTTAAATTGATCCCAGAAAAATCATCTTGCTCTGGTGAAGTATGCACCCAATATACCAGTACTATTCTTACAAGCCTTATGCAAAATATCTCTTCACCAGAAATAATTTTTCCTTGACCAATTAAAATTCATTTCAATGAGCAAAAAATTGATTATAAAGTCCTGTTGAATTTGGTTCCACTTACAAACAAAAAACTAACAAAATAAAAGTCTTCTGCAATGCTTATAGATTGTTAAGAATGACATTGTAATGACTAATACTTATATGTTGATAGTATCCATTCCTTCTGCTGGCAAAATGATAATGATAAATGTTAAAAATAAATCGTATTGATGTAAATAATTCTATTATTGTTCCCTTTACCTTTAAGTTAACACTTATGTTTAAGTATTTAAATCTTATTATATAAACACCAGGTGAGTTTTCACATGAAAAATTATATCATGTGACGATAACATGTTATCTTCATGCATAAAATGATCACCATTGCTATGGTTACATAATGAATAGTTCCATTATTAATTTAGATAAAATTGTTTGGTATTCCATCTTTGTTTACACAATGAATAGAACATTACATGCACACTTTATGGTAGAATTTTTTTTTTCATTTAACTGAAAAATGTTTTCCAATGCAATGGAAATTTTGTTTCATCATATGGCTATGTAATATTCTCTCTACACAAACTGATAGGCTTGTGACAGAATTGCCCCCTGCATAAATGCAATTAAACCTTCCAATCCCATGTATGACATGCATTTTTTACTCACCTGTTACAGAGCTGCTTGACCTAACAACACGTGATGACTTGACCCTGGACACTGGTGCCACTGCACCTTTCTGTCCTTTTATCCCTGTCAGTGTTGGTTCACCTGTAACCTTTTGCTCACCAACTTTGCCTTTGACAGCAGATTTTTGCAAGGCAGCAACTGGTGCTGACACTTTCCGTGTGTTTTTCTCTGATGAGACCAGCATAGAACTTTTCTTCACTAGAGAAGTCACTGGGGGCCGGCTTGCTGCTGAACTGTGTCGCTGCTGAACAGGCATCCGGACAGACTCCTTCTCCACTGTGGAGACTGAAGCTGCTGGCTTTGAGCTCTGGATTGGTGGCATCGCCTTCTTGACAGGTAGCTTAGATGGCTTAGCTCCCTCCTTAGATGTATGACTGGAAATTTCCATATTTACCCCGCCACTCACTGGTCTTTTGCTCAGTGAAGGTCGAGACGTTGAACCCTGAGGTTTCACATCCTGTAATGTTGCTTGAGTATGTCTTTTTATCATTTTATCATCATTTTTGTAAGGTAAATTCCCACTTCTTTTGCTGTTCATCTGTCCTTTAACAGATGGTGTAGCTCCATTCATTTTACGCAATTGCTCAGTTCGAGACTGTTTCTGTTGTGATGTCTTAGCTGTGTTACTGTTACTGACCCCAATCAACGATCGCGGTTTTGAAACTGAAGTCTTTGAAACACTGGATGTTTTTTTACGTGATAATTTCTTTTTGTTCCCCTTACTGTCAGTTGTACCTGAGGAAGAAAGTGATGCTTGTGAGCCAGAAAGACTGTCTCCACAGCTTTCATCTCTGCCAGCATCTCTTTTATTTGGTTCTACTGGCTTACTTGGCAGTACGTTGCAACTACTTGGTCCAATAGCAGTATCACTAGGAGTACTTCCAGTTGACTTGCTGTCATTAACCTCTGTAGCAGATTCAAAAGTTAATGCTCTCCTATCTGATAGGGAGCTTAATCTTTCAAAAACATCATCATCTTCGCTACCAACAATATTCCCCCAAGATGATAATGCACTTATGCTTGTATCTCCAATATCGCCACTGCTTCCATGACTTTTAAGACATTGATTTGGAATTAAAACAAGCTGTGGCCAGCTTCCTACACGCGTCAATATAGCAGACTTACGACCCAGTGACTTTCTCCGAGAATCCTCTGCAGTCCTCAATATTTTTTCCAAGATTTCTGAATGTGAGTGTGCACAACACAATGGTTTACTCTCAACTTTGGTTTTCCCTGATGTGTTTTTGACATCCTCGCAAGCAGTTCCTTTAGGGCCAATGTGTTCAGCCTGTCCATCAGAGGGGCTCTTGTCAGTTTCACCTGGTTGAGGAGTTGCTGCTCTCTCTGCACGGCCCAAATCAATGCAGGTTGTGATTGCTTTAGAGAAATGGTCCGCAGAATGAAGGCAAGGGCAACTACAGTGACGTCCTTGAATGAAAGCATCTTCCTTGTTGGTCTCTTGTGAGTCCAATGTTTCTTTATCGGAATCCACGCCAACCAATTGGCCATTTTTCACCCTGAGATGGGTGTCCAAAGACACAGCATGTACGACTTTGTTGACCACAGAATCTCGCACGGAAAATTCGTGGTTCGTTGCTGGATAATAATCCGACTCATTTAACGAATGAATGTGAACATCTGAAACATTTTCAGAAAAGCCATGGCTGATTTCTCCACAACCATTTACAGCCACATCAGCTGGTAAATATTCAGAGGATTTCACTATAATCTTGTCGTTGCTTCCTTCTTCATGGCTTCCATTTACCACGCTGATTTCGTTATCTACGCCGGTAAAATCGGGCCCCGCAAGCAAAACATTTTTTTTACGGAGAATCTTCTCGCTCGCTTCATTGAAGGCCATTGTCTCGATAAACGAATCTTGTACGTTAATTATTTTAGGAAGCGAAAGAGACCGGTTGATACCATTTTGGTTGGTACAGGTGTTTGTTTTATCACCTTTTACCGTGTGCGAAAGCATGTTTAGGCCCTTAGATAATTGCTTAGCTTTAATGAACAGGTACCTATCCAAAGACATTGAGCGACGTGCTATCGGGTTTCTGGAGTTCATTGCTCGGCTATCGTAACAAGCAGAGTGGAGAAAATCTTTCTCGACAACAGCGCAATGACGAGTTTTAGCGTCGCATGAAGCCATGTTTATTCGTTCGTTGCGATCGCCGCTACTGAGCGTCCAGTAGTCCTGTTTTTCGGCCAAGGATAAATTGAAACTGTCCAACAAGTTTAGTTTCGACAAGGTGGTTTCATCCGCGGTTTTGACCTTATGCGAGTGAACAAATATTCCGTGTTTATTTTTGCAACGAAAATATCGAACTCCTCTCACAGAACCGTCGTTTTTACCGCGGCGCTCGTCTAAAATGATTCCACACCACTCGCCCTCGGCGAAATGTGTCGTTCCAACATATTTCAGTAGTCCAAACTGTGGTTTCTTGTTCAAAATATACACGACCCTCTCACCGGGAGAAGGACGTTTTAAAACTTTAAGTTCGGGTGAAGAACGCGATGGCGAGGAAACACCATTGTTTACCTAAACGAAAAACAACGAAAAAATATAATTATTACACTTTTACACTAACCAAACCACTCATACACACTAACAAGCCTTTTGTTGGAGACTTCAATGAAATATGAACCGTCCAACAATAATCATAAACATGACCTCAACCGAGCTGAGCATTCGTTATGGGAACCTAATTTCCCATAAGGCAGTATACAACAGTTAAAAACTACAAGTGAAGTGGGGGATAATTCTACTGTTCACTGCAAACAGAGACTTCTGAGCAAATATTGCAACTTTAAAACAGCACGGCAAAAGGAATAACTTGAGCAGACGATGAAGAAATTTCCTATCCTGTCCGACTTATAATTACGTTTTGTTGTGAGAAATACAGAGAAGCTGGACATGCACATACATCATTCGAAAAAACGTACTAAACTTTTGCATATGACTCAACGGTTAAAGAGACCGAGAAAATATATGAATTTTCTTGTGTTATTTGAAAAGGCACTAAAATACCACTATTAACAAGACAGAATTTCGTGCATCAAATTCGTGTCAACTCGAGACTACAAACTCCGTGGCACTTATCTGTGGTATTTACGACTTATATATTGAGGCAAATGTTTCTAGCCGATATAGCATTATAAATTAAATACTTCTTAAAGGACTGTACAGTTTTGGCAACTGAACAACAGATATTTTAAGTGAAGGTACAGTAATAAATCACGAAGGCAAAACAGTACACGCTTCGCGGTGCAACTGACGAAAGTCTCCTGCTGCGGAGTTAGCGCGATTGAATGGAAAGCCAAAAAACCCAACGGTTGCATAAGGTTTAGCAACAGTGTTTCAGACAATAAGAAGAAAAATTAATAAGCCTAGCGATGAAACCTCAAAGAAACCACCTCCAGAGAATATCCTTGGTAAAATCTTCGGTAAAACAGAGGAACTTCATGTCGTGACTGCGTGAACGTGCAATTATCAGAAAAAAAACTACAACGTACATTTCTCCACCGGCGAAATTTAAAATGTTTCCTCACCTTTCAGTGAATCTCCAGACAAATTTTGAAAAAATTGTCGCTTCCCGGGAGGTATTTCCGAGCACGGCAGCCGCTAATACGCAAGAAAGGTATAAATTTCAAATTAGATACCTCTCCTCGATACACACACTATGGTCAAATGCTTAGGATAGACTCGACTGACGCGGTCAAAATTCAACCGGCGACCAATCACAATCGACAACACGAGCTTCGCTTCAATGACTTCGTGGACATCATCTTACGGTCATTGTTATTTCTATCATGATTTGATTTCAATTGCTGAATTT
Organism: Ricordea florida; assembly: GCA_949710005.1. NCBI lineage: Eukaryota > Metazoa > Cnidaria > Anthozoa > Corallimorpharia > Ricordeidae > Ricordea > Ricordea florida. The sequence goes on from OX453278.1 coordinate 9,738,736, forward strand.
CATTTAACCTACTAGAAATACGACTCCCGCAAAACCTCACGAAGCGCAAGTTTTGGAAGAAGTCACAATGCTTTTAGCTATCAGCTTAGTCCCCATTATTTTATTCGTTACGCTATGTTGGGTACACAATTTGTGACATCTTGTGCAAATTACATGAGAAGCATGTATACCCCTCAACTCAGTGCTTAAAAATCTGTCTTCATTTTGCTCTTTCACTACTACTGAGAGTGCACCGGAGGGAACTGTAGAAGTAAAATCATTTATTATCCTTACCTCTATCATGATTTAATTTCAATTGCTGAATTTCATTTAACTTACTAAATGTATATTTTTGGGAAGGAAAAAACGGTAAAACAAATAAATGGAATTATAGTTCAATCTCCAAATGACTGAGTTTATAAAGTCCCGGAAAGCATATCTCTGCGATTTCGTACCGTACATTTCCTAATGCAAGTTTTTTCTCAGGTTGTCAAAAACGTAGTTAAAGTTCGACATTGATACGTTGGACATTATAGACGATCGCGAATTCTACAAGCAAATACCGAGACTATCCAGATTTGAAATTCAGAGGTAGTTGTCTGGGAAGCATAAGGCTAAAATACGCTTTCTGAATGGTGAATGCAACAGTCGTTGAACTTTAGGGCGGCAAACTGCAAAGGAACTAGTATTATAGAATCAAGTTACCATTTTGTTTATTCTTACAGTTTTGAAATTACTGTTGATCCGTGCAATTCTACTGGCTCTCGGTATTGCAAATCATATACGAATATGCTACTATCTTAGCTCTAAATAGCTTCCATTTTTCAGCCACTCAGAATGGAACAAGAAGAGAAGTCAAAGCCAATCAGATTTCAGGGGAAAAATAAAAAAGGTTGCCTTAAAAATCAATCCCTGCTTTTTCCGCCAAAATTCCTTACTTCTCTTTAGCCTGCTTGAATTTCATGCATGTTTTCGAATTTGGTGCCAAAAATGCGTATTAGGCGGTATAAAAATTAATCTTTTGATTGATAGCACTCTAGAAACCCTTCAACATGGTCAGCTCTGAAGTGTGACCTTTTCACCTAGGTTAGGTGAAACCCGAGATAAGTTTCTCGCGGGAAAACCTACCAAGGAAAATCCTTTTTTTCTTGGTAAAAGTCTCTACTCTGACCACAGCTATAGCTAGTAATCCCCCTTCAGTAACACACAAGGAAACAATTGTATCATAAAACCAACAGCGGGATTCCATGATCTCTTTATAAACAGTTTGATCTTTGTGCTTAAGCGATTAAGAGCTTCTGCCTGAGAGACCGGGGCAGGCTTGGAAATAGGGGTCGGCCGATTTGGCTCAAATTTGGTACACTTAGTTACTATGGAGACTTATGCAATATGCCAAAGTTTCAGCTCCATTGCTCTTATTTGGGCTGAGTTCTAGATGTTACCCTTTTTGGGGTCCCACAGTGCTTTTTTTATAGCCCATTTTGGGCACTTTTCAATACTTTGATTACAATGTCAGGGATATTTTAAGCCAAATATAAACTCACTTTTTATTATCTCTATCCTTAAGGGTTTTATAGCAAAACATATGGATCAAAGAAATATTTCTGTTGTTTGTGAAATTATTGTTAAGTTAATGGTCTTGAAGACATTTTTAGTGAAGCTGAAAATAACCCAAATTTAAGTCGGATTTACTTGAGTGCCCACTTTTGAAATAACACAATTCCGACATGAGCAGAAAGTTTAGCCCTAGGTATGTAAAAAACAAGGAGAAAATACTAAGGTTACGGCTTTTTCATTGTGCGGCCTCGCTTTGAAGATGCTAATACAGCCACTTCCGGTCTAGTCTTTTTTCCCTTGTAATTAAGCTTATATCGAGTATATTAGCCAAAAACTTTCCAATAACTTACCCTAAATAATACTGCCTGTAGCACTTTTACTTTCTAATTCCACCTGAACACTAAAATTGGCAAAATATGAATATGCACCGCTGGAGATGCTCACAAAGTCACTTCCGGTCCAACAGTTCACATGAGAGGATGGTTAAGTGTGGCACTTTTATATTCAAAAGGTCTTTTTGGAGCTCTTTCATTTGCATATATTTCTAATTGCACTTAAAACTAAAGTTGGTTAAATATAGATATTCTCTCAGATTAATGCATCACTTCATCTAATTCTGGCTTCCTTTTGTGGATGGGTGAAAATTACAGAAAAGCGTATTTCAAACAAAAAACTCACCCTTCCAAGCCTGGTGAAAGCTGATCGTGTAAAGGAATTTTGAAAACTTATGACGGTAAAAAGGCGCTGTTATAGCTCAACACTGTTTTCATTGTTCATGAACGCCGGTCAAATTCAACAAGAATTCTGAACATATTTTCTTTGCTTTTTATCCATTAAAACTCAACATTCACTATGCGTAATAGGGTGACTGTTAACTGAACGTTTCTAAGTAATTGCATTAACAATGTTCAGCACCTATCATGACAGTATTTGCAGCTCTTGGATCGGTGGTTGCAGATGTACTTGTCTAGTGCAAGAGCAAAAGTGTTCTTCCTTGCTTTGGATCCAGTAACTTCTACGTCCAGCGACAAACATGCCTTTTTCAGTGTATCTAGTCGAAGGGTTTTGATCTTTCCCTCTGTAGCTAGATGACATAAATTATGCCCCTGGAACAAAATTGGGTGATCCGCCTGTACCTGACTTTCTATGACAAGCTGCAACTGTTGTAAGTTTTTGTCCTGGATGTTTGGCTCCTCATCCTCAGTTTCAATACCATGGTTTCCTTCATCAATGTTCTTTGCACGTTGAGACTTTGAGAGATTTGAGAAAAAACTTGCAATCTGCTTTGAGGTACGCCACTCATAAGGTTGGAATAATAAGCCACCAGTTGTGTTTCTTACATGTTTCATTTCATGTTCAACCTGTTTTGGATCTGCTTTGTTGCCTTTCTTTGCTCCATCATTGAACCTTTGGATTAAGTAGTTTCTAACGTCTTCAGACATCCGGCTTGACTTTTGGACGGTCTTAAGCGCCCATCCCTCAACTGCTTCTTGGCAACCCAAAACGCCTTCATTACCAGCCTGAACTGATGGAAAAGTGCACTGTTTCTGTAAGCTTACGTTTGATAAGATGCTGGCCCACTTTTTCTTGATGACATCGTACGCAGTGTCTTGCTCCTCCACGAAGAGATGGCGTTCCGCATCTAAATGATACTGAAGTTCTTTGTAGGTAGAAAACATCTTACCACATCCTTCTTCCTCACAAGAGAACAGGCCGGGCGAAATGGAGGAATGTCCAGCCACTGAAGCCCCAGAGCAATTAGATGGTGACGAAAACGGATTAAGAACTTTTATTGCTGTAGCTCCTTGAGCATTGGTTGTAGGGGAAGGATACGGATAAAAATGACCTTCCCCAATCTGATATGCTTTCCATGCCCGAATACCATCATCAAAAAACATAAAATTGTTCAGGAAACTGATACCTGGGATCTTTTTCACCTGTGAATTTTGGCTCGACTTATCAATTTCAACGACTGCAAAACGACATCCCCTAACGCCCTCATGAGATTCAAGTGCAATTTTCATTTCTTCCGCAGTAGTGATGTCATGGCCTTCGTTTACCCACCGTCGCATGTGGGTTTTCATCGAGGCAATTCTACGGTCGCAAACATCTTTGCCCGACTGCGGATCAGAGAAATCATAGCGCTTAAACTCCACTCCATGTCTTTCCCCCATGGCTTTGAGACTCAAGAGAAGCTCAGTGTTATGATAACAACCGGCGTTATCAGAACGTAGGAAAAATTTGGTGATGGATGGGTCTTCCATCTTAATTACGCTAAGAACGTGTTCGACTATTGACGCAACGCTGAACCAATCCTGGGTACAGGAGTCAAAGATGTGAACAAATGTGTCCACCTCAACTCTGTCCTCATCTTCGCTAGCTCTCTTAATCGAACAGGTCACATGCCAGCTTCTCCCACGCTTACCATAGAAGTCGTCCATCCTTTCGCGGAACTTCATTGGCAGAAATTTCATTGCCCAGTCCATGATCAAAAGGGTGCTTTCTTTATTAAGATTAGTTAGGACGTCTTGCTTAGCGTTTTCCTGGACTACTGTACGGAGCAAATGTGCCTTCCATAAGAGGATGGAATTTGTGGCCTGTTTATGGTCATACTGAGATCTAGCCCTTTGTTCTTCTGTCAAGGGAGTGCTCTTGTCATTTAACTTCTTATCGATTTTTTCAACTAAACAAGTAAGCCGTGCACATTCATGACAGGATAGTTCATGCTCATGGTTGCATGAACTAGAGTAGTCACTATTATTTGGATCACTGAGCGAAAACGTGGTACAGTGATCTTTACATCTCTCTTTGCTGCCCGTGTGAGTTTTGTAATCCGTCTTGAGGTATCTCTTACCAGCCCTTAGATCCTGTTTGATAGAATTTGCCCAGGTGACATCGACCCCGTTATCTTGCAGCACGTTTACAAGGGATTTCAACTGATCGAAAGCTTCCGCACCTTCTGTGGCGATGTAATCAAGTCCTTGTAACGAGACCTGCTTTGAAGCAGAGCATGCCTCTAATATCCGGAAGAGTGTACGTTCACTGTACGGCTCAAAAGCTACGCTCTCGCAGTAGCTTTGGTATTGCTTGATGATTCGGGATGGAATCAAAGTTCGTATTGACGCTGGTATAAGAAGTTTCTCTCCGCTATCCAACTTCAACGACTTTGTACCATATGATACATCTTGCAAAAGGGAAGAAGAAGAAATAAAATCTAGAAAGTTATCAGTTTTCTTTGCATCAAGGCGCACTCTAATAATTTCTGGAGAATTGCTTGGCTTTCCTGGTCCTCTCAGGTCGGCGTGTCTGCGCGCATCATCGATTTGTCGTTTAGAAATACCTGGAATAATCTCCATTAGTTGGCTTTTCGGGTGTGTCTGTTATCAGCTAACTTGTAAGCCTCCACTAGCCTTTCTGTCATGTCGTCAGGCTTTGATAGAGAAAACGGCATGGACGTCACTGTAGCAAACCACAAATCGGCTTCACTTCCAGGAGCGAGACAGTTGAAAGCTGTTTCAATAACCTCTCTAGCCTTACGCACGTAATAACCCTGTTGCCGCTCACCAAGTTCAGGCCATGGTAACCTCGATGTACTTTGAATTGGACTTATCCTACCTTCAGAAATTTGGACAATTGCATCACTTAGCAAGCATCGTTTTCTTTTCAACTCCTCTGCTTCGTCAATGTATAGGCTGCATTCAAAGCTTGTTTCCAAACTTGAATCCAGAGAAAAATCTAAGAGTGACGAACAGTGGGTACCCGACATAAGTGATTTGTCTCGATCAACGTATTTCAGTACTACTTCCACCTCCTGATCCTCTCCTCCACTACACAAATCTTGTCTGCCCTGAAAATAAAATATTGATTATAAAGGTGGGAACCGATGAGAGAGGATAAAAACGTCACGATGTTCGACTTGGAATTTTGATTCAAGGAACAAAAACAAAAGCACCTGGTTTTCTGCCAGTGGTTGTCTTTACACGAGGTTGTCAAGTAAGACTTCAGAGATGTAGCCTTCATAGCAAGAGCCAGCTTTTCTTTTATTGTTTTTTCTTGGACAAGCTGCGGGAACACGCGCGTCCACGTGATTTTCTTCTTTCGCTCTAAAATCACCGGCGCCTGCTACGCAGGCTATCTTAAGAGCTGCTAAGTTTTACTTAATCCAAAATGCGTGTGAGAAAGCCTAAGTAAAATCTCAAGTAATTTTACTTTGCATCTCATTAAGGACGGAAAGTTGAAACGATTCAATAAAAGTCTCAAGGGACTTGAGAACTTTGAGAAAGGCAAAGCAAGTCAATCAATCGTAATTACGTTGCGTGAGAAAATAGCCTTAAGTTAACCTGAAGTAAAAAAGAAACCGTTGTGTGTCAGGGTTTATTTTAGTTGAAGTATTTAAAATTCACTTGTCTCGAAAAATATTTGTTAGCTTACTTCGGCTCTACTGTAAAGACTACAAATGCCAGCAAATAGTCACGCAATAGCAATTGTTGACATTGGGTGTGAGTTGTATTGCCCTTCACATCCCTTTCATCGCTGGAATATTTAATTTAAGTAAAGAAAAGTCTCGGTTAATTTGACTCATCCGTATTTGGGGTTAAGGGCAACAGCGCTGAGGATATTTTCACCCTGAAAGACAACTGCAGTATGTTTGAGATTGAACACGTGCGATTACAATATTTACATTACCTCTAGATCGTTGGAAGTTACACTTTCGGGTGTTAAATAAAGTTCTGGAATTTTTTCGTCAAAGCAGGTCTTGCAAATGGCTTTGGAAAGAAAAGAAACACGAACACTATATCAGATTTTAGGTTTATTCCATAGTCCATGGTATTTGAATTCTTGAACATAGAATTTGACTTTCAAACAAGTCAACAAGAAATGTTCAGCATTACTTACGGGCAGCGATTGGTATCACGATCCTGGTTTGTTGGTATATTCTCTCTGAAATGTCTGCAGTCACCTTCTTGGGTTTTTTTAATTTGGAAAATTCACCTTTATGGAGAGGGTGTTGACATTGCCCAGTTAGTTCTCGTATACGTGTGAATTTACGGCGGTGACGCGGACAAATCGTCATCTTCTTGAATTCCGCATTCACGACACCACACCTTCCAGCTTGATTCAGTATTAGTTTGTACTCTGGAAAATGTTGAAGTCTGTGCGAGGCTGAAGTTTTGGTGCCTCCAGCACCAACTTTAACCAAAAGGTGAGTTACATCGCGGTCTAGAGATGCTAAAGGCAGACTGACGGCTGGCTCACACAACTTTGAATTATCGCGAGCACCACAAAGGTCATCATTACTCCAGAAAGAACATCGAATTGATGACATTGTTTTTACTACCTCAATAGTACAATTTTATACTTTTCCAAGGGCTGCCAAAAGATACTGATCATGAGAATTCATCATTAACGCAATCCAATAAGATTTTAAATTTAATTATGAACAACAAGTTCACGTGCAGTTTCCCCGAAGTTAATCTTCCCAACTTGCCACTTCTTGTAAAAGGGATTGAAGTGAAAAACTTCAGCGTAAAGTACGCTGTATCTCTTCAGATCATTGCTCTAAGCAAATTTGGGTGTATCGTGCAGTGACTTTTTGTTCTCACAAACAAGACTGCAGCAACAACAAAAGCAAAAGTCACGAGCAGCTGTGTAAAGCTCACCTCCCCCCCCCCCCCCTCTCCCGCGCCTATCCTATGTTTGTGCCTACTTATTCTAGGAAATACAAAGACATCTAGAGCTGAAGGCAAGTGAAACTATTTCATTTATGGACATTTTCTAGCTTTCGCGGAACGTAGATGGAAATATAAGATAAAAACAAACAAGCAAACAAAAAAAATGCTATCGCTCTCAGATCATGACCTTGGGCAGCCTGTGCCCAAGGCGGGTGAGATGAGCAACAAGTCATGTTAGCAGGTGTGAGACATGGGGAATATTGGCTCACTGAAAACAAAAACAAATGTCAAACTCTGTGAAATACAAAAGTAAGTCATATCTAGGGGCAAGGACAGTTTATGTGGCGCGCGGATTGATGTGGTAGTGAAGTGATTGGGGAGAGAGTTAACATGAAATGACTGTATAGGCCCAGGTTTAATTATGGGTTTTGGGTTCTTTCTTTTTACTAGAAACAATTTTTACTCAATAACAGTTTAAATGGCGTCGCTCTTTCACCAATGGGACGTATTTGCCTTGCATATATTCGCCAGTATAGATGTCTTAAGAAACATCCTCATAATATATTTTGTCAACAAACTGGGATTCAACATGCGATAGAGTTTTAATTGCTTTCGCTACAAAAAAATTGTTGTTTTCCTCACTAGACTATAAAAAATTGAAAAACATATAGGCATAAAGATACATGAACAGCTTTTTGAGATTTCATTGTGAATATAAAAATACCACTTTTAATGAAAATCCTCCAATGTGGACTGTTGGACCGGAAGTGACTTTCTCCTGACGTAGATTTTCATATCTTCCCAATTTTAACATTCAGGTGGAATTAGAAAGTAAAAGTGCTACATAAAATATTATTTAGGTAGGTAATTGGAAAGGTTGTGGCTAACATACTCTATATAAGCTTTATTACAGGGGGAAAATGACTAGACCGGAAGTGGCTGTATTAGCATCTTCAACGCGAGGCCGCACAGTCAAGAAGCCGTTACCTTAGTATTTTCTCCTTGTTTTTTACATACCTAGGGCTAAACTTTCTGCTCATGTCGGAATTGTGTTATTTCAAAAGTGGGCACTCAAGTAAATCCGACTTAAATTTGGGTTATTTTCAGCTTCACTAAAAATGTCTTCAAGACCATTAACTTAACAATAATTTCACAAACAACAGAAATATTTCTTTGATCCATATGTTTTGCTATAAAACCCTTAAGGATAGAGATAATAAAAAGTGAGTTTGTATTTGGCTTAAAATATCCCTGACATTGTAATCAAAGTATTGAAAAGTGCCCAAAATGGGCTATAAAAAAGCACTGGGGGACCCCAAAAAGGGTAACATCTAGAACTCAGCCCAAATAAGAGCAATGGAGCTGAAACTTTGGCATATTGCATAAGTCTCCATAGTAACTAAGTGTACCAAATTTGAGCCAAATCGGCCGACCCCTATTTCCAAGCCTGCCCCGGTCTCTCAGGCAGAAGCTCTTAAATGGAAAAACAATGGTCTGTAACCATCCGAGTAAAATAATTTGCACACAGACAGAATTTAATGGACACGTAGTTCATAATCATAGCTGTTACAATAACCATGTGGAGAATGAAAAATAGAGCATGCAAAAATTTACTTAAATGTCTTAGCGACCACAAATTTGACTTGCGCTTACTTTAATTTCTTTTCCCGTATTTCGCACGACCTCGCAATCAAGCATTTTGCGGCGTGAATATTCCTATCCGTGTTTAAATCGAGGATAATAACGATAATGCTAATGATGATAGAGATGCTGATGATAATGATAATGATGATGAAAAAAGCAGCGTTTTCCTGTGCAATGTTTCTTTCGCTTTTGGTTTACCCATCTTCATTCTTGCAAGTTTCAAGTCTTCAGTTGGAGGAAAATTTTCTCCATTACGCTCAACTCTGACTGTCTAATGAGGGACTGAAGGGATCTCATAGATATACGATACCCAAAACACCTCCCATATATACCATGCAAGAGAAAATGATTTTCTCTTGTACCATGCTAACAATTGTACTAAAAGACTCATTAGGAACCTGCTATGTAAACAGTGGGAAGGATTAGATTATCACCCGTATATTCATGAGGTTCTTCACAGACATCTGCTACAAACAACTCTCTTTAATTAAACAGACTCTCGGGACCACTCTCCGCCTTAAAGAAGTGTCCAATTTATTGAGGTGTCTGCCTTGCAGAGCGGTCCATCTTAATTGTAGCGGTGTCCCGGCGTGGAGAGAAATAACCACATTGTACTCAGTGTTCTTATTGCTTGTGAGAAACTGGTCCGAGCTAGGCCTAAATTCGCCTCACCCTTCACCAGGCTCCTGTATTCAACCGCACGTACAAGTGGCCGAAGCATTTTTGTGAAACTCTTCACTCTAGAAATGTTGCTCTGTTGTAATATCAAGTTAAGTTCTTTCGTCTGAATTAAAATTAATCCATTTTCATACGGTCACCCTCAGGCTTCTCGAGAATTGTCACGTGCTTTTTTCATAATACGTATTAATAGTAAATTACTTGCAACCTAGCACCGCCACAAGGTACCAAACTGAAAACCTAAAAATGCTAATTCTGTTATAAATTCAGAAGAAGAGACTCGGAGCTCTAATGATTATGAACGAAGAAGTATTCTGAGATCTTTCTCGTTTCATCAAAGTTCCACAGCTGATCAGGAAAGAAAATACGAGAACGTACTGAGCGGCAAACTGCGGTGTTCTATGGTAATAACTGCATGCCGTGAGGGAAAAAAGACGAATCTGTTTGTTGACGGCTGCGTCAACAACGCACTTCACGGTAGAATTAAAGCAAATATTTCACGTAATTACGAGTGATGGTTTAAGAAATAAACTAAGATAACTGGACAGAAAACCCAGGATTTATGAACAGTATCAAAAGATTACGGCTCACGCCAGCTCATTTCGCTCAGGCATATTTGTATGGATCACATCTTTTTAAAAATTTCACATCGAGGAAAAAGAACACGATTTGCAACTGGCACTGAAGGAGAAATTCTTCCCTTTTGCAGCTACAGATTATCACGTAAAGAGAGACTTAGGCTTTCGCAGTATGTATCAAGATATTCTTTGAAAGTTATAATATAAATTTTGAAGCTGTAATGCATTGGCAATAAAATTTAATCACTATTGATGTTGCAAAATGGCTCACGTCAATCCCTAATTTGACAATCTTTTAGGCAGGAAAGCTACTGCAATTTTTTCCTTTTTATGAGATTGTAAACTTGATGATTAGATATGGATATGTTTTTTGTGCGTTGTACTCCTTGAACCATGGACAGTATTAATAAAGGTATTTATTGTTTCTCTTCCCAACACAAGTTATTCATACTTAAATACGAACTCCCGCAGAGTTTCACTAGTTTCTGACCTGACAAAAGATTTGCAAGTGACTACACAACTCAGTAAAATAACCTGCAATATCCAGCCATTCAATACGTTCGCAAGAAAGGGGCCCAGGTCGTTGGTTTGTTTTCTTGAAGCGAGGCGTTCAGGAATAGCGGACTGCAGTCATTAAAATCGTTTAAAGTTTTAGGTACTTTTCAGCAGCTTTCAACGAATACTAGAATTTTAAGTTGTTCAGTTCCTTAGGTAAAAGGTCAGGGAAAGTTTGCGAAATGGTCTGTTAACGTTTTTATGCATCATGGCCGCGAGAGGTCATCCGAATCGATCAGAAAAACTTCAGTTGGGAAGTTGGACAAAATCTCTATTTCAAGCTAAATTCATAACTCAGCAAAGTTGATTTTGCTGTCGAATATTTGCCGTTCTTTGTCGTCACTTCTATTCTAAAAAAAGCGAAAAGATTAAGGAGCGCGTTATTGCAGACAGTCAAGTAATTCTTTTTGGTAAAACTGTGCTTCTCTTTCATCTTCTCCAACATATTAGACTGCGCCCCTGTTTATCAATCTGCGAGATACGTCATAGAGCGAGTCATTATTTAGGTGAGACGTTAATGAAGAATACTTACTATATGAAACTCTAAACTCTTAGAAGACCATAGATAACCAGACTAGAAAAGACAAAAAAGTCCAATGTTGACCCAATTTTCCTTGTAGATCCATCCATGCTTACCTTGTATCCTCGGACTTGAAGTGACGCTTTCCTTTCTCGCCTTCCTGTCCACAGAGTTGATGGTCTTCGAGGAGACATAACGTCATCCTTCAAATTTCGTTTCTCTACATTAATCAAAGGGTCAGTTTTGCTTCGTCTGTATTCCCGAGTTGGGCGTTTCGCGCCATTTTCACTTGTGGAGGCCTTCCTCGTGAAATTTGGAAACGTATCGCGACGCGTGAGCCGGCTTCTTTCGTTACGCGTACTTCGTGGTCGAGAAAATTCTGTCGATCTTAAAGAAATTTTTCTGTATCCTTTTCTATCACTGCCTGTCGATGACTGCACCCGATTTCTTGAATGTTTTAATCCTTTTTCCTTGCTTTCGATGAGGAGGCTGTCTCGATGTCGACTCTCCCAAATTGGCATGGATTCTAGGGATTTCTTGCGCGGAGAACCACCACCTCCAGAAGCACTTTGTGGCCTATTTTTTTGAGAACTTTTCGTCGAAGTCCACGGCTTTTGCGCCGAACTGTCCTTCAGTCCATGAAACGAAGAAATTGGCATGTTTGTGACTGTCTAACACCAAATGGTTTCAGCCGTCAGATATGGTCAGACTTAAAAGCTTTGTTCATGACGGTGATAATTTAACAATTATTTCTTCTGATCTCCTTCTAGAATGCTGTTTACGTCAAAGTCCCCGTCAAAATGCCACTTAAAGATTCCGAACGTTGCCACGTTACCCACCCAGTAAATTTCTGTGTCAAATGTTAATCATAGTCCATCTTCCTCGCTCCATGCCTTGGTGTTTTGGTCTGAGTCACTCTAGTTCCCGGTGTGAACTTAATGAAGTTCTTTTCAAGTAAATTAGAGTTGAAATTTGGCGTGAGAACGCTCTCTCAAGATCGTTGTTATGAATTCAAATCTACTATGACGCTGGTACCTGGCAATTCAAACACCGGGACTTGCTATGAAGACACATAAAGTGCATGCAAGGTGAATTTTGTTAGCTACCTTGTGTTCGGGCCTGTTCGTGCTTTTCTTGGCGAGGTGTTATTTACTGGATGCTCCGAGGCAGAACTGACAAGGTTGTCATTTCATCTCGGCACGGTTCCTCACCAGGAACAACTGTCAGTTGTCACAAATTGTGCATGCATAAAATAGTTTATGTCACTTCAGAAAGCAAACTACTTAACCAGACTTTGTTATCAGATGTTTGCTACGATAAGGCTAGCTTTGTCCAAAACTGACAAGTCTTTTCTAACTGCGGCAACCATTGTGCCTCTAGATCCAAGCCAAGTCTTCGACATATGATGTTGTTTCCCGTTGACGCTTTATTCGCTGGCCCCTTTCGAGTTGTAGCGTGGTTTAGCGACATTTTAAATTAGCTTTATTAAAGCAAACTTGTAATAGTGCCTTGCGTAAATAGAAACCCATACACTCGATGCGTAAAACAAGCTAGGCGATTACCTTTTTCATTAACTTGAATTTAGTTCAAGTTTTAACATCCCTAACTAAGTATTGTTTACTACTTTCTTCTCTAACTGCATGATACCGATGCGCAATGCCGCATCATGCATGCTTGGCAGGCCGCGACAGTACTCATCAGTAGTTTTTGTGTTGGAAACCTTTTGTATTCAAAGTAGTTTACCGATCTACTTTCAATCTCTACTCCGTAAACTACCAGACAAGCATAAACACAAACCATTTATTTTCTCTGAACTGGGGGTAGTTGTTGCCTTGATTAAGCCAGCTGGAATGTTTTTTTTTTCTCTTTTCTTTTGTGTTTGGAGAAAACCTAGGAGGTACGAGATGATAAAAGTAAAATCCTGCAGGCAAGAAACATTCAGAAATTTGACAATGTTAACATGCACGAGGTAGTTCCCGTTACCTTAGAAACGTTCGGCCGTTTAGAAGTTAAGATGAGTGATTTTTAATTGACTGGGCCGACCGACCAATTTGGTGAAATTTTGTGGGGATGATGCTCTCGGGGAATAAAGAACTTTCCAGACTTCAGCTGTATACACGGGGCATGTGCGAATATGGACGTTACGCCATTGGATGATTTGGTCCAGGGCGCGCAAGAGAAAATGAGAAAAGAGAACATAACCCCGTCTGATATGATAAGGGACAGAATCTATTTTTAGCCCGGAATCTAATTATATCTCGTTCCATGGCTGCGCGGTTTCCACATGGTGTATTGAAATTACAACCACGTGATGAGAAGGATATCAACCATTGGTCAGTTAAAATAGTTTCCGGATCTAAAAATAGATTTTGTCCCTTTATCATAGTAAGAGAACCCAGCGTGGAAGATACGTTCTCTTAAATTACCTTATTTTTGCAGTTACAGAAATGATTCATCAGAAATGACTCATCAGCGGGAAAACTACAACCCGTGCCAAAATTCTTCGACCAACAGGGACCTTTTGGTCTCCCATGTAAGTTTCCACTAACCACCCACATTCCCCCCTTTCCGTCTAGATGTGTTGGGCTAAGTTATACCACATATCAGGTTATTTTTCATCACCAGTTGCGTATAGCATTTGGAAATATATGCCAACATTCTTCAGGTAAGGGGGGAGGAAAGGTTGGGGGACCTAGCATTTTCTCTAGAAATATTTAAAAAATCCAATAATAACTGTCAATTAATCCAAGCAGGAGCCATTATTACTTGGGTATCTACCTGATCCCAGGTATTTTGACAAAGTTTGCAGACTGTTCTCTCCCATTCTGTCTTGGCTGCAAAGGCTATTATGCGTCAGCAAATCTAAATCAAGATACGATAATGAGGGGTCGGAGGACCAAAGAGCGAGGCTTTATATACCAGTCATTTTAACTGTTGCAAATTTGTAGCGAGTTTCTACATCATTATCAACATTATCGAGGACATAACAAGTTACCGTACACAAGGCAAATAGTTGAGCTACTCATTGGCATCCGCGCAACAAGTCCAGCGGCGTGGTTACATGTTCTGTCTCGGTCGAAATCCCCTTTTATTGCCTATTCTCGTTTGTTAGGGGAATGGATCTTCTCGAGATTGTCCATAGTATTAATTTAACGGCCATTCTCTTTGCAGCAGTTCTTCTCGTGCCGATCGGTTTAGTGCTGGTAAATGATCAATTGTTGAACTTAAACTCTCGATAGGAAACCTGGCGATCGGACTCTTTCGGGGTGGTGTGCTAACGATCAGTCTCTTTTTCCCACAGATCCTTGTTTTTATCCGCATAACCACTTGGAATAGAGTTCCAATGATTTCCAGATATGAAAGCGAGAAGTACTACAAGGATCCAAACAAAAACAATGCAACATATCCATTCCCGTTCATGGAGGAAGAGGGTTCGCTTGATCTTTCTTTGATCGTCCCGTCCTACAACGAGGAAGAAAGACGTGAGACTTGATTTTAATGTTGAGATTTATCATATTTACATAGCTGTTGCTTGAATAATGCAATTATTTTTTTTGTGTCTGTCGTGATGTTTACAGGTGTGGGTGGTTTTGGAATAGGGAATTTTTAGGGGTGGAGGGTGAAGTTGGGCCTTGCTCCAAGCTGCTTTATTTGTGAAGGGTACTGCTAGTGATAGTGATCTACTCTTGATCACTCTTAGAGTGTACCTTTTTACTCTTTGCGGTCTGGAGACATAGAGGAGGTGATGTCTATGATAAGAATGCTGAGGAAGTGTAGAATGTACTAACATTCTGCGCTTCCTCAACACTCTTATCATGGAAATCACTACACAATGAATTTGTTTGGTAGATGAGTGAATCTAAGAGTGACTTAAAACTGTTTCCAGCTTTTCTTCCAAAACCTCTTCAAGTAAAATTTAGTTCTGTGAAAGACATACTCTACCAGCAACAAGCAGTATTAGCTTGACATACATTGATAAAATGTATTTGAATTGGTGGTCAAATGGTTTTGAGTGCCATTTGAAATATGCACCAGTGCTTTTTCATTCCAAGTGCACTCATTGGTAACTTGTTAATAATATACATGCAAAGATTTAATTTCAAATTTCTGCACTCAAGTTCAACATTTTGCACTAGATTTCAACTTTCTGCTCTGTTTGGGTTTAATTGATATGTCCTTAATCAATCAGCTTGTTGAAATCTTTGCATGTATATTTTTACCTAGGAAACAACATCTACATGACTCTTGTAGTCATTGTACTTGATCTTTAGATTCAAAATCTATAATAAAGTTTTATAAATCATTTTATGAAGGGTACAAAACAGACATATGATTATGGATTCTATCAATGTATTTATAAACACTGGTGAAACACCAGATGAGTTTTGGTGGGAAAACAAGATATCTTCACGTGTGAAATAACATGTTGATATGGTAACATAATAAATTGCACCTTAAAATGTTAAAGTGAAATGGTTTGGTATTTCATTGGTGTTGATATATCATATAATATGACATAATATATAAATTGAAAACCACTTGGAGATGCAAAATTTCTCTTCGCATGTTGAGAATTACTTGAAAAAGAAATTTTGCATCTCTATGCTGTCATGTAATATCCTCTATAATTTTGTTATTTCTGTATCCTATCCTTATACAGTTCCGACAATGTTGGATGAAGCATTAGACTACTTAGAAAATGAAAAGGTAAATTTCTTCATGTGGTTTAAATGCATGATCTCCCTGACTTGAAAGAAAGTAAACTTCATGAAATTCTGATTGCAGTGGTTGCTTTGCAAAAAACATTCAAATAATATGTAAGACTTTACGCTTCTAACCTCCTACAGCAATCACTCAAATGGCTTGTTAAGCCACACAGGAGAAAAAAAAATGTCCTACTTTTCTAATGAATGTTACTCTGAGCAAAACTTTGCCAACGAGGAGCTTGTTATGACCAATATTTGTTTCAGTCCAGACTTGACATGGGCCAAAATTAAAAAGAAAACTTCCAAGTCACCATTTTCAACAAGAAAAAATGGTCGCCAAGTTCAAAAATATAGTCAACAGAAAGTATAATAACAGAAAATCAGATAAGAGCCTCATTTATTGTTGTTCACCAAACAATTTTGAAAGCTTCCGAGAATCCTCCTGTTTGCACTCCAACAACGATCTTGCTTCCTGGTATTTAATGGACAGCAGCAAAGTATGAAGATTGCTGAGCATTTTCTTCTCTACATATAAATAATTCATGGACTTTAGATGAATAAAAGTGTGTGCTTTGAAAGCCAGTCTCAGCGACAGAACACTTCAATATTCAGTGGCCTTTCAAAAAAATGTTGCGCCTGAGATCACCATGAAAACAAAAACAGTACCATGATTTGAAGGCAATTTAAAGTTAAACATTTGAAGGTAAATGGACTTAATTTGCATGATTTTGATCAATTCATTTTGTAGCAAAGAAAAAAAATGAGATTTAGGGAATCATTTTTCACCTTAAGTCTCTTATTTATCACATGAAAATAGTCACCCAAAAAATAGAGACTAAACCTGCAATTTTGAGCCCTGCTTCACATAAGTTCAAAAATACTTATTAATGTCATTAAGTTTTCAACATTTAAAAGGGTTTTAAAAAGCTCTGTTCTTTATGCAATTTTCTTTCTTAATAAGGTTAATAAGTGCATTTGATTTTCTTCTTTATTAATAGAAAAGCAATCCTTCATTTACCTATGAGGTCATAGTAGTTGATGATGGGAGTAAAGATGGGACTTCCAAGGTACGTTGACTGATTTTGTGTGGCAAGTCAGGAAATTAGCTTGTTGGGGTTAGCTATACTTTGAGACCAAAATGAAAGTGCTGGTCCTTTTGTAATTGAGCACCTATTAGCCAACTTTGTGATGTTGGGTTTCACTGCCATAGTTTACAGTGTTACATCCAGAGCGCGTCATTGCATCCCAGGACGCAATATTTTGCCTTTGGACCCCCTAAAATACTAAGGAGGGGTCCCTGTGGATGCACAAATATCATGTTTGAAATATATGCACATTTCTTCCACTTGTATCAACGCAAAGAAAACAATCCACTTGCCACGTGCAGAACAACAAACTTCCGAACATGAACACTGGAGCGTGATGCCTTCTAATGCACAGTTGCTACCAATGACGGATAACAAAAACTTTCACAAAAGCTTTTTAGTTTGAGAGAGCCGTACATCATGCGGAGGTGAACGAAGAAACATTTACTTGGTCCAGTAATCGCAGTTTTCAAAATGGCGGACACAGACAATGCAATTTTTCACACGTCTTCATCATCAAATTAAGAGGTGATTGAAATCAATATTTATAATAGGACCCCCAAAATTCTGGTCTGGACACCCAAATATTTGTCCAAGGAGACTGAAGGACAACTCAATGACTTAAATGTTCCTTCTTCACAGGAGTTGTCCCCGACAGGCATGAAGGGATTTACGTTTCTTAATCTGAAATCATTTGGAGTAACTTTGTTCTTATTTACTGTCAGGTCTTCTTTTAGCTTTTCCCATAAACAACACCACCCCCCCCCCCCCCCCATCCCAATGAGCCAGCCTGTTATATTAACTAAGGGTGGTGGCATGCAAGAGAGTTCACTAGCATGCATCATTTGCTGTGTTAGCTGGTAATTCCTATCAGGTAAAGGTAGTTGGTAAGGGTGCACATGAGCTTTAAAGCCTGCACAGCCATGGCTTATCCTGGTTTCATTAGCACGATGCACCTGGGAGTATTTCTACTTTTCCATGGATGAGATGCTAGTCAATGGGGGGTACCCCAAGCATTATATCGCTGATACCTATTTATACACTTGGGTGAAAAGAGACAGCGTGGCGTTAGGCTTCTTGCCTAAGGAAGCAACACAATGCCATCACCAGGTTTTTGAACAGTTTTGTAAAGTAGTGGTGAAAGCATTGGATGTGCTAAATTTGGGGGCCACAAGGCACCTTGCAAACGCTGAAGGCACGAGCTACCTAGGAGGTCTGGGGGCATTCCGTTTCTAGCATTTCTGGAACCCAGGAATCAGTTTCCCAGGCAAGGCTGGAGTTCATTCAAATTCTCTTTAAAAAATGATAAAAAGTCCCTCAGATATTGGTCTCAAAGTACTGGACATGGAATGGAAAACAACCAGACGAAATGTCGGGCCTCCATCCTCAAATGAAAACCTTGCATCACCAGGGCTTGAACTCTGGGCCTTCCACTGCAAAATCCAACACACCAACCACTACTCTACCATGTCTCCAAAAGCATCCAATATACACTGCCCAAATAGGTAAATTAATCCTAACAAGCAAATATAAATTATGCTATTTAATCTGGTTTATATATTAGGTAGCCTTGGAATATGTCAAGAAATGTGGTGTCCACCAAATGAGACTCTTGACTCTGGAGAAGAACCGGGGAAAAGGTGGAGCGGTGAGACTGGTAAGAAAGACACAAAGGGTGTATTCCTAAGAAAGGGAGTCATGAGGTTTATTATAAATTTGATTAGAGAACAAAAAAATCAAGAAAATCAGCCTTCTTTCCATAAAATTAATGCTGAAGTTGTAATTTTTTTCAAAAAGACTATTCAAAATGGTTGAAAACAAGGCTCAAATAGCACCACCCCACACTTCTATTTACCTAGGAAGAAGCATTATTGGACAAGGGAATGCGAGCCTGTAGGCCCAATAATAAATAGTAGCAAAGCATTCTAACCCCACTCATTCTAAGATTGGTGCCAAGGAGGAAGGTGTGATGGCCCACATTTTAGAACTTTTTGTAGGTTCTTGCCCTTTGGAATCTGGAATTCGTTGTGTTTAGAACAAAATCTCAAGTCTGAAGTAATTCAGTATGGGGATAGACCTATATAATAGAATGATATTATGTACTACACAGGGAATGTTCAGTTCGAGAGGAAAGAAACTTCTTATGGTGGATGCTGATGGCGCCACAAAATTCGCAGACTTGGCAAGATTAGTTAAAGCCCTAGAGGAACTAAATAGTGAAAAGGTTTGTGGGATCAAAAAAAAGCAACACTTTTTTACACTTTTACACTATTCCTTAATTACAATGAAAAATAATTAAGTCTCGGCTTATGTTATAAAGACTTTATAATATAAGCCGAGAAATTTCGGAGATTTGATTGGATGATAGTATCACTATTTCCGCGTAATAGTGGTATAACAGCAAAATTGAATGGTATAACAACATTACCATGACAACACTGATCACAATTACCGTTTTACTTTTGTTTTCAACTGAAAATGGCGGAGACTCCTGGAAATTTCCGGTAAGGAAATACAGAAGCTCGCCGAAAAAGCGGTAAATAAAAATACAGACAAAACTATTAAGACGTGGATAAATGTTTGGAAGTCGTGGATAGAAAGCAACGGCCTCAACTCAACAATGACATTGTCAGATACGAAGCGAAAATTTCTCGGCTTCTATGATAAAGAAATAATAGCATGACCTGTACGTGGTATTTAGTAATAGTACCGGCTCGTAACATTTCAACAATTTTGGACAATTTTGAAATATTACTCGCGGTATTATTGCCAAATACCACTACAAGTCATGCTATTACCTATACAAATATAAGAATACCTATATAACTTTACAAGGCGTGAATAGTAAAAAATAGTTTGTGAAAGCTGCAAAAAAACTGTGAGGTTA
>OX453278.1:9766096-9783596 GCA_949710005.1 Ricordea florida
CTGGATATTGGCCTCGTTCTTTTTTTGCGTGTTTATGGACCTCGACTTCATCTCGGTCCATAAAAACGCAAAAAAAAAAAGAACTTAGCCAATATCCAGCCATCTTGACCTCACGCTTGGTCAATAACCCATATATCTGTTAGTATGGTGAATTTGGTGTGAAATGGATTCAGGAATTGGTCTCTTAATTCCAAAATTCTCATTGGTTGGCAAATTTTAAATTTTAACCCGGGTTTGTTTTCCTGTTGCTAAAAAGCATTTTCTCTATTTTTTCTTTCAGAGCATACAATCATCAAATTGTATTCAAAAAGAAGTATACTGAATGTACCTTTTAAGCTCTCATATCTGCATTTAAATTTCGCACTAACCCTGGGTTACCTTAACCCTGCTTCGAACAACCGCCCCCTGCTCATGTGTTGTCGTGAGAGTATGTAGCCTGCTTGCGCGGAAATTGTGTAGTTATCTCTAAAATACGCGAAATCGGCTTAATTGAAGGCGCGGGATCCCGACGTACCCCGCGCGCCCTTAATATATGGTGCCCAAAATGCAAATCGTTGTTTTGGTGTTTTTGTTGTTGTTTTCGTGTTTTAAAACCAACTTCAGCCAGAAAGCAGGCTAGAAAGGCTATTGAATTAATGTATCACCAATTTCTCCCAACTAACATATATGGAATGATGAGTACTTTGCTATGAAGAAATTGTAATCAAGGCATATCTCCTAGAAAGCCGATTTGTGCTAACTCGGATTAGACAGCAATTTAATCTACTTTTACGCTAGACAAAATGATTAATAGGCAACATCAGGACTATTGCGAAAATTTCGTCCGCCATTTAGGTTCAATCACCACCTGAAAAGTTTTTTTGTCTTTTTAATAAGATTTATTCAACAGTATGAAACTGTACTAACAATAATTTTTCCAAGTCAATTAGTTGTTGACGGGATGCATAGGATTGATAAGAGGGAGATATCTCACAATCTGAAGATTAAAAACCTCCGGAGACAACGCAGTGCTCGACCTTAGCGGTAGTCCACTTGTCCTGGACTAGTGCAAAATGCTTCTGGACTAGTAGAAACTTAGAACCACTAGTCACAGGACCAGTAACTACTTTGTAGTTTGTAATGTTTAAAAAATAATACAAGGTGAAAACAAAATATACGTCTTGTAAACGCTGTTTCGATGCGTTCCTCGCAATGTTCCGACTACCACAGGACTACCACAGATTTACTCAGGACTAGTAAATTTTCAGTTCAACTAGTCCAAGGACCAGCGATTTAAAAAGTTAAGATCGAGCACTGCAACGTAGTATTTTTCTTTTGTATTCGTTCACTGATAGTGTGTAAATGTGAAAATGAGTCATTTTTAAAGCGTTTCGGACTCTACGCGGACTTGGAACTATCCATCTCATTGTGCAGACATAGTGAAGTCTTAATCCTGGGTTAGCAGTTACGACCATGGGCTTTCTAGGAACCTTGTCAAGATCTTGCGAGTGAATTGCCAGGGTTAACAAAGCTTATAATATAAGCCGAGAAATTTCGTAGATTTTATTGGATGGTAGTATAACTATTTCCGCGTAATAGTGGTATAACAGCAAAATTGGATGGTATAACAAGGTTACCATGCCAATACTGAACACATTACCTTTTTGTTTTTGTTTTCAACTGAAAATGGCGGAGATTCCCGGACATTTCCGGTGAGGAAATAAAAAAAAGCTCGCCGAAAAAGCAGTAAATAAAAATACAATCAAAACTATTAAGACGTGGATAAATGTTTGGAAGTCGTGGATAGAAAGCAACGGCCTCAACGCAACGACGACATTGTCAGATACGAAGCAAAAATTTCTCGGCTTCTATTATAAACAAATAATAGCATACCTGTACGTGGTATTTGGCAATAATACCGGCTCGTAATATTTCAAAATTCCCCAAATACAACTCGCCGCTTCGCGGCTCGTGCTATTTTGGACAATTTTAAAATATTATTCGCGGTATTATTTAACAATTATTCGCCGAAGGCGAAGTGATTCTCGGTGAATATTCACCGAGACGAAGTCGAGGTGAATATTCACCGAAAATCACTGAACCTGAGGCGAATAATTGTTTTAGTATAAATACACAGGTGATTATTTCAAAAAAGACAAGAAAAGGCATTGTGCAACACGAAAAATTTTTATTTCATCAAAAGCGCGCGAACGACTGGCAGCCATTTTGTTCGTCGAGGTGATTATCGGCTGATAATCCGAGATAGCAAACCAATCAGAGCGCGCGATTTTGTATAATCACCTGGTTATTTATACTAATTCCAAATATCACTACAAACCATGCTATTACCTATACGTATACAAAGCGGCGCCCTTCATACTGCTGCAGCATGGCTGTTGGTTGAGACGGTTCTGGTTGTCCAACCAGGAATAAAATCAATTGTTTTAAATTGAGAAAATAATTAAATAAATAAATTTATATTCTTGGAATAACAGCTTAGTTTAAGGGAAATTTGCAGGATCACCTGTTTTGAAGATGTGATTTGAAATAAATGAGTTTAATTGATACTTTAAAAAATAGTTTTCATTTTTTCAGAATGGAATCTCCATCCACACCTTTTCCAGTCATCCGTTAGACTGAGTCCTCTCATGACCTCTGTACCAGTCGATTTTGTAACTTTTGTAACTTTTGAGAAAGAGTTTTAGAACAGGATCCCCACACCGAACTGCAGTAATCGAGATGAGGTTGGACTAAGGAATTGTAAACGGAAAGTAAAGTCTTATATGGGACCGAATACCTAATACGTTTAATGGCGCTAATGCCAGAAGCAATCTTTTTGGAAAACTCATTGATATGACACTCCCAAGTAAGATTTTCATCAATGTGTACACCTAAGGATTTAACAGTCGAGACTCGTTTTATCGGAAACTGGTTGATATTAGCAGTAGGATTCACTGTAAAATTTGAAAGCCTTTGCTTGGAACCAATCAGAAGGAATTCTGTCCTAGTCATATTTAAAGTTAGTTTGTTGGCTATACACGAATTCTCTCCAAATCAAGATTAATACAACTATTTATTTCATCAACGTCACTACCAGCAAAAGTAATACTAGTGTCATCGGCGTACATCCTTGGTTGGGAATGCTGGAGGCAATTAGGCAAATCATTTATATACAATAGAAATAAAAGAGGGCCCAAGAATCGTTCCCTGTGGAACACCACAGCGAAGGAACATTTTGGACGATTTATTCCCGTTTACAAGACACGTTTGGGTTCGGTTTTTTAAATAAGAGTAGAACCATTGGTTTGTGGAACCCTGAATACCATAAGCTTGTAATTTTGAGAGAAGAATAGAGTGATCCACAGTATCGAAAGCCTTCTTAAGATCTAAAAATACAACGGCATTAATAAAGCCACGATCGATGTTTAAAGACCAATTATCAGTTGCTTCAATCAATGCAGTAACTGTAAAATGAAGCGAGCGAAAACCGGATTGGTTTCTTCTGAGAAGATTATTTTCATTTAGGTAATGATACAACTGATCATAAATAATTCGCTAGAAAACCTTGGCCACAACCAGGATAATCGAGATCGGTCGATAATTAGAAGGATCACTCCTACTTCCTGCTTTCTTAAAAAGAGGCGTGATTCTTGCATTTTTCCATTCATCAGGAAAAATACCAGTATCGATCGATTGATTGAATATCAGATCGAGTGACCAGGAGATTAAATCCGGACATTCTTTTAGAAGTCTTGCTGACACAGAATCGAGACCTGTAGCCTTTTCTTGCATAATTTATTTGGGTGGGACAAAACGTGCGATTGAGTCACACGCTGGAAACTAAAACAATTGCTGGTTGGATAAATATATTCATCGAAAGAGGTGCCGACTTCCTCTATATTCCTGGACAGTTCGGGACCGATTTCTGCGAAAAATTTATTAAAACCCTCTACGATTTCTCAAATGAGGAGTTGTGGCAACGCACCAAGCAGGAGAAGATCGAAGTTACCATGCGGAGGAGGAAATGGAAAGGGATTGGCCACACTTTGAGGAAATCTACCACTAACATCACCCGCCTGTCCCTTGAATGGAACCCTCAAGGGGCCAGGAGGAAGGGCAGACCTTAGAAGTCATGGAGGCGGACTATCCAGCAAGAATAATACGGCAACTTGGGGATGTCATGGGATCAAGTGAAGCGGACAGCGCAAAACCGAGTCCGATGGAAAGCTGCAGTGGAGGCCCCATGCTCTGGTCGTAGCGAAGAGGAATAAGTCAAGTAAGTCGAAACATTTGAATAGAAAGTTCGAATCCGTTGAATAAAGGATGGTCCAAAATTAAAAGTGTGAAGGACTTTAAGCAGGAATTTATGATCCAAGGAATGAAATGCTTTTTCAAAATCAATTGTTACCAGGATACCAGACTGCTTCCTTTGTTTTTTGTATTCAAATATATTATCAATAGTCCTGACAGCATCAAAGATTGATCTACCTTTCACATACGCATTTTAGTTATAGTGAATTAACTCACTAGGTAAAATATGCTCTGGTCGCTTCGCCATTGAAGCTATTGTGGTGTCCACATTAATAAGACAGATTGGTCTCCAGTTTTAAATCGGCAGTCTTTTGTCTTTTCCTTTCTTTTCTAATAAAGTGATAGCTGCTTGTTTCTGACAATTAGATCATTCTCCATGATTATGTGCATAATTAAAACAGGTTATTCAATGTTTTCCAAGAATAGGCCAAAATGATAAGTAGAACGTAACTCTGCTGTGAGGCCACCATTACTTGGAGCTTTATTTTTTAATTTTGGCAACTTTTCAAAGTATCAAAACATTCAGCGACAGTCAAATTTCCCTCACATTTCCCTTTCTGTACTTCAGAGAGTGCAGGTACGGACACGTTCTTGAAAAAGGAGTCTGCTAAGCTTTCGTTTCCTACGGAAGAATTTGCCTGGTAATTGGGCAGAAACCTTTGTGTTAATGAT
Source organism: Ricordea florida (assembly GCA_949710005.1). Classification (NCBI taxonomy): domain Eukaryota; kingdom Metazoa; phylum Cnidaria; class Anthozoa; order Corallimorpharia; family Ricordeidae; genus Ricordea; species Ricordea florida. Next base: position 9,771,059 of record OX453278.1, read on the forward strand.
TACTTTTGGATTCGTTGTCAGAGATCTTTCCTCTCTAATAATCTTTCGGTTTGTTTACTTTTTTACCCCTGGAGCTCTCCAAATTTAGAAAAAAACTTGTTATTTTTTCCCCCTTGGTAATACCACCTGGCTCTTGAGCGTATTACTACCCCTTATGCAATATATTCATACTGAAGATCATACTTGGTCACACAGTACCTGAAAGTTTTCCATTTTTTTTCTAAATTTGCCATTTTGGCCTTTTTTTCCCTTTCTTTACATTTGCTATAAAAAAACAACCAGGCGTCAGAGACACCCGCATTGGTTTGAATCTTCATGTGCTTGCCGAAAGATTTCAAGAATCAACAATGATTCGGGATCGGGGAACATGGTCACATGGCAGAATAAACAGCAGCTTGGATATCACATATTCATGGCGAGATTTTTTTTATGGAGCGCAACAAGGATTTTTGTTTTCAGTACTGTAGTTCCGGCCGTCCCTGCTGGAGTTTATCTGTTGGAATTAGGTTGAGATTTCTCCGCCACCCCTTTTCCAGTCATCCTCCAGAGTCCTCACGTGACCACGATGGAGGGTATCACTGAATGGTTCAGTCAAAGAAACGCAGGCTCATTTTCATTCAATAATTGCTGCGGAGCGAGCACAGCAACATAATCAGGATTTAAGAGAGATATATAAGGTAGGACGAATTCTCAAATTCATCACTTTTTACCAGAATGCCTTGCATTTAACCACAGTTTTTATCAGAGCTCTTAGCGGCACTTTTTACCAGAGTGCATTGCGCCAGAAAAGCATGAGGATGTCATACCGTCGCACCGGCGTCCTTTTTCGCGTGGATTTCAGTGAAAGTTTGTAAATCTGCAGTGCTCGAAATTATCGGTTGCCCGGTTGCCCGCGACAGCTAAAACTTCGTTCGGGCAACCACTTTTTAGGGAAAATAAAGGGCCAGTTGCCCGAGAAGAATTCGTCGGACAACCCAGGAAAAAATTGAAGTACTTACATTACTGTGATGCGTAACAGAAAAAAGAACAGAAGCTACAAACGTGAGACACGAAAACAGCTCTAAATGCGAGGTTTATCTCCTGATACTGATAGATGGATGAGGATCCACGACAATTTGTAAAACAAAGGAAATGGAAGGTTATAACCGTTCGTTCGATTCAATAAGCCACGTTAAGCTTGTCGTGTTGTCTTCAAACCCAGACCTCCTAGAAATATTTTGGCGCACGCGTATTTAGTCTTTCTTGGGGCACTGTGGGTTCAGTGCTTACAGATCTTTCAAGCGACGATTTTGAGGTAATAGTTACAATTGTTAGCTTTATAAGGAAGGTCGTCATAAGTAGCCGCAATGGCCAGCTTCAGTGAAATTTGCCAATGCATTACAAGCTACTAAGCCTAGTTTTCATTTTTAATTAGAATGTTTGATAAATTTCTTTCATCAATGGACTTCATTTTGCCAACATTTGCTGCATTTTGCCAACATTTTTTACGCCGCCGACGCCGTACCATGAATTAATTGAAGGCATTTCAATGAAACCGTTTTGTAATTTTAACTAAATTGCTCTTATGTGACTGGTACTGTGGACATGTCTTGCTTTCTGTTAAGAAGTGTTCTACCTGAACGTATATACAAATCTAAGTATTCTATAAGTGAACCTTAACACAGAATGAAGTGAATGGGTGGGTTATACTTACTTTGTTTGAAATGTTAATTAGAAAACAGTCCTAAGAAATACGTGCGCTGATTGGTTAGAATTCATGTTTCTATTAAACAATTATATTATGAGCTCGAGATTTCTATCACGCATAGAAATCGAGAGCGAATACTCCAATTGTTTTAGTATAAATCTACTAGTCGTTGAAAACTTTGTCTTTTCTGGATCAGCCTCCACCAGCAAACTGTCTAAATCTTCTTTACGGACACTTCAAAAACGTGAAGAAGCGGCCGCCATTTTGTTAGCAAGGGCACACTCTACGCTAGTCACTATCTATCACAGATTATAGTTCACCACTAAATTTTCTCCGAATCGTATTGGTTTAAATTGATCACGTGACGCGATAGTGTTCGTCCGCGGAGAGACACCATCAGCGCATAGTGCTCTTACGAGGAAAATACCCGGATGGATAGTGCCTGTCCGTGAAAATGTGAATTTTCTGATAGTTATACCGTATTTTTTAGGCAATGTACGTTGCAAATTATTGAAATTTCAAGCTGTGCGTATGGATAAATATTTGAATGATCTGCATTTAGTGGTTGACTGTTTTTCAACTGGCGCGTGAAAGAAAATTTAGTGGTGAACAATAGAGTGTTTCTGTCTCGGAACTGTCGGTCCGATAGTTGCCCATTGGAAAATTGATGTTCTTAAAACTATTTCCACATTTCAATTTCCACATCTTTCGATTTTTGGGATTTGGTAAAGGGGAGATTGATGAGTATCGTTTTATGTCCAAACACAAGTCAGTTTTTTGCTCTTACAATTTCCACATATTTTGATTGTCCCAATCTGGTAAAGGGGAGGTTGATATGTATCGTTTTATATCCAAACATAGTCACACCTCGCCATCGATGCGTCACCATGCATGAAGTTGGTACATACCAGGACAGATTTTAAGTTACATAATCGTTGTTTTTTTTTTTTCACTGCAGACAATGATGTAACCCTCAATGACTTCATTACACCATAATAGTTAACCGTAATAATGAACAGAAAGGAATTTTGTGCGTTCTAGAGGAAGCATTTTGCCCATGATTTGGGAATTAAAGAAAACCAAGACCCTCGAAAACTAATACCTATAGACCCGTCAGCGTCTTAGTATAAAGTCAATGACTGAAAATAAAACTAAATAAAACTAGACCTAATGTGGTTTTAATTTTCTTTCATACTTATTGAATTCGAATTTTTTTTGGTGGGGAGTAGCAGGGGGATCTTAAACCACTTTTCGTAACGACAAAATTTGTGACGGCGATTTTGAGAATTAAAGGTGCTTTAGCAAGTCTTGGGACGCGCGCAGGTAGATGGAACAATGCCTAAATTATGTCAGTATCAACAGAACGTGCCGCAGCATCACTATCTTTTAGATACCCTAGTTAGACTACTTATTCGAGTTTTCTACGGGTCAATAGTCAATGAGGCTATTATTCAACTCATAGAAAACGAGGACGAATACTCTAATTGTTTCAGTACTTAAAACCGTCAAGCATAAAACAATCAATTTTTTGCCAATATTTATCGATTTTTTTTTTTTACTTTTCAAGGGCATTGTTTTTCTCTTAACGCAGGCGTTTCGCTCCTCGGAATCACAGAATAGCTATTGGGTACGCTAGCCAATCAGATTGCAGGATCCATGATAGGATACGAGTTTGTTTCCACTACTGAGTGGATACACGTGTGCGTACTAAAAACAAATCCACCGTATGATTTTATAGACTCACCTGGCGGAGCGTCTGAGCAAATGTTTTGGCCTCTATGACGACACCTTTGGCGAGAGTATGATCTTTAATATTATTTTAAACTGTGAAATAAAACTAATGTCAGACCAGGTTTTCATTAAATAACTTTTTTTATACAAAGGAAATTTGCCTGAGGCAAACTTCCTTACTGTCCAAATATAAGATTCACGTAATTATAGACTTAACATAAAGATGATCAACAGACCTCCAGAGTTGTGCTTACTGTATTTAGAGTAAACACTTGGTTCGTTATCTCCTAGAACTGATCATAATCAGCTTTTTGCCGACATAATATATGTTATTGCCGTCGGCTTGATATCGGCCCTCCCCGGTTTGATGTCTTTGAAAGGACAACATTACAATCTCTTCGACTATCAGACGTGCCACATTTGACAACATCAAAATGGAGGAAACCTAGCATTTTTCTATTGTTAGTTTTTTTGTCTAGTCTTTGTTTGAATATATGTTACTTTAACATGTGCGGTACATCATGCTCATGATAACTTTGGCTTTCCTTTGCTGTGTTTAGAACGTCGCAGTGGTCTCTAAATCCGCCATTTTTTCTTTCCTTTTATTTTTGTATACTGTACACACAATCTTTACTCCGCCCGGATGTTTTTTTTCGCCCCAACGTCATCGACTAACAAACCCTCAAATTACTCAGTTCTTTTCTTTTCTTTTTCCTTCAAAGAAAATTCAAACAAAAACAAAGCAAAATAGAACAAAAAGAAGTAGCTTCTGTTTCAAAACGGTCGGTGTGGTTAAGAAAACGATTTCCAAACAGAAACACAATAACCAAATAAAATCGTCCTGTTTCTTTTCAAAACACACAGCTTTAGTGTACAATACGGTTTCCTACATCGGAAGGAAAGAAATCAGGAAGGGATTGAACGCCTGGATGAGAGCTAAAATCAGGAAAGAGTGCTGAGAATCGCACGGGGGGTGAGCTGGTCGATCACGTTCGAAATAGACTATCAGGAGTAGGGTAAGTAAACCGATTTCTTATTCATTTGTTCACCACTTTTTTGTACGTCATTGAGCTCCTAATCCAGGAAATGAATTCTAAACTGTACTTAGTTTGAATAACCGTGTTCTGGATACTTTTTTGGGAGTGGAAAGATGGACGTATTTTTATCTACAAATTTATAGTATGTTCCCTCTCCCCTAAAGAACATTCCTCTCATTTGGTCCTGTTGTCAGACACTCAGACATGTTGTCGCCAGTAATGTGACGTCACATCTTCTCAGAGCTGATTCAGGGAGGAAAAGCGTAATTGGACTGGCAGCGAACAATTCATTGAATTGTAGCTACACTTTTTTAGCGTTTTGAATAATTCCTGTGGCTTCTGAACTCACCTTAGCAGCGGAAAAATCACAGTAACATTAGGGGTCGCCAGCCAGGCGAGCTTGTTTATCCATCATAACCGTAGCCAAACAGGCGCCATTAAAACATTCGATAGTTTCAGTGTGCGAGACAGCGTCCTGGTTGTTTAGCTCGTGGAGTACGTCTTACTCGCTTAGATTCGTACTTTTGGTGTTCCTCCGCCTCTCAGACAAACAGAGGAGTGCCAGAAGGAAGAAAACGCGACGTTAGTGAACTCTAAACAGCTGAAAAGCACCAAACAAGCCCCAAGATGACGACTATGGCTTCGCTGTTTTCCTTCACCCCTCCCGCCGTGAAAAGGCTGTTGGGCTGGAAACAGGGCGACGAGGAGGAAAAATGGGCTGAAAAAGCTATTGAGTCTTTAGTTAAGAAACTCAAGAAGAAAAAGGGCGCCCTTGAGGAGCTTGAAAAGGCATTATCAAACCCAGGTCAACCATCAAAGTGTGTTACAATCACTCGTAGCTTAGACGGGCGCCTTCAAGTCTCACACAGGAAAGGCTTGCCACATGTGATTTACTGCAGAGTTTGGCGATGGCCCGATCTTCAGAGCCATCATGAGTTAAAACCACTGGATGTGTGTGAATATGCATTTGGTCTCAAGCAGAAAGAAGTTTGTATTAACCCATACCATTACCGCAGAGTTGAAAGCCCAGGTAAATCAATGACAACTTTGACACGCGTTGACTCGTACTACACCAAAATTGTTTCTACTAGATGTGTTTGCATTCCTTTCTCAAATGTTTTTTTAAAAAAAAAATTTTTTTTTCGTGGAATACAGCGAGAGTGGAAAGACCTCCTTTCTTTTTCTTTTCCAACTTTTAATCAGTTTGTTAATTTGGTCGTATATTTTGCTTTGTTTTTGACTACGCTTTTTTAAGGTTGCCTCCAACCAGGCGCACAAACCCTTAAATTCTGTTGTTGGATTACAGTACGAAGTATTCCATCTTCCGTTTTTTAAAACCCTCGTTAGTTTTCGTGAATAGTTGTTGATAATGTGTGTAATTACGCTGCAGTCTTACCGCCTGTACTTGTACCGCGACAAAGCGAATATCCGCGACCACCACCACCACTGCCGTCGCCTTTTCGAAGTGTGGATGACCCGCCTATGCCTTACAATGCATCTTTCCCATTTACAAATCGTCATAACCAACTGGATCAAAGCTCGGCAAACAGTTTCGAAATGCCAGGTAAAGTACAATTCGATTTGTCATTTGTTGCAGTTGGTGTTGAAATTTGTGTATTTTGTATTCGCAGACTAGCTTGTATCGACCAATACTGCTAATATTGCCCATGACATGACAGAGTTATATTATAATGACAGTTTTATACCCAAGTGATATATTTTTAGAACTTTTAATACAATGCAGTCTAGTCAGCTTGATCACGAAATACTATGCAGAAAAAAGAAAACAAAAGTAATAGTTTTTTTTTTTGAGATAATTTTTATTTCATTTCTCAATAATACATTCCTGGGGGAAAATGAAGTAATCTATGATTATCTAGGGTAATATGTCTTGCAGGTGGATTTTGTATGCTTTCAAAGTTTCTTTAGTTGTAGTTCCTCTATCTGTAGAGCTCTATGACACGGATCACGAATCATGTTGCCAAGAAATGACACAGTACAAACTGCAATGAACTTAGTTCTGTTATCATTTATCTTTTTGGGGGTGACTTGGATCAAACGAATTCCCCCCCAAAACTCCCATACACCCACCCCCCCCCCCCCCAAAACAACAGCAACAAAAAAAATTGTTCACATTCTTATAGCCTTCCCAACTGTGTCTTATTTTAGAGCCAAACATACCAGTATTGAACTCAAATTGTCTACATTTTCATCTCTTATAATAATTTACTGCTTTGTTGTTTAATTCATTTAACTTGGGGAGCAGGGTTGGCTCCGTGGTGAGAGGGCTTGCCTTCCACCAATGTGCCCGGGGTTCAATTCCCGGCCCCGGCGTCATATGTGGACTGAGTTTGTTGGTCCTCTACTCTGCTCCAAGAGTCTTTTCTCCGGGTACTCTGGTTTTCCCCTCTTCACAAAAACGAACATTTGATTTGATTTGATTGATTTAATTTAATTTGCATATTGAAAAATGAAGAGCCGCTATGTGGAAATGTTTTCAATAAAGGTCATTATTATTATTATTATTAATTCACTTTCTTTGAATTTGTTTATTTTAACTTTCAAACAGCAGCTTTCCATGTCTCCTCTCCTGGTTTTGTTCTCCAATATTTTGAATGTTAGACTTGCCCTTAAATCTGCCTTCCCTGGACAATACCTTGTCCTAGAACTTGAATTTTTTTTTTTGTTTTACTGCACAGGGTTTCCTGGATCAAATTTTGCAAATACGTGTCTGCCAAAGTTGATCCTCATCTTTGCTAACTTTGTATCTGGAGGCAGTTAATATGGAATGTAATAAAGTGTTGTTTTTAGTCAGTTATCACCGATTGCATAGCTGTTCTGCCACTTAGCCATATTTAATATAGCTTTTAGCTTGGTGTTTTGATACAATCTGTGATATAAGTATTCCCCAAGTTATATCACAGATTGCATCAAAACACCACGCTAAAAGCTATATTAAATATGGCTAAGTGGCAGAACAGCTATGCAATCGGTGATAACTGACTAAAAACAACACTTTATTACATTCCATATTAACTGCCTCCAGATACAAAGTTAGCAAAGATGAGGATCAACTTTGGAAACACCTTCCAACCGTTTCATAGGTCTGAATTTACATTGTCAAACACATCTGAAATAAGTACATATGTAAGGCTGTACAAGTTTTCATGCTTGCAGTTGTGGTAATTGCAAAGTTGTTTTTTTAGCAAATGCAAAATTGTTAGTGTGCGATGTATTCCAACATTTGTACTTCCCACAAATGTATACGCTACAATGTTTTAGTTGCATTTGATGTCATATGTTAGGTACTCTCAAACACTTCTCTTGAGAACAATACCTCTATGTTCATATTCATGCATATAAATAAATCACAAGCAGCCCCAGCCTGAGATTGTTTGGAGAAGTTAGGTGAGGTAAAGGCACACACGAGCCAAAGGCCCACAGGGCTGGAGCTTATCCTGGTTTCACTAGCATGAAGCACCTGGGAGTATTATTACTCCCCACTGGAAGGGATGCTAGTCCATCGCAAGGTCACCCCCAGCAAATAGTGCTGGTACCCATTTATACACCTGGGTGGAGAGAGAGAGCGTGGAGTAAAGTTTCTTGTCTAAGGAAACAACACAGTGCCAGCACCAGGGCTCGAACTCCAAACCTCCTGCGCGGAAGTCTGACACGCTAACCACTATGCTACTGTGTCTCCACCTTGATTAGAGAAACAAGTTACTAAATTACTTGAGACACTGCACCTCAGTGATTTACCCATGGTCTTGCACATGAAGGTCTGCTCTCATCTATGTACTTAAAACCTAAACATACAACTTTGAAAGGGGAAGAGGGAAGAGAAAGTTGGAAAATCACCAAGTGTCAGCAGTAAACAGCAATGCTATATACTGTAGATATGTAATTGTTTGTTAATGGTCTCCTGTTCAGTGCATAAGTGCTGCAGTAAGAATCGTACCATTAATAACAGTGTGGTGTTGTTATTTACAGATACACCTACCCCATACATGTCAGAGGATGGTGGTTCCCCCCGTCCAGTGGACCCAAATGCTATGGATGTTGATTCAGTTAACTCCCCTCCAGCCGTGTCACCACACGGAGGTACTGTTTTCCAACCCGCAAATTAGCTAAAACACTATTTTGCATTGGTATATGGCTTGTTCTGCGAACAGGCCAGATATTGAGGTGAATCATAAGTTCTTATCGGCTACCTGAGCAGGCAAGATGGCTCTATTTTGCATGCTCGCACTTCCTGCTTTGCCCTGCAAAACAAAACAAAACAAAGCAAGATGGCCTAACAATAATTCCTTTATTGACCAACCTTTTTGGGTCAAAATGGCTGCAAATTGGCCTCTTTCTGTTTTGCATTTTTTGAATCTCAAATACCGGTACCTCTTTGTCAGTAACCTCCCCAACCCCCCCCCCCCCCCAAAAAAAAAAAAAAAAAAAGATTGAGATTGTGCTTGGTCAACATCCTATGTGAAAAGGGCTATAAGCTTGATTTACTTGATTTATATGAAGTTAACCCTTTCACTCCAAAAGGGTCTTCTTTTGATGAGTAAAATTGTCTGGCGTTAGACAGAGTGAAATCTATAAAGTCACTCTTGGGAGTGAAAGGGTTACGTTTAATGTTCTTGAAGAGCTGAGTCTTATACAAATTCTAAATATTTAAATTTAAAATGTATTTTAAATGATGTGAAATTTTAGTTATATCACTATCACATAGAAAATCTTAAAATTACCGGGGTGTTTTTAAATAACAAAATTCCTACTAACTATCGTAAAATTTGAAGATGCTATCTTAGTTTTTATAATTTTGGCAATGTAGCACCAGGTGTCCTCAAATTGGTAAGAGTAGAGCATGTGATCTTCTCTGTTTGAATTCTACTGTGTACTTGAAAAAAGTCTGGAAAAAGCTTTTGCATCAGTATCTTATACCAGGGGTTTCAATAAGAATTGTAGCAGCAGGAGAATTGTGTAAAGTAACAGGAGACTATTCTGAAAGCGCTCCATGTCTGAATTTAAAACTAGCTCAGGCCATCTACATTTGACGTAAGAGTTCTTCGTAGTAGCCAGTGAATTCTTCATAGTTGACGGAGAGTTCTCCGATTTCCGATGCCTAATGAACACCCTGATATACTCAATGTGTTTGCTTTTTTTCTCTCAGATTTAACCCATGTCACACCAGTGAATTACCATGAGCCACCCTCCTGGTGCTCTGTTTCCTATTATGAGCTAAACAACAGAGTGGGTGAGCAGTTTCATGCTACTTGCACCAGTATCATTGTAGATGGCTTCACTGATCCCAATACTGCCAACTCAGAGAGGTTCTGCCTTGGTCTCTTGTCTAATGTCAACCGCAACTCAACCATAGAAAGTACAAGGCGGCATATCGGAAAGGGGGTGCATCTTTACTATGTGGGTGGTGAGGTTTATGCAGAATGCCTCAGTGACTCTGCCATCTTTGTCCAGAGTCGAAATTGCAACCACAGTCATAGCTTCCACCCCACAACAGTTTGTAAGATTCCTTCTGGCTGCACACTGAAGATTTTCAACAACCAGGAGTTTGCACAGTTGCTATCGCAGTCGGTGAATTATGGTTTTGAGGCAGTGTATGAGCTAACCAAGATGTGTTCCATCCGTCTGAGCTTTGTCAAAGGTTGGGGAGCTGAGTACCATCGTCAGGATGTGACCAGCACACCATGCTGGATTGAAATTCACCTTCATGGTCCTTTACAGTGGCTTGATAAAGTGCTTAGTCAGATGGGTTCCCCAAGAAATCCCATATCTTCAGTGTCTTAAGCTGTGTCTTTGTATTTGTTGTAATGTACAGTTTATGTTTCCCAGACTGTTGCCACAGTTAAATGGCTGTTCCTTTATCACTTTTCATTTGAGTAAAGTGCATGGTTAAGGTAAGTGCTGAGTTGTGATTTACATGTGACGTGGGAGCTCTTAGTGATTAGATTGCAAAAAGTTTTTTTTTTTTAATGACAGTTCTGTAGCCTTCAGTATAGCTTGTGTCCATAGAGTCAAGACCCTTTTTTCCTGGGTACATACAAATCACGCATTCATTTCTGACTGTGTACAGTGTATAAAACCGTATAGCATTCATGCATGCTTTTAAAGTTGGAGTCATATTGTCAGTGGGCTCTACTGTTTAATTTGCAGTGAAATAGCTCACAGCACCAAACCCTCGCTTAGGTTAAGTGTCAACTTTTGACTCCATTAGCATGGAGCTAAGTGTTTTCTCAAACAATTTTTCTTTAGTCAATTTTGATGATAAAAGATCAAAACATTATGACAGACATCCCTTTTTATGTCAGTTCAACAGAATGTGCTTTTGTATATTGAATTTTGCTTTCTATCTTGTTTTCTCTTCTTATCTCAATTTCTCTTGAAGCAAATGTATTGATTGCATGTGTTTTGTGTTTATACAACTACCAACTGGCAAAGCTATTAACTCTTGTGAAGTTGGTACGTTTTCTCATAGACACCTAAAATGTTTGTGAAATACTATGTTAAATGTCTAGTAACCTTGGCTGGGTCCCCAGTAGGGGTAAGTGCTAACCCAGGGTACAGGACTAAGCATAAAGTTACTGTTTAATCTCAAGTTAGTGCTTATCTACCTTCTAAGAACCAAGCCCTTAACAGTGGTAATAATGTATGGTTTAAGGAGCTCTCTCAAGGGAAGACATTAATTTTTTAGAACTCAAAACAAAATTAATGTTTGCATCATTGAAAACAAAAACATGTAAAAATAAACCCAGGACTGTTACAGTACTGCACCTGACCAGCTGGTTACAAGGATAGGTGCAGGTGTAAACTTGGAAATTGAGGTTAAATCATTCAAGTCGTAGCGGTCTCCTAGTCTTGGACAATAGTATTTGTTTGTGTAGCATACAGTGTAGAGAGCTCTTATATGATTTGAAAAGAGCCCCGACAAAAGTCTCGCTGACAGAGCCCCTCCAATGTAGCTTTAGGAAGTCGCACATGTATATAGTGACATGTAGATGCTTGTGCCATATTGCTCTTGAAACACCTACTTTACAATGGTACAGATCAGTGCATTTGTGGACTTGAATTTTTCTTCTTTTGAGTATGTCTCTGTCCTTACTTATAAATTATCCATATATGGTTGTACCCCCTACGCTTGCTTCCCTGTCCTTAGTTTGTGAAAGAGATGCTGTGTTTGATTTAACGGGGTTGTAGTGAAGGTTTACATTGGGCTTCACTGCTTAAAGGGGAAGCTCTTTTTATTAGAGAGGGGGCTCAAGCAAGTAGCAGTGGAAATGCTATCTATGATGTTTGCTGGATAGAAGGCTTTTTAGGCTACTCAGTATGAAAAACCATAAGAACAAACTTGTCATCATCATCATCATCATTTTATTTCAATGGTTAAATTTAACAAATGGGAGAAATACACAACCCACATATAGCAAAGCTAATTGAGGTGGGACGTGTAACTTACAATCAAATTTAGCAAAATAGATTAATAGTAAATCAGGTAAATAAACAAATATAATAATGAATAACTAGCATTTAAATAGGGCAAGAACCAATAAAAGGACATGAAACATAGGGAAGTAATAATGATAGTTAGAGTGTGATTAATGATAATTGGTAACTCTTAAGAACAGTTTTGAGACATCAGCATAATCATCCCCGTCACCAATCACCTCAATTAAAAATTGGTTAATTTTGTTAAATTTGCTCATAATTTTATTACTCCCTCACAAGGCTAGCGTTGAAAAGCTTGTTTTCTTGGGTTTATGTTTGTCGTAATGTTGTAGTGGCCAGCCTTAAGAATCTAGAGTAAATGGTTGGTTGTTGTTAATCTTGTCCATATGCTTGTGTTTTCATTTTTCAAGTGATGTTCTCTTGTAGATTATGCTGTTTTTGTCACAATGAAAACCGTCTCCACAAAGAAAAGTACAAAATAATACAAAGTGAGATAGGTTTAAACACGATCACTGATTTTGCTTAAGCCCTCCATTTTTAATAGTTTACTTCCTTATTGCAACATTGTGGGCTGTGGTATTAATTTGCATATTGAGACATTTGTAGTGTTGCCCGGTAATCACCC
>OX453278.1:9786096-9818596 GCA_949710005.1 Ricordea florida
TGTCTTGGCCTACTTCAGTAACTTGGCGTGCTTGAGTGTCTTGGCCTACTTCAGTAACTTGCCGTACTTGAGTGTCTTGGCCTACTTCAGAACTTGGCGTACTTGAGTGTCTTGGCTTACTTCAGTAACTTGGCTTACTTTTGTGTGTTGGCCTACTGCAGTAACTTGGCATGCTTGAGTGTCCTGGCTTACTTTTGTCATGCACCCCAATTAACCCTAAAAATATTCACGCTAAGGCCTAAAAAAGTTCGTAAAAGGAATTTCATAACGAAAATTCCCCACCACCCCCCTCAAGTGCGGCAAGTAACTAAAGTAGGCCAAGACACTCAAGTACGCCAAGTTACTGAAGTAAGCCGAGACACTCAAGTACGCCAAGTTAATTGTAATATCCACTACGCACACACCGCCATCATGGTTGGAAAGACTGTTTTTAATGGTAAACATCACGTGATATAGGTACGGAATGCGTGCAAAGTTACATGGTATACCACATCCCTCCCCAACATTACAAAGTGTGTTACTCAGCATAGCTGGAAATAATAACAACAAAAATGAGGGTTCTATGCTTTAGGTGATGTCTCTTGTTAAGTTAGCACGTAGTCTTTTAGGTAGGAGGGTTTCCTTCTGGTTCTCTGGGGTCTGCATGATTCTGGGTCAGCTTTGGTCTGTCTTCCACTTGATTGTATATGGTCACTTCCTGTCCCTGTTTGCTCTACGTTTTGCTCCTCTGATTGTTCTTTCCTCTTGTTCTCATCTTCCGTTGCTGAGATTGATGGTTTCTCAACATCTCTTGGCAACGAATTCAACTTCTCCAGGTTTGGGTCAGTTGTTGTGCTTGATTCTCCTGCTTCAATGATCTCTCGGTCATCTGCGGAGTTGATAACTGCGTTTACAAGTTTGAAGTGGCTGATATCTCTGCAGATTGTTCTTTCATCAGTAGCTCGTCTAGCTGTGATTCTGGATCCATTTATCTCATACACAATGTAGAACACGGGTTCATATGGCGTACTCCATTTGTTTCTTTTCTCTTGCTTGACCAACACATAGTCACCTAGCAAAAGTCTTGTTTGTCCTGTGTTTCTGCCTTCTCTGTTCTGTTTCATTTTCTGTTTATACACCGCATCTCTCTCATCTATGATGTTGTCCTTCTCAGATCTCTGCACTTTTGGCTGAATGTGATCCAACTTGGTCCTTACAGTTGTTCCTCTCATTGCGTCATAAGGGGTGGTTCCCGTGGCTGGATGTGGGGTTGATCTGTATGCAGTCAGCATGTCCTGTATCGCATTTTGTCTCTCTAGGCGGTCTTTTCCTTGTAGGTGTGCAATCTGTTCGGTCTTGTTCAGCATTTGCATGAATCGCTCGACTTCCCCATTTGCTCTAGGGTGCAGTGGCGTAATCTTGTGGTGTTCAAATCCTTCTTCAAGTGCAAATTCTTGGAAGTCTTTCGAATTGAATGGTGGTCCGTTGTCGCTCTCTACTCTCTTTGGAGTTCCATAGGTTGCGAATATGTGCTTCAGTCTCTCTTTGTTCACTTTGAAATTGGTTGAGGGTACTGCTTCTACTACTGGGTATCTGGTTCTCTTGTCAATAAGTACAAGGTTGTAGTGGCCATCTGGGTATGGTCCACCATGGTCGATGGATACTGTATCCTAAGGTTGGCTAGGGATCTTTGTCACCTTAATGGGTTCTTCTCTTGTCTCCTTCGTAGCTACTTGACATTCGTAACACTGGTTGATTGCTGCATCAATCATACTGTTCATCAGGGGGAACCAGTACTTCTCTCTCAATAGCTGTTTGGTCTTAGTCTTCCCCAAGTGTCCAAGGTTGTGTCCTAGCTTGACTACTTTCTTCTGTAAAGTAGAAGGTAGCACTATACGCTGTTCTCTGAAAATTAGTCCTTCTGCCATTGACAACTCTTGCTTCACGTGGAGGTATGGTTCCAGGTCTTTGTCTCGCCTGTGCTTCTCCCAGTCTCCCTTCACGATTCTCTTCGCTAGTTTTTGCATCATTTTATCTTTCAGGGTTTCTTCTCTAATCCTTGCGATGACTACAGCGTCTTCTGTGTTCACAATCCATCTGATGATCGCTTCAGTGCTGTCATCCCCTGTTTCAGGCAGTGGGTGCCTGGAAAGAAAGTCTAGGGGGTCCGCTTCATCTTTCCCAGGCTCGTACATCAGCTCATAGTCAACGTCCTGCATTTCCATTACCCATTTTTCGATTCTGGGTGGCATTGCAGCTTTCGCTTTATTGAATAAGGGTAACAATGGTTTGTGCGCTGTGACAATACGGAATCTTGGGGCTCCAAGCAAGTAAACTCGTAGTCGTTCTTTAGCCCACTTGATGGCTAGCGCGTCTTTCTCGGTTTGGCTGTATCTTTTCTCGGTTTCTGTCATTGTGCGACTGATAAAATGCACTGGCTGTATACCCTTGTCAGTCTTTTGCAGTAGGGCTGCTGATAAGCCTTGGTTGTAGCTTGCTTCTGTGCGCAAGATTATAGGTCTGGATGGGTCAAAGAATGCCATTGTCTTGTCATTTGAGATGCTTTCTTGTATCTTCCTGAATGCTTTTTCTTCTTCTTTCTCCCATTTGAATTTTGTGTCTTTCCGGGTTAGCTGATAAAGTGGTGCTGCTATGGCTGCATAGTTGCTGATGAAGTTGTCCAGGTAGCCAGCCATTCCAAGAAAACTCCGCACTGCTTCTTTGCTTTCTGGAGGGCTGCAATCCTTGATTGCTCTTACTTTATCTGGTGACGGTTTCAGTCCGTTCTTGGTGAAGATATGTCCAAAGAACTCAATCTGCTCTTTCCCAAATTGGCACTTCTCTTTGTTAAATGTTACTCCATGATCTCTTGCTCGCTGGAGGACGCTCTTCAGTACTTCTTTGTGTTCTGCTTCATCTCTTCCCCCGAGGAGTATGTCGTCTCTTTGGTTCATGCAGTGGGGTATGTCTCCGAAGGCTCTGAACATTGCTTCATCAAAAACATCTTGTGAGGATTTAGCTCCGAATACCAGTCTCTTTGGTCTGTAATTTCCCCACGGTGTGCTGAGTGTTGCCACCTGTCTCGTGGAAGGGTCTAGTGTCAGTTGGTGATAGCCTTGTCTCAAGTCCAATTTCGTGAAGATCTTGCAGTCATGCAAGCGGTAGATAAAATCTTCAACTCTTGGTGACTGGACACATCTGCTGCGTTTCATGGCTTCGTTGGGTATTCGCATGTCAATGCTTGCTCTGATCATCTGAGATTTTAATTCTTCATTCTTGATATCAGTATACTTGGGTTTAGGCTGCACAACTAGGGGTGAGCACCATGTGATTGTTTCCCCATCTGGGACTTTTTCGAATATGTTTTCCTTTACTCCCTGCTCAAGCCATTCTTTGAGAGGTTTTTGCAGATGATATGGGACTGGGCGTGGTTTCTGGGCTACTGGAATAGCTTCTGGATCCATCTCTAGCTTGACTTCTATTTCTTTGCCTGTACTCTTGTCCCTGAAGCATCCTATCCCTTGAAAAGTGTCATTGTATTCACTGAGTAATGCTTCAATGTCATCTGGCAGCTTCACTGACTTGATTCTGAGCTCATTGGTTTCTTTAAGTGTTCCGTCAGGGTCAATCTTGATCATTCCCAGTTCAACTAGTGTGTTCTTGCTCAGGAGTGGAGGGGAGTCCATTTTTCCCTCAATCACTAAGAACTTGCTTTTTGCTCCTCGATTCTTGTTCCGAATTGTTGTATGAAATTCTCCTTTAACTACCAGATCAGATTGGAGAGTCTTCAATGTGTCTTTGCTTGGATCTAGTTCTCTGATTTCCTTTGATCTGTGTTTTAGGGCTCTGAATTGGTACTCATCCATCACGTTCATACTTGCTCCACTGTCGGGTTCTACGTGTGCGTCAATATCTCCTATTCTGACAAGAACAGTATCCTGTGTTCTACCTGATCTCAGTTTCTTTGCTCGATGCAAGACATGTCGTGCAGTCTGCTGAAGGTATTCGCAATCTGATTCGCTGTTCGCGTCGGTGTCTGCCTCGGTTGCTTTCTTGACTTTCTCTTTCCGTGACTCTTTGCTTTTCTCTTGTCTCTTGTCTGATCCTGATCTACAGCATATTGCATAATGATTGTATTTACCACACTTGAGGCACTGCTTACCATAAGCTGGGCAGTTGCGTCCAGGGGAATGGAGTTCTGTTTTTCCACAGTATTGGCAGCTATTCTTGGTATTTCGTTCTTCTTTCCTGTGTTCATGCTTGTGGTTTTCTTGCTGTGGAAATTTCTTGTTCGGTAAGCTTGGGTATCTTGTACCTCTTCTAGCATTTCTCTGATATTTTCCCCATTGATGTTTCACCTTGGAGATTTTGTAATCTTCTTTCATGTCTCTTACTTGCTGGTTAATATCTTCTTTTTGGCGGGCTTCTTCGAGGAATTGGTCCAGTGTCCACCTCTTCTGTATGCTTTTCTTGATGAGTTCGTTGTCTTTGATTGTCTGTATCAGCTGTTCAAGGATCCTATCATCAGTCTGGTCGCCGAATTCACAATCTTTCGCCTTCTCGCGTAGCCGCGCTGTGTAGTTTACGATATTTTCTCCCGTTTCTTGTCGTTGTTTGCTGAACGTGTATCTCGCATGCTGTTTGTTTTTCTTCGGTAGGAAGTGATTGTTGAGTTTCCGGATTAGTTTCTTGTAGTCGTTATCTTCTTCAATAGGAGCAACATCTGGAAGGTTTCGGGCGAGTTTCTTGATTTCTTGTCCGCCGTAGATTTTGAGGGCGCTTACTTTGTCTTTCACGGCCTTGATTTCAAAATACTCCGTTTCTTCTTCGAAGTCTTCGAGCCATTCCTGCCACGCTCGGCCAGTTTCTAAAGGGTTGTCTGGAATCTTAAACGGATTTATTCTAAGTGATTTTCCGAAGGTTGAGACTCGAATTTCTGTTGGGTTGCTTGTGCTGCTAGTTCCTTCGTTTGACATTTTTTTTTTCTATCACGAGGTCCACGATGTCCGATGCTCTTGATGTCTTCTTTCTTTTTTTTTTTCTAATTTCGCTAGTATTCTCTTGGTTGGTTTTCTCTTCTCTTTTGCTGGATTTTCTCTTTGATCGTCTGCTGATTTTTCTCTTCTTGCAGCGTGTTTTCGTCTTCCTCGTCGCCAATGTCATATCCACTACGCACACACCGCCATCATGGTTGGAAAGACTGTTTTTAATGGTAAACATCACGTGATATAGGTACGGAATGCGTGCAAAGTTACATGGTATACCACATTAATGAAGTAAACCAAGACACTCAAGCACGCCAAGTTACTGAAGTAAGCTAAGACACTCAAGTACGGCAAGTTACTGAAGTAAGTCAAGACACTCAAAGACGCCAAGTTACTGAAGTAAGCCAAGACACTCAAGTACGCCAAGTTACTGAAGTAAGCCAAGACACTCAAGTACGCCAAGTTAATGAAGTAAACCAAGACACTCAAGCACGTCAAGTTACTGAAGTAAGCTAAGACACTCAAGTACGCCAAGTTACTGAAGTAAGCCAAGACACTCAAGTACGGCAAGTAACTGAAGTAGGCAAAGTACATCAAAAGTACGCCAAGTTACTGAAGTAAGCCAAGACACTCAAATACGCCAAGTTATTGAAGTAGGCCAAGACACTCAAGCACGCCAAGTAACTAAAGTAGGCCAAGACACTTAAGTACGCAAGTACTAAAGAGTGCAGTGTATGAATCTATATATCGGTACACTATAGGAATCATATATGAAGTACCTACCAATTGACAATTAGTAGTGAACAAAATGGCGGTCGATTTCAAGTGAGAGCGATTTTCAAGTCTTACATCTATTTTCTTGTGTTTTCTTAGAAAATAACCAATTTTCTTTTTCGATACTCCCTAAAGGACTGCACAGCCTCTGGAATATTACAGGCAGTTTTTGGTAGGTTTTCATATTTGCAACAATGTTAAAACATGTACAGTATGGTTGTGTCCATAGGCAGTGTCTTTGCACCTCGCACGCGCACAACTTCCCTAGAACAACAGAAAAAAAAAGAAACATAGAAAACGTATAACATTAATTATCAAACTTTTGTTGGCTAAGTTTTCACTCTCGTAAGGAAATAATCGGGATCCACAGGTGATATCTCAAGCTTCTTACCTGATTCGCGGACCAAGGCCCGGGCCGAAGGGCGCGCGAGTATTGTCACTCGTTTTCCGAATAAGGGGAAAGATCTTTCAGACTGGAGAGAAACACGAAAGCTGTTTTCTGGAGAAATTTCAGTCCGTAACGTCTCGGTCCAGGGAAAAGCTTATCGGTGTAAAAACCTGTTACATTCACGAGTAACGTAAAACAAAGTAAACAAAGGAGATAAAACAAGAGAGACTAGGAAAATATCGAAAAAAAAAAACAAAAAGAAAAACTTCCCAGGTTTGTACACCGACGTAAGCCCTTAAAATAATCAAGATTATATTTTTAACTCGCGGACCAGGAGCATATGTATGGTCCTGTAACATGTTTCATTGAAATACTTCTTTTAATTTGTTTGCAGAAAGAAGATGTCCGACCAGATGGTCGTGCTCTATTGGAGTTCAGGAAAAGCGTTCTTAATGTTGGTAGGATGTAGACAATGAGGAGATCCGTGAAGCCACATTATATATAGTTTTCATTTTGTGGAAATTTGTGAGGTTAAATGAAGCAGTGGACTACAAAAATTTTGCAATATGTAACTCCATACACATATTACCTTTTCTAGCTGTTGTTTTTTGTGTGTGAGTGTGTGTTTCCTTGGATAAATCAAAATTAGAGCGCTTTCATTTTTCTTGCCAGTACACATACTGAGAGGTATGATTGCATATTAATGTACTTAATTCATGGAACTTGCAGACATTTAGCCCAGGAATTTAATCTTAAGTGAAACTGTATCTCTGGGGCCAGTTAAGTTGTTTGAAGCAGGGTTAAGGTAACCCAGGTTTAGTGCAGAATTTAAATGAAGATTTGAGAGCTTAAAAAGCACATTCAGTCCAATTCTTTTTTAATACAATTTGATGATTGTATGCTCTGAAAAAAAAAAAAGAGAAAGTTATCGGAGAAAGTGCTTTTTAATAAGAGGAAAAGAAACACGGGTTAAAATTTAACCCTGGTTTAGCGCTTATCTGCCTTTGAACAACCAGTCCCTGAATGATATCTGTAAATCATCAAAAGAAAGAAAAAAAGTGAAATTCTTTGCCACATCCAAATTGGAATAATGCTGACATATTTTATGCATTACTAGGAATAGCATGATTTGGAAGCTTATTCTTTTCTTTTTGTTCAGGTTCCATTTCCACAGCTGAAGGCTCAGCTTTGGTTAAACTTGGAAACACAACAGTAGTTTGCGGAGTTAAGGCTGTAAGTGACTTCTCATGGACATATATATAGCTTTGCTCTGAAGAAAATATTAGGACAGTTTTTTATCTGTAATTGGTCCTAAGGTTAGCTTTAATAAAGGTTTAAGATAGTTTCTGTATTGGTAAAACAATGGCCTGTGACCTGTGTTTTATACCTGGCCCAACTTGACCTAGGTTGAAAGAACTTGACCTAGGTTGAAAAAAATAAAATGTATATGTATAGTGCATATACATTTGTTTCATATACTGTATATGTAACAAAACCCACAACCCCTGAATTTTAAGACTATTCAAGAGAGGTAATTACAACAAGCAACATACTGATTATTAGGGATTATTTGACTCTACTCTAAAGCTGGTCTAGTTTGAGCAAAATGAGATTTAACATCAAAACTGCACATATTATCTTTATCTATTCAGCGCATGCTGTAGTCATTCAATAATAAAACCTTAATCTTTGTTGTAGGAATATGCCACACCAAGTCAAGATAATCCCAAAAGTGGTTTTATAGGTTAGTACAATCACAGTCTCCCTAAATTCTTAATTTGTCAGGGTTTGTTTGGGGGTATCACTTGTTTTGAGGGGTAGAGAAATTTAATGTTCATAAAACAAATCGACTTACTTGTACCGTATTTCAATGTAATATTATTTGTTGTCTGTACAGCTATTTGGCCATTTAGAAGGAGGTTAGGTAGAAAGTTAATTTTAACTACATGTTGTTTTACTGCTACTCACTGAAAACTGCTGCACACCCATACAAACACTTAGTGTGCCTGTGATAGGGGATCAAGGCACTGTTGAAATTACTTTACTGATTGTTTTTCACCATAGAGTTATTGACTAATATGTTGCGGATCTTTCCATTGTATTTTTATTGCTGCATTTGCCTCATTGTTTGTATTTTGACTTGCCTTACACAGGGTTTTCAATAAGAATTGTAGTGCTCAGCAGTAGAATTTTGTAGAGTAACTGGAGAATATTCTGAAAGGGCTCCTTGTCTGAATTAAAAATTAGCTCAGGCCATCAAAATTTGACCAGAGAATTCTTTGTAGTAGTCAGAGAATTCTATGTAGTAGCCGGAGAATTCTTCATAGTAGCCAGAGAATTCTTCGTAGTAGCCGGAGAATTCTCCGTAGCCAGAGAATTCTCCGATCCCCGATGCCTTGTGAACACCCTGTGTTACCGCAGCATTGTGCGTAACGTTAATTGTATGCATTTGCGTGACATTGCGGTGGTCTGGACCTAGTCGTAGGTCCCGGATGACCACGCTTGTTTTTCATATTAGTGAGTTCTTTGTATCAGAACGTTTAGCCAAGTTAAAGGTTGTGTACGGTTTTACGGTCTACGGTTTTACGGGTTACGGTTCTACGGACTCGATACGGTTTTAAAGACAGAAAGGTCTAACAAGGACACAGATGTAAGTTTCCGTTTATTCAGATTCCTTGACCATCATTGTATTTCGTTATCACGTTCTGATTCGTATGTAATGCACGGATATTTTTGTTCTTTTCCTTTAGTTTTCGTTACCGCATCGTTGTATCGCATCGTTGTATCGCATCGTTGTACCGCATCGTTGTACCGCATCGCTTTATGGTCTTATCGTTTTATCATCACGTCATTGTATCATCACATCGTTCGTTAATTTACGTTTGGATCAAGTTATGCGTGTATACAAATTTCTGTAGTAAACTGTTGCTGTTAATCATGTCTCGTATTTGCACGAAGGATTAATAAAACCGTATGAAAGTTCTGCTAGCACATTTCGTAACGAAAAATCTCCACACTATCGTTCTACGTACTGCGAAGGCGTTATTTGTTGGATTCTCAGTGATCGTCTCTGGATTAAGTTTGTATTTGTTGTGGAAATTTGCTCTTTGAAGACTTATGGCTGAAACTGGTTCCCAGGACTACGCCGGCGGTTTAAATGTTCCAGGCGACCTTATCGAACTGGAGTTCGAGGATAATGAAGAAAGCAAGGCGGAAGGGAATAACGAAGAACAACCTCCAAACGAATTGCTGGACGCCGGTCAACCACAGGATCTCCTAGGTCCTCGGCAGCGAAAGCCAACGGAAAAGGGTCTAAAAGAAAGACTAAGTAGGCTCAAGCAACAATGCGCAAATGCCCTACGAGCTGTATCCAGAAAGAGAACTGAAATATCCCAGCTCATGATTGATATAAATAATTTACACCTTGTGAAGAACGAAATCGCCAGATTGAACGATCTTATTGAGCATTACAAGGAAGCCTTTAGTGCTTACTATGAAGATCTAACCAGAGATGAAGACAAGGAGCGAGAGCATGTCCATCATGAGGAAAAGGTGAAGGATATGATGGCATATTTGCAACCACTGCACGCTTGGGTATCACAAGCCGAGGACCGCATGAGTGATCAGTTAGAGAAAGCCAGTAGCAAGGGATCACTAAGATCATCCAAGGCAAGTTCCAGGTTGTCTGCAAGAGATAAGGAGAGAGTTCGCTTAGCAGAGCTAAAGGCTGAAAGATCAGTGCTGAAGAAAAAGCAGGCCATCCGAGCTGCAGAAGAAGATTTGTGGCTTGAGCTGGAAATAGTAAGGGCCGAAGCAAGGGAGAAGGTATTAAGTGAAATTGATAAGGAGCATGAGGCTCCTTTGCCTCCACTTGACTCAGATCCACCATCCGCCGCTGTCTCCTTTACACCCATTGTCTTGAAGTCCACAGCAGCACCATCACCCAACAATGTCATTTTAAGTTGCAACCAATTTGTACCCTCTACCTCTGCAGAGATTCAGGCAAGGCCTGCTAAAACTACAGTTTCCAGTAGTCTTCCTACAAATCCTAATGCTGCAGAATTCATTCCTCGCACGTTTGTAGGTGGAACTTCGTCGACACCATTCAATGCCAATCATCTGGAAACTTCGAAGGAAATAAATGGAGTCTATGAAGCTCAATCACCTCAACTGGTGGAACGTACCTTTCAGAATGTAATTGAGTTACAACAGAAACAAAATGAGACAATCATCGCAACCCACCAACAGCTAACTGCTGCTATGACATTGCCTCAACCAACCATAACAAAGTTCTCAGGTGACCCAATTGAGTACAAAACGTTTGTTATGGCCTTTGATACACGTATTCACACTAAAGCGACCTCCAGTTCTGATCTCCTGTATTATCTAAATCAGCATCTTGAGGGAGAACCTGCAGACCTTATTGAAGGATGCCTACATATGGACCCTGATGCAGGTTATATGGAAGCTAGACGGCTGCTTCAGAAAGAGTATGGGGACCCGTACAAGATCTCTACTGCTTACCTCAACAAAATCCTTCACTGGGCTCCCATAAAGTATGATGACAACCAACGCTTGAAGAGGCTGTCAATATTCTTGACAAAATGTAAGATTGCTATGGAGAGTATTTCATACATGCGCGTACTCGATCATGCACCAAACATGCAGTCAGTGGTCTCCAAGCTCCCTGCCAACTTACAAGCTAAATGGAGAGATCAGGTGTTAAAGAAGAAGCGAAGGGAAGATGGTATGGCATGTTTCGCAGACCTCGTTGATTTCGTGGAGTATGCATCGGAGTCTGCCAATGACCCAGTGTTCGGCAAGGAGGCCTTAAACAAGAGTAGGGGAGATGTTAAACCTAAAGAAAGGGAACCACCCAATAAAGGGAAAGGACCACCAAAGAAGCCAGGTTATCCATGGAAACATAAGGAAAACAGCTTTGCAACGACACCCTTTGGAGCCGTCAAGCCCCCAGCCTCAAATGGGGCCGGGTCTTCACGTAGCCATGATAAACCTTCATGCTATTTTTGCAGTCATGCCCATGATCTGGATGAATGTGAGCTGTTTGCCAAGAAGACACCAGAACTTAAAAGAGCCTACCTGAGAGAAAAGAACATGTGTTTTGGGTGTTACGGAATGAACCACCTCTCAAAGAATTGCTTGAACAAGCGAAAGTGCAAATATTGTGGAGGATTGCATCCCTCTGCCCTCCACATCGATGGTTTCCAACTGCCGCCAAAGGCTAATAGTAATTCTGTTAAGCAAGAGGACGACAAGGCAGTAGGCAACGCCTGTATTAACCTTCAAGTTACCTCCTGTAATACCACTAAACCTGCAAAATCAGTTGTGCTACACGCCATCCTACCAGTACGGGTAAAACAGAAAGGCAATACTGACACCGTCATTACTTATGCTTTCTTCGATAATGGCAGCAGTGGCTGTTTCCTAACAGAGAGCCTTAGAGAGAAGATGGGTGTGAATGGCAAAACAACAGATTTGCAGCTCAGCACTATGCATGGCCAAAGCCTAGTAACTACTACTGTTGTCAGTGATCTGGTTGTGACTGATATGGAGGATAAGAATCCAATTGAGATACCGCGATCTTACACAAGAATGGAGATACCAGTAAGTGAACGGCAGATCCCTACCCCTGAAGCAGTACAGCGGTGGAAGCATCTTCACAGTGTTGCTGAAAGGATGCCTAAGTTTATACCAAACTTAGAAATTGGTCTGTTGATTGGGAGTAATTGCCCGGCAGCTATGGAACCTCTAGAGGTGGTGCCAGGCGGTGACAAAGGACCTTACGCAATGCGATTGCGTCACGGCTGGACTCTGACAGGGCCCTTGCATGTAAAGGACATTTCAAGTCCTAGCGACGTCACTTGTCACAGGATCATGGTTCGAGAAGTAGAGTCAGTTAAGGAAGTGGTATCACCCCAAGCTGTACAGCAAATGTTCGAGTTAGATTTCAATGACCGAAAGTTTAGTCCCGACGAATACAGCTACTCTCAAGAAGACAAGAAGTTCATCAGTAAGATAAAGGAAAACATCTACCATCGCGACGGTCATTACGTAATACCATTGCCGTTCAGAGAGCCCCTGGTAACTATGCCAAACAACCGAGATCAGGCGCTGAAACGAGCAAATTGGCAGAGAAAGAAGATGTTGCGTGATGAGAGCTACAGAAATCACTATGTCACCTTCGTGAATGAAATGGTAGAAAAGGGTTATGCACAACGGGTGCCAGATGACCGTCTGGAAGCCAGCCCCGGAAAAGTTTGGTATCTACCACACCACGGGGTCTATCATCCAAAGAAGCCTCAGAAAATACGCGTCGTCTTTGATTGCAGTGCTAGACACGAAGGTACTTCCCTGAATGACCAACTGATGTCTGGTCCAGACCTTACCAATTCCCTCGTCGGGGTGCTCACTCGCTTCCGTCAGGATCGTGTGGCATTCATGGCAGACGTAGAGGCTATGTTTTATCAAGTACGAGTACCCGATGAGCAACGTGACTTCCTCCGGTTTCTGTGGTGGCCCGATGGTAATTTGGAAGCACCCATCCAGGAATATCAAATGACAGTGCACCTCTTCGGGGCAGCCTCCTCCCCAAGCTGCTGCAACTTTGCATTAAAGGAGACTGCAAGAGACACAGAACCAGAAAGTGGTCCACTTGTGGCAGATACAATACGCCGAAATTTTTATGTGGATGATTGCCTTCGTTCAGTTGAGGATGACCAAACTGCTGTTGAGCTAATCCAAGGTCTGCGTCAAGCATGTGAGCATGGAGGTTTCAATTTGGTGAAGTTTATAAGCAATAGTCGTGCTGTCCTCGAATCTGTTCCAATGGAGAAGCGTTCTAAGGAGGTTAGGGACCTTGATCTGGGCCATGACAGTCTGCCTATTGAACGGGCGCTCGGGGTGCAATGGTGCGTGGAATCTGACGTCTTTGAATTTCGCATAGTTGTCAATAACAAGCCACCAACAAGAAGAGGCATATTGTCTATTGTCTCATCGATTTATGACCCACTGGGCTTTACCGCACCATTTACACTTCCAGCGAAGAAGATACTTCAGGAACTTTGTCGCGAAGAGATTGGATGGGATGACACCATTCCTGATCAGTACCATCGTAGATGGGCCAGGTGGCTAAGCGAGCTTCCTCTACTGGAGCAGTTCAAAGTAAACAGATGCGTCAAGCCGCCGGAGTTTGGAACCGTGACTTCACAGCAGATACATGTCTTTTCTGACGCTAGTTCTATGGGATATGGCACCGTTGCCTACCTACGATTGTGTGACGACAGCAATCGCATTCACTGCACCTTCTTGATGGGGAAGGCACGTCTTGCACCGATCAAAGCGGTCACAATTCCACGACTTGAGCTGACAGCTGCTACCGTATCCATTCGAGTTGGAGAATTGTTGAAGAGAGAGGTCGATGGTGAACCGGAGTTCATGTACTATACTGATTCCGGAACTGTGTTGCGTTATATCGCTAATGAACAGCAACGTTTTCATGTGTTTGTAGCGAACCGAGTACAACTCATCCGTGACCATTCCCATATCAGTCAGTGGAGGTATGTTGATACTAAGGAGAATCCGGCAGACGATGCTTCCAGGGGCCTTAATGGACTTGCTCTTTTAGAAGGGCAGCTTTGGCTTGAAGGTCCAGGATTCTTGTGGAAGCCCAAGAGCGAGTGGCCGCAACAACCATTCACATTGGGCCAAGTCCCGAGTGATGACCCAGAAGTAAGGAAGACGGTCACAAGCAACGCAGCCATAATAAATCAGACTTCAGATGACGCCACAAGAAAGCTTATTGAACATTTTTCAGATTGGCATCGATTAAGAAAGGCCGCAGCTGTGTTCCTGCGAGTTAAGGAGACCTTGCAAGGCCGACGGAACGATCGTGTCGATGTCAAGGATGACATTCCTAGCAATGATAGAAGCCATGCAAAGCAAGAAACACCTGTAACAACCAAAGCAGCCAAACCTAAAGATGCTGGAGAATTACACTCGCCTCTCACCGTACAAGACTTAGTGAAAGCTGAATACGCCATTCTGAAGTTTGTCCAGTCTTCAGCCTTTGGAAAGGAAATCCTTGCTCTCAAAGAAAGCGAGAAGAATCCAGTCGGAAAGAAGCCGCAAGGGCAAAAGAAAGGAGGTATAAAGAATGACAGCCCCATTCGACGTCTTGATCCCTTCCTAGACCAGGGTATCCTCAGAGTTGGAGGTCGACTCAGACGTGCAGACCTACCACATGAGACGAAGCACCCAGCAATTTTGCCACAGAAAGGCCACGTTACAACGCTACTTATTCGTTATGCTCACAAACGGTTGGGTCATGCTGGGCGCAGTCATGTCATTGCAAGCCTACGAGAGAAGTATTGGATTATTAAGGTTAATGCAGCGGTAGGCCATATAATATCGAAGTGTGTCTTCTGTCGTCGTAACTTCAGCAAGCCAGGCGAGCAAAAGATGGCTGACCTACCGAGGAATCGCATCTCTCCAGCACCACCATTCACTTACACAGGTGTGGACTACTTTGGCCCTTTCCTGATTAAAGAAGGACGCAAAGAAGTGAAGAGGTATGGCGCCCTGTTCACGTGTTTAGTAAGCCGAGCAGTCCATATCGAAGTCGCCAGTTCTCTCGAGTCAAGTTCATTTATTCAAGCTCTTCGGCGCTTCGTTGCACGACGCGGTCGTGTTAGAGAGATAAGAAGTGACAACGGCACGAATTTCGTTGGTGCACGAAAAGAGTTGCTCCAAGCCATAAAGGAGATGGACCATGAAGACATTCAAGCCAAATTACAGAAGGAAAACATCGACTGGATCTTCAACCCGCCAGCCGCCAGCCACATGGGCGGCGTCTGGGAGCGACAGATTAAGACCACAAAGAAGATTCTTGCCGGCCTGATGGATGAATATGGTCACTGCTTGGATGAAGAGTCATTTAGAACACTCATGTGTGAAACTGAGTCCATTATTAATTCAAGACCCTTGACAACAGTATCCGGAGAACCCGATGATCTGGAGCCACTTACTCCCAACCATATCCTGACGTCCAAGTCCACTGTGATATTGCCGCCACCCGGAAAGTTCCAGAAAAATGATGTATACATGCGTCGCAAGTGGCGACGAGTTCAATACCTGGCAAATTTATTTTGGTCTCGGTGGAAAAGAGAGTATCTGGTTGCGATGCAGGAACGACACAAATGGCAGCATCCACAGCGAAGTCTGATCGCAGGGGATATCGTGTTAATCCGAGAAGACAATGCCCCGCGTAATGCCTGGTCGTTGGCCATTGTTTTGCAGGTGAACCCAGATGCCCAAGGCCTTGTCCGGTCTGTTGTTGTTAAAACGCAAGAAAGTACCCTGAGAAGACCCGTAAACAAGCTTGTTCTAGTCTTGCCCAAGTAGGAACAGGAAGGAGATAAGGATATGTAAACTCCTATCGGACGTTTAGGAGCCGGGAATGTTACCGCAGCATTGTGCGTAACGTTAATTGTATGCATTTGCGTGACATTGCGGTGGTCTGGACCTAGTCGTAGGTCCCGGATGACCACGCTTGTTTTTCATATTAGTGAGTTCTTTGTATCAGAACGTTTAGCCAAGTTAAAGGTTGTGTACGGTTTTACGGTCTACGGTTTTACGGGTTACGGTTCTACGGACTCGATACGGTTTTAAAGACAGAAAGGTCTAACAAGGACACAGATGTAAGTTTCCGTTTATTCAGATTCCTTGACCATCATTGTATTTCGTTATCACGTTCTGATTCGTATGTAATGCACGGATATTTTTGTTCTTTTCCTTTAGTTTTCGTTACCGCATCGTTGTATCGCATCGTTGTATCGCATCGTTGTACCGCATCGTTGTACCGCATCGCTTTATGGTCTTATCGTTTTATCATCACGTCATTGTATCATCACATCGTTCGTTAATTTACGTTTGGATCAAGTTATGCGTGTATACAAATTTCTGTAGTAAACTGTTGCTGTTAATCATGTCTCGTATTTGCACGAAGGATTAATAAAACCGTATGAAAGTTCTGCTAGCACACCCTGCTTACAGGTATGCCAAAATACGGCACAACTCGAAAAAAAAAAAAACTCAGCGATACTATACACCAAAACGTCTAATACCAGTAAGTTATATGTATTACAGGGTTCGCACAGTCTTGAAAAGTCCTTGAATTTTAGGGGGAGTCCTTGAAAAGTCCTTGAACTCAATTTATCCTTGAAAAGTCCTTGAATTTCTTTACAAGTCCTTGAAAAGTCCTTGAATTTTCTCAACCTTCGAACGCGGTAGAGTCGAAAGCAAAGTTGCTTTGCATTGTTGTTCTTTTTCTGATGTCAAGGAACTCGCAACACAGCAAAATAAGCTAACTAAGGATAACAGCAAGTCAGACGGAGGTGGAGCAAAAACTTGTGGCCTTGAAAACCTGTTAGTTTGGAATATGCGTACATGTATGTCTATTTGTATTTGCCATCCCTGAAATTAAATTCCTGTTTGGGGTCCTTGAAAATCACATTTGATCCTTGAAAAGTCCTTGAAAAGTCCTTGAAAAATGGTTGCAATTTTTTGTATGAACCCTGTATTAGTCTGCACAGTACATTATTGTTGATTATTCACTAATATTTTCATTATTGTTTTACATTATAATTATTATATTCTTTTTAGTTCCCAATTTAGATCTTCCTCCACTTTGTTCATCACGCTTCCGTCCTGGTCCTCCCAGTGAACAGGCACAAGTTTTAAGCCAGTTTGTTGCTGATATAATCTCAAAGTAAGCATAAATGTATGGAAATTGGTTCTCACTATCTTAGGAGAGATTGGTACGCAATTTCTCCTCATAACCTCAATATATTAGCAAACAAAGAGATGACGAGAACTGGGAAAATTATCAGCTAAAGAACACTGAATTAATCTTGCCTCTATTCTCTCAATTAAGTTTTAAGGAAGTGTATCAGACTCACTTTTTGTGTTTCTTTGCTTTATTGAAATACATGCAGCTAACTCTAACACTTATAATTCCCCACTAACTTAGTACAGATAGTCCTTAAGATATCTTGGAGTAACATAATCCAAATCATGTGCAAGAGTCGCTGATCGCGATCTTATCAGAAATGTGATATAACGAATAATATATCACTCAGGAGAATCACTACTCATGAATATCTTGGGAGAGTAACAGTGAAAACACTATTCATGTAATTATTGAATGAAGGAATGAATGAATGAATGACCAATCAGCAATCTGATAGTTTGCTGGTATCAACTGGTGATCAGCACATATATATAGAAATATAAAGATCAATCGATTACAAAATAATGATAAAATACTCGAAAAAACAGGGATAAAATTTAAACAATATTATTTAAGGCTGCACACATGACTTGATTTGTCATGTTTTAAAATATACAGAAAGACCTGGTCTTAGCCCTTTCACTCCGAAGGGATCTCCATTTGACGAGTAAAATCGTCTGGCATTAGACAGAGTAAAATCTATAAAGTCACTCTTGGGAGTGAAAATCAATAATATATAGAGGATATTACATGGTGGTGCAAAGATATGAATTTTATTTTCGAGTGACAAAACAATATTTTAAAAACGAGCGCAGCGAGCGAGTGAAATATTGTTTTTGCCATGAGAAAATAAAATTCATATCTTCAAGCCGCTGCGTAATGTTCTTTTTATT
Source organism: Ricordea florida (assembly GCA_949710005.1). Classification (NCBI taxonomy): domain Eukaryota; kingdom Metazoa; phylum Cnidaria; class Anthozoa; order Corallimorpharia; family Ricordeidae; genus Ricordea; species Ricordea florida. Next base: position 9,803,923 of record OX453278.1, read on the forward strand.
ATATAGACAAAAAGACATTGATACATATTTAGGAGGGAAATTACCGAAATTGCGTCATTGATAAACCCACCTGTGAGATTATGGAAAATAAACCACTTGGGTCCCGGATGTAGTTTTTATGAATTTTACAAGTGGTATATTTTCCAGTAAAACACTCGTGTCCATATAATAAAATACAATAATTGTATTATTGTATTATATTACAATAATACAATTATTGTATAACAATGCAGGTGTGTGGTGGCTCCTAATAATATTTGGTTGTAAATGGGGTTCAGAATAAAGTTTTTCCTCGGCAAAATTGGCCAAAGTTTTTCAGGGAGTCTTTTATTATTATTACTTTTTTTGGGAATAATAATTCCATTCTATTTATCTTTTTTGTATGTTAATTAATTAATTAATATAAGAATTAAAGCACTATTTGTTTTAGAGACCATCATTAACCAAAAAGAACATGATCAACGTTTTTATCTTTTAGCTGTGAGCCCATCAATCTTGAAGATTTATGCATTGTTGAAGGCAAGGTGAGATCGAACCCATTTTGTGAATTGGAGTTTCCAGTGTTTTTGGGCATTTTGAACTTGTTGTGGAAAAGATTACTATTCATTGTCGTAACTTCAGCGATAATACAAATTAGTTCTATGGTCTCACAACGGAGTCACTTGGGTGGTGGTCGCCTGAAGAAGACTAGCACCAAGCTGTTGAAACGTCGCAACCACCACCCAAGTGGCCACGTTGTGAGACCATAGAACTAATTTATATTATCATTTTGAACTTCTTCTCACTCAAATTGTGGCCTCAGGAACCCAGGGTAGATATTCAGGGCAAGAAGAGTCTCAAAGCAGAGGAAGCTCAGAGACATGATAACAGTTAACTGGAATGATAAAATAGCCCCTGGCCAGTCACTCTTAGGCTCGATTCAAACATTGAGGCTTTTCAGGGTCAAATGAAACAAATACAACAAATAAAAACAACATAGTTAAGAATCCCAACTGATAGGAGGCAGACCAGTTGGCTATTTACAAGGATTGTCAGGGAGTTGAACCAGGCACTTACCCAGAAAAACACCAGGTAGTGGCCAGAGATTCGCATTTGCATTAGATTCAGCACATGTGAAGTTCGACGTTTGAACCAATGTCTCTAGCAGTAATGGCTCCTGCTTTAGACTATTTATGCTGCCAATATTTTCCTCAACCCAGCAGGAGACCTATACATTCTACTGTTGTCTTGTGCATACTTGGCAGGGTTCGCACGCGCCTTGAAAGTCCTTGAAAGTCCTTGAATCTCAAAATAAAAATTCAAGGCCTTGAAAGTCCTTGAAAATTGCAGTCAGTGCTGAAAAGTCCTTGAAATTTGTAGCTAATTTCATCCAACTTAGATTCTATTTTCTATGAAAATATATTCTAATGGCAGAAATGTAGCAACACGTAATATGTTGTGGGTGAACTCAAAAAGACATGGACTTTTAGCTGTCTGTTAGCTGGGCACAATCGCTACTGTGAGAAGCTGAACATCCTTTGATTTTGCAGTGCGTGGAGTCCTTGAAAAATGGAAAATATGTCTTTGAAAGTCCTTGAAAAGTCCTTGAATTTTTATTCCAAAAAAGCGTACGAACCCTGGGAAAGGGGCATAAAACAGTAAGATTTTGTTATCCAGTACTGTGAGATGTTAAGGGCCCTTTCTCTTCAGTTAACATGGGTCCTGTACATAGACGTGGTGTGTCTTAGCTACGATGGAAACATAATTGATGCTTGTCTCATAGCTGCTGTGGCTGCGTTACAAAACAGTAAGTAAATGGCTGTTTATCCTTGTACCATCAAGTGTTATTACTATAGCCGTGTGTTGATGTCATAGACAGTAAATTGAAACAAGTTGTTTCTTTGTGTGTTAATGACATCCTGACTCCCGCCTGATGTTGTGATAACCGTATGTGAAAGACAGAGTATGTAGTTATGAATCGTTCATGACATCACCGTTCATGACATCTAGTAGGTGAGGGGCCAGCGACCAATCACAGGGCATGTATAATATAGTATAGTATAGTATAGTATAGTATAGTATAGTATAGTATAGTATAGTATAGTATAGTATAGTACAGTTTATTGCGACCCACAATTAAGTTACAAAGATTACAATGATTACAAAGTTACAATGATTTGAGTACAATAAAGAGATAGAGCAAAGAGAAGTGGCGAGAGAACCTAATAGAAACCATGAAGAAATAAAAGATGACTAAACTTTAGACAATATGGTAAGTGAGGTATTTGTACACCCTTCCAGTAACATAATTAGTAGTTGTTGATAATAAAAGTTTTAAGATTTTTCCTAAAAGGACGCGAGAGGTGATGTAATGTAATTATTGTCAGTCTATTTTACAATATCTATTCCTATCTTGTATGAACTTTGTAGCCAGACTCTATTCTGTAACCATAAATGAAGAGACACAGAGCCCTGAAGCATCAGAAGAAAGAGAGATGCCATTAAATCTCAGAGTCCATCCTGTGGCTGCTACTTTTGGCATTTTTGATGAGTAAGTACATGTAACCACATTAATAAAAGCATAGTAAATGTCTACTGTTTGATGGCAAACTCGGCGGCATTCTGGCGTGACTTTTGTAAGCCAATCAGAGATCAAACTAGCACCAATCGTGACTAGGTTGCATCCGTTTTTCCGCGCTTCAGTCGTTGAAGACGTCATGTGTTTGGTTGATTTCTGATTGGTTCATTGGACTTGGTTATTTGTCAGGACTGAAGTGATGGCTGTGATGATAATGGTGAGTAACTGAGAACCGCTGTTAGTTTTTCATTAGCTCTGATCGGCTCTCTAGGAGCCTGTTCGGCACTACGCGGACCAGGTAGTGCAGAAGGGCGGGGTTGACAGTGAGGAGCTTGAGGTAGAAAAATGGAAAATCATCGCCTGCCTAGAATTGCACTCAAGCAACTTTGTTGTTGTGGCTCCAAAGAAGCATTACGAAGACTGGCTAAAGAAGTCCTTGAGCGCATGCAACATTGATCACCGCCACTGGTGAATTCTCACTGCTGACCGTGACACCTGGAGACATGTACCATCCACCAGGCTGTCTCCTCCTTTGAGACAAAGCATAGGCCAGCCTTGGCGAGTAAGGGGAAGAGGATGAACTGCGTAATCTCAGCACCTAACTCAGGCCAGACCTTCACCTGCATCCGCTGTGGACGATGCTGCCTGTCCCGCATCCGACGCATCAGCCACCAGCGATCCTGCAATGGACGTGGAGCATGCCGTTCCTAAATCTTCGTTCACAAAGACAAGCTATGATGATGATAATGATGATGATGATGATGTAATATTAGTTTTGTAAATAAGGTGTGCTCAGTTGCTTATCGATTTTGTTTGGTTGGCCCTTGTCTAGTTCGGTGATCTTTGCTGACCCAACAGACGAGGAGGAGATGCTGTTAACAGGAGTGGTAACAGTGGTTGTGACAGACGATGACAAAATTGCTGCTGTTCACAAGCCAGGTAAGCATTTCACGTTCCTTTCTTTGGAGGAGCCACAGATTTCTCGAGAAGTGGTTTATCAAACGAGTTGATAATATTCATTTAATGCATGGTCCCGAGGGAAACAGTTAGTTTTGTTTTCCTGAGAGCCCTGATGTTTCCCGACGCGAAGTCGAGGGAAACATCAGGACTCGAGGGGAAAGAAAACTGGCTAGTTTCCCGAGGGACCATACATTAAGTGCTTTGTTACATATTTAGACTTTCCATTAAACAATTACCTAGCAAAAACCATTAAACAAACAAACAAAGACGGCACAACTGGCGCGCGGGCAACAACTACGCAGTTGTATCCTGAATTTGATCAGGGGCACGTGACCAAGAATCAACCAATCACAGTGCTCGCTTTGTTGAGTGAAAGTTTAGTTATATAACAATGTAAGTTGTATCGCGGTGAGATTGAAGGTAAAATTGCGTTTCGATGATTAATTAGCCCTTCGGTAGAGCTTTAATCTTGTGGTGGTACAGCCCACCCCGGGGAGGGGAGCGGGGTACTCTCTTATATACGCTATATAGGTATGTGTCGCCAGGGTAGGGGTATTGAGGGGATACTTTCCAAAGAAACTGGTGCTGGGAATTGAAGCACAAGAAATTGGGATAATCAAACGAATTGTTAAAGTAAGTTATACCATCGTAAGGTAAAAGGGAGGTGCTGACGTTTCGAGCGTTAGCCCTTCGTCGGAGCGAATGAGAGGTTTGTGGGTTAAGTACAATGTATATAGAGAAGTTTGGAGCCATGCTATTGGTGGAACCATAGCAGTGTGTGAATGGAAGGGAATAAATTAGATGAATCATGAATCGCAATTCGTTTGATTATCCCAATTTCTAGCGTTTTTGAGTTAGGGACGGACCATTAGAAAAGTGATGGGAGGGGGTGGGGAATTTTCAGCTTGCACGAATTTTTTTTTTCGCTCACTGCTTGTGCAGGAAATTTTTTTTCAGGTGAGCCCCTCTGCACGAATTTTTTTTTACCACGTGTGAAAAAGTCACAATTGAACCTTCCTTCTGCATGAATGTTTTTTTACCTTCTTCTTTGCATGAATTTTAATTTTGGCATTTTCCCTTACTTGATTTTTTTTTGTTTTTTTCCCCACCCCCCCCCCCCCATCACTTTTCTAATGGTCCGTCCCTTACTTAAGCCCATCGCTCGCAGTGGAGCATAGGCCATCGACAACTTGTGGCCATCCTCTCGGTTCTGGGCTGCTCTAGCGATTCCAGCAGGGTTTTTGAGGTGCTCAGTCCTTAAATAGGGTATCCTTTTTGGTATTTTGATCCTTAGATATTCCTTAAATAGGGTCACTAAATTGCAGTATCCTCCCCAAGGCGCAACCTCGTTCCCAGGACCTTTTCCCTGAGTTTTAAGGCTGGGCGGCCTTTTCCCGCCCAGCCCCAAACTCGGCGAAAAGGTCCTGGGAACGAGGTTGCCCCAACGCACAAAACGAAGAAGATGTGGTCTATTAAAACTCTACTACACGCCTGAATATACGTTTTAAAGTTTCGCAAAGCGAATAAATAGAGGAAAAGAAATAAAGCCACCCATTTGTTACACAATTCTGAGTTAGCTTTTTTCTCTCAAATAGGGTGCATTTCTTGGTTTTGTGCCTTAAAAAGGGTATCAGATGTCGATTTTCTACCCTTAAATAGGATCAGGGTTTGAGAACCTTGGCGGCACACACCTATTCTAAGTTGTCGGGAGTACTCCCCCCCACTCCCCGGGGGCCCACTTTGTCAACTTGTTTGATGCCCCTATTTTTTGAGTGTTTCAATTTCCCCGCCGACGAAGTCCGAGTTTCTTTACAACTTGGTTTACCAAGGTCATTCGTCGACTGTAGGTGACTTCGACCTTTCGGACCTGATAATTAGCTGCGAGAATTTAAATCCTGATGAAGCTCTCACTTTGCAAACACGTTCTTTTGACATGTCGAAAAGAGGAGAAAGAAATTCTTCCTGGAAAAATCTTTGCTTCCAAACTTAGATCGTAAATGATTCTACACCTAGTAGTTCGGGTGTTTTGTAGAAAGTACGCCAAATCCCAAATTTATGAAGTCCTTCCATTAAAATATCTTTAGCCCCCTACTTAGGTTTTAAGTGGCGACCCTCAGTTGGTGACAAAGGTCTCGAATCGACTCCCAGACGGAATGACTTCATGCTGAGAAAAGCGCAGTTTATCTCGTGTATCCAGTGTATCTCGCTCCTGGAGACGCCAAAACCTTTAACCCTGGGAACGATATTGTATCACCCTTCGAACTTGGGTTACCTGTGGCGTGGATAAGAAATAATTTATTTCAAATTATTTTATTTGTTGTTTCGTCGCAGGTGGATCGCCGTTACCCGAAAACAAGCTGCAGGAATGTTTTAAGAAAGCTTTTAAACGTGGAAAGGAAGTGCGAGATCTCATTCACACGGCGTGCACCAACATTGATAGATAGCAAAGAGTGTGGACAGTTTGCAAAGATGTTGTGCTTTTGAGTCAAAATAAACCGAATTTGTGCTATTTGCATGGCATGGTGTTTCACTATTTTGGGAGAGTGAGTACTATCTTACCAGTTCAGTACAGTGGCGTTAAAGACAGGAATGGTTTTGCCTGCGTACGGACGCCACCTTTTTTTTCTTGTACGCGGAAAAGAGACGTTTCTGCGCACAAGAGAGGAAATAGAAGACGTCTGCACGCAGGATAACAGACTGAGCCTCTGTAAGGATTCCACCGACATTTACTATCATGCACCCGTAACTAATTTACACTAGTCATAATATTCACCATGATCGCTCCTATATTTACCATTAAAATGGCTCGTCGCTATTCCTGCATTTAACGTCTCTATGGTTCATTAATATAGGTCAGGTCAAATTTGGAAAACAGAGGAGATCTGGCGCGAGTCAAATACAACTTCTTGTTAACCTCGATCTAAGGGTCCTCTCTCTATTCAGCTTGTTCTCGTAGACCTTTTCATGTTGTCCTATTTATTCTTTTCTGTGTTTGTTAATGGGCCTTTCTAACCTCATGAACACGTAAGAGGTCGGAAGGGCTTTAGACACAGAAAGGATTACGTAAATAGCACGCCATTATGAACAATGAGACATGTAACCCTTCTTAGACTGTACGTCTCATTGTTATTATATACATGGAGTTTTTCCCGCTAAAGCCCGCCTATTCATTGGCCAGTTCATGGTCACACGACATCTAACAATGAAACTGTTTGCCGCTAAATGCCATAAGCGGACAATATTGCAGAAATTATGACGTCCAACAAGAAACAGAACGCTGCTATCAGCGAAATGTTGACCGCGGTTGCAGTAATCATGTCAATAAAGTGATAATTTGTTTTCCCATACAACAAATCACTTTAAGACTGATCTCTTGGGGGACAGTGAATTTTGTTTCTCTTCAATCTCCATGTTGAAATTCTCGGGAAACAAAATTCACTGTTCCCCTCGGGACCAGTCATTAAGTGTTAATTGTTTTTTCCTAGACTTTCACGCAGCAAAACGAGCACTGTGATTGGTTGATATTTGGTCACGTTCCCCTGATGAAACTCAAATGTATCCCGATCGGGATACAATTGCGCAGTTGCTGCCCGCGCGCAAGTTGAACCGTCTTCGTTTGTTTGTTTTTGCTAAGGGAAAGTCGAAATATATAAGAAAGCAGTTAATGTATGGTCCCTCGGGAAACTAGTTAGTTTTGTTTTCCCGAGACGAAATCGAGGAAAACATCAGGACTCTCGGGAAAACAAGACTAACTGTTTTCCTCGGGACCATGCATTAAGTGTATATTGTGTAGCAGCTACATTAATTGAGAGACTAAACGCATTGTTTGTTCTATTGTTTATCCCTCGGATTTCTAACCAATGCATGAGAACTTACGGCCGCTAGCTCTCCTACACCCAAAGACTCGCGTTATGTAACTCTAGAGAAGGTAAATAAGGAAAGACCCTGACTGTCAAAATTCTCGACACAGCCACGATTTAAGATAATCGATTTAATAACTTTATACCTTACAATGTTTCTTTAATAAAGGCGGGAGAATTCAGTTGTTCATCACTCTCTGAGCACAACCACTTCGCGTTTACAACGTGCCAAGACTGCCTTTTCAGTTTGAACAAACTGAAAAGCTTCCCAAAATGACAAAACTTTTAAATGTTTAGATCCTAGGCTATCTTCCAAGGAATTAAAACTGGGGCCTATTTTTGTTTCACAATCGAACTCTTCTAACCAGGATTGCAGAGAGACGCATTAGATTCATGCGAGCAGCTGAAGATGTTGTCCCCTGTTCACTTATTCTGTGATGTGCTCTGGGAGCGGCGCCGCTGAGCAGGTGACCTTCCCTGTGCTCTTCCCGTGGTTTGCGCTCCTTGATTTTGTTGAGTGACTTTCACTGTGGTCACCGGTTTCCCTTGAATCTGTCAAGGGACAAAAAAAAAATGCTATTGACAAAGCGTGGATGGATGACTTCCTTTCTGCGGTTTTTGGACCCCGACACAGTTAAAGTTCAGTAACAGGCGTATCAAGCCATCCTGACCAAACATGCTTAGTCAAGAAACGATTTGTTGTATATCAAAAGCAGAAACGCGAAAGATGGTTAAAGCTTGTCCACTCGGGTAGCCAATCACCGAGCAGGATTTTGTGGGATCCATCAAAAAGAAATCCAGCAATCTTAAACTGAAGCTTGGTCAATAAGTTATAAATATTGCCTGGTCATGGAGCCAATCACAGGGCAGGATTTGGATTATCTAGCGCGCTTGGGGTCCAAGGTTTCACCAAAGTGCTTATGATAATTCTCCAACTTGGCACAGATTTAGAAAAATGTTCAAGAACTGTCCACAGTAAAATTACTACTAGAATAGAGCAAGCGAGAAACAAACAGAGAGAGGGAGCCGATAAACTCCTTCAGCAACGCATACCTAATCATCTGTGCTTCAAGAGACAAATAATGGGTGTTTTTGCTAAGCGCAATAGTCGTTTCATAGTTCGCCTTCTTACCTGGGTCAATCCTTGCACTACCTGTCCCTGCTGCGTGTGTATTTGTACCGGGGTAGTTCCCCTTGGGGGTGGTACAATGGCCTGTTGACACTGTATCTGGGCGGGGCCGCCTTGTTGCGGGAACTGGACCATTCGGACCTGGAACTGCTGCTGTTGTAACTGTGTGCCGATGGGTACGAGTGGTTGTAAGTTGGTAGTGGTGCGATTGACAGTTGATGTCAAAGCAGCGATGGCGGTTGGGGATGTTCCCGTTCCTAGTAAAGAGAGATCACTTTTAGAAGTAGGGCTACAAAATAGGTACGCTGTGAGTGCATGTAGGTATTGGCTGGTCTTGTCGCGTTTGACACAGTACCATATTACGTAACTGAAACTGTGTCATTTCTGCTGTTTTCTTTATCTTTGTGTTATCCATACATAGAATAATCGGATCAATGTAAGTATCTGGAAAACTGTGCACCTACCCCTCCCCTAACCCAACAAGTTAAAATAAGTTAAATAGTTAGCGTTAATGTTGGGTTAGGGGAGGGGTAGGTGCACAGTTGTCCAGATGCTGACATTGATCGGAATAATCAATGACGATCAAAGGTGCAGGAATGCAGAAAATATAACAAAACAAGAAAACTGAGTTACGTTTGCCAATCCAGTACTTCACCAAACAGAATCTGAGGCTCATTCTTTGGAAGTAAACAACGCTTCCAACAGACTAGTTGCGTTCGTGATTTGTTCACACACTGCCGACCTGTTTCACTCACTCTAAAATCTCTGATGACATATTGGGTAGGGCACTATAAAATGCACTACCCACAGTTGAGGGTTTACTGTACTATCTTATAGGAGTGCAAAAGGTCGATGGGAAACAGAAACAAAAAGAATATATTTTGAATTATGAAACCGACAATCAAACAATATCAAAACAAGTTTCACAAAAGTTAAATTCGTGGAGTCTTCATTACAATCCATAAGTAACAAATACTTCCCGAGTCGAACCACTCTCAGTAAGTACAGGTAATCAAATGGTTTCGAGAGCAATTTGGAATAAATGAGCACAAGTAAATTTTTTTAAACTGAAAAAAAACTTGTCTTTGAAAACGTTACGAGTGCTTATCGACATGTATACAAAATTACACGCAAAAGCACTTGATTACTGGTTAATAATACACATGCAAACATTTCTGCACTCGATGGCAACTTTCTGCACTCAATTTCATCTTGCTGCACTGTTTGGGATTAAAAGATCTTATCCGCTTGTACATTTTGTTTTCCCAATACAGACCATGTGATGATACTCCTTTGCCTTGTTCATTAAAAAGAGAGCATGCAAGCACGAATATGTCTGGCTGTACTCTTTTTAATGAACAAGACAGAGGACCAAATCTCCTGAGTATCATCACATGATCTGTATTGTGAAAACAAAATGTACAAGCGAATAAGGTCTATTGACATGCTCTCAGTCGATAAGCATAGTGAATATAAAACCGCTTGCAAGACAACACCAACCTCGTTCCCAAGGTCTCTCTCTCTATTTCGCTCCTGTGGGGGGAGGGGGGAGGAGGAGAGACCCTGGGAACAAGGTTGAGAAAACGCCACCCTACCTGGGCTAATCTTCCTCTGTTGCTGTTGCTGTGGCAGTATAGGCCTTGTATTCAATGTGACAGTGGTCATTCCAGAGGGAGGAGAGAGTGGAGTGTTTGGTAGGATGGGTGTTGGTTGCCCGGCTGGGGTGCCCTGTGGAGACGTCTTCGACTGGATCTGGGCGTTGATTGTTGCCATAGCAGCCGATTGGATCTGAGTTATTGGTCCAAGGTTGGCTGGAAGCTGAAAGTATAAACTGCTTAATGCAACTTGTCATGGTCACGTATCAAGGACGTGCACTAAATTGTTGAAAAAACCAATGCTCATTTGCATTTAATAAAGCCATACAGTAATTAGACAAAGTTCTTTGTGTAATATTATAAGATTGCGCCATTGGCTGTGGATTTCGGCTTTGGATGGAATATGATTGGACCTTGCTTTCACTCTCTCTAGCTTTACTTCTAAAACACTTGGATGCAAGTTATCTGGTGTTCAGGTGTTCGGGTGTTCAACAAAATAACCATGTCAAGGGCATTACCATTTTCTACTTACACCGTTCTCTTTTGATTCTGGGAGGAGAAAGTTCGAAGATAATTTTTTGGAAGACGTATTCTCTGCAAGTTTTAACATTACTGTAAATACAGGTACACCGTATTTCAAATTTTATATTTAGGGATTCCCGGACAAAATCTACTTTTCCTACTTACAGTAAAAGTTGTTGTAGGAGAACGCGCCTGATGAACTATCTGACCCTGCTGTGTCTGTATGGTGGTGGTTCCCTGGAAAGCAAACAACAAAACAAATACAGATAAAGAGAAAGCTTCAAAGAAAAACCCGATGGAAAGAAACCCTGCCAAAAAAGCGAAGCAGATATGTAAACACGGTTTTCCTTTCTCGTGTACTTTATTTATTTATTCATTCATTCATTTATTCATTCATTTATTTTTTCGGAACAGAACATAGCACAGTTCCAATTAAAGCAAGTTTTCAATGGGCTTTCTTACACGCAAACCCAGAAAAATTCCTTTGGCCAATCACATGAGATGCACACAGTCCAATGAACCAATCAGAACACATAATACGTGTCGCTAAATATTCTTAGGATGTGTAAATAAAACCTTTAGTGCAATTCTTCAGAATCGCACGCCAAATTCATAGTTTTGCCACGTACCTGTAGCAGGGTAAGAGGGGTCCCAGGAGCAGGCTGGATGGTCTGATTGCCTGACTTAAGCCCTGTAGCAATAAACTGCGCTGGCAGAGCGCCTGATGTAATGGTTACACTGTTGGTGACGGGAACGATAGACGTGCCTCCAGCCGCGGAGACAGCCGCACCAGCTGGTACAGCAACACTCATGCCTCCCGGGCCAATAACGGGCTGAAAAACAAACAAACAAAAATAACAAAGATGGTACACACAAAGTAACTACTGGGTGAGCTCGAATTTTCCTTTTTCCGAGTATGAAAATACACCTTTCACAACATAATTGATCAGGCCTTCCATGTCTCCAGCACTTTTAACGCATTTCTAAATCATAATCTTTAATTTAATAATTTTTATAGTGTACACAAAAAGACCCCGTGGGAAGGGATGAGTAAAATGTACCTGCATATACGCTCCCACCACCCCAGTGTAGCCTCCACTAGGTGTTGTGGGTGACTGGAGAGCCGTAGTAGCGGGGTGGGACCCTGTTCTGCCTGCTGCCGCCACAGCAGACTTATTCGCAGTGGCGGTAGGCACTGGTTTAACACCCGTCACTTGCAGGGTTGTCCGTGGCTGAGCTGTTGAAATGTATTGCGTGACTGCACCTAGAGAACAAACCAAACCAAGGAATGTTTTATGATTGGCTAGTATGGCTACAAGAAAAAAGCATCAGAGAAAATTCTAAAATGTTAGTTCAGTTCCGTTCAAAATCCAAGCTTTTTCTGGTGATTTAATAGAAAAAACTCAGGCTTTCAATTTCGAACCTTCGAGCGATTTTCGTCGCAATAATTTGCGCTGTGTGTAAGACACAAAACTGTTTCTTTCCAAAAATATTTTGACAAGGCAGACCGTTCACATGCGAAAAAGGCAGGATACTAGAGGGGGTACTCAATATTGCCTTTGCGAGCCAACTTTACAGGTTTAACAAATGTGTTATGTCTGATGTAAACTTTGCATTGTCTACTTTTAAAATGTGTTATGTCTAATGTCTACTTTTTCATTTCCAAGAAATGAAACTGCTGGCAAGCCTTTCTTTCGGGGTTCCTAGTTGAAGCCAAGGTGAATTCGGATTGCTTAGTTGCAATTGCAATTTAGTTTTCATCCAAAAGTAGATTTCATCGTGATAAACAGTTCCTTTCGCCTTGTCACACAAACCTATCAACATAAAAGCATTACGAAGTTCAACTAAAGAAAACAAAACGAATGGACGCCACTTTTTCCTCACTTGCAGCTAGTAGCGGAATCGCGGAGGAACCAGAGGGTGAGATCGGACATCGGCATATAGAAGGCACCTCTGGCAGCCGCCTCAGTCCATAGATGATCTCACCCCACCCACCCAGACCAATGACAGCACAAGTCAACTAGACCATGACACCGGGAACACGCCCTACTCTCAGTTCGAACAGTGCCATGGGTTCTTTTACGTCCCACAGATTTTTAGGAACAGGTGTTGTGAAACGGGCCTACGGTTTATCCTTCCTATCCGAGAAGCGTAGAAAATCTAACATTTGCAGATGACATTACAAAGACAGCACTTTCTCAGTTATTCAAAGACCCTGAATTTTGGTCCGGCCGAGGTTTGAACTCACGACCTCCCGCACGGGAGTCCGGTGCTCTACCAACTGAGCTAACGCGGGCGGTTTGTCCCAAGAACCGAGTTTAATGGCCTTGCTCCCACGAGTCTTGTATAACTCAGTGGCAAAACATCCAAATTGGTAATGGGAAGGTCATAGGTTAGGCTTCTATTGCGAGAGCACAACGGAATTCCTTAATCCAAGTTTGTCTGTGATACGCTGAAAAACGCAGCATTTCACCTGATCACCTACATTTTTTCACAATCCTGTACCTAATTAATGGTAAAGTGTCCGAACTAGTACCTGGAGGGTCAAAGGTTGGAGCCTTATAAGGGGAGCAAGGGAATTCCCCATTCCGAGTTCAACGATGACACGGTGAAATAAAAATTTGATCTTCTCAGAATAGCAAAAGTTTCAATGAAATCCAAACTCTTCTCGATGCGCTTAACTGTGGCTATGAACTTTATTTGAGTGTCAACTGTATCTAGCACTGACGCACTAATTGGGGACACTGTAAAGCACAACTGAAATAAAATTACATAAAATTAAATCAATCAAATCAAATGTTGCTTTTAGTGAAGAGGGTAAAACCGGAGTACCCGGAGAAAAACCTCTCCGAGCAGAGTAGAGAACCAACAAACTGAGCCTAAATATGAAGCCGGGGTCGGGATTTCGAACCCGGGCCACATTGGTGGAAAGCGAGCGCTCTTACCACTTTGCCAACCCTGCTCCCCAACACTGTGCCAACCCTGTTCCCCTATGTGGGTACTGAGTAGGTTGTATCATAACTTAACCTAATTAAAATCACCTGCTGTAGAGATCTTTGACAGTCCCGGAACCGTTCCTGCTGTAGCACCACTCGTCGCCGATCCAACAACCGTACCTCGCTGCTGAAACACGGCAAGTTTTTGTCCGTACGTGCGCAAATTTGGCACATTGCAGCTCTGACCCACGGGAACTGGAGACACCGTTGTGTTACTTGATAACGCAGCGCGCGATGTCACTGAGAGGTTGTTATTTGGTATTACCGTGACACTATTCGTAGATGAGGACGACAAGGGCATGGCAACCCTTGCCGAGTGTGGATCGACTGTGCCTGGTTCTACTTTCACAGTAGCTGTGGTTGTTGTTGCTTGCGTGACGTTATGAGATGTCTGTGGCAGGGCGTGACTCGAAGACGCAGCTTGCTTTACTTGTTGCCCAGGAATGTAGGTACAAATCTTTACTGATTTCCGACCCTCTTCAGTGTAGAGGTCTTGGAACTGCTGAAGGTATCTACAATAAAAACGCTACAATGAAAATCCTAACGGTGGAATTGTCACAAATATTTCTTTTCTAGCTATGGGGTCTGAACAGTAACGTAATGCGGTACTGTTTATTTTACTTTAAATTATGAATTTGTGAATGACACCATTCGGTGATACTATTTTTAGAACACCGTATTTGCTCACACAGGTCTGTCAGAAAACTCGCTTGATAGCTTTCTCCAAGAACCAAACCTGCTATGAAAATACACACGCTTATTATGAATGGCATCCCTATTTCCACTCACTTCTGTGCCCCAAGTTTGCTTCCAAGAAAAAACTGGCAAGCTTTGCCACCTTTTACGGATTCGTTCTCTTCTGCATTAGCGTTGGACGGCTGTGAAGAACTCGTGTCCTCTTCAAGGTAAAGTTCACCCAAGTACTGAAGATCAGTGGGTCGCCGCCGTATCGTTACACGACAGAAATAGTTTCTGTTATTTGTCTTTTCACCCTCAAGGGTGACCTCTTGAACTCTTTCAGGTGTATTGTCGATGGTCATCTTTGGACACTCGAT
>OX453278.1:9823596-9913596 GCA_949710005.1 Ricordea florida
TCCTCACACCCCACATTTTTCAAACTTCTCTCGCTAGATCTTGGTACTTTTCAACTTATTATTGTTATTATTATTATCATTATTATTATTATCATTTTATTATTATTATTACCTGGTATGTGGGTCGCAAAAGGACATAACTACTATCGAAAGAGTTTCCAAGTGGACTGTGCCGGTAATCTCGCACTTCAACTATGACGCAGCCACTGTAGAAAACATTGGCCTGTGACAAGAAACAAAGAATACTACAAGTAACTTTACAATAGGCAACTGAGACCCTGCCCGCCTCGACTAGTTGATAACCCCTACCTCGACCTTGATTATTCTGGATATCACAAAAACCGAATCTAATAATTGTTTTATTATACATTGAATGAAACAAAAAAATGCTCACGACAGTGAGTGGAACTGGTAATTTATTTGTAAACAAAGCAAACCTAGAAGTCATGTTTATGCTTCTTCCCTGACGGAAAGCACCACAAAGCGCGCAAACTTGACATGATTACCCTTAGAAATCATGCACCGCAGTCATACATGACATGATTATTCGTGACCTTGAGTGTCCTTGATATGATTATTGTATAATCTGCAGTTATGACGTCACAGGCGCTGATTTCAAAACTTCACTATATACGCTTTTGGCCAATCAGAGAAGAGATAGTGAGTTCAATGTATAATAATATGTCTAGTCATACACCTATTTGCAATGTACATCCCCATAGGCATAATTATTTTCAACTGAACACTTGAGAGCAAAAGTATAGCAGGGACTTCTCTTTTACCTGAGACTTTTCCAACAGGTCAACAAGAATAGGGGGAAGCTATGGATAAAAAAAAAAACTATTTCAAAATGAGCACTACCAAGTAACAAACGATTTTTAACATTTATGGAAACAATGCTAGTTTGCCCGAAAAGAAAAAAAAACATTTTTCCCGGTCACTTTTTAACTGGCTCATCTCCAGTGTAATATAATTTATTCATTTTCTTTGTTAGTTAGGGTTGTGTCCTTTGTCTTACGTCAGTTGTGTGAATAAATTATATTACACTGGAGATGAGCCGTTCAATTCCACAGAGGTCAACAAACAAAGATGTCAATACACAGCTCTACTTCCACATCTTCTTCTGTTACTTAGGGGTAACACTAGATGAGAATCTTTCATGGAACGAACATGTAGAATTGATTTGTAAGAGAGTAAGAAAACGTCTCCGCCTGCTGTCCCGCATACGACCCTACCTTACTATAAAAGCTGCTAAATGCGTGTATAATTGTTTAGTTCAGCCGATTTTTGATTACACTAACACGGTATGGGATGGGCTGTCAATTGGTTGCAGTGACAGCTTGCAACGTCTGCAAAACAGACCAGCACGCATCATACAAAGGAGGGCAACGACCGAAGGATCTTTTAAAATGTTAGGGTGGGTGGATTTGGAAACCCAAAGAAAAGCCCACATTTTAGTTTTTAAATGTTTAAATAATTTAGCTCCTCCATATTTGTCGGATTATTTTACTAGAAATTGCAAAGTTCATTCTTATAACACAAGGAAAAGGAACGATATGCACTTGCCGAAACCCAAGTTAACGTTAGGGAAAAGGACTTTCAGATACTCTGGTGCGCTTCATTTTAATAATTTACCCACTGCAATAAAAGAAACAACATCGCTGCCCATTTTTAAAAATCTTCTTAGACTTTATTTTAGAGAGTAGTTTTTTTATTTTTTTAAAAAATAACTATATTTCATTTGTATTGTTAAGCGCTTTTTACCCGTTTTTTTTTAATTTGTAAATATTAATCTTTATATATAGAAATTTAATGTAGTCTAAATTTACGCAGGGCCCCTTTTGATACCAGCCAAGTGCTGATTGGGCCACCCTGCCTAAATAAAGTTGACCTTAACCTTAACCTTGACATCCATGTCGAATATACTCCACTAAATTAAGGTGGGGCCCATTGGAGGCAAGTTGAGTCCCAGGGTTGTCACTAACATTTCAAGTTGCCGGGTATTTGTTGTTAGTTGCCAGGGAAGCCACAAGCAGGCATGGAGCACTCCTATCTCCTTTTCAATGTAGAATTTTTGGGTGCTCGTTTGGTTTAATATAACGACGAAATCCTGCCCTGAGTAGCCGGGGGAAATCCCCGGCCCCCGGCCCTAATTGACAACCCTGGAGTCCACTGGAGTTTCAAGAAGTCTGGTTGTGAAATACATTGTCCTGGAAGTCACAACCCAAGACAAGCATGGTGATGCACATGACTGTACATGTATGTACCTCGTGATGTAAGCCATGACCCAAGACAATGACACTACAATTGTGAATAAGTTCTTTCACATATAATAAAACTGTCACTCAAGTGGAGTTTTCGCATGTGATTGGACAGCTGTTTGGTTTATTTGGATGTCATCAACATTAACGTTTATTGCATAGTCATTTAAAGCCTGTAATTTTTGCCTCAAGCTAATAATCATAAACTGTGTTTTAGCGAGATTGAGGCTTTGCTTGTTAGCTTTATGCCAAGTATACTTAGCTATAAAATTATATATATGTTGCAGTTAATTTTTGTTTTCAGTTAATTTTTATTTTGAACTAGATAGTTTTTTTTTTAACTAGGTGATATTTTTTTTAACTAGGTGACATTTTTTTAACTAGGTGATATTTTTGTAAAAAATACAGGTCACAGGTCATTGTTTTACCAATACAGAAATTATCCTAAACATTCATTAAAGCCAACCTTGGGACTTATCAGACCTAACGTTAGCTTTAAAGAATGTTTAGGATAATTTCTGTATTGGTAAAACAATGACCTGTGACCTGTATTTTTTTAAAAAAATATCACCTAGTTATAAAAATATCACCTAGTTAAAAATAAAACTAACTAGGAAGAAAAAAATTATCTAGTTCAAAATAAAAATTAACTGCAACATTATATATATATATTTTTCTTTTTAAAAGGGTTCTATATAATACAGTTAGGCTGAACTGAAGACTCCTATAAAAGTAATGACTCAAAAATTCATGTACATAAACTGAAAGGTAAGGAAATAAATAGCCCTATACTGAACATAAACGGTATTACAGTTCAACAAAATAATTGAATCTAAATCAGAAAAGTAAGGTTACCTCCTGTGCATCCAAGTAATCTAAGAACTCTGACTCCTACATAAGGAAGAAGAACCATTAACACCTTCATTGCAATATTAAGTGGAACTTCTCTATAAAGAATGCCATAATTTGCCTTCTAAGTTTGGAGAATTTAACCACTGATCTATGGAGCGCTGCTGGTAAAAAAAAACTGATTTATCTTACTGGGTAATAATATTTTGTCATTTGTTATTTTCTAAATAAAGTTTTGTGATATGATATCATACATTAATGATAAAATGTATGAAGGCCAGGGAATTTTCGTTCTTAATGCATCTTTTATATAGCTGCTCGAACAACAAGCAACCCACAGGAACTAGCATCAAGGACAACAAAGGGACAGAAAAAAAAAATGAAAATGGCCAAATATTAATTATCTAATACCACAAGAGACACAATAATAGTTTGCAGGCAAGCACATGTACATAGCTCTTGAGAAGTTGAAGTTGAGCTCAATGTGGAGATCAAAGTCGAGATCGGGGATGAGTTTGAGGTGGAACTTGAGAAGATGAGATAGAGTCTCTTTGACCACCCTTTGAATTGCCTGGGATATGGCAGAATCGTCCGCCATGTTTGTGTTTTCCCGCACAATAGATAGTCTTGTGACTTGTCACATGTACTTACACTGATCAATTATTAAGTTAAATCATACTTAAATGAGGCCCTGTTAGGGGTAAATTCTGACAAGCGACGTGGCCTTGAAACAGCTACATGAGAGCTACGAACTGGTGATAAACAACAGACTACTCCAGCAAAATAGGGAAAGCAACACCAATGTCAAAATAGACGCGGCCCTGTTAGGGGTAAATTCTGACAAGCGACATAAGAATCTTCGCGAAATGCCGACATAGCTGCTTGTGAAATTCAGACAGGGGACATGGGCATCCCCCCTAACAGGGCCTCTTAAATCACAATTTCACTGATATCAAATATGAAAACACATGATTTGAAATCAGGATTTATTATAACAAATCACAACTGCATGATTTGAAATAATAATTTATTATATCAAATCATAAATGCATGATTTGAAATCAGGATTTAATAGGTATATCAAATCATTAATGTATGATATCATATCACAAAACTTTATTTAGTAAATAACGAAAAAAAGAAGACAAAATTAAGCAAAATAATTATTTTTTTTTCTACAAATGGCACCCCATACTGATCAATTCAATATCCCTGAGCTGATAACTTTGAATGCTATTATCATCATCTGTTCATTTGATAATGTGCTGAAATTAGGAACAAAGCACGTGTTGGAGTTTGATACTTCTGCAGGACAAAGGGACAAGAAAGAGATTTAAAAATCAAGTTAGTCTAAAATGTATAATCCACACTTACTTCATATGGCAACCTAACGGTTTCAGAATCTAGAAAAAGACAAAAATCAGACAAGTTAGCATTAGTACAAACTTACTGAAATGTGGTTTTCCACTCACTGATAAAAGTAATTTGTGAATGTAACACTTAAAAACAAATATGCAAAAATTTCCACGCACCGATTGGCTGAGTGCAATTAATCGCCCAATTAATCTCAAACAGTGCAGAAAGTTGAAATCAATTTATTGAATGCTGAAAATTAAATTAAATTTTTGCATGTATATTCTTGACAGGTAACTAAATAATTTCAAGTGCAATTTTGTATAGATAAGTAATCATAAATATTTCAAAGACAACAAATTGCACTCAAAATGATTTGATCGCCTGTTAGGCTTGGATAAATTCTGCTTGTAAAATAACTTATTCTGCCTGCTGGCAGTGCTCATAAAAATTGCTTATTCTGCTCAAAATTCTTCTCAGACACTCTTCTGTTCAAGTCCTGCTTGGTATCTGAAAACATTTTTGCCCTTAGGGCTGTATCAATGTTTGCAAATCAAGAAGGGAGCTTGGGCCCAACCCCTACGAACTGATTCATAAATTGTAATTGTCATTAGTAGTGCTACTGATTCTCCATTATTCTGCTCAAAGTCTGCTTAGAAATTGCCTTATTCTGCCAGCAGAATGTTTGCCTCAATAATGACGTATTCAGCTCGAAATTCTGCCGGCAGAATTTATCCAAGCCTATTTCCTGTACAAATAACAAATAAGACATAGATGAATCATTGGCTGTAGGAGCATTGAATGAGTTTACAAAGGCCTATATGTATTACAAATAGTAAACAAAACAATCAACAGTTTTTCTTGTCCACTTTCTGCATGTTTAACTGGTACGGAGTAAGGCAAACCCTTTTCCTAGGAGGAAGATCTTTACCAAATTAGAGGGACTCTACCACGGCACCCAGAGAATGCTTAGTGACTCTGTAAAAATGGTCATAACAAGTTATTCCCTTTGTAGACAATCTTTCTTGGCTATGTGTTTTACTTACACATCCTACCTCCCCCAGTTTTTCCTTTAAGCATCAAAGAATAGCCTTCGTTACCAGGATACAAATTCACAACAAGGGTTGAAAGGTTGTCTTGCAGAACAACTTTCTCCAGTAGTCGTACACCATAACTAAAGCGCTACAAACAAAGACACCAGGATTGTCAGCATTCCAACTAGAGAGAGCGAGAGAGCGAGAGAGAGAGAGAGAGAGAGAGAAAGAGGCAGATCCCACCAAAAACCATTCTGACTGTGCTTTTCTTATCTGACAAGTAAAAGAGTAAACTAAGATGTACAACAAGACATTTTAAGACAGCTCCTCGTTCTTTGGAATTTTAAAAGAAATTAAAAACATAGACAGTATGCACAGTGTAGTGAATGCTATTAACAAAACTAATTTTTATTCAGAATTTTGATCCGCAAGGATTCAATAATAATTATTATTAAACTGTGTTGTTTGATCTATACATGCTTTCCACTTTAATCATATTGATTAGTTGCATTTAAATTGTGTTCCTTCTACAGGCAAACAAGCTTGACTTTAACCTTGACACAAAAACCAAAAATTGTACCATGTACCTTGTCTTTGGGGGCACCCTCACAGGATTCAATGTAACAATCCAACAAGCGATCTTCCAGGGATTGCCTAAAATAAATCAAATAAAATGTAAAGGTGTATGACTAAAGGCAGAGAGTTTAACAGGTATATAGTGCAACGATGACCAAACAAGACAATTTTGTCTGTAACCAAAGAATCATTCGCAAGGTAAGAACATGCTTATTATAGATGAACAGCTTAGAACATCAGTTTAAAAAAAGGCAACAAAAATAGGAACCCAGGGTGTTCATTAGGCATTGGAGATCAGAGAATTCTCCGGCTACTACAAAGAATTCTCCGGTCAAATTTAGATGGCCTGAGCTAGTTTTAAATTCAGACATGGAACACTTTCAGAATATTCTCCAGTTACTTTACACAATTCTCCTGCTGCTACAATTCTTATTGAAAACCCTTGGAACCCTGAGTTTCAATTTTGGCAACCTTGAGCTTACTGCATGTGAACAATGATCTTTGACCCTCCATAATTTTTTTACTGTTTCTGTCAGTCTAGGAGTTCAAACCTTAAGTGCTGATGCTACTTATCTTGCCTGCACCATACCATTTTCCAGAGCTTGGCCTTTTGCGCTTAAGTGCTCTCCTACAAGCACTGTTGATCACCTCCTAGTGGAGGAAGAAAAAAGACAAAATTAATTATGGTATACAAAAAGCATATCCTCTATATAACCATATTACGTCCAAAATCAATATTATTGAAATGATTGATTTTTTATAATTTATTATTTTTAACACTTACAGATGTAAATTCAGGGTCCATAAACCTAAAATTACAAACATCAGAACTGCACAAAATGCAAAACTCAACTGAGTTACATGCTCAGTACAGGTTAGTTAAATTACATAGAGCTGCTAGCTTCCAAATAAGGTGTAGCTATTTCACCACATTTCCTTTACATGTAAGCAGAAGAAGGATAAATATTTATGCAGCTACACTAACCTGTGGTTTGGTGCTATCAAAACTGATTCCTATCATCTGTGAAATAAAATGTAAAATGTCAACATTAGACAACAGACAAACGTCAGATGAAAAAACAACAACCACTACTTCATGTAACAACACCATATCTGTCTCAAGGTCAAGCTTAGAGCCCAGTTTTTTTTTCATCTTTTATAATCTATAAGTAAAATTAATCAAGAAAGATCACAGTTATGTATGTTGTAAAGATAAGATAAGGCTTGAACAGGTTTGAATGGGATTCAAACCCATGACCTTGCAAATACCAGTGCAATGCTCTAACCAACCATGCTCTCAAGCCAACTGGGAGCTGATCCCTTGTGAGTTGGTAATATACCCATAAAGGACAAAGATATGAATGTGAATATGTGAAAATCAAAAAGTAAATAAATAAAAAGCAGGAAGACTTGCATACTAACTGAGTTTGAATCAGGATAAGTACAAGAAAATTTTGCTTTGGTTCTTATTTAAAGAAAAAGAAAATAGCTGCTTTTTATTGACTTTGCAAATGAAAACACTCAAAGAAAATAGGTGTGAGTTCCAGGGTACTTTATACACAACAACAACTCAAGCATATATAAAGTTCACAATTCTCTCAAAATCCCTTTGATGTCTGCATCAGCTAAGGTAAACAGGCACATGATGCTGTAAATATCAATATTCTGACAATTATGAATTATTTTTCGATTTCAGGATAGGATACTTTCCTTTGGCATAATCTCTTATCATTAAACAATGACTTATCATTCATTTAAAGTGAAATTTTATTATCTGTATCAACAGGAAATGTACGAAACTTCTAACAGAGGAAAAAGCCATGCTCTTTTGGGGTTTTTCTACAGGACTGGTTCTATATCACATGCTATAAATTATGACAAAAATGCTAAGCTAGTGTACAATAATGGTTACAAATGAATGTTTTCACTAAAATATGACTCAAACTCAAATGAGATACATCCAAAATTTCTGTGCCTTGACTGTGCATGTCAAACAGTGCACTACTAGTTTTCAAGTTAAACATTGCAATAAAAGCCAAATCACAAACACTGTTGTATAATTCAACTCCTGCAACATTTTTATCAACACATCCTTATAAAACACTGGAATAATGCCAGAGTGCTAATGGAAGATTGGGGAAGAAGTAGAAATCAGAAGCAGCAAGTAAGAACTTTAAAACTGCTATCAAGTAAGCTGGGTGTTTCTGCTTCTCTGTGGTTTAGAAAATTGCTTAACTTGCTTTGGTCTATCCTTAACTGTGTGCAGTTGAAACTAAACAGCCAGTAGAAACATCTTCATTTAAAATGTACTGAGAGTCTACAGGGCCATTGTGCAACTTGATAATATCATTCCGAATGCCAAGAAATAAAGTCATCAAAATAACTGCTATGGACACTTAACTTGATATTTCCAACACTTCATGGGTTATAAACATTTTTGCACTATCGAACACAGATGCACTTCCCATTAGAATTTGATGACTGTTTTATATTTCTATTTCTATAACTTGCAGTAAATCTAACATTTGCATTTATAAACTTACAAATTGTAGATATAGTTTATACACTTAGAATACAGAAAACAGTTCAAGTTGACTGCATTTCCTGAAGCAGGTTGCAGCATACATCAACACAATTTTAAGTACACGAAAAGTAAAGTACATTTCAACTGAACCTATGTACAGGTTTAACACAAAGACACATCTTGAACATTGAACATCTTCCAAAAGTACTTAATACACTGATCGGATTTTAATTCCCATTCTTACATTAAAAGATGTTCTTAGTAAATATCAAATTTAATGATAATAGCCTCTGCTTCCTGTGCTTGTGGCTGTTGTGGATGTAAGTAGATAAGATATTTTGAATGGCTTGATGAACTTTTTTCCTGATTACAGAATAAAACTGATTGCAGAAACGTTCCTTTCATGGTACATATGAAACAGCTGGCTTTAATATGAAGAGTTCTTTGTTAACCTTGCAACAGTATCATCTCTCAGAGTGAAACACTGATTTACTTGGTTGTTCTTTGTTTTAGAGGACATTTAAACATTCAGACAAGTGCAAACCAAAAATATACAATAAAAACCACACTAAATACACTGGTGAACACTACTCTCTATGAAACACTTCACTTTTTTTAATGAAGCAACTTAAATTATGAGGAATAACACATCCCATTTGTGTTCTTCAAAGGCCTCCTTATTCCTAGAAGTAAATATGGCATTTCAAATATTATACAAAGAGAGCTTTATTCTTTTCCTTCTACACTTTTTTTAATCCTGTGAAATGTAAGACATTTTTTAACATTTTACAGAATTTATAGCCAGGTACAAAATCACCATTGTTAAAATCTAAGTTCAACGTACCGGTACTATTCTCAATTTAACCTACAAATTCCCTGGGCTCTCTGACGCGACCTCATGGGAATTTCCCGTAAAGTCATTCATTGCAGAATTTTAAGTGCAATAATTTATGAGTTCTTTTTCGCCTAGATTCACGTTCAGCTCCATACCTACCTACAAATACGTTATAGACCAAATACTCGAAAACAGACTGAAAGTTAAAACACATAACCAAAAACAAATTAGGAGAACGGATATATAACTTCCATCAAATAACAAAAAAGAGTACAAAAATTGTCCGAGAATTTTACATGACGTTTCTTCTTATGTGTTAATCTCTTCAAGCGAATTATAAATCCATTACGCTCAATTGCTTGTGGACAACAATTTTGTTGGAAAAAACGTCACACACCAATTCAGGGGGAAACACAGAACCAATTGAGTGGGTCAAACAGAATCGTGCAAATGTGAAAATTTCACGCATTGTTCAATATTTTTCGCGGCCATTTCGTCGCGTGCCCGTCCGGCCTTATTCTAATATCAGCGTCAAACTGCCTATCTTTCTCGTGATGAAAGCGAGTCGTAGTTCTTTCCCGCGAGGTATGCGACAGAAGAGCGGAACTGGCTGCGTTGACGATTATTTGTTAATTTCCTAAGCACGTGTGCCGCCAAAGTGGGCCAAAATATGGGCAGGTAAATTTTATGTGCAGCGCGGCTGGCGCCACTCTAAGAATGAGTAATTGACCCGGGGGCTATTGCACCAAGAAGAAAAGGAAGCCGAAAGGACAAATATAAGATTTGTCTCTTACTGATCTAATATTCATAAGCCAGGCATGCTTGCTCCTCGCGAAAAAGTGTTTGAAATCAATAAAACCAGAACACAAACGGCAGAAAAGTGAAAATGTGAACCGTCGAAATCGGAAAGGATACAAATGGAGCACCCATTACCTCCAATTAGCGGACTATTTATGCCCGTCTGCCGTGAGGATCTCAACCCAGCTTATCATGAGATACATCTTTCATTTTCTTCATACTTTAGGTGGACCTGCGAGTCAACAAGTGCTAGATAAATCCTGTTTCTCTTTGTTTGCAGTGCTATCGAATGTCCTCGGGCGCCATCTTTGAACAAAACTATGAAACGGCCTATCGCGAATCGGCGGCCTTGACCACAAAGGGACACAAAGAGTATGGGGGAGGTGTAATTTCATGCAATATTTGCTTGCAAAATCTGAGATAAGGGTTTGGTTTTCTGCCCAAGTAGACACGTTCTCAGAATACAATTTGCTCTTTTAAAAACTGAAGTTCTTGATTTTGAATACAATGTCACTTCCTGTGTCTTAATACGTTCAGAATGACTGTGCCACTTTCTGCTCCCCAGACATGTACGGAAAGCAACTACTGACCTATCCCTACCAAGGACCTTTGTACAATGCTGGGATTAAAACTGCCTATTAATCCTCAGATAAAGATTTCTTCATAGTTCATCCCCGAAGTGGAAGAAAACATTGTAAATTTTTCGACTGTTATTTCGGAAGGCATTCTTATTTTGAAATAATTACTAGATTGGTTGACCTCAAGAGGATAACTGTTACGCTTCCCTACCCCCAGAGAGAGTCATGTTCCGCCTCAATGTACTCCCTTGAAAAGCAAAGACAAGAAAACTTGTAGTAATCGCCTCTGTGTCTTGGTCTAGACACGATGTCGCTAGTATAGAACGGAATCTTTCTCTTCGATCACGTATGTGAAAAGAAGAGATGGGCAATGCACCGTGCTCGAAGCGAGAACAGCTCGAAGTAAGTCCCGAAGTTCTAGTTTGTAGACTCAAACGAGCCGCGTACAAAGGCTCAAAGAAAGACCTGCGTGAATTGCTCAAAGCGGGAGCACCGATCGATGGTTGTCACAAATATGGGAAAACTGCCCTTCACGAGGCGGTCAGGCACGGACAGTTTCGATGCGTCGAAATTCTTCTGAACTATCGAGCGAATGTAAATATAGCGACTTACGACGGTTTAACGCCTCTACACGAAGCTGCCGAACAAGGTTTTGTCGACTGTTTGATCGCGCTTCTGGATAATGGCGCTGAGGTGAACGCTGCAACGCGAAGTCAATGGACTGCGCTACATTACGCAGCAAGAAATGGACATAAGGATTGTTTAGAAGTCCTCTTACAACATGGGGCCAACGCTAATGCAACCGCAAATGGAGGTTGGAGGCCTTTACATACGGCTGTTCGCCACGGCCATACAATGTGTGTTGAACTTTTACTCCGCTATAACGCTGAAGTTGATCCACCTTTAGTACCGTCGTGGCGGGTAAGAAAACTTTGGAATACCAGTTCCTCACTTTCACATTACCCTTCATTGTTTCGCAGTCATTTTCTTGTAGTTGATAAATCTTGCTGAGTACCGAAACTACAGGCTGCCGCATTTTGTCTATTTGTTTATTAGCTCGGATATTTTTTGTGTTCTAGCCTCGCAGTTGGGGGGACTGTGAAAGCTATAAATTTTAAAAGGAGGACATGTTTTTTAGCCAACTTGAACAAGCATCAAAGAATCGAAGTATCACAATAACAAGGGGAAGTCTTGAGCTTTCGCGCTGATCTATAAGCGAAAATCTCTTGACTTTCACAATTCAGAAACGAAGAACGGAAGAGCATTGGTGTTCATCGCGCTTTACCGTGATTAAGAGGCTAGTGAACGACCGTAATCTAGTAACCTTATAATTTTAATTGCACTTACAGAAGTTCTGTTTACGTTTTGAAAAGGTCGTATTCTCACCAGGAGACGTAAATTCTCAAGGTATTTGGCCTCCACAGCGGGCCCAGACATGAGAAAATCGATTTATTGTGTTTTTGAATCGCTGTTCTCGCCCCACGGGTCCAAATCGCTTTACGTCCTCTACTCAAAACAAAATTGACGTGTTTTGATTAATTTTTGACCGAGTGGTATAGCGTTTCTTTTTGCGATCGTGTTGGAATCTTTTATACCATCTGTGAGTGGCAAACACTCTCTTGTTTTGGAAAGCGTCATAGTTTTATTTATCCTCATTTCTAGTCTGGAAGTTGTAAAGACAGAAATCCGTCTCCAGAAAGTCTGTCCGTATTGGAGCTTCATTGTATTCTGTGACAACCCTAACTATAATCCGTCTTGTTGTCGTGCAAAATACAAATCCAAGTAGCTGCCCACCGATTTTTTTCTCGTACTTTGATTCGTTTTATGATCAACAATTTTGCTATTGAACCTGAGATTTAAGAGACGCCGTGTAAGTTTTCTTTATGGAACTCATGCATGAAAGTCGTGGTCTGTTATTTATAAGCTTCTTTCACAACTGTTACACCAGTATTCACCACTTTATGTCATATTTTTTGATTAATGGCTGCGAGCCAATTGTATTCTGTTGAATTTTGGTTTTCTTTGGTCGGCATATGGTTTTGATTTCAGGACTGAAAGAATTAGAAATGAAAAAGTGCCGTAGAGTCCATTATAGTGCGTTGATTTAGTGTTGGAGACTTTGTATTTTTCCGACCTTCCAAAACCTGGTTTTGTTCCAAAGGATTTCTGTCATCGAATATTTAAGATGGAGTTATGTTATTTCCAGAAAGAAGATGTTTTTAAGGTTAGGCATCGCGCATAAAAGTGTCATCGGCAGCACTCTGGAGTCATACCGTCTTTTCACTCACTCGTCATGGATTTAATTTCTAAATTACTTTATTTTGCAAGGTGTCTTTATTCGTCGTCAAAATACGATCAAAATAGCAGTATAATTTTATACGCAACTGTTCCAAGGCGAAAAGATTCCTCGATTATCAGTTAGTAAGCAATAAATGTGGAGTGCGATGGTGCATGGTTCTCTTATCATTTAGAAGCTGTAAATTATCCAAAAAATTCAGACCCCCAGACAGATTGACACGAACTTGAAACTTTTAGCGTATTACTTTACGGTCAGAATGCGCACATTTAGCATCAAGGTGTAGTGTTATTTCGGTATTGAAAGGTAATAACGATCCAGCAAAAACCTCAGTTTAAGATTTCAAATCTCAAATGTACATGCTTGGCCGGTTTAACTGTCTCCATGGCCATTACGTGAAATCTGCAGGTTTTGTGTCGTTGAAGTGGTTGACAACATTTTTCTAGTGATCCGTAACCACACTGGAATGCTGTATTGCTTTATGGGCAAACTAAAGTGAAGTGATATTGAGTTTTAATGGAAACATCTCTTGTTCATGTCCTTAACATTTTTTTCGGAGTTTAATTTAGACCATGTGCCATAAAGGCTGGCCAATTTGCATGAACAGTGATTCAAAAGGCCGGTTTGTCTGTAGACCAAACCATCTGTCTTTTTGGCAGGTGATATGGGAAATTTGGTACACTCAGTTTTGATTTCTTTTCAGTGCCAGTTGTATTTCACCGTCTTTATTTTTTTGATTCGGTTGGTTCAACTTTCGCATTATCAATCTGTACTGGCACAAAATCCTTTGGTTTGGACTTAGTTTTCTCTAAAACAGGCCCGTAGTGAGCTTATAAGGCATCTAACAATGCGTTAATAATTGCTCTCAGCACTGTCTCATGCCAGCAAATTATACTTAACTCAGTTCTAAACTGCACTCTATCATGTTGTTTTAAGTGAAAGTTTGCTAGACTACTCAGTAACTCTTCATATTATCAACTGCTTTCATTTAAATGTTCTTGCACACTTTTATTAAACAATTCAATTCTAATTGACAAGTGGACACAGAAAAAAAAGCTGTCCTGATGACACCAATGACCATGAAAAGTTCTCTGGAGTACATTCCTGAGTTTGTAGGTAAATTGCATTACTAATTAACAGTAGATGTAACTAGTTCTTAAGAGTTTTCTATTTTTTTTTTCAGAAGTTTAACTCTAATGTAGGGCACCCCCTACTAAAACTTTTTATTTTTTCTTCAAGTCTAATCAATGAATCATAACACTGTCTAACTTGAACCTTACAGATTTTGCAAATGCAACTTTTGCTGAAAGAAAATGATGATTGTTTTGTTCTGATCTTGTATTTATAACTGTTCAGTGCAGGGCTGTGCATTAAGAAACCTCCTGTGTTTCTCTCTGAATTCAGCTCTTCATTGATTTAAAGTTTTTCTTGCAGTCATAACACAGAATCTGGCCAGCCATTTCTGTGCCAATCACATAGTTTGCATACATTACTAGACAGAAATTTCTTCTCTTCAATGGGTCATTTGGAAAGAAACATTTCTACTTTAGAATTAATTTTGTTAACCTTATCATATGGAGAGCAATTTTATGGCTACTGGTCCATTGTCTTGATTGAAAGGGAATCCAGAGTATTTTGTCTTTCTTTTTCTCAGTTTATGGCTGAAATTAACTCCCAGAATTTTCTTGTTGAAAGTTAGCAATCATTATCTCAATACATTCCCTCTGTGTGCCAATCTTAAATTTTAATAAGACAGTAGAATATACCATAATATTATACAAATTAAGCTCAAGTTAAGTTTATAGCATAGGTATATGCATAATCGTGGTAACATTAATTTTCTCACCATTTGCTGACTAGAAACGTAGACACAACAAACCAAATACTGTAATTTTGCAGTTTGATATGGGTCTCGCACACATTTTATGTTACAATGCAATGCTAATTTTTTTTTTTAGGGTATTTGTAAATTTAAAGAAAAATCATTGCAGGTTGCCCTTTTAGCAAGCACTTCTGAATAATTTGTACTTTCAGTGGTTTTTTTTTATTAGCCCTTTCACTCCCAAGAGTGACTTTATAGATTTTACTCTGTCTAACGCCAGACGATTTTACTTGCCAAATGATGACCCCTTGGGAGTGAAAGGGCTAAAAACTATCTCCCTTAAACATGCTGATTACTATGACTCAAAGTAATGTGTAAGAAATAATTTCAGTTAGACTTTTAAATTTCAGACCAATATTGATATAACACAACCAGAGGACTCTATTCTTTGGCTGGGTCCTTAAAATACAGTTCCATCAAATAGTTTACTAATCACATGGGACCTACTGGCTTTGACACACTGGTTAGAGTCGTATGTTTCTTAAAGAGCTGAGGCTAATGCATGCAATACAAGTTCCCATGTATTTTGTTCTGAAAAATCAAGCAGTGCTGTACTAAACATTGATTGTACCACTAATGGATAAGGTGCATTCTGTTGCACATCAAAACAACCAGTTATGTATTTCAGATGTTCCTGTCATTGTTCTTGGGTTGAATTGGTAGATACGATCTGAAATAGCTTACAGCACAAGCATTTTCTTGTGCTTATTTCCCATGTAAACCTGTGGAAGTGTTGTAATATGAGTTTGCTAACAGCCTCAAGTTGTTAATTTTGGCGTTTGATTAACCCTTGTAATGTAAGCTGCTACAGTGATTGGCATCAGATCGCTCCTTGTGGTATTAATATACAATAGTAAATACAGGTTGTGAGAGTATGTAGGAATGATCATTGACAATGACATGTTTTCATAATCTAACATACAGTACTCACCTTACCGGTATTGTATGAGATGTATGGAGACCATGAAGGGGAATTTGGATCTTGATGTTGGGGCATAAAGGGTGAATAACTTTTGTGACTGGTTCAGAGAGCCTTGTGGTCTCACCTGTTGGCTTGCTGATATAGCATTGTAAAGAGCATTGAAGTGCACTTTTAAGGATGTTTGAATTGTCGTTGTGCTGTTAAAATGTGTGTTTAATATACTTATCAATTGTTCTTTGAAACCAAGGTAAATAGGGGTGAAATATTCCTAAGATTGTTATTTTTCAATTATTTTTCAGCGATTATTGGTGAATATTCACCGAGACAAAGTCACCGATAATCCCTGAGCCTGCGGCGAAAAATTGTTTTAGTATAAACACACAGGTGATTATTACAAAAAAAGAAAAGAAAAGCATTGTACAACACATAAAAACTTTATTTCATCAAAAGCGCGCAAATGACTGGCAGCCATTTTGTTCATCGAGGTGATTATCGGCTGATAATCCGAGATAGCCAACCAATCAGAGCGCACAATTTTGTATATAATCACCCGAGTATCT
The DNA here is from genome assembly GCA_949710005.1 of Ricordea florida. NCBI lineage: Eukaryota > Metazoa > Cnidaria > Anthozoa > Corallimorpharia > Ricordeidae > Ricordea > Ricordea florida. The sequence goes on from OX453278.1 coordinate 9,840,065, forward strand.
ATATTAATTACCAATATTAAAAAGAACAGTAGTAAATTGTTTTATTATAGTAATGAAACTTCCTCAGTCACATCAAAATGACAGTAAAACATTGCTTGTAAGACATAAGCAAAACTTACTTGCACAAGACCTTCCCAGAAACCATTCACCTCAAAGGATGTGAATATTGATGAACTCAGAGATAGTACGCTAATCAGATTACTCAAAGTGCCAAGGTTGTTCAGGTGAGATATATTAATAATTGATTACTAATAAGTAGAATATGATTTGTATCCAACAGATACTTCAAGTCCCACTTCATCATGCAGCGGAATATGGACATTTAGCTTGCTTAGAAGCACTTCTTAGACAAGGTGCAGATGTTAACTCCAAAACAGCTGAAGGATGGACTGCATTACACTCAGCAGCTCTTTATGGACGGACTTCTTGCGTAGAGGCATTAATAAGGCAAGTGTCAAGTAAATGTATTGTACTATTGTAAGTGTTGAATTTCACTTTGGCATTTCCCAGGGCCTGTCTTTCTGAAGGACAAAAGGGTGATTTGATTTTGCTCCACTAGTGACATATTTTTACACTTATGCTGCTGCTCCATCAGAGGTGTTACTAGCCTCCAGTAGCTATTTTACAACCCATGGGTAAAATAGGGTAGTGGAGGACTAGAATTGAGAAGAGAATTACTGATAAGCTCCTCACATGTACAGGAGCAGGATTGTCACTAAGATTTCAAGTTGCCAGGTAATAGTTGTTAGTAGCCGGGGAAGTCGCAAGCGGTCGTCCCCCCGCCCCCCACACACACACACAACACGTTAATTTAAGGACAAAAGTAGCCGGGGGTTAGGCTCCGAGTAGCCGGGGGAAATCCCCGGCCCCCGGCCCTTAGTGACAACCCTGCTGGAGAGGTGTAAGTGGTAACATCTGAAAATAAAAACTGATGACTACTGAAGCAAGTTTGGACTGAATGGGAAAGATTTCATGTATATACACACCACGAGTCCCCAACTACGTAAGACACATTAAATTATTCAATGCACCATTCAATTACATCAACGTACCATTCAATTACGTACAGGGGACTCGTGGTGGGTATATACATGAGATCTCTGCCTGTAAAGGAAAACATTTACATACAATGGGACTCGTGGTGGGTATATACATGTACATGAGATCTCTGCCGGCTGAAAATACTACAACATTTGCTTCATCTGTGAGAATTATTTAATGTTACAATGCCAGGAGAAATTTGAAAGTCCATGTACTGCATTGGACAGTTTAAGTTTCCCAGATACAACAGCACTTGGTGAGTCAGTCAGGGATTCTTTTTCTTTTATTTTGCTTTATCTATAGTTCCATCTAGTTGGTTGTATTGTAGTTGGCATGTTATTGGTTCTTTTTGGTGTAAGAGGACAATATTCATTTATACTGTCACACTCTGTTTACCATGTTGATGACATGGTCTGTTGTGGATGTTGTCAGCCTGTTCTAGTCCAATGGCAAAATCATGTTATTTGGTTATCTTTTGAAAGCAATCAACCATTTCTTTCTAAATGTTTTTGCCTCCAGGAGCATACCACAAATTCTCAGTTCTTTTGCAATATTTCGTAAACTACAAACACTTGATGTGGTACGAAAATGGTATGAAACCATGAGACAGAACTACTGTTTATACTGCTACTTAAAATCTTAAGACATGGGGGAAGGGTATAAAACCACCAAAAAATCCAAGATATATAAAGGAAATGCCAAAAGAGTCTATGAATTTGATTCAAAATTAGGTAGGTTACAGTATGTGCCCAAAGTCCCTAATGTGATATGGTGTGGCAATCCATAATGTTAGTGTGCAAATAACAAGTGCCCTAGATCATCTCAAGTCAAAGTACCAATATCTGTTCCTAGAGAGTTTTTGTAAAGACTGAAGCGTGTACATGTACATTAAAGGTGGCAGTTGTGCCAGCAGGTGATATTAGCAGATTATTAAATATGAAGTATTACACGCTGTATTTTGAAACATCTGCGCTCACTGCTGTGCCAGATTTTTCTTTTTATCCATTTTTCACATATGCAAGGACCTACAAAGCCAGCAAAAAATCCAGTTTGTCTTAATACTTAGTAATAGAATTATCTGCAATGTTATGTTTTAATTTGCAACTTCTAGTCACAACAACATCGTCATTATTGTTTGCCTGTCATTTTTGATGCCTTGAAGTCTGCATTCAATGAATTAGATTCTCAAAATTGTAACCATTGTTGTTTTGTTAGTCATTCATAAGTAATTTTGTCCATGATGCTGCACAAAGGTTTGAGATCACCTCAGTCACTTACTATCAGTCAAAGTTATTACCATCTACCTCCCAAAGATAGTTAACGTCTTTTGTATTTGTAATTCTTACTGCTCTGCAGTATGTACCACACTTTCTCTAAACCACTTATCACTCCCTATCTGAAGAATGTGAGAAATGCTACTCTTATCTATATTGCACCAGTTTCTTTGCATAACAATAATATATTGTTTTAATTGTGCTCTTTGGTTTTGTGATCCTTGTTCGTGGACCATAGTTCCTCTGAAAGTATCGGCTAGAACAATCAGGTTTCCATGGGATAACACTTGTTTGGTGTTACCCTAGTCTGCCTGTGCACATATTTGAAATCTGTAAAGAAGCATTGGAGAGAAAATATGATGACTTCATTCTCATGCATTATTTATTTGGGACAAAAGCCTTCTGTAGTTAACATGGAAATTCAATAATTAACAACAAACTTTTTTAATTCCCTTGATAAATTCAGTTGGACATATGTTGAATATGGGCACTGAAAATTTAAGGTCTTTGAATTGAGCTACAGAAGGTTTTTGCTATAATTTACTCTGGGGAGCCTAGAAAGATACATACAAAATGTTTCTTCGGTGACAAACCATGAATTAAGGAGAGGCTACACAAGATGTGGGAAAAGATAATTTGGCTGTTGCATTACATGATGATGATTATTGTTATTTATCTGAATAGATTTAGAGACAAGTTGACAAATGAATCTTTGCTAAAAAGCAAATTTCTTTTGGGTTTTCTTTTTGTTATGATTTTTTTTTTGGAAACACAGATACCATAGCAGTCAAGTTGCTGTTATTTAGGTACAATTTATTAAATGTGGTTTTTGTAACTTTAAAACGGCAAATACAGCTGTACCAAAAGGGATTAACTTGGTTCTTGTAATCAGTACTAGTATCTCTGTTAACCAGGATGCTAAGTGGGCATTTTTGTTATTGTATAATGAGGCTCGCTATAAATTGAAGATAATATAATAAGGAGCAAAATTACGTGACTTTAGTACAAATTTTTGCAGTGGGTGAAAGAAGTGCTTTTCCAAAGTTTGCTGCCATAAGTTGGTTTACCAACTGTCACTCCACCTCAATCTGCCACATGCACTGGTGGAAAGGGTTTGCAGATTGTTTCTGAAAATACAGACAACCAGTAACATTTCAGAAGCTGAAGTTGTTGCACATTCGCCTGTATTATTATTCGATTGTGCAGTACCATAATGGTTAGATTTGGGTTTGGGGTCAAGTTTCATGCAGGTTTAGGGTTGATTAAGGGTATGGCTGGGTTGGATCTAGGGTTCAGGTTAACATTTCTTAACCATTTAAGCCCCAATATTAATATGTATTTTCTCTTGACTGTTCTCATATATTTGTTATGGCACTAGTGATGAGAATTTGTTGAAATATCTTAACAACTCTTATTTGGTGATCATTTCTGTTACTCTTATAACCTGAATGGATGATGAACAGTGAATATTGTTATGAGAAATTGTTTGCTGGTCACTACTGGGACTTAAAGGGTTAAACCATGCTGTATTACCAATTACTGTCAATTTTTACTCAAGATGAAAATGTTCAGCAAGTCAATTCTTTCTTTCTTTCGTCCTTTTTTTGGCCACTTAAAAACAACAATTAATACTAACAAAGAATTGAGACAATGGGGCTGTGGAAGGCCATAAAAAGTATAGTAGGAGCAACCTTTTCACTCCAATTAGCAATAGTACTAATGCTATAATAATACTAATGATACTATCAATAGTATTCCCATTAGTTTGTCCCTATATTTTTATGTGTTAGTTTTAAGAATTTCAGAGTAGGTCAACCCTATCCCTTGCCCTCCCCAAGCAAATGGTAGATAGGAAACATTTTTTTGAAGAAATTGGACAAGACATATTATACATGAACTCTAACAGAGGTACGGCTAACCTTATCCAGTCAATTGATCAACTTGTTTTTACTGATTAAACAAGTTCCCTCATGTCTGTGTTTTCTCTTGTGTTCCTCAGATATGGTGCTGATGTAAATGCAATGACAGTGTGCATTACACAAGGTACTTCATATAATGATACACCATTACATTTGGCAGCAAGGCACAGTCATACAATGTGTATAAAAAGACTAATTCAAGCTAATGCAAACTTATGGACCAAAAACTGTCTTGGACTAACAGCAGAGAGATTTGTGACAGACACAAGACTTCGGGAGTGGTTAGAGAACATTCGGACCAGGCCACGGTCATTACAGCTGCAATGTTCTGCGGCAATTAGGAACTATCTTGCCGCTGACAAAACGAAAAATGGAATGAAACTTCCTCTCCCTGTCCATCTTCTTCGGCAGGTCCTCTTTGAACAGGATATTAAGATTGTTTAGCACAAACTAATGTACAGACTTCGCAATTGCAATATTGGCAAGCGTGCTTGTTTGCTATTTTTGTCTATCCCTTTAAGCCCTGATACAGTTGAACCTTGCTCATGCAGACCGGGGGGAACGTAAGGAAAATGTCCAGATGCTCAAAAAATTGAATTGAGTGTGGTGTTTCAATGTGAAATACAACATTTTCAATGTTTAGTGTGAATGTGAAATTCCTTTACTGTTGCAAATAATGGCTTTCTCTAAACAATAACGTCAGGACCCAATGCAGTTCTCTAGGAAAGCAACTCCTTTAACAATTTTGTTCTCTCCCTTGTGTTCAAGAAAAAAAGATCTTTGGATCTCCAAAATGTTTTATTAATATTAATTGTTAAGGTGATAAACCCAGAGTCTGAATGATTAAGAAGTGTTGTTAGGCATGGTCTGAATGATCAAGGTTCTACTGTTCTAATTTCAAACTTTGCCTGATCAACATATGACATCCTTCTTTGCAGCATTTTATGGAAGAGTTGATGGCGTGGTAGAAAATACAATAATTATTGTTGTACCTCTTTCACGCACAGTAGATCACTATTTAACTTTTCCTTACAGTATCAGCACCAGCTTAAGCGAACAGATGGCGAGAATTTAGAAAAATGTCAACTCAGAGACTCGACTGATCTATTGACCATGAACTGGTATAGTCCAGGTGCCAGAGAGAATTGACACTTGGTTCCTGGGACCTGTTTCGTGAAAGGCCTGGAAAGCCATTTCATGATTTTTCTGTTTACAGAGTGAATTATGATTTTGGTGGTTTTCAAGGCCAAGCAATACAATTCAAGGTTAAGTTGCTGGTCTGCATGCAAAGAAATACAAAAACATTTGACAGACTCTGACCTGAAAATGGAACTCCAGGCCTGTAAAGTTATTGTGACTTTTCGAGAAACAGGCCTCTAGGATTTAAAGCTCAAACTCAAAGGTTTGATGTTTGGAAAAAAAGAAATAGTATCGTGCACTCAAGAACAAAATTGTTGCTTTACATGTATTAATTATTAATGTACGATTTTCAATTACTTTACCTTGTCTCTCCCGTCAGGGGTGCAAAAGCCAAAGAACAACCAGTTTTTGAATGAAACAGCACGTTTTTGGTGAACATTTATAACTGCAAACATTGCTGGTAGACAGCTGGTTCCTGATTTATTCTTGTCCATATTACTCACTGATGATAACACTGTTACACTGTGGTTCAAAAGTGTTATTTTTATGAGTTGTTGGATAGCGAGTAGTTTTTGCTGGAAAATGCTGTTTCTTTTGGACATTATTTTGGCTTTGAGCTCTTCAAAATTCTGGCCTTCCATCTCTTGTGTTATGTTTATTTTCTCTCTTTTTTGCCGATTGCAGTAATTTGCACTATGCAGGCCAAATTTAAGTTGAATTATGATGAAGATACAGGGCTTAAAGGGCTTTACAACCAAATGCAGTTCTTACTGTTGAGTTAGCTGTGTATATGTGTATGTAGGGAAATATTTTGCTTTATGCATTGGATTGCTCATTGTATGTATCACAAGCTTCATCGCAACCATTTCACGTCCATTAGAAATGCAAAGCCAAATTGCATTTATGTACACCTCTTGTAAGCAGTTATGTTTGTATGCAGTGTCAATATTATTGGTTTTGCAAGAGCAAAATTTACTGGTAAATGAATGTTTTTCTCCCTTGAAGTCTTAGAAAAATGACAGAGAATAATGGTTTTTGATGTTCAACAGACTTGCCAATTCACTGTCCTGTCGTACTTTAAGTCTGAGCACATTTGGTTTTGCGACATTTTGTAAAGGCAATTACCAGAGTCTGTTCAACTTTTTCTCCCGTTAGTACCAATAATTATTTATTTGTCTACATTGCTATGAAGTAAATCAGGCTGATTGTGAGAAGTCAGCAACTGCATGGTCAGCCTTGGGAGAGTAGTACTCTTCGTCCTTTCACTGCCAGGAATTCACAGATGGGAAGGCAAGATGAAAAACTAAAACAGAAAACAACGTGATGAATACTTGTCAGTGGTCCTCCAGAGAATGGTCACACTTCACGCTGCATGGTTTTATCCACTGATGAAAAAGTGAGAACCACACTGTATAGTAAAACAAACAGTACCACAGTACAGCACTGTTTAGTAGCTTTACAAAGAATGATCACACTGCATGGTTTTATCCACAGATGAAAAAGTGAGAACCACACTGTATAGTAAAACACATAATACCACAGTACAGAACTGTTCAGTAGCATTTCAAAGAATGGTCACATTGCATGGTTTGATATACAGATGAAAACATTGGAACCACACTGTGCAGTAAAACAAACAGTACTGTTCCGTAGCTTTACAGAGAATGGTCACACTGCGTGGTTTGATCCACTGCTGAGAATGTAATAACTTCATTGTATATTGAAACAAACAGTTTCACACTGTTCAGTAGGTTTCCGGTAAAAAGTCTCACTGCATGTTTTCTTCCTGTATGAAGTCTGACCCATAATGCAAAGTCACTACAGTTCAATCATAGCTTTGCAATGGCAACACTTCTGTCGCAGTCGAGTGCACATTGACCCGAGCCACCAGTAGTACAGAACAGTTCCGTGGCTTTTTAACTAAAAGTCAAGTTGCTTGATTTTTTTCTAGACGTAGGCAAAAGTTGTAATACTCGAACATCAAAGACCAATGTTTTGACTCTGGCTTTGGAAGGGTTAAACGATAACAGATGTGCAATTGTAGGTAAGCTTAAATTTCTTCTGGTATCGTGAAGTTCATCTCAAAACTTCCTCACTTTATTTCGGACGCAAACTCTGAGAAACCTCAGCAAGATAATAATAATATTATTATCGTTATTATTATTATTAAAAATAAATACCCCAAACTTATGTTGTCGTTTTTGTGGTGCGACTTATTAAGAGCCAATGTCGGAAAATATCGAGAATCTCAAATCAGTTCCAAAAATTCGAATTTTGGCTGATACCACCCAAACATCCCTTTGGGGGAACTATTTCAAGAAACGATATTAAGAAATCCCCAAGCGCTTTACATTTTGAGAATTTTAGAAAAGTTCCAAAATTCGCAAAAAATACATTTTTTAATTCGGGAAACGGGTGCAAATTTCAACATATTTCAACGAAACAGTACAAGCGCGCAAAAGCTCCTATTGACTTGATATTACTCATGTATTTAGCAGACATCCACGGCTTTAAGACCCCGTATAAAGGTTTTGCGAAATAACTATTTTAATATAGTTTCTGGCTTTTATTGTGGCCGCTCTGATTGTGTGTTGTTTTGGTAGTCAAAATAACGCCCAACTTCAACCGTCAAAAGTCGATCCTGGTATGTCACAAATTGAAAAAACTACTATACCAAACGAAAGACCTGTTATTTTTTTAATTACACCTGAAGTTTTAGCTCTGCGAATTTAAACACGTGCGAGTAATAAAATTTCAACTTGTGCCCCCCAAGTCGCCTGTCCGCGACAAGAACGGGAATGTAAACAAAGGAAAACATATGCAAATCGAGGAGAAAATCATGCGGAAGTTATGACTTACCCCTCAAAGCGAAAAAAATTGATGGAATTCTGTTACCTTAACAGGTATTTCTATCTGAGAGACTAATAAAACGAAATTATCCGTCCAATAATAATAAAAAAGCTATAAAAAGGGCTGGAGGGCTAGTGTCATGAAGTCGCCTCGGATGCATCGGAACTCGTGTGTATGGTTCCGGAGGTAAAAAAGCTTCTAAAGAAGCTTTCAAAATGCACCATGGAGCAAGCAAACAATGTCAGTAAAAACAGACTGATATTTTGAGGTATGATAGAAATGAACCATTGTAAGTTTATTTCTACAAGTGACCTTTAAAATTAAATAAAATGAAAGACGAGGGCCGGCCATCGACAGTTCCATTTTAAATGGTCCGTCCCTTGGCTATCGTACTCAATGTTAAGTCCAAAAAACCGAAACAAGATTCAACAAAATAAAACATGTATTACAATAATCTTTAAAAAGTATAATGCTAACTTGAGAATTAGATTTCCCGCATCGCAAAGTTTTAGTTGTATAAATATCAGGAATGTTTACTTACTGATCTTATGTCGTGTTACATGCTCCAAGTTCCACAGGAGAAGAGTAAAACCCTCCGTCTTGTTTATACATTTCATAAAAAAGACTAACTTATTTGTTTACTAGAACTATAGATAGGGAGTTAATAATCCTCCCATAAACACAGAAAACGAAGAAGCCAAATTCATCTCGTTTTTTGGTGTTGTGTTACCTGTCACATTTTTCAAGTCACGTGTTTTGCTGTGCACGGTTTGTGAAAATGAAATACAAAACATATTGTTTAGTTATTTCTTTTAAGGTAGTCACCTGCAAAACATCGCACAATTGTCAATGAATAAAGAAGGACTGTGCAATCAAAACTAACAGAATCTCCTGGAGCACACAAGCCATCTCCGTTAAAATTTTCATTAACAAAAACATCATCTTGTATTCAGAATTTCCCACTGTATCACAGATCCAAATCTCGGCATTAACGAAACATCTATCCTCTGAGAAATGCATACGGTCCTTGGAAAAACACACTCTTGTGGATCTTGCAAAAGCAGCAGGTTTTAGAAGAGGGTGTCGGTGTCTTGCCAACCTTAAGAACCACCAGCGTTGCAAACAAACAATCCAGAGAACGTTTAACAGAGGGATTGGCGTTGCGACCAGCTAAGAAGGCGTACCGTTTTAGTGAAAAGCAGAAGGCCTACCTCACTGCTAAATTCAACATTGGTCAGTCCACTGGACGGAAAGTCGATGCAAGTCTTGTAGCCTCAGGGCAATTAAATATATTTTTGTAATTCTTTCCCACTCCAGGACGTTTTTAACGACCGTCCCTTTCCTTACAAAAATGGAGCAGTGCGTGGCAGAGATTTACCACACACCCGAAGAGGCACTCTACATGGGCCCTCTTCAACTGGTGTCAAACACTTTTTAGGATTAATACCCTTAAGGGTCATTGAAAGATATCACCAAAGCTTTCATGACTCTTGCGTGGTTTCTTCTTCTTTCTTTCCTTTTCTTAACTCTAGGGATGTCGGAAGAAGAATTGACCCTGGAAACGGGCTTGCGGGCTCCGGCATGGGTACGACTGGCACCCCTATTCAAGGAAGAACCTCCACCTACACCTCCACCTCCGACCGAGAGGGAGGGCGACGGCAAACGAAACATTTTATAGGGATGGCCTAATAAAGTAGAAGCTAGTTACGATTTGGATCCGTGGTCGCAACGCCCATCCCTCTGTTAAACGTTCTCTGGATTGTTTGTTTGCAACGCTGGTGGTTCTTAAGGTTGGCAAGACACCGACACCCTCTTCTAAAACCTGCTGATAGCCAAGTTTTGCAAGATCCATAAGAGTGTGTTTTTCCAAGGACCGTATGCATTTCTCAGAGGATAGATGTTTCGTTAATGCCGAGATTTGGATCTGTGATACAGTGGGAAATTCTGAATACAAGATGATGTTTTTGTTAATGAAAGTTTTAACGGAGATGGCTTGTGTGCTCCAGGAGATTCTGTTAGTTTTGATTGCACAGTTTTTCTTTATTCATTGACAATTGTGCGATGTTTTGCAGGTGACTACCTTAAAACAAAAAATAACTAAATAATATGTTTTGTATTTCATTTTCACAAACCGTGCACAGCAAAACACGTGACTTGAAAAATGTGACAGGTAACACAACACCAAAAAACGAGATGAATTTGGCTTCTTCGTTTTCTGTGTTTATGGGAGGATTATTAACTCCCTATCTATAGTTCTAGTAAACAAATAAGTTAGTCTTTTCTTATGAAATGTATAAACAAGACGGAGGGTTTTACTCTTCTCCTGTGGAACTTGGAGCATGTAACACGACATAAGATCAGTAAGTGAACATTCCTGATATTTATACAACTAAAACTTTGCGATGCGGGAAATCTAATTCTCAAGTTAGCATTATACTTTTTAAAGATTATTGTAATACATGTTTTATTTTGTTGAATCTTGTTTCGGTTTTTTGGACTTAACATTGAGTACGATAGCCAAGGGACGGACCATTTAAAATGGAACTGTCGATGGCCGGCCCTCATCTTTCATTTTATTTAATTTTAAAGGTCACTTGTAGAAATAAACTTACAATGGTTCATTTCTATCATACCTCAAAATATCAGTCTGTTTTTACTGACATTGTTTGCTTGCTCCATGGTGCATTTTGAAAGCTTCTTTAGAAGCTTTTTTACCTCCGGAACCATACACACGAGTTCCGATGCATCCGAGGCGACTTCATGACACTAGCCCTCCAGCCCTTTTTATAGCTTTTTTATTATTATTGGACGGATAATTTCGTTTTATTAGTCTCTCAGATAGAAATACCTGTTAAGGTAACAGAATTCCATCAATTTTTTTCGCTTTGAGGGGTAAGTCATAACTTCCGCATGATTTTCTCCTCGATTTGCATATGTTTTCTTTTGTTTACATTCCTGTTCTTGTCGCGGACAGGCGACTTGGGGGGCACAAGTTGAAATTTTATTACTCGCACGTGTTTAAATTCGCAGAGCTAAAACTTCAGGTGTAATTAAAAAAATAACAGGTCTTTCGTTTGGTATAGTAGTTTTTTCAATTTGTGACATACCAGGATCGACTTTTGACGGTTGAAGTTGGGCGTTATTTTGACTACCAAAACAACACACAATCAGAGCGCACACAATAAAAGCCAGAAACTATATTAAAATAGTTATTTCGCAAAACCTTTTTACGGGGTCTTAAAGCCGTGGATGTCTGCTAAATACATGAGTAATATCAAGTCAATAGGAGCTTTTGCGCGCTTGTACTGTTTCGTTGAAATATGTTGAAATTTGCACCCGTTTCCCGAATTAAAAAATGTATTTTTTGCGAATTTTGGAACTTTTCTAAAATTCTCAAAATGTAAAGCGCTTGGGGATTTCTTAATATCGTTTCTTGAAATAGTTCTCCCAAAGGGATGTTTGGGTGGTATCAGCCAAAATTCGAATTTTTGGAACTGATTTGAGATTCTCGATATTTTCCGACATTGGCTCTTAAGAGCTCCTGTCAAGTGGTACAGGGACCTCGCCAACTCCGCCACCGTAAAAAATCGTCCCATTCGTCCCAGTATTTGTTAGTTCTTGAAACGGTGTTTTTTGGGGCCTCACTATTTGGTAGGTACGTGGTGTAAGCATCGTGTATGGCTATGGAGAGCAATGTATGCCATATATTCACTAACGGGGAACCACTATATGATGCTTACACCACGTACCTACCCACTATTTGACCTTTGTCCAGGCACAGCATGAGAGAGTATCACATTGAGAATTTTAAAAGTAATTGTGGCTGATTGCGACTTTATCATAATTACAAAGTATCTTGTTGAACCCGCCAGAGTGATCACTTGCATCTGCCTGCTATAAGAACGGAAGTGGCGAAGAGATCCTTTTATTACCATGGGAGTATGGTTTTCAATAGTTATTGTAAATGTCTCGAATCTTAAATGATCTTGTTTTAGTTCTTTTGTTATATTACCTTGTATATATTTTATTATTATTATTATTATTATTATTATTATTATTATTATTATTATTATTATTATGTATAGTCTAATTAGTAAAGTCAGGGCTCCTATTGGGGAAATTACTTTTTTTAAAATTTTAAATAAAGGCGTCCATTAGAAATCGTATGTGAAAGCTAGTACCCTCGTTTCCAGAATTTTCTGACCACTCCGGAAATAGAAGGCAGACATTTTTTAAATTACCTCATTTCCAAACATGGTCAGTCGGTTTTAGGAATGGGCAGCTATTTCTAGAAATAATCGGAAAGCCTGTTTTAAGGGTTAACAACCAAGATCATCTTTTTCAATGCCCCGGAAATGGACATTCAATTCAGTACAGAAATCGCTTGCTACCAGGTGTTCTTATTTTAATAATACATACGCAAAACTGTCGACGGGCTGGCTAGCTGGGAACACGTCAGTGAATCCCAAACGGAGCAGATAGTGGAGATAGACCTTACTCGCGTGTACATTTTGTTTTGCCAATACAGATCATGTGATGATACTCGGGAGATTTGATCCTTTGTCTTATTCATTAAAAAGAGAGCATGCACGCATGAATATGTCTGTAGAGGATCAAGTCTCCAGAGTGTAATCACATGATCTGTATTGGGAAAGCAAAATGTCAAGCGAATAAGGTCTATTGATTGCAGAAATTTAAAGTCAAATGTTTCCATGTATATTATTGAGAGGTGCTCAAATAATTACGAATGCAATTTGGAATAAATAAGCACTCGTAAATTTAATGACAATGATTTTATTTGGGTGTTGTAGCAGCTCGTCCTAGATCCTAAGCCAATTGGTTTGCAACCCAAACCGCCAAACAATGCTAAAACAATAGTGACGATTGAAATCTATTGTTTGGCGGTTTGGGTTGCAAACCAATTGGCTTAGGATCTAGGACGAGCTGCTACAGTACTGTTTGATTTGGTATGGAAAAAATTACTTGTGCTTTTTTATTTCAAACTTTCCTCGAAATTATTTTAGTTATGCATACGAATTGTGCAGTGAATTCCATGAAAGGTAAAGGCGCACACGAGTCACAGGAGGCCCACACGGCCGGAGCTTAACCCGGTTTCAATAGCATGAAGCACCTGGGAGTATTATTACTTCCCCCTGGATGAGATGCTAGTCCATCGCAGGGTCACCCCCAGCATTGTATCGCCGGTACCCATTTATACACCTGGGTGGAGAGAGACAGTGTCGAGTAAAGTTTCTCAGTTGTCTAAGGAAACAACACAGTGCCAGCACCAGGGCTCGAACTCCAAACCTTCTGCTCGGAAGTCAAACACGCTAACCACCACACCACTGAATCCAGAATCCCATGGATGGCCAGGCATTTTTCTGTAATGGCCAGCAATTTTCGAAATGAAGTCATTTATGGGATATGCTGAGCCTTAACCAAACAACGCAAGCCGACAGGATAAAAGATGATATGGACAACTATTTTTACCAATGACCGACCAAGGGTGGAAAGCCTTTTCTAGAAATGTCCAACTCCGGGAATGGACAGGCGATTCAGGAAATGACAGCTAGTTTCAGACATTGTTCCTTTAAATTCGAATTAATTCTTCTAATTCTAATTCTTCTAATTCGAAAATAATTGGAAAAATTCTAATGCGAAGAGCTTTTCCCCAGAGATGGCCAACTAATTCAAGTTATCAAAAACGTTTTTAGTTGCGTTCATAAAAAAACAACCAATTTTACAAATTGCCATCAGATTCTAGAGATGGCCAGCTATTTTCAGAAATCCGATGTAGAGTCAAATTTCAGAACCCTCCGGCCTTTTCCAAGTCTTCATCGCCGTGAGCTTGCGGAGCCATAACTTATTGGCTAAAATCACGAGTAGGACTTGGTTCCAACAATGTCCAATGTGAGCAGCCGTTTAGTTCGGGTAGAAATGTTCAACCAGTCAAGAAATGGTTTTCACTGGCATTCTCTAGATAGAACTTTTTGCCATTTTCATCCTGGAAGGCCGCTTATTTCAGGAAGTGTACAGACATTTCCGTGTTTTCTGGCCAATCACAGATGTAGCTTAACATTCCCAGCAATGGTCTGCCATTACTAGATTTAAAGTACTGTAAGGATAGTTTCTAAAGAAACTGGTGCTGCGTCGATGGGGAATTAAAGCACAAGTAGTTGAGATAAGCAAAGGAATTGATAAAGCAAGTTATTCCACCGTAAGGTAAAAGGGACGTGCTGACGTTTCGAGCGTCGAAACGTCAGCACCTCCCTTTTACCTTACGGTGGTATAATTACCAATTATTCCACGAAGTCGAGTCGTATATGAGCTAATAGCCAACGAGGCGCGTAGCGCCGAGTTGGCTATAGCTCATATACGACGAGATTGAGTGGAATAATTGTTTTATTATATCTCTAAACCCTCTCTTATGAGACACTGGAATTAGTTTGTACGACAAGAATTGACTTTGTTATTGTTTTTGAACAGAACCAACTTGTTGTCGAGCCGACATATTGTAGAGCCGATGTGTAAAAAAGTTTCAAACACGAGTCCGGCTCGTTTTTAAACATCTCTTTAATGTACTTGTCAATTTTTTTTCGAGTTAGCAAATTAGTTTAAGAATTTAAGTGGAAAAAGTAGGTAGAAATAAAATAAAAACTCAGTTTACGGGCTTCACAGATCTTTCAAAATGGCGGCGACTGTTTGTAAGAGTTTCACTTTCGTTCGTAATAAACAATTTCGCAATATAATTTGCTCACTTACCGCCGAATAATTTCATCCCATATTTATTTGCTTCGGTAGTATTTCTTTGGTGTATGATTTTTAAGCTTGACTTGAATTTCTTCCTGTCTAATTCAAGAAATCATCCCTCCATGATGGCCGTTTTCCGTGCCAATGGTATATGAGCTGATATACTATGAGTAGGGAACCAATCAGAGCGCGCGTTTGCTCATATACAAGGGTTGCAGATATAATAACTTACTTTATCGATTCGTTTGATTATCCCAACTTCTATTATACTAGATTTAGTTTGCCATTAGAGCCACTGGCTTGTGTCAGTAATTTATGGATAAACTATGGATAAACGTCGCATTTCATATACACACGAACGTAGCTATGCCTTAGTCGACTACAATTGAAAAGCGCCGGTTCCGTTTGCGACAAAAGTCACATTTTAAAGTGGAATTCCACTTTTAGTCCATGATAAACGTCGCATTTCACATAAACTTTAATAATTGAGTCGACTCCCTCCTATTAAGACTCTTCCGTGGTAATATGGTGGACAAAAAGATTTCACGTGTTCGTGGTCTCTGCCTCTTAACCATGATTTACGTCGAGGTACACTTCTTCTGGTCATCCAGTGCAACCTGGTCTTTAAATTTTGGTATCTATGTTATTCAGTTTCATAGAAATCACAAAGCGTTACGGAACGCTTCGGTAACCTTAACTTTAACTCCCTCCCAAAAAAGCGATGGTTATCAACTGTTGATAGATTTGTGCGCAAAGGATGCAAAGGAAATCAACTTAGACCACAGGCTTTTAAATGTTAATGAAGAATAATTGGTTGGCCATGCGCTATACAAGAATAATGAAATACAAAAAAAGTGGCGGTACTGGGGCTCAAACCCATGCCATAGAAGACACTAATACGTTAAATCCAGATCCCTAGACCACTACTTTACATGTACGTTCATCCATAAACGTATCCCAATTACGTAAAAAATACTAAAGGAATAGAAAAACCCCAAACTAACTAATTCATGGAAAAAAAAAAGAAGAATACCAATAAAGAATCCTTCAACTCAATAGCTTTTTAACTCCTTCTATGTAAAGTTGAAAACCTGCTGCCTTGAATTTCATTTGTTAGTATGCTACTGAAATGTAAAACGGTTGGATATGCAGCTGTTTATCAACTTTGTTTATTGCTTCATCAACTTTGCACAATTGGTAAAAGTTGGTGCATTTTGAGCTGTACGATTCGACGTTATATCAGGTAGCGTGGCCGAGTGGTCTAAGGCGCTGGTTTAAGGCACCAGTCTCTTCGGGGGCGTCGGTTCGAATCCCACCGCTGCCAGTACAATTTTTTCACAGGTCATAACCATCTCTTGCCTGGGCTCCTTGTTTTCTTGTATTTCTTGTTCTCTAACGCTTAGCTCAATATTTTCATAGTACCAAGAGAAGAAAAGGAATGATACCGCAGACATACAAACTTAGATGGATGTTTCCTTTCTCAAGCTCATCAATAATGTACACGAGAAAGACAATGAAAATCAAACACCATGACTTGTTTGGATATCTGACGAAGCTCACGCCTCGTTTTTGTATTGGTAATTTCTCCTTCTAAATAATTTGCTTTGAGAAGCTTTGTCAAACATTCAATACGCGTGTTTGATCACCTATCAAACACTTCGAATACTCCCCAGTTCAATGATCGATGTTTTATCTGCGATAAAACACTGTATCTCGTGTTTGAAGTTTTACCTCAAAGCATTACTAGTTTTTATTTAAAATGTCCATGTAAAACAATGTTACATGCCTAATTGTTGACCAGTTAACAGGATTATAACATTCGGGTTCACATGTTTTAAACACCTACAGACACTGACCTCTGGTAAGCGTTGTGTATGTGATACAACACTGCTGATAATGTTGTTGACAACACCGTGGGAAGAATATTTTATCAACGATTCCCTTGCATCGTCCTTTCTTATTCGCTGAAAAATGAAAACGCTGTTGCTCTTCTATATAGCGCGTTTTCGTTAAGTTTGCTTCCTTTTTCACTTTTCGTTTTGCACAATTGATTTAAGTTTATTGATTGGAGCTGTACGATCGTGTATGCAATCAGGTAGCGTGGCCGAGTGGTCTAAGGCGCTGGTTTAAGGCACCAGTCTCTTCGGGGGCGTGGGTTCGAATCCCACCGCTGCCACGTTAGTTTTCTCGCAGGTCATAACCAATTTTTGTATGATTTCTTGTTCTCGAAGATTTATTTCAAACTGTTTCAGTTAAGTAAGAGAAGACAGAATTACACCTCAGACATGAAAGCTCGTCTTAGTCAAGCCATTGTGCCCGTTGCTTGCACTAACTTGTACATCAACAATATTTTGCATTTGATTGTGAGCATAAGATACTATTGTAAAGCTCGAGCTGGACTTCGTTATCGCTGCCTTTGGTTTTTAATTGACTTAAGTGATACCAAATGATTATATGAATAAATATGTAAATACCAGAGTTAACGGCCGCTGTGTTAAGCTTTCTTGCAATTAGTCGAAACTGTCTGTGTCTTGACGTTATTCCGCCGTACACAGCCATTCCTGGAAAAATGATGTAGAAGAAAATAAAGGTCAAAAGGTGCATATTTCTAAAAACATATTGTCTTTAACTACATAACCTTTTCTTGGATTTTCTCATAAATTGGATAATTCTTTGGCATGCTGTTTGTTCGACAAATACCTTGTGTTTGGAATTTTTACTGTTCCAGTATGTTCGCACAATTAGTATAAGTTTATGGATGTGATATGTGCACGCGCTGTTCGTATCAGGTAGCGTGGCCGAGTGGTCTAAGGCGCTGGTTTTAGGCACCAGTCTCTTCGGAGGCGTGGGTTCGAATCCCACCGCTGCCAGCTTACCTTTGTACTGTTTTACTTTTGTCTTACGCATTTATTCCACATCAATAATACAAAGTTATGCTTAGAGGCTGGTGTGCAAAGCCGATTTTATTCGCGTCCCTTTTGCAGCAGTTCATTGGTGTATTAACATCATGTTGACTGCTAGAGGAAAAGAGGGAAAACCAAAGGGTTAGGGAAGAGTACTTTAAGTCTTTGCATGGATCTGAGTTCCTATTGAAACAAATATCATCTTTTTAGTTGCAAAAATGCGCACCAAAGAAAAAAATTGCATGCAGAAAGCGGCGTTTTTGTCAACATGAATTCTGATTCGTTTGTATGGCATTAAACTGACTTGATCAAGATAGCTCAATACTGCCCTAGTTTGCTTACGCGCGTTTATATAAACCCAGATCTAGTTCATAACACTCTGCAAAAGAACTAGCGCTATAGACCATTCGGCCACACTACTTTACATGTACGTTCATCCATAAACGTATACCAATTATGTAAAAAATACTGAAGCAATAGAAAAATCCCAGACTAACTAATTCGTGGAAAAAAGCAGAGTACCAATAAAGAATCCTTCAATTTAATAGCTTTTTAACTCCTTCTATGACAAGTTGAAAACCTGCTTCCTTGAATTTCATTCGTTAGTACGCTACTGAAATGTAAAACGGTTGGATATGCAGCTGTTTATCAAGTTTGCTCATTGCTTCATCAACTTTGCACAATTGGTAAAAAATCATGCATATTTTGAGCTGTACGATTCAACGTTATATCAGGTAGCGTGGCCGAGTGGTCTAAGGCGCTGGTTTAAGGCACCAGTCTCTGCGGGTGCATGGGTTCGAATCCCACCGCTGCCAGTACACTTTTGTCACAGGTCATAACCAACTTTTGCCTGGGCTCCTTCTTTTCTTGCATTTGTTGTTCTCTAACGCTTAGCTCAATATTGTCATAGTACGAAGAGAGAAGAAATGGAACGATACCGCAGACATACAAACTTGTTTGACCGGCGCCGGTTATGGCTGCCACGATATTTCAGTCGCTCCCGCGATTGTTTTTGTTTTCGTGTTGATGTTTTTGGTGACGCTGATCGTGCACGACTGTTAGAGTTGTTGGAGTCTATGGGTTTACAACAGCACGTTGATAAACCGACCCACGTGTCAGGCCATACACTGGATCTTGTGATTACAAGGGACGTGGATGAGCTAATATCAACCGCTCCTGTCGTGGATTATCTCTTCTCCGACCACATCACTGTGATCTGTGACCTTATAATTAAGAAACCATCGTTTACTGTCAAAGAGATATCCTACCGTAAAATTAAAGGTATTGACATTGAATTGTTTTCACGTGATGTGCGGTCTTCGGCCCTCATTCAAGACAGTCCTGATAATCTTGATGATCTGGTGAATCTGTACAACACAACACTATCTGAGATACTGGATTGTCACGCACCACTGGTGACAAAGACCATCAAAGTCAGACCTCTGGTACCATGGTATGATGATGATATCAAGGATGCTAGGAGAGAGCGACGGAGGGCTGAACGCAGATGGCGCCGCACAAGGAATTCGTCTGATCTAACTAATTTCAAAGCAAAAAAGAACTATGCTACTTATCTTATGAATGTGGCACGGAAAAGATTTTACACCGACTTCATTAATGAAAACAGCTCAAATCAACGAGATCTCTTCAATGCCACTAGAAAATTGTTGAAGCAGGAGAATGAAGTTTTGTTTCCGCCTCTCAAAGATAAGCTCCAACTGGCAAATGAGATGGGTGACTTTTTTGTCAAAAAGATCTGTGATATTCACTCAAAGTTGGATAAAATGACGGAAGTCTTACCTAGCAACGATTCTGATCCTCTTACTAACTCTAGTAAGACTGCTGCTGTTACCATGGAAACATTTTCGCAACTTACAGAATGTAATGTACGTGATCTAGTTCTCAGTTCTGCGAAGAAAACGTGCATGCTTGATCCTATCCCAACGGCTCTTGTTGTAAACTGTTTGGATGTTTTACTTCCGGTCCTGACAAAGATCATCAACACATCTATTATGACTGGTCAATTTGTTGACGGATGGAAGTGTGCACTGGTGAATCCAATCTTAAAAAAGGCTGGCCTTGACTTGTTGTACAAGAATTACAGACCCATTAGTAATCTTCAGTATGTTTCTAAGTTAACAAAAAGGGCTGTATACAATCAGACTCATGGACACATGCTTCAGACCCACATCTACCCAGTTTTACAGTCATCATATCGTGCAGGCCATAGTACTGAAACTGCTTTGTTGAAGGTTATGAATGACATCATGCTTGGTATGAACTCAAAATGTGTCACGCTTCTTGTATTGTTAGATCTTAGTGCAGCGTTTGACACTGTTAATCACGAGATACTCATCAATCGGTTACAAAACAAAGTCGGCTTACAGGGAACAGTCCTGAACTGGTTCAAATCATATCTGTCCAACAGAAGTCAGCGGATATCCATCAGTGGTACACTTTCTAAATGCTTTAACTTGGACTGCGGGGTACCTCAGGGCTCTTGTTTAGAACCTCTTCTATTCATTATCTACTCATCTCAGTTGTTTGACGTTATAGAAAAACACCTACCATCCGTCCATTGCTTTGCAGACGACACTCAACTTTATTTATGTTTTAAACCAGATAGCCAAGTCAGTCAAGATGTTGCAATGAGGGCCATGGAAAGTTGTATTGCAGATATTCGAAGTTGGATGATTAGTGATAGACTTCTACTAAATGATGACAAAACCGAGATGTTATTAATTGGAACTCAGTATCAGCTAAATAAGTTAGCTTGCGACGGTTGTTTACACGTAGGTGATATGGACATAGGGTCGGTCGCCTGTGCTAGAAATTTGGGAGTCTGGTTTGATGAAAAAATGTCCATGTCTACACATATCAGCAAGGCATGCAGTAGTGCGTTCTTTCATTTACATAATATAAGGAGAATTAAGAAATATCTATCTGTTGATAGTCTACGTACAATTGTTCATGCTTTTATTACCTCTCGACTGGATTATTGTAATAGCTTAATGTATGGACTGCCAAATCTTCAAATTTCCAAACTGCAGCGTGTTCAAAATGCCGCTGCAAGACTAATTATGGACATACCAAAGTACTCACATATAACTCCGGCCCTCTACGAGCTTCATTGGCTTCCCGTTGCTCATCGAATTCAGTTTAAGATTTTAATTCTTACCTTTAAATCAATTTATGGTCTTGCGCCATCTTATCTTAGTGATTTGGTGAAAGTTAAGCAAACGAGCTCATACTCGTTGCGTTCAAATAGTAGCCTATTATTAGAAGTTCCACGGGAGACAATGCGCCCAACAATTGGCGGTAGGTCCTTCACTTCATCTGCACCGGCTTTATGGAACAGTTTGCCGGCCGACCTGCGTATTATCACGACACTTAATGTTTTTAAAAGTAAACTTAAGACATTTTTATTTAGATCAGCATTTTAATGTATCTTTTTAAATTTTTACTGTATTTTACTTTTTAGGTTTTAGTTGTTTATGTATAATTATGTATACTTTTCTTGTTTTTAATGAAATTACTGTAAAGCACTTTTGATCAGCACATGTAAAAAGCGCTATATAAATTATTAAATTATTATTATTATTATTATTAACTTAGATAGATTTTTCCTTTCTCAAGTTTATCAATAATGTACACGAGAAAGACAATGAAAATCAAACACAATAACTTGTTTGGATATCTGAAAAAGCTCACGCCT
Source organism: Ricordea florida (assembly GCA_949710005.1). Lineage (NCBI taxonomy): Eukaryota > Metazoa > Cnidaria > Anthozoa > Corallimorpharia > Ricordeidae > Ricordea > Ricordea florida. The sequence continues at coordinate 9,861,657 of OX453278.1, forward strand.
CGTTTTTGTATTGGTAATTTCTTCTTCTAAATAATTTGGTTTGAGAAGCTTTATCAAACATTCAATACGCGTGTTTGATCACCTATCAAACACATGGAATACTCCACGGTTCAATTCTCGATGTTTCACATGTTTTAAACACCTGCAGACACTGGGTAAGCGTTGCGTATGTGATACAACACTGCTGATCATGTTGTTGACAACACCGTAGGAAGAATATTTTATCAGCGATTCCTTTGCATCGTCTTTTCTTATTCGCTGACAAATTAAAACGCTATTTCTCTTCTATATAGTGCGTTTTCTTTAACTTTGCTTCCTTTTTCACTTTTCTTTTTGTACAATTGGTTTAAGTTTATTGATTGGAGCTGAACAAACGTTTATGCATTCAGGTAGCGTGGCCGAGTGGTCTAAGGCGCTTGTTTAAGGCACCAGTCTCTTCGGGGGCGTGGGTTCGAATCCCACCGCTGCCACGTTAGTTTTCTCGCAGGTCATAACCAATTTTTGTATGATTTCTTGTTCTCGAAGATTTATTTCAAACTGTTTCAGTTTAGTAAGAAGACAGAGAATTACACCTCAAACATGCAAGGTTGTCTTAGTCAAGCCATTGTGCCCGTTGCTTGCACTAACTTGTACATCAACAATATTTTGCATTTGATTGTGAGCCATAAGATACTATTGTAAAGCTCGAGCTGGACTTAGATGATACCAAATGATTATATGAATAAATATGTAAATACCAGAGTTAACGGCCGCTGTGTTAAGCTTTCTTGCAAGCAGTCGAAACTGTCTGTGTATTGACGTTATTCCGCCGTACACAGCCATTCCTGGAAAAATGATGTAGAAGAAAATAAAGGGCAAAGGGCGCATATTTCTAAAAACATATTGTCTTTAACTACATAACCTTTTCTTGGATTTTCTCATAAATTGGATAATTCTTTGGCATGCTGTTTGTTCGACAAATGCCTTGTGTTTGGAATTTTTACTGTTCCAGTATTTTCGCACAATTAGTATAAGTTTATGGATGTGATATGTGCACGCGTTGTTCGTATTAGGTAGCGTGGCCGAGTGGTCTAAGGCGCTGGTTTTAGGCACCAGTCTCTTCGGAGGCGTGGTTTCGAATCCCACCGCTGCCAGCTTACCTTTGTACTGTTTTACTTTTGTCTTACGCACTTATTCCACATCAATAATACAAAGTTATGCTTAGAGGCTGGTGTGCAAAGCCGAGTCTATTCGCGTCCCTTTTACAGCAGTTCATTGGTGTATTAATATCATGTTGACTGCTGGAGGAAAGGAGGGAAAACCAAAGGATTAGGGAAGAGTACTTTAAGTCTTTGCATGAATCTGAGTTCCTATTGAAACAAATATCATCTTTTTAGTTGCAAAAATGCGCACCAAAGAAAAAAATTGCATGCAGAAAGGGGCGTTTTTGTCAACATGAATTCTGATTCGTTTGTATGGCATTAAACTGACTTGGTCAAGATAGCTCAATACTGCCCTAGTTTGCTTACGCGCGTTTTTATAAACCCAGATCTAGTTCATAACACTCTGCAAAAGAACTAGCGCTATAGACCATTCGGCCACACTACTTTACATGTACGTTCATCCATAAACGTATACCAATTATGTAAAAAATACTGAAGCAATAGAAAAATCCCAGACTAACTAATTCGTGGAAAAAAAGCAGAGTACCAATAAAGAATCCTTCAATTTAATAGCTTTTTAACTCCTTCTATGACAAGTTGAAAACCTGCTTCCTTGAATTTCATTCGTTAGTATGCTACTGAAATGTAAAACGGTTGGATATGCAGCTGTTTATCAAGTTTGCTCATTGCTTCATGAACTTAGCACAATTGGTAGAAAATCATGCATATTTTGAGCTGTACGATTCGACGTTATATCAGGTAGCGTGGCCGAGTGGTCTAAGGCGCTGGTTTAAGGCACCAGTCTCTGCGGGGGCGTGGGTTCGAATCCCACCGCTGCCAGTACACTTTTGTCACAGGTCATAACCAACTTTTGCCTGGGCTCCTTCTTTTCTTGCATTTCTTGTTCTCTAACGCTTAGCTCAATATTTTCATAGTACGAAGAGAGAAGAAAAGGAATGATACCGCAGACATACAAACTTAGATAGATTTTTCCTTTCTCAAGCTCATCAATAATGTACACGAGAAAGACAATGAAAATCAAACACCATGACTTGTTTGGATATCTGACGAAGCTCACGCCTCGTTTTTGTATTGGTAATTTCTCCTTCTAAATAATTTGGTTTGAGAAGCTTTATCAAACATTCAATACGCGTGTTTGATCACCTATCAAACACATGGAATACTCCACGGTTCAATTCTCGATGTTTTATCTGCGATTTAACACTGTATCTCGTGTTTGAAGTTTTACCTCAAAGCATTACTAGTTTTTATTTAAAATGTCCATGTAAAACAATGTTACATGCCTAATTGTTGACCAGTTAAGAGGATTATAACATTCGGATTCACATGTTTTAAACACCTGCAGACACTGGGTAAGCGTTGCGTATGTGATACAACACTGCTGATCATGTTGTTGACAACACCGTAGGAAGAATATTTTATCAGCGATTCCTTTGCATCGTCTTTTCTTATTCGCTGACAAATTAAAACGCTATTTCTCTTCTATATAGCGCGTTTTCTTTAACTTTGCTTCCTTTTTCACTTTTCTTTTTGTATAATTGGTTTAAGTTTATTGATTGGAGCTGAACAAACGTTTATGCATTTAGGTAGGGTGGCCGAGTGGTCTAAGGCGCTGGTTTAAGGCACCAGTCTCTTCGGGGGCGTTGGTTCGAATCCCACCGCTGCCACGTTAGTTTTCTCGCAGGTCATAACCAATTTTTTTATGATTTCTTGTTCTCGAAGATTTATTTCAAACTGTTTCAGTTTAGTAAGAAGACAGAGAATTACACCTCAAACATGCAAGGTCGTCTTAGTCAAGCCATTGTGCCCGTTGCTTGAGCTAACTTGTACATCAACAATATTTTGCATTTGATTGTGAGCCATAAGATACTATTGTAAAGCTCGAGCTGGACTTAGATGATACCAAATGATTATTTTTAAAAAATATAAATACCAGAGTTAACGGCCGCTGTGTTAAGCTTTCTTGCAAGCAGTCGAAACTGTCTGTGTCTTGACGTTATTCCGCCGTCCCCAGCCATTCCTGGAAAAATGATGTAGAAGAAAATAAAGGGCAAAGGGCGCATATTTCTAAAAACATATTGTCTTTAACTACATAACCTTTTCTTGGATTTTCTCATAAATTGGATAATTCTTTGGCATGCTGTTTGTTCGACAAATACCTTGTGTTTGGAATTTTTACTGTTCCAGTATTTTCGCACAATCAGTATAAGTTTATGGATGTGATATGTGCACGCGCTGTTCGTATCAGGTAGCGTGGCCGAGTGGTCTAAGGCGCTGGTTTTAGGCACCAGTCTCTTCGGAGGCGTGGGTTCGAATCCCACCGCTGCCAGCTTACCTTTGTACTGTTTCACTTTTGTCTTACGCATTTATTCCACATCAATAATACAAAGTTATGTTTAGAGGCTGGTGTGCAAGGCCGATTTTATTCGCGTCCCTTTTGCAGCAGTTCATTGGTGTATTAACATCATGTTGACTGCTAGAGGAAAAGAGGGAAAACCAAAGGGTTAGGGAAGAGTACTTTAAGTCTTTGCATGGATCTGAGTTCCTATTGAAACAAGAATCATCTTTTTAGTTGCAAAAATGCGCACCAAAGAAAAAAATTGCATGCAGAAAGCTGCGTTTTTGTCAACATGAATTCTGATTCGTTTGTATGGCATTAAACTGACTTGAACAAGATAGCTCAATACTGCCCTAGTTTGTTTACGCGCGTTTATATAAACCCAGATCTAGTTCATAACACTCTGCAAAAGAACTAGCGCTATAGACCATTCGGCCACACTACTTTACATGTACGTTCATCCATAAACGTATACCAATTATGTAAAAAATACTGAAGCAATAGAAAAATCCCAGACTAACTAATTCGTGGAAAAAAAGCAGAGTACCAATAAAGAATCCTTCAATCTAATAGCTTCTTAACTCCTTCTATGACAAGTTGAAAACCTGCTTCCTTGAATTTCATTCGTTAGTATGCTACTGAAATGTAAAGCGGTTGGATATGCAGCTGTTTATCAAGTTTGCTCATTGCTTCATGAACTTTGCACAATTGGTAGAAAATCATGCATATTTTGAGCTGTACGATTCGACGTTATATCAGGTAGCGTGGCCGAGTGGTCTAAGGCGCTGGTTTAAGGCACCAGTCTCTGCGGGGGCGTGGGTTCGAATCCCACCGCTGCCAGTACACTTTTGTCACAGGTCATAACCAACTTTTGCCTGGGCTCCTTCTTTTCTTGCATTTCTTGTTCTCTAACGCTTAGTTTAATATTTTCATAGTACGACGAGAGAAGAAAAGGAATGATACCGCAGACATACAAACTTAGATAGATTTTTCCTTTCTCAAGCTCATCAATAATGTACACGAGAAAGACAATGAAAATCAAACACCATGACTTGTTTGGATATCTGACGAAGCTCACGCCTCGTTTTTGTATTGGTAATTTCTCCTTCTAAATAATTTGGTTTGAGAAGCTTTATCAAACATTCAATACGCGTGTTTGATCACCTATCAAACACATGGAATACTCCACGGTTCAATTCTCGATGTTTTATCTGCGATTTAACACTGTATCTCGTGTTTGAAGTTTTACCTCAAAGCATTACTAGTTTTTATTTAAAATGTCCATGTAAAACAATGTTACATGCCTAATTGTTGACCAGTTAAGAGGATTATAACATTCGGATTCACATGTTTTAAACACCTGCAGACACTGGGTAAGCGTTGCGTATGTGATACAACACTGCTGATCATGTTGTTGACAACACCGTAGGAAGAATATTTTATCAGCGATTCCTTTGCATCGTCTTTTCTTATTCGCTGACAAATTAAAACGCTATTTCTCTTCTATATAGCGCGTTTTCTTTAACTTTGCTTCCTTTTTCACTTTTCTTTTTGTATAATTGGTTTAAGTTTATTGATTGGAGCTGAACAAACGTTTATGCATTTAGGTAGGGTGGCCGAGTGGTCTAAGGCGCTGGTTTAAGGCACCAGTCTCTTCGGGGGCGTTGGTTCGAATCCCACCGCTGCCACGTTAGTTTTCTCGCAGGTCATAACCAATTTTTTTATGATTTCTTGTTCTCGAAGATTTATTTCAAACTGTTTCAGTTTAGTAAGAAGACAGAGAATTACACCTCAAACATGCAAGGTCGTCTTAGTCAAGCCATTGTGCCCGTTGCTTGAGCTAACTTGTACATCAACAATATTTTGCATTTGATTGTGAGCCATAAGATACTATTGTAAAGCTCGAGCTGGACTTAGATGATACCAAATGATTATTTTTAAAAAATATAAATACCAGAGTTAACGGCCGCTGTGTTAAGCTTTCTTGCAAGCAGTCGAAACTGTCTGTGTCTTGACGTTATTCCGCCGTCCCCAGCCATTCCTGGAAAAATGATGTAGAAGAAAATAAAGGGCAAAGGGCGCATATTTCTAAAAACATATTGTCTTTAACTACATAACCTTTTCTTGGATTTTCTCATAAATTGGATAATTCTTTGGCATGCTGTTTGTTCGACAAATACCTTGTGTTTGGAATTTTTACTGTTCCAGTATTTTCGCACAATCAGTATAAGTTTATGGATGTGATATGTGCACGCGCTGTTCGTATCAGGTAGCGTGGCCGAGTGGTCTAAGGCGCTGGTTTTAGGCACCAGTCTCTTCGGAGGCGTGGGTTCGAATCCCACCGCTGCCAGCTTACCTTTGTACTGTTTCACTTTTGTCTTACGCATTTATTCCACATCAATAATACAAAGTTATGTTTAGAGGCTGGTGTGCAAGGCCGATTTTATTCGCGTCCCTTTTGCAGCAGTTCATTGGTGTATTAACATCATGTTGACTGCTAGAGGAAAAGAGGGAAAACCAAAGGGTTAGGGAAGAGTACTTTAAGTCTTTGCATGGATCTGAGTTCCTATTGAAACAAGAATCATCTTTTTAGTTGCAAAAATGCGCACCAAAGAAAAAAATTGCATGCAGAAAGCTGCGTTTTTGTCAACATGAATTCTGATTCGTTTGTATGGCATTAAACTGACTTGAACAAGATAGCTCAATACTGCCCTAGTTTGTTTACGCGCGTTTATATAAACCCAGATCTAGTTCATAACACTCTGCAAAAGAACTAGCGCTATAGACCATTCGGCCACACTACTTTACATGTACGTTCATCCATAAACGTATACCAATTATGTAAAAAATACTGAAGCAATAGAAAAATCCCAGACTAACTAATTCGTGGAAAAAAAGCAGAGTACCAATAAAGAATCCTTCAATCTAATAGCTTCTTAACTCCTTCTATGACAAGTTGAAAACCTGCTTCCTTGAATTTCATTCGTTAGTATGCTACTGAAATGTAAAGCGGTTGGATATGCAGCTGTTTATCAAGTTTGCTCATTGCTTCATGAACTTTGCACAATTGGTAGAAAATCATGCATATTTTGAGCTGTACGATTCGACGTTATATCAGGTAGCGTGGCCGAGTGGTCTAAGGCGCTGGTTTAAGGCACCAGTCTCTGCGGGGGCGTGGGTTCGAATCCCACCGCTGCCAGTACACTTTTGTCACAGGTCATAACCAACTTTTGCCTGGGCTCCTTCTTTTCTTGCATTTCTTGTTCTCTAACGCTTAGTTTAATATTTTCATAGTACGAAGAGAGAAGAAAAGGAATGATACCGCAGACATACAAACTTAGATAGATTTTTCCTTTCTCAAGCTCATCAATAATGTACACGAGAAAGACAATGAAAATCAAACACCATGACTTGTTTGGATATCTGACGAAGCTCACGCCTCGTTTTTGTATTGGTAATTTCTCCTTCTAAATAATTTGGTTTGAGAAGCTTTATCAAACATTCAATACGCGTGTTTGATCACCTATCAAACACATGGAATACTCCACGGTTCAATTCTCGATGTTTTTTCTGCGATTTAACACTGTATCTCGTGTTTGAAGTTTTACCTCAAAGCATTACTAGTTTTTATTTAAAATGTCCATGTAAAACAATGTTACATGCCTAATTGTTGACCAGTTAAGAGGATTATAACATTCGGATTCACATGTTTTAAACACCTGCAGACACTGGGTAAGCGTTGCGTATGTGATACAACACTGCTGATCATGTTGTTGACAACACCGTAGGAAGAATATTTTATCAGCGATTCCTTTGCATCGTCTTTTCTTATTCGCTGACAAATTAAAACGCTATTTCTCTTCTATATAGTGCGTTTTCTTTAACTTTGCTTCCTTTTTCACTTTTCTTTTTGTACAATTGGTTTAAGTTTATTGATTGGAGCTGAACAAACGTTTATGCATTCAGGTAGCGTGGCCGAGTGGTCTAAGGCGCTTGTTTAAGGCACCAGTCTCTTCGGGGGCGTGGGTTCGAATCCCACCGCTGCCACGTTAGTTTTCTCGCAGGTCATAACCAATTTTTGTATGATTTCTTGTTCTCGAAGATTTATTTCAAACTGTTTCAGTTTAGTAAGAAGACAGAGAATTACACCTCAAACATGCAAGGTCGTCTTAGTCAAGCCATTGTGCCCGTTGCTTGAGCTAACTTGTACATCAACAATATTTTGCATTTGATTGTGAGCCATAAGATACTATTGTAAAGCTCGAGCTGGACTTAGATGATACCAAATGATTATATGAATAAATATGTAAATACCAGAGTTAACGGCCGCTGTGTTAAGCTTTCTTGCAAGCAGTCGAAACTGTCTGTGTCTTGACGTTATTCCGCCGTCCCCAGCCATTCCTGGAAAAATGATGTAGAAGAAAATAAAGGGCAAAGGGCGCATATTTCTAAAAACATATTGTCTTTAACTACATAACCTTTTCTTGGATTTTCTCATAAATTGGATAATTCTTTGGCATGCTGTTTGTTCGACAAATGCCTTGTGTTTGGAATTTTTACTGTTCCAGTATTTTCGCACAATTAGTATAAGTTTATGGATGTGATATGTGCACCCGTTGTTCGTATCAGGTAGCGTGGCCGAGTGGTCTAAGGCGCTGGTTTTAGGCACCAGTCTCTTCGGAGGCGTGGTTTCGAATCCCACCGCTGCCAGCTTACCTTTGTTCTGTTTTACTTTTGTCTTACGCACTTATTCCACATCAATAATACAAAGTTATGCTTAGAGGCTGGTGTGCAAAGCCGAGTCTATTCGCGTCCCTTTTACAGCAGTTCATTGGTGTATTAATATGATGTTGACTGCTGGAGGAAAAGAGGGAAAACCAAAGGGTTAGGGAAGAGTACTTTAAGTCTTTGCATGGATCTGAGTTCCTATTGAAACAAATATCATCTTTTTTGTTGCAAAAATGCGCACCAAAAAAAAAATTGTATGCAGAAAGGGGCGTTTTTGTCAACATGAATTCTGATTCGTTTGTATGGCATTAAACTGACTTGGTCAAGATAGCTCAATACTGCCCTAGTTTGTTTACGCGCGTTTATATACACCCAGATCTAGTTCACAACACTCTGCAAAAGAACTAGCGCTATAGACCATTCGGCCACACTACTTTACATGTACGTTCATCCATAAACGTATACCAATTATGTAAAAAATACTGAAGCAATAGAAAAATCCCAGACTAACTAATTCGTGGAAAAAAAGCAGAGTACCAATAAAGAATCCTTCAATTTAATAGCTTTTTAACTCCTTCTATGACAAGTTGAAAACCTGCTTCCTTGAATTTCATTCGTTAGTATGCTACTGAAATGTAAAACGGTTGGATATGCAGCTGTTTATCAAGTTTGCTCATTGCTTCATGAACTTAGCACAATTGGTAGAAAATCATGCATATTTTGAGCTGTACGATTCGACGTTATATCAGGTAGCGTGGCCGAGTGGTCTAAGGCGCTGGTTTAAGGCACCAGTCTCTTCGGGGGCGTGGGTTCGAATCCCACCGCTGCCAGTACACTTTTGTCACAGGTCATAACCAACTTTTGCCTGGGCTCCTTCTTTTCTTGCATTTCTTGTTCTCTAACGCTTAGCTCAATATTTTCATAGTACGAAGAGAGAAGAAAAGGAATGATACCGCAGACATACAAACTTAGATAGATTTTTCCTTTCTCAAGCTCATCAATAATGTACACGAGAAAGACAATGAAAATCAAACACCATGACTTGTTTGGATATCTGACGAAGCTCACGCCTCGTTTTTGTATTGGTAATTTCTCCTTCTAAATAATTTGGTTTGAGAAGCTTTATCAAACATTCAATACGCGTGTTTGATCACCTATCAAACACATGGAATACTCCACGGTTCAATTCTCGATGTTTTTTCTGCGATTTAACACTGTATCTCGTGTTTGAAGTTTTACCTCAAAGCATTACTAGTTTTTATTTAAAATGTCCATGTAAAACAATGTTACATGCCTAATTGTTGACCAGTTAAGAGGATTATAACATTCGGATTCACATGTTTTAAACACCTGCAGACACTGGGTAAGCGTTGCGTATGTGATACAACACTGCTGATCATGTTGTTGACAACACCGTAGGAAGAATATTTTATCAGCGATTCCTTTGCATCGTCTTTTCTTATTCGCTGACAAATTAAAACGCTATTTCTCTTCTGTATAGCGCGTTTTCTTTAACTTTGCTTCCTTTTTCACTTTTCTTTTTGTACAATTGGTTTAAGTTTATTGATTGGAGCTGAACAAACGTTCATGCATTCAGATAGCGTGGCCGAGTGGTCTAAGGCGCTGGTTTAAGGCACCAGTCTCTTCGGGGGCGTTGGTTCGAATCCCACCGCTGCCACGTTAGTTTTCTCGCAGGTCATAACCAATTTTTGTATGATTTCTTGTTCTCGAAGATTTATTTCAAACTGTTTCAGTTTAGTAAGAAGACAGAGAATTACACCTCAAACATGCAAGGTCGCCTTAGTCAAGCCATTGTGCCCGTTGCTTGCACTAATTTGTACATCAACAATATTTTGCATTTGATTGTGAGCCATAAGATACTATTGTAAAGCTCGAGCTGGACTTAGATGATACCAAATGATTATATGAATAAATATGTAAATACCAGAGTTAACGGCCGCTGTGTTAAGCTTTCTTGCAAGCAGTCGAAACTGTCTGTGTCTTGACGTTATTCCGCCGTACACAGCCATTCCTGGAAAAATGATGTAGAAGAAAATAAAGGGCAAAAGGCGCATATTTCTAAAAACATATTGTCTTTAACTACATAACCGTTTCTTGTATTTTCTCATAAATTGGATAATTCTTTGGCGTGCTGTTTGTTCGACAAATACCTTGTGTTTGGAATTTTTACTGTTGCAGTATGTTCGCACAATTAGTATAAGTTTTTGGATGTGATATGTGCACGCGCTGTTCGTATCAGGTAGCGTGGCCGAGTGGTCTAAGGCGCTGTTTTAAGGCACCAGTCTCTTCGGGGGCGTGCGTTCGAATCCCACCGCTGCCACGTTAGTTTTCTCGCAGGTCATAACCAATTTTTGTATGATTGCTTGTTCTCGAAGATTTATTTCAAACTGTTTCAGTTTAGTAAGAAGACAGAGAATTCCACCTCAAATACCAGAGTTAATGGCCGCGGTGTTAAGCTTTCTTGCAAGCAGTCGAAACTGTCTGTGTATTGACGTTATTCCGCCGTACACAGCCATTCCTGGAAAAATGATGTAAAAGAAAATAAAGGGCAAAAGGCGCATATTTCTAAAAACATATTGTCTTTAACTACATAACCTTTTCTTGGATTTTCTCATAAATTGGATAATTCTTTGGCATGCTGTTTGTTCGACAAATACCTTGTGTTTGGAATTTTTACTGTTCCAGTATGGTCGCACAATTAGTATAAGTTTATGGATGTGATATGTGCACGCGCTGTTCGTATCAGGTAGCGTGGCCGAGTGGTCTAAGGCGCTGGTTTTAGGCACCAGTCTCTTCGGAGGCGTGGGTTCGAATCCCACCGCCGCCAGCTTACCTTTGTACTGTTTTACTTTTGTCTTACGCATTTATTCCACATCAATAATACAAAGTTATGCTTAGAAGCTGGTGTGCAAAGCCGATTTTTTTCGCGTCCCTTTTGTAGCAGTTCATTGGTGTATTAACATTATGTTGACTGCTGGAGGAAAAGAGGGAAAACCAAAGGGTTAGGGAAGAGTACTTTAAGTCTTTGCATGGATCTGAGTTCCTATTGAAACAAGTATCATCTTTTTAGTTGCAAAAATGCGCACCAAAGAAAAAAATTGCATGCAGAAAGGGGCGTTTTTGTCAACATGAATTCTGATTCGTTTGTATGGATTTAAACCTACTTGGTCAAGATAGCTCAATACTGCCCTAGTTTGCTTACGCGCGTTTATATAAACCCAGATCTAGTTCATAACACTCTGCAAAAGAACTAGCGCTATAGACCATTCGGCCACACTACTTTACATGTACGTTCATCCATAAACGTATACCAATTATGTAAAAAATACTGAAGCAATAGAAAAATCCCAGACTAACTAATTCGTGGAAAAAAAGCAGAGTACTAATAAAGAATCCTTCAATTTAATAGCTTTTTAACTCCTTCTATGACAAGTTGAAAACCTGCTTCCTTGAATTTCATTCGTTAGTATGCTACTGAAATGTAAAACGGTTGGATATGCAGCTGTTTATCAAGTTTGCTCATTGCTTCATGAACTTAGCACAATTGGTAGAAAATCATGCATATTTTGAGCTGTACGATTCGACGTTATATCAGTTAGCGTGGCCGAGTGGTCTAAGGCGCTGGTTTAAGGCACCAGTCTCTTCGGGGGCGTGGGTTCGAATCCCACCGCTGCCAGTACACTTTTGTCACAGGTCATAACCAACTTTTGCCTGGGCTCCTTCTTTTCTTGCATTTCTTGTTCTCTAACGCTTAGCTCAATATTTTCATAGTACGAAGAGAGAAGAAAAGGAATGATACCGCAGACATACAAACTTAGATAGATTTTTCCTTTCTCAAGCTCATCAATAATGTACACGAGAAAGACAATGAAAATCAAACACCATGACTTGTTTGGATATCTGACGAAGCTCACGCCTCGTTTTTGTATTGGTAATTTCTCCTTCTAAATAATTTGGTTTGAGAAGCTTTATCAAACATTCAATACGCGTGTTTGATCACCTATCAAACACATGGAATACTCCACGGTTCAATTCTCGATGTTTTTTCTGCGATTTAACACTGTATCTCGTGTTTGAAGTTTTACCTCAAAGCATTACTAGTTTTTATTTAAAATGTCCATGTAAAACAATGTTACATGCCTAATTGTTGACCAGTTAAGAGGATTATAACATTCGGATTCACATGTTTTAAACACCTGCAGACACTGGGTAAGCGTTGCGTATGTGATACAACACTGCTGATCATGTTGTTGACAACACCGTAGGAAGAATATTTTATCAGCGATTCCTTTGCATCGTCTTTTCTTATTCGCTGACAAATTAAAACGCTATTTCTCTTCTGTATAGCGCGTTTTCTTTAACTTTGCTTCCTTTTTCACTTTTCTTTTTGTACAATTGGTTTAAGTTTATTGATTGGAGCTGAACAAACGTTCATGCATTCAGATAGCGTGGCCGAGTGGTCTAAGGCGCTGGTTTAAGGCACCAGTCTCTTCGGGGGCGTGGGTTCGAATCCCACCGCTGCCACGTTAGTTTTCTCGCAGGTCATAACCAATTTTTGTATGATTTCTTGTTCTCGAAGATTTATTTCAAACTGTTTCAGTTTAGTAAGAAGACAGAGAATTACACCTCAAACATGCAAGGTCGCCTTAGTCAAGCCATTGTGCCCGTTGCTTGCACTAATTTGTACATCAACAATATTTTGCATTTGATTGTGAGCCATAAGATACTATTGTAAAGCTCGAGCTGGACTTAGATGATACCAAATGATTATATGAATAAATATGTAAATACCAGAGTTAACGGCCGCTGTGTTAAGCTTTCTTGCAAGCAGTCGAAACTGTCTGTGTCTTGACGTTATTCCGCCGTACACAGCCATTCCTGGAAAGATGATGTAGAAGAAAATAAAGGGCAAAAGGCGCATATTTCTAAAAACATATTGTCTTTAACTACATAACCTTTTCTTGTATTTTCTCATAAATTGGATAATTCTTTGGCATGCTGTTTGTTCGACAAATACCTTGTGTTTGGAATTTTTACTGTTCCAGTATGTTCGCACAATTAGTATAAGTTTTTGGATGTGATATGTGCACGCGCTGTTCGTATCAGGTAGCGTGGCCGAGTGGTCTAAGGCGCTGTTTTAAGGCACCAGTCTCTTCGGGGGCGTGCGAATTTTTGTATGATTTCTTGTTCTCGAAGATTTATTTCAAACTGTTTCAGTTTAGTAAGAAGAGACAGAATTACACCTCAGACATGAAAGGTCGTCTTAGTCAAGCCATTGTGCCCGTTGCTTGAGCTAACTTGAACATCAACAATATTTTGCATTTGATTGTGAGCCATAAGATACTATTGTAAAGCTCGAGCTGGACTTCGTTATCGCTGCCTTTGGGTTTTAATTGACTTAAGTGATACCAATTGATTATATGAATAAATATATAAATACCAGAGTTAACGGCCGGTGTGTTAAGCTTTCTTGCAAGCAATCGAAACTGTCTGTGTCTTGTCGTTATGTCGCTTTACACAGCCATTCCTGGAAAAATGATATAGAAGAAAATAAAGTGCAAAAGGTGCATATTTCTAAAAAAATATTGTCTTTACTACGTAACCTTTTCTTGGATTTTCTCAAATTGGATAATTCTTTGACATGCTGTTTGTTTGACAAATACCTTGTGTTTGGAATTTTTACTGTTCCAGTATTTTCGCACAATTAGTATATGTTTATGGCTGTGATATGTGGATGAGCTGTTCGTATCAGGTAGCGTGGCCGAGTGGTCTAAGGCGGTAGTTTTAGGCACCAGTCTCTTCGGAGGCGTGGGTTCGAATCTTACCGCTGCCTGCTTACTTTTGTATTGTTTTACTTTTGTCTTACGGATTTATTTTACATCAATAATACAAAGTTATGCTTAGAAGCTGGTGTGCAAGGCCGATTTTATTCGCGTCCCTTTTGTAGCAGTTCATTGGTGTATTAACATTATGTTGACTGCTGGAGGCCCCAATACCAGAAGCAATTTTCTTGGTTAGCTTAGCTATATGACTTTTCCAAGTAAAGTTTATCATCGATAAGCACTGCTAGTGACTTAGGAGAAGTAACATGATCAATAGGAGAGCCATTGATTGAAAGTCTAGGAGGAACTGTTACAGTACACAGTCTCTGCCTTGACCCAATAAGCATAAATTCAGTTTTTGTCATATTAAACGTGAGTTTGTTAGCTATCAACCAATTGCTAACATTAACTAAATCATCATTTAGACAAGATTGGATATTGTCAGCGCTGAAACCGGCGTAGGTTAGGTGAGTGTCGTGGGCATACATCCTTGATTGACAATTTGAAAGGCAATTTGGTAAATCATTAATATACAGTAAAAATAACAGTGGTCCTAAGATAGTCCCTTGAGGAACGCCACAGCTTAATGAGCAACTCTTAGAGAGCGACCCATTAACTGAGCATCTCTGCATGCGGTTTACCAAATATGACTCAAACCAGGAGTGCGCATTATCGCATATGCCATAATTCCTTAATTTAGATAAAAGGATTTCGTGGTTGACCGAATCAAAGGCCTTCATTAAGTCCAGAAAGACGACTGCATTGACTTTTCCTCAGTCAATGTTATACGCCCAAGAGTCTGTATCCTCGAGTAGAGCAGTGACAGTCATGCAAGTGAATTGTGCGAAAACCCGATTGATATTTATATAGAAAATCGTTGTCTGCCAAATATGTATACAACTGGTTGTAAACTATTCTCTCAAATACTTAAGCTACTGCCGAGATAACGGAAATGGGTCGGTAATTGTTCAAGTCATTCCGCTCTCCCTGTTTGAAAAGTTGGGTAACACAGGCACTTTTCCAGTCGTCAGGAAATATTCCAAGTCTTAGAGATTGATTAAAGATAACAAACAGATGAAAGCAGATAAGAGCGGCGCATTCTCGAATAAGCCTTGCAGATATATCATCTAGACCGACTGCCTTTGATTTGTCAAATGTATTGAGAAGCGAAAGAACATGATTTGGGGTTGTTGGGTGAAATTCGAACCTTTTAATTGTGCCTGACAGGAGCCCATCAGTCAGATAATTATGATGGCTAGTGCTGGCAGAATCAGGAATTTCACTGGCAAGTTTTGTACCGATGGTGGCAAAATGATGGTTAAATTCCTCTGCCAGTTCCTTTGGATTTGTTACTGATTGACTGTTCACTCTCAGTTCCCTCGCTGATGATTTGCCCGACTTACGAGAGGTAAGTTCATTTATTATTTGCCAAGTTTTTCGAGAATCACCTTTATGATCACTAAAACTAGTTTGATAATAGGACTGCTTGGCTTGCTTTACCGCTTTATTAACGATATTGCGTTGTTTTTTGAATTTCGCCCAGACAACTGGGTCGTTAGATTTGATTGCTTTAATTTTTAGGATATCTCTCCCATGCATGTGTTTCTTCAACTCAGACGTAATTCAAGGAGAACTACGCCCGCGAACGCGCACTTTTCTCAAAGGAGCGTGCAGCTTGTCAACGACTTTTTCCATTCTGACCACATGTCATTAGGATTACTCAAATTGTGTATATAAACCCAATCATGGAACGCAATACAAAAGCTCGAGATCTAGGTTAAACTTAAGCTTCCAGAAGATTCAATAGGTTATAGTGCAATGCCCTCTAGGGAGTCCATGAATTGAAAGTTGGCGTAAGATTTCCGCACAGGTCCCTACTTCATTATGCATTCTGTAACTATACTATTTCGTTCTTCGAACCCAAGAAAAATTTGCACGTGCATTACACCTGATAAGGCAGCTTCAGCATGCATAATGAAGTAGGGACCTGTGCGGAAATGTTACCTTGAAAGTTTTCTGTAAGCAAAGACAATACTATGATCGCTAATACCGATGTGTAGAACGCCAGAACACACAATTTTGTCGGGACAGTTTGTGTAAATAAGATCAATTAAGATTTCTGAAGTTTCACAATGAGTTATCCTTGTTGGTTCATTAGACTAAGTTAGTTGATGAAGACCATAGACATCAGTAATGCTTACTAATTTGCGTGTGTCGTTGTCATATCGAGAAACGGCCAGATTACAGTTAACATCACCCAATATATGGTACTCGATATTTAAAGAATCAAGTTTCCTTAGCAAAATTTCAAAGGATTCAAAAATGCCAGTCAATGAGTCTGGTGGGCTATACCATGTTACAGCAAGAAATGGTTTGGATCGGGGGTTTTGAATTTCTATGCAACGATTTTCAAGATCGTCTACATTGAGATCGTGACGAGTTGAAAAATTTATTGAACTCTTAACAAAGAAGCACAACCCCTCCCCCACCTCTGTTTCTATCTCGTCGAACAATGTCATAGCCACGAATGTCAACTTCACCTTCCATAATTGCATGACTCATCGAGGTTAGTTTCGTTAATAGCTAGCATATCTATGTCTTTAGTGGCATGATAAACTCTAAGCTCATCTACGTGAGTGCATAGGCCATTGATATTAAGAGAGGCCATTCTCAAACCTTGATCAGATGGTAGATCTGTAATAGATTTATTTAAGACTGCCAGTGGTCTAGAGATGTATAATTCTTCAGCATTGCCATTGCGAGATTCCAGAGAGACACGGCATTCATAGATTGCAAATTATTTCAATGAACTAGTAAACTGCTGATTACCTTCTGGCATAGGTCAAGGTGCAATCCTCCCATATTGAGTCCCTTTTCAGTTATGTTGTTATGTTGAATTAGCTTCCATTCATTCTGCTGACAGTACCTCTTTAAGCGCTTGTTTACTGCTTTCACTTGCTCGTTTAACTTGTCCCTTCTACACACAAGCTCTGAAATTATAACCTTAGCATCGGATGATCTTTCAACCTGTCTAGCGAGATCCACAATCGCCTCGGCAACTCCTTGTGGCTCTTTCGTTTTAAGGTCGTTTGTCCCCGCATGTAGAATAACTTGATCCCGATTGTGCTCTAGAGTAGGTTTTAAGTAGTCACTCATGGCTCTGGTGTTTGAACCCGATAACGACTTTACGACAACTCCGACAGCTTTCCCTAGTTTCATTCCTTGGATATTTTAAACCATGGAATCACCAATCAGAAGAGTTGTAAGTTGCTCAGCTTGTGGTTGCTCTATTTGCATATTTGGCGCTTCCTTCTGCTCTTGTGTGCTCTTCTTTTCTTTCTGCCTTTTGTTCTGTGATCTCTTTGTCTTGATGTATTTGTCGTTTGCTTGTAATTAACACTTCCCGGAACAACTTTTATCCGCTTTTAATGCAGTTTGCAGCTCATTATTTAGGAGCCTAACTACTGTCATTAGGCCTTTGTTTTCATTGCTTAGGCTCTTCGCTTCATCTTTCATACTACTGAGTACTGAGATTCCACCTCTTGTAGCCTTTGTTTAAGGGTGTTATTTTCAGCTCTCTGACGCGATGTTTTGGTCTTCTTTGTACAAGACTCACGGGCTTCAGCTTTGAGTTTTTCGATTTCATTGCAGCATGTTTCCCTTACTTTGGCTTCAATAAAAGAAATTGGCTTAACTACAGAATACACAGTCACTTATTTACATGCCACTGAATAACAATAGTATCCATTGTTATCTGCTTCGTTCTACAAAAGCCTCTGACACCTGTAAACGAGGTGGACCAAGTTGGCCCTGTATTCTGTAGTTGCTCCAAGAAATTAACTCACGATCTTGGATGGGTAACTGTGCTGATTTCTCTTTTACTTGCAAAATTTTACTGTCATTTTCGACCGCTTGGGAGGTATGTTCAGAGATCTTTGCCGCTCGTCTTAGTCAAGCCATTGTGCCCGTTGGTTATATTAGGTAGCGTGGCCGAATGGTCTAAGGCGCTGGTCTTAGGTACCAGTCTCTTCGGAGGCGTGGATTCGAATCCCACCGCTGCCAGCTTACTTTAGCACTGTTTCTCTTTTGTCTTATGCATGCAAAATAAATTATTCTACATCAATAATACAAAGTTATGCTTAGAAGCTGGTGCGCAAAGCCGATTTTATTTGCGTCCCTTTTGTAGCAGTTCATTGGTGTATTAACATTATATTCACTGCTGGAGGAAAAGAGGGAAACAAAAGGGTTAGGGAAGTGTACTTTAAGGCTTTGCATGGATCAAATGTCATCTTTTTAGTTGCAAAAATACACAGCTAATAAAAAATGGAAAAGCGACCTTTTCGACAATATGAATTCTGATTTTTACTTATGGGACTTAACCCTTTTGGTTAAGATTGGTGAAGATTGCCCAGGGTATTTAACACGCCAAGAAACACGGACAATATCCAGCCAGTGTGATTGAACATTTTTTGGGTAATTGAGGGAATTTTGTAACGCGAAAAATAGTTTCGCCTGAACGCACTGGAGTACCAGATTGCTTGATCGGGACCTTTGCAAACAACAATGGGGTATTTCATTTTTTAATACACAAGAACTGCAGACTAGAAGAAACTTTTATTCTTAACAGCTAGTATAATACTAGGCACAGATGGTTATTATTTCATAGCAGCATATGTCTGTTAACCTGGGTATATCTTTTTATATCATAGATACTGAGATTTCCTCACGAAAAATAGAGTACGTAAAAATGATACGTAAAATGCATTAGCTAATAGGAAACGCGAACGACGAAAACTTACTAGTGAACAACATCGCATCGCGATTTCGATTAAATTTGAACTTATAGGTCTGTCAGGTTTTTTTTTCAGCTGAAAAATGTGTATAAAAGTTGTGAAGGTATAAACTGACGTTTTATTTCTTGTGTTACTTCATTAAATATTTGATTTTGAAAGAGAAACTGATGTTTTAGTTATTCTAGTTTTACACGCATACATTGCAGTTGAATGGGTTCCCTAAACACGCGCGTAAGATTGACAAAATTTGGCTTTTCAAAAATCTCAGTATTTATAAAATAAACAAATTACACCATGGAAAATGCTTTGTACGGTTTTTGTATTCACTCGTTGAGTTGTATCAGAAAACTCAACTCGTCAATAAAAATCGTACGCGCGCATTTTCCATGGAGTAATCTCTATTTACTACGCAACTAAGTAGTTGGGAAATTTTTTGTACTTATAAATTTCCTGATTCTGAAACTTTGAAGAGACAGCCCTAATCTCGTATGCTGGGCATGCACTGATACTTCAAAAGTCATGGCCTTGAGTATAGTTTCAATCTATGGCGCACTTTAGGACCGTTCATTTATTGCTAGCGAGGGGAGGGGTGACTTGTGTGATTCGGGAAGCACCATTAAAAAATTGCATGACCCCCTTGAAGTAGAATTTTTTTCGGATGACCCCCCCCCCCCCCCAATTTCTAATACCACAGAGAGCTGTTTGTCAGAGTACAAATCAAAAGAAGGAGAAGTCAGTCAATTTCGGATTAAAACATTATGACAAAAGTATTGCTAAAATATTTCACGTGATTCTTTCTTTTTTCTTATTTGGGATGGCCCACCCCCAGAAACAGTTTTTGTTCGCATCGCCCCCTCCCAAATCCCACCAGCCCCCCCCCCCCCTGTAAGAAATGAACGGTCCCTTTGATTGGTCGTTGTAACATTTTTTTTGTGCTTACAAGCAGTGGTTGAAAATAGTACCATCTGCTATTGCGCTAAACTGAATGCCTATTATAGGGAAGAGGAACTCGTCCAGTAATCTGCTCCTTTGAAAACACACCAAAATAGCTGTTAAAGAAACCTTTGCAATACAACCGAACGGACGTTCTTCATCAGTAATCAAAATCTAAAACTGAAGGCGAGAATGTAGGTCCGATAAAATAAGCCACTGATTTTCTGGACAAGCGTTGGTAGAGATGCGTTAGAAACATGTGAAGCGACAGGGCTCAAAAAAATCGTTGATTGGGTTAAGAGATAATGACGCAGTTCAACTTAATGCGCATGCGCAGGCGTTTTTGAGCCCTCCCGTGTGAATGAATTTCAAGCGAAGACAAAAAGAAGCTATGTAACCCTCTAATTTCTCGTCCTTAGTGAAGAATTTTTGCCGTCCTACATTTACACTACGCTTTGGAAAATCGTGAAGAACATTCCATTAACTTCGTTGTTTTGCAGAGGACACCAGTCAAACCTAGCTACCGGTCTGTATTCTGCACGAGCAGTTTTATTATGTCGTCTCTAAGCGCTACCCTTAGTTACCTTCTATAGCTAGTCACTGAGCACGTCATGTTTTGGGTAAGACCCCCATTTACCCTAGAATTCACACGTCAGGCGGTACATTTTTCTAGAAAAAACATATAGTGGTGCTTTGACTGTATTAAGACTTTTTTGCCAAAAGTGTCTCTTATTTCATTAGATCTACTTTGCGCGAAGCTCTGTTGATCCTGTTTCTTTTGTTTGATTGGCCGTCATCGCAGCGAATCCTACGTATGGGCGAGCTTTGTGGCCGCTCCGTTAAGGAATTTCTTTGATAACAAAACCAGTTGTCTGCACCTTCGGTAAATAATTAATGATTTTTGGATAACTATAACGAATTAGTTATGGAAATAGTTGTTAGTCGAGTTCTGCAAGTAGATCTGATGGGAGCTGTTGCTGTGATTGGCCGTTGAAGCCGTGGTGTCATTGACTATGAAGACTAATGTTATTATTGGTCAGTTTTGAGTCTCGACCACTTGTTAAGTACGTCTGTTCTTCATAGTTGTTGGCAACGGTTCAGTGTATTCAATGGCATCATGACCTTACTGACAGGAAGCCAGTAACATCACGATTTAAACGACCAATCATAACGTCGGGCTGAGATAGAAATGACACTAACTGACGACATGCAACTTGCTTGACTCTGATGATGATTTCCGCTCAGGATGCCGAATTGTCAGACAACGTCAAAAACAGTTCCTTTTAGAACTACCTACACCCGGAAAATTAGCTCCCCACCCCCCCCCCCCCCCAAGAAAAAAAAAGTGATGGATGGTAGAGGTAGTAATATCATTGACTCGCTGATTATCATTGACATGCTGATTATCATTGCCATGCTAATTAAAAATAAATCATAGATTCCTGTTTCTAAAATATAGCCTCCTTTTTCTTTCTATTGATGGTGCTACAGAATACTCTGTCGAAGTATAAACTCACAATACATCTATTCTATTTTTGGCGCTCATGGATTACTGATCACCATTTCTACTTCAAAAAAAAACTAACATTTACTTAATTCGCTTAATGTTCAAAGAAATTGGCTTTTAAATTCCCTATTGTAGTCACGTTATAACTTGTCGCCTTTGGATGAAGCCATCCGTGTTTTGTGGTACTCATTAAAGAGTATTGCTCTAAACTTTGTATCTGTAGACGAAACCATGCAGCGTGATGGAAAGCTACTAAACAGCACTGTGCTGTAGTACTATTTGTTCTACTCTACACGGTGGTTCTAACTTTGTGATCATTATTTGGAAAGCTACTGAGCACATGCAGCACTGAACTGTGGAACTACTTTTCTTACAATACAGTGTGGTTCTAACATTTTCATCTGTGGATCAAACCATGCAGTGTGACCATTCTCTATAAAGCTACTGAACAGTACTGTACTGTGGTACTGTTTGTTTTATTGCACAGTGTGGTTCTAACATTTTCATCTGTGGATCAAAGCATGCAATGTGATCATTCTATGGAAAGCTACTGAACAGAATTGTGCTGTGGTACTGTTTCCTGTACTCTACAGTGTGGAAGTAAATTTTTCACATATAGGCGGATACTAAATGTATGCAGTATGATCATTTCTTGTAAAACTACTGAACATTACTGAACTGTAGTACGGTTTGTTTTACTACATTGTGTGGTTCAAACTTTTTCATCTGTGGGTCAAACCATACAGTGTGTGGCCATTCTTTGAAAAGCTTCTTAACGCTGTGTGCAGTGGTGCAGTGGTACAGTTTCTTTTACTATGCAGAGTATTTGTAACTAATAAAACCGTACAGTGTAACCTGAACAATAGGCAAAGTGTAGAACTGCTGATTTGGCTGAAATACTTGCATGGCTTATGTGAAGGGGTCATATCAAACGTGTTCTGTCCAGGGATTAAATGACTGTTTACGCAGTTTCTCCAGTCGACTCCGTCCTCGTGAGTGGAAGAGATGTCTCCACGTCATCGGGTGACGTAACGTCTTCCTGATTCGGCGAACACAGTACTTCTGGAGTTGGGGTGCTCAGTTCGTACTTGGAAGGAACCATTTGCTTCCTGCCGTAGTCTTGCACAACGTCCTGTGAACGAATACAATTCAGTTTTTAGCACAATTGCTACTAGTCTCGCAATCTGATTGGCTAATTTGTCGATAAGAGTTCAGTTATCGACACTGGTATGTGTCATCACAGTGGTCAAAATTTGTTGTGAACTCACTCGGTGCAGTCCACAACATTTTGACCACTGTGATGACGCATATCGTTGTCAATAAGAGTACAGACAACGCTGAACCACATTCTATTTGTTTGTTTTAACCAAAGCAGCTCACAGATAAAAAGGGAAATGAGGAGTTATCATGTACAGAAATTTCATTATTTCAAGTTTCCAGATCAGCTTCGAACGCAATGATTCCGTTTATAGCTAACAACAACGAAATGAACAATAGTACTGTAAGTTTTACTATATATCATTATAACTGTGGCCATTCTTTGGAAAGCTATTGGGCAGTATTATACTGTGGTATTGTTTGTTTTTACAGCTGTCACGTTTTCATCTGTGGATCAAACCATGCAGTGTGACAATACTCAGCAGTATTGTACTGTGGTACTGTTTGTTTTACTGCAAAGCGTGGTTGTAACTTTTTCATCTGTGGATCAACTTATGCCGTGTGACCATTCTTTGGAAAGCTACTGAACAGCACTGTACTGTGGTACTGTTTGGTTTACTCTACACTGTGGTTCTAGTCCTTTATCTGTGTATCAAACCGTGCAGTGTGATCATTCTTTGGAACGCTACTGAACAGTACTGTACTGTGGTACTGTTTGTTTTACTATACAGTGTGGCTCTATTTTCTTTATCTGTGGATCACCTTATGTAGTGTGACCATTCTTTGGAACGCTATTGAACAGCGCTGTACTGTGGTACTGTTTGGTTTACTCTACACTGTGGTTCTAGTCCTTTATCTGTGTATCAAACCATGCAGTGTGATCATTCTTTTGAACGCTACTGAACAGTACTGTACTGTGGTACTGCTTGGTTTAACGGGCTCCCGTTTACAGTTATTACCTGAAGGAACTCAGCAGACGCCGGGGAGCTGTCTATGGCCATCTTTAAGGAGAGATGAATGGGTGGTTTGACATAGTGTTGCTGAATAAAGAAGAAGAACAGTATTGTGATGACTGGCAGAGGGATGACAAGGGCGGACGCAATGAAGACTTCCTTTAAACCAAGCACACCGATCATGAGGAACTGAAACACGATGATACCAGCAACAATCCTGAGGAAAGGACGACAAATATTACCTAAAGTTTTTCCAGGTAAAACAAGGGTGCATCTTACGATAAAGAAAAAGAAGTAAAAAAAAAAACAACAACAACAACAACAAAAGAAAAAAAAAACAAAACAAAAAAAGCAAAAAAACTGCATTGGATTTTTTAAAAGCAAGAACCAAAACCTCACTAAATCTCCACAACATAACATGTGGCTGGTTATTGGATTTCTCAAAACATCCTTAGAAAGTGACTTTTAGGAGGGTCTCAATGGGGTTAACTGTTAGCCGTAAAACAGGAAAAAAAATAGCCGTTAGGCGTAAATATTTCAAAATTTTAGCCGTTAGCCGTAAAAAATATTAACCGTTAGCTGTGAAAAAGCCAAAAATATTAACCGTTAGCCGTAAAAGTCACCACCCCATTGAGACCCTCTTTTAGCACTAAGGCCTACACTTAGTTAATTCTATAAAAAAACTCATTGCCTGAAGAGTGAATACCTCGTTAAATTTCGCGCGAAAAAATTGTCGTCCTCATTGCTATATCGATTTTTCGCGTGAAGTTTAACGCAGAATTTACGAGTGTTGTAATGAATTCTTTTTGAATCTCATATTATGTCAAAGAAGATCAAAGTCGTTGTGGCTTTGTTATCCAGTCAATCTGTTTGCTTCCGCGCGAAAACAAACACTTGTTGCAATTCCACGCTGAATATCCTTGCTTTGCTAGCCAGTGAGAGTGTGAGCTAATTGTTTTTAGACGAACGCAATTCTATGTATTACCACGTGTGTCTACAGGAAGAGTCTGTGAAATTACCTGTTAAACACCTTTGGCCACATGAGGCCGCCTCGGCTGTACACAGGAATGTAAATACACATCATTTGATGCATCCAAACTATGTAACCAAAGCCGAAATAGAACGCCACAAATGGAGTAATAATTGGCGCAAGGACTGAGTACGAAAGACCCACCACTAGAATAAACAGGTGATTGGCAAACTGTAGAGAAAAAAAACAAAGACTCACAATGCGTACTTGAACTTTGGTTGGCAAGTTTGTTAACGTAGAATTTCAATATTTGTTTTAATTACAATTAAAATACAAAAGAACTTGGTTGCAGTTGGACGAGCTAAAGTTATAGTATAAATTTGCAACGCTGTTTCCTTGTTGGCTACTTTTGATAAATCACCTTTATCACATTTTCCAAGATGAATAGGTAACAACCTATTCCTTAACACCTTCAGTACTGTACGAGTTCCAAGTTTATACCGTCGAGTTAAGAGACAATTCCTTCGTACAGATAGTGTCACTTTCAATTTGAACAAGACCAAATATTATTCTATACTAGCTCATTTGTTTCCTTTTCCTTCGTCTCGATCTGCGCTAACCACAAAAATAGCGCTGGGACACATGGCCTTGAAAAATATTCCTGGAGGTGTGACCTCGCGTAAATTCATTGTTTGTCAGTAGACTTTCTGCAACTTATAGTCATAACGTGATTTATTCTTCATATTCGTTTATCTGCAGACCTACATCTATGAGTTATCGATGTCGACGTTCATTTCCGATGTACCGATCAATGTGAGCGGAAATAGGTCGCCTTTATGTCGATGACTCCACAGGCATACGAAATCCAAATTCGCACAACTTACCACTTTCTCGTATGCAATTTGTGGTGGTCGCCAAGCAGCGTCCTTCTCTCGCTTGGTCTTGCAGAGCCACTTGTGTTTAATGGCGACCACAATAAGAGGACCGATTCGCAGAAGTTCAAGTGGGAGACCAGTGAATGCCACTAACATGATGTAGCAAATGAAGAACACTGACTGCGAGGGCAGCGATTGGGCGAGGAAGGTAGGAATCTCCCCGGGACTGTTAGCCATCTCTTCGACCTTAGTCAGCATGGAGCCAGCCGCCGCAAGCAAGAGGAACTTGTTGAGAATCTGCAAACCAAAAGAGAGATAACAATACAACTTCTCCTTACAATATCGGTACCTTGTCCAGGGATGGTGTTCATTTAATTCACACAATCTATAAGAAGGTAAGAACATCACAGAGTACAAAGATAAGACAAATTACACGACAAATTACACACAAAAATGAAAGACAAGGGAGCTTCTAGCAATTAGAAGGAGATATTTCGACTGGAAAAAAGAGAAACGTTACCACAAAAATGAAGAGTTTTCCCAGCACTGATACGTCTTCTTCAACCTTGGATGCCACTCCCTCAAGACGGGTCAAAAGGTGCATGATCTATGGTACAAAACAAAATGGTACAAAACAAAAGCCGCGTTGATAATAATATTCGTCCAAAGCGTAAAAAATTAAGCCGCAATCGAAATCGCTAGTGGAAATTTCTTCACACTCCTACCCTTTCGTTGCGTTTATACTTTTTAATTTTGCTGGTTGCTGCTTAAGTTACAACTTATCACCTGCATAATATTTTATTTCATAGCTAAGTATCCTACCCATAGTTTCGGCAATTAATGACTATTGCGAGAGTGGAGACGTATTACTGCGTACAGTAAAGACGTGGGATTATTGAGCGAGTAACACCAGAAACCTATAAGTCTTGAAACGTCCAATGAACGTTGACAGCTTGTTTTCCCCAAGTACCATATTTGGAAACTGCTGTCCCCCAGTCTTTGTTGTTGGCACTGTTCCGCTTCCATGGCGCGCAATAATTAAGAAATAGAAAACATGTACCGTGTTTCTATCGAGTTATAGAAACACGAGTGAAAGTTTGGGAGAACGAGAAATGCTGTGGGAACACGAGCCGCAAGCGAGTGTTTCCACAGCTTTTTCGAGTTCTCCCAAACTTTCACGAGTGTTTCTATAACTCAATAGAAACACGAAGAACATGTTTTCTATTTCTTTTAGAAAACACCGCGACGAAAAAAAGAAAAGCAACTTGTTAGCTTTGATTATCGAAATGTAAATTCTCTTTGCTCGCGTCATCATTACGTCAACAGCTCGTGCTAGTTCTCTGTTTCTATCGAGTTTTAGTATAAATCTACTAGCTTTCTATCACAAATGCCGCTCTCTGATTGGCTACGCTACCCACTATCTATTCTGTGATAGATAGTGAGTAGCGTAATGGCGGCCACTTCTTCACGTTTTCGAAGGGTCCATGAAGAAGATTTAGACAGTTCACTGGTCGAGGCTGTTCCAGAAAAGACAAAGTTTTGAACGACTAGTAGATTTATACTAAAACAATTAGATTATTCGCTCTCGATTTCTATGCGTGATAGTTGACTCGGGCTGCGCCCTCGTCAGCTATCGCGCGATAGAAATCTCGAGCTCATAATCTAATTGTTTAATAGAAACACCATTTCTAACCAATCAGCGCGCGTACTTTCTTAGGACTGTTTTCTAAACAACATATAAGGGAGCTTAAGCACGCGCGTTTTTGAGAGGCGGACGGCAACCGGACGTGAGCTGTTTTCCCTTTTAACTTGTCTTCACACAACCACATTTACATTGATTAGAATCTTTTCTCCACTAAAGATGATCACTATAAAAACCTGGGAGACACCACTGTCCTGGCACGCATAATGTTCTCTTCCGGTTGCCGTCCGCGCCTCAAAAACGCGCGTGCTTAAGCTCCCTGCAACAACCACGTGTCCACCAATTTTTGAGCAGAGGTGGGTATTTCATGGTAAGTCGTTGAGTATGTCATGCTATTGGAGCCAATTTGATTGCATTATTTCTGGATTTTCTAAATATTGGGGTTGGTAGATTTCGTGAGGATAAGTGGCGGGTTTAAGACATCAGGTCCTGGCTGTCACACGCTTTAAGTCTTGTGGGTCTTTGGTTACTCTTCATTCGCTCCTACCAGCGTTATCGTTTCTCAGTGATTTCTTAACAGTTCGATTTATCTTAACGGTATGTACTTTATGTTAGTCCGCCACTTAGAGCACTTCCTAAGACGTTAAGTACAATATACAAAGTACAGAGCACCACAGCGTGGGTATTTTGTTTCACGTAAAGAATATTTCATATTAGAAATCGGTCCTAAGAAAATACGCGCGCTGATTGGTTAGAATTCATGTTTCTATAACTCGATAGAAACACAGAACTAGCACGAGCTGTTGACGTAATGATGACGCGACCAAAGAGAATTTACATTTTGGCCATCAAAATTAAAAAGTTTTTTTTTCGTCGCAGTGTTTTCTAAAAGAAATAGAACATGTACCGTGTTTCTATCGAGTTATAGAAACACTCGTGAAAGTTTGGGAGAACTCGAAAAAGCTGTGGAAACAATCGCCTGCGGCTCGTGTTCTATTTCTTAAAAGTTACTTACAATTGGCAAAACAATAAAGAAGATCATCAAGGCGAGACCAGAAAGAAAGCCCTCGATGATTCCCTTTCCAAAATCAGGCAGCTGCAGAACTGAAAAAGAATAAAAGACAACAGTTCAGTTTAGATATCATGCAAGAAGTCGCATGAAACAGTTGGGAAATAAAAAACAATCCATTAAGATACCACGCCACATGTCACGACGTTCTGGTGAATAACCATAATTTATTGTTTGCCTAGTTTTCAAACCTGCACCGTGATTGGCTAACCATGCGGGTAAGATGAACTTACCTCGCCCTCTCGGAACTTTCAAGAAGCGATTTTACTTCTTGTCGAATAATTATGGTAGGCCATACAGGCGATGTCAAATAACGCAAAAAAGAACAAACGAATTATTCAGCTGTCTTGACCAAGCTCATAGTACAGGGCGTAAAATTAATTTTTTTTTCCCGGTAGCCACTTGGCTCCTAAATATTTTAAAGTGGTAGCCAATTCCAAAAAGTTGGTGGCCATTATGTTTTGCACGTGGAACAAAGAGGACACTAGAATGGTTCATATACAACGTGAAAGGTTACCTAAATACAAGATGGCGTCTAGAGGATTTACGTTCGTACCTGTGCTGCATTTTGGAAATAAGTTTAATGAGGAACTTCACCGTAGATTTACCTTTACAAATCTTCAGCAATCACTAGATCTCTAGTTAAGATGTGATTAGAAATTCTAGTCGCCAATTTGGCGACTAACTTTCAGGATTTGGTCGCCAAAGTGAAAAATGTGGTCGCATTGGCGCCTATATCAGGCGCAATTTGACGCCCTGTTAGTAGCTAATTTGTACAGACCTTATGTATTAGCAGTCAACTGAAGATTTCCCATTTGACCACGTCTTGTGTAATATAACATACAAATTAGCCTTACTTGTTTACTGCCGTTTAGGCCTGGAATTTTTTTTATTGTAGTACTAAAGAGAAAAACTGCTCGCCAAACAGTCAAGTTACTGTCTTACCGGGTTTTAAAAATGGCGCGATTTCCGCGATGTTCTGTAGGGCGAGCAGAGAAGATACAAACGCCACTGGAACCATCCAAAAGAACACCAACAGGAACACAATTATGTAGACGATAAAAGTGCGTATTATCCTGAGGAAACAAAAGATGGTTAACATAGTTAATGAAAATTAATTACGACTTGCGAAAGAAGGATTGATTAAAATCCTGAGGGAAGGGGTCGCATCAAAAGGTGAGGATGCAGTTTTGTTAATGAGCGAAAATCGAGGATTTTGTTCCAACTAAGAGTGTTCAACTCGGGAAGATGATTTTTTCTCAGCCGCCATCGTTAGCTGGTTAAATGCGTGAGGATAAAACGTCGATGTTATATAAATTTATTTCACGTCCTCTCGGGGCTTTTAGGTGAAATATTTAACAAATCACAGTGTCAGTTCATAGAGTCAGTTCAAAAGGAAGCTCTCCGCAACATTCATCCTCGCCTTAGATATGACAATGCACTTGTTCTAACGGGTTTGCCTACACTGCTGGAGCACCGTACTACAGCTTGCAAACGCTTTCTGCAGTCTCTCTCTGGTTCGTCATCACCGTGTATGTCCAGCTTGCTTCCCGTTAGTACAGGTGCCTGTCAAACAATAACTTGCGCTCTCTCAGGAACCAACTAGTAAATATAAATAGTCTTCACAGCACAGACAACTTCGTCACTGTTCGGGAATATCCACATCCGCAACGTTCACACTTAGAGGACTGTATATTTTATTCCCAACTTTTCACCTTCGACGTGCACGTTCTACAATCAATGTACACTCAACGACAACATTCCACAATCTTCCCTTTCTTCTACTATCACTTATCCTAAATACCGCAAATACAGTTCTAAGGTTTCATCAACACGCGATACATATGAGAAACAATGACTCTGTTATATGCCTCAGCTATAGATTATAGATTACAACTAAGCATTTATCTATCAATATCAATCATGTCATGCAGTCATTGATATCCGGTTTGATCCATCGCGTGCAAACTCTAGCGATTTCCCTTAAAATCACGCAATGGAGTGCTCGTCGCGTTACAAATCGCGTACTATTTCCGACAGTCACATTTAAATACTCGTAACACCTGTTTTTGCTTCTTGTTTTGTACTGTCGCTTAATCTGACCTCTTTTGTAAGTTAGCTTCTGCTACAATATTAGAGAATAAATTTATTATTATTATTATGATATTATTATTATTACTATTATTATTAGTTGTTTCGCTAAGAATCCCAGCTGGTGGAAGGCGGACCAGTTGGCTATTTACAAGCGCTGTCAAGGATCTCAAACTCGGGCTTACCGTATCACATTAACAAGGTTGTCAGGTTTCTGAGAAGCAGTTTCTGTCTATAAAGTAGGCGTCTGCCGAAAGGAATGCGCATCGTTCAGGGTGGCTATGGTTTTCCGCAATACCATGCCCAGAACAAACCTACAGTCGGAGTAACCGGCGCAGTATTCGGAATAGCCGGTGAAATGTGCTAGTTGCCGGCTTATTTTGACAACCCTGGACATATTGCAAATGTTCTGCGTTGGGTACCTTGGCATTAGGCAAGCGTGATGTTACATTTCGTCACTGGCTTCGAGTCTCGACCACGGATCACCATTACACTTTTCTATTCCTTGATCTTGCGTTAAGATCTCAGTACTATCTCGTTTATTAATTTTTTTTTGTGCTTTGTGTTACTATTCTAAATAGCTGAGAATAAATAACAGGGTAACCTTAGGATTTTAATCCGTTTAGTCCGGGCCTTTTATCTATGAAAGCACCAAATAGTTACTTATTTCTTTTAGCTCTTTAAGCGTCTAGCTCCCACAAGGAATTTAAAAGAGTGATACTCAATTTTAATGTACAATAATGATAATGATAATGATAATGAATTTATATAGCGCACTTTTTCATATGAATATGTTCAAAGGCGCTTTACACTTCTATTGAGTGAGATCGGACGTCAGCATGTAAAGGCGCCTCTGGCTGCCGCTATCAGTCCATATATGATCTCACCCACCCACCCAACCCATGCATGAATTGTCAGATGCAACCAGACGTAGAGATAGACCACCACACTGGGAACTACGTCCCCTACTCTTTTCGAACAGTGTGTGGGTTCTTTAACGTCCCACAGATTATTAGGAACAAGTGTTGTGAGACGGGTCCTACGGTTTATCGTCCTTATCCGAGAAGACTAGAAAGTCTAACCATTTACAAATGTCATTACAAAGGCAGCACTTTCTCCTCAGTTATTTGTAAGACCCTGAGTGTTGGTCCGGCCGGGGTTTGAACCCGCAACTCCCCGCACGGTAGTCCGGTGCTCTACCAACTGAGCTAACCGGTCGGCGTATTTTGCGCAAAACGTCAAGTAATTTACCTTTGCCACAGTCCAATGCCCAAGTTCCCCCAGATCACAGCAGGAAGCTCAGGTGCAGGTGTCACGTGTAGTGTCAGGGGGGAGACATCCCACTCAACTTGACCCGCTATGGCAGCGTGTTGAATTGAGCGGAAAACCACGAAGGAGCAGGGCAGTTTCTGATGATCCTTGGCGGCTTCCTCCTCCATCTTCTCTTGTACTGTCTGCATAGTGAAAAGGAAAACAGAGGAATCTCCGGAAACAATCACGCAGCATTTACTCTATTAATTCATTTATATATTTATGTAATCAAAAGAAGACGTGAAGCCATTTTGATAGCTTACTGTCATATTGACTGTACACTGGATTTTTAAAATTCTATTTATGTAATAACTAGAAAAACTAACTTTGGAATTTATTTTGTTCAATTCGCCCTGCAATGTTAGGGGATTGACTCGAGAATTTCGCAATACTTACACTTTCTCAACCACTCAGAGTGACTGGCTTGCGTGCGTACATTTTGGACCGTACATCTATTGGGATTGGACAGAGTAAAAAAACTTTGCCGAAAACAGTCACTTGAAAACTGTTTCCTAATAGCTTATCTGTATACAACGTCCTATCTTTTACAACGCTTTTTTATTGATCAACTCCTAAGTTCTCATAAACTGACGTTAAAGTTACTCTGGCGGAGAAAAGAAAGACCATTCCTTCACAAAACAATTATTATTTTAACCTTGACCCTCTGTAGTTTGGTTTTTGCTCTGTAAAAATCATTTAACATGCTTAAAACTAAAAATAGACACAAGCGCCTCTGTGGTGAGGCTCGGAAAATAAAGTTGTCTGATAACAGGCTGGCAACTGAATTACTAGTATCAAGACAGGTTTTCCTTTGTCCTTTGACTGCTTAAGTTCAAGTACATTGCAAATTTGAAAGCGAAAGTTTAAATATATTATTGGTATTTTAGCTTACTGTAAGCTCTTCTTCAAATGTGTTGATGGAGTCAACTTTATTGCCACAGCATAGTTTGTCCTTGTGCATCGGTCTTTCTTGCGTTTTCTGAAGTATTGCCTTTGAGAAAGGAGATTTTCGAACAAGTGAAAGAGAGCATGGGAAAATGTAACCCCTTCCACCCCCACCCCCTTGGGATCTCTTTTTTACTATGTTTACTTAGCCTCATCGATGATTTCGAGGATTATGTTTTTTTCTTGGCTGCACGTTTTTGTAAGAGTAGACTTTGAAATCAATTATAAAAAAAACCGTTTGTATAAAGAGCATTATCCGAGCATTTAAGTGACTTTTTTTTTTGGGGGGGGGGGGGGGAGACCGAGCATTGGAGCATTAACCCTTTAAGCCCCGAGGGGTCTCCCTGTGACGAGTAAAATCGTCTGGCGTTAGCCAGAGTAAATCTAAAGACACTATTGGGGCTTAAAGGGTTAAGGTGGAGCATTTTAGTGGGGAAACAAAAGCATGATGTACAAAAGCCTAGTCGCAGCTGTTTTCTTATCAGGGCTATAGCCATTGTTTGTTTTGTTTGTCCAGATGTGTTCTACTGTTTTGTTGACCGGTGATGAGCTACGTGGAAAAGCTGAGTAACGTCTAAATGTAAAATAACATACAACAAAGGGAAGAAATAGGAGAAGAGCACTGGGACACTAGAAGATATCCCAAGGATGTGAAGGAGCAAGATGCACGGAGGCTGGGGGATACAATGAGAGGAAGAAACTTACATTTGCTCGTTCAAGCTTCCAAACCAGGGTGTCATGTTGGTTCACTAATTCTTGCAACTTGGCAAGATCTTCTGCAATGACTAAATCCTCTGTCTGATAATAGAACACGAAATAATGAAAACTGTTCTCACTATAATTTATGAATTGATATAGTTAGGATCTAGTTTCTGAATTGATGCAAATACCCATTTACCGGAGTGACTCGTGAGTTCTTGCAAACTAAATAAGAGCGGTAAGAAATGAATACAACATCATGCTGTTCTTCTCCAAAGACAACTGTATAACATAAGTAAGGCTTTGCAAGGAAACGAACCGTTAATCATTCCTGATAAGTCACTACCACAAGATTGACAATTAACAAAACAATCAATCAGTCAGTTAATAAGTAAGTTAATAAGTAAGTTAATAAGCTATCGGTCGGGACGTTGGGCGCTTATCGGGCAGTCAATAAGGTTGGGGTCGCACTTAGACAAATTCGTGAAAAAAGTCAAAGTCAAAGTGTAGTACGGGTATGTTAAAGCCAATAAATAATAATAAAAATATATACATAATAGAAAAATAGAGCTCAAAAGCCAGCAGCCGTGGACAGAAGATATCCATCATTTGGGAACCCGGAATTCTTTCACAAGCTCCGCTCTGAAACTTCCTGTGGACGGCGGACGGTTCAAAAGACGATGACAGTCACTGCAGACATTCAATGTTTCAAGGAGGGACTGCCTTACAGGGATGGGAGAACAATGGTCCGTTCCCAATTAGGGCCGGACCATTAGAAAAGTGATGGGGGGGGGGGGGGTGGGGAAAAAAACAAAACAAAATTCATGCAAGGGAAAATGCCAAGAAAAAAAATTCATGCAAAGAAGAAGGCAAAAAAAAAAATTCATACAGAAGGAAGGACCAATTGTGACTTTTTCACACGTAGTAAAAAAAAATCGTGCAGAGGGGTTCACCTGAAAAAAATTCCTGCACAAGCAGTGAGCGAAAAAAAAAAAATTCGTGCAAGCTGAAAATTCCCCACCCCTCCCCATCACTTTTCTAATGGTCCAGCACCGATTCAGATGTAACAGAGGCCTGCCCTCCTACTCTAGAGCTGTTAGACTCGGATCAAGAAGGAGACAGCGAAATTGAAAAACTGATTAACAGCAAGTCGAAGATAGCAAAATATATTTGTATATTTAGTTGATGTTCAATTTAAGTTTTGAATGAAAAAAAAAAAAAAAAAAAGAAAATCATTTTTTGTTAGATTTAATTTTTCAATCAGCGCCGCCCTTGAATAAGCGCCGCATCTGAAGCGCCATAGCGCATATTTGAGTTAATACGCTGTGTGTGTCTTTAACATACCCTTACTGCACTTTGACTTTGTCATTTTAAGCCACATACCACAACCCTACAAGTCAAAGTTACGTTTAACAGTCAATTAGTTATTTAGCCAATTAATTAATCAGATAACCAGTCGGTTAGTCACTAGTAGGTCATACACTTGATAAATCAGCTCGTCAGTTAATCAGCCTTTCAGACAGTCAATATCAATCAACCAATTTACATCATTCGGTCATACAATCATTCAGACAGTTAGTCACAACGTTAGGGATGGACTATTTTATTTTTGAGGGGTGGGGGGGAGGGGGCTTGGGCAATTTTGTCTTGTTAAGAATTTTTTCCCTTTATGCTCTGCAAAAAAAATATATATATATTACCCCCTTGGATTTTTTAGCACCTTTTTTTTCCTTCTGTGCACGATTTTTTTTCTATACTTTTTTGTGCAAGAATTGTTTTGGTAATTGCCCAACCCCCCCTGCCCACCTAAAAATATAATGGTCCATCCCTTAGTCAACAATTTGGTCAACCATTAGATCATTAAAGTCGGTTTTATTTATTGTCAATACGTCGGTTCCGACGCATTGATAGTGAGACAGACAGTCAGTCAGTCAGTCGGTCATCAATCAATTGACACAGTTGTACCTGTTCAGGAAACATTTCCTTCACATAACTTTTTAAACTTTCTTCGTCTCTGAGCTGAATTGGGGAAAAGAAAATTGTAAAGAAATGTTAATGACTGAATCCATTTATGATGGAGCGGAACCGTTCCGTGAACTCACATACAAACATTTTATACCAATAAAATTTATTGTATTGTAAAACAGTAAGACGATGTACTTATCCCACCCTACCCTACTGAGATATCATTTCCATGCTTCTTTTAAAAGGGAACAAATTAACCCGTTCTTTAAAATACTGTTAACGAAAAAAACCTTCCCTAACTCTTTCATTCAGCAAAGAAAAATTTTCTTAAAATGATGGCCTGCGTTTTTATTCTTAACGCGAAACATGCATTCAGATATCCATTCGTGGGTACCCCCCTTGGAAAATTTTGCTTACTCCTGTCGACGCCCCGATATTATAACACACCCACTAAATTTCCTATATTCACGACAAGTCCAGTACCCACACCTTCAAGGGTCAAAGGGAAAATCCATAGGTTTCAGTGAATAAACACAAATTAAATATATCGCTTTATGGGCTCAGTTAAGAGAAGTTTTATTTAAAACAATAGTTAAAATATTGTGATCTCTATGCTAACGGACATGTGTCAGAAGCTCTTTCATTTCACGTTTAAACATTCTAAAAATTTTAACCGTCCTTTATACAGTAAAGAGTAACTATTATCTGTCGGGTGCAAGAAGAGAACGGACTAACCTTTTCTGGCAAATCCCGGACGAAAACCACATATTGGTAGGGCTTTCCACGCGCAAGGTGCTTTTGGCGGTACAGGATAAACTGTTTCCACTCGACAAACAGCAGATAGCAAATGACCAGCGTGTAGATCCAAGCAGCTACAACATGCGCCCATATCTTCGGCGATCCCGGAGTTATATTCGACACGGCGATTTTGTCAAGGCCGCCGGAGTCTCCACCGCCGAAATAGTTGACAGGAAGAAGTACAGCGATTCCGTACGGCATAATGATCAGGGAGATCTTAAAGCTCAGCTTCAGAAAGCGCATGTGAACCAACGCGTCTATTCCTGCGTGTTGGAAGACGTCGTCCTCTTTCGCAACGAAGGCTGGAAAAACCCATGCTATGATAGACTGAGGAAGCTTTCCCAGCGGAGTGATTGTATCCAACAGCAGCTGTCTGGGAGAGTATATGATCTTGTTTCTGGGCCGCAAGATTGAAAATATTATCAAAACCACCACACCGATAATAAGATTGATTACGAGCGCTGCCACAAACTTGTTCGTACTCTCAGATCCATCAGAAGACGAATCAGTGTCGTTAGGTGCTGCTGTCGCGTTCACCATGTTTGCGAACCTTGATTCTTGCTTCTCGGTGCTATTAATTATTCAAGGCACAATCGTGAGACGCGCCCAGCGAGAATTAGCATATAAATTGACAGCAGCTGGGTGGACAAACGGTTGAATGTTAAACACGTGATAATCTGCAATGAAAAATAGTGTTTGTTATGTTGCGTTACCAATGTCCGCGTTACGGAAAAGC
This sequence comes from Ricordea florida, assembly GCA_949710005.1. Taxonomy (NCBI): domain Eukaryota; kingdom Metazoa; phylum Cnidaria; class Anthozoa; order Corallimorpharia; family Ricordeidae; genus Ricordea; species Ricordea florida. The sequence continues at coordinate 9,898,174 of OX453278.1, forward strand.
TTATCTTCACACTCGCGATACTTACACCAACATGACTCCAAGTAATTTTCAGTTGTAGTTTGTTGGCGCGTCCAAAGCCAAGTTAAACATTTCAAGCTGACAGACAAAAGCATTCGTAAAGGGCGGGTTTCGCAGCTGATCCATAGCGACCTCTGGCGCAAGACAACAATGCGGTGCAGCTTTCTGGAACGGGGGGCGGGAATGGTGGATTTCACTAGAATCATGTGAAGGCTTCTTATTCGATTTCAATCGTTTCAAGAAGGTGTCGGGACTTCCGGTCTACTGTTCGGTTTCGTAGCCTCCGGCAATAATGTAGGAAAACATCAGCTGGTTTCCTAAAATTCTCCACGTTTAGCAGGAATACCTGCTTGAGGAAACAAAAGAAACTTGGCACTTCGGATGGTAAAATGATATAAATAAGGAATTTCTGGCTTTTTTTTTTCTATACAAAACTAAAAATAAAAAAGAAAAAAATTAGGAATTTATTGTTTTCACCTCTGAGGAGCACCTTTCTGAAATTTAGAGCGAGCCAGAAATTTCGGGCAACCCGATAATATTTACTTTGTGTGTTTAGAAATTAATGTATACTCATCTAGAATTTTCCTTTCAAACAGCATTTATGGAGATTGATTTCTTACCTGAAAAATGCTTTGATCTTTATATTATGGTAATGCAAAAGTAGCGAGTACAGTTCGGAAAAGGCCTTTCTTCAAAACACTGAAATGAAGTTTCATTTTACATTCCCACCTATTGTATATTTTCATTTTTAGCCTCTATTCTGATGAGGATGTCTAGTTTTCACCAAAATTCAGCGGTGCAGAAAATAACTATGACCGACCATTTTAGTTAAGAATAACTTCAGTAAGCTTGACTATAAAATCTTTTGGTTCATTTCCCGTTCGAATGTTGTGCTTTAACGGACTTTTTCTTAAGACTCCGAATAACCGTTTATTACAAGTTTCTCTTCAGGGATTAACACCGCTATACGTGTAGAGTTGAGCGTTATTCTTCTCCAGTAGTTTCCAGTAATATTGGCCTTCAAAAGTGGTATTAACTGATATTAATGGTCCTGTAATCTCTGCAGGCGTGCTTGCCGTTCAGGAAGAACCGCAAGCCCCAGAGACGTAGACGTCGTTAACTTAACACCGCACTGCATTTCAGCTGATCTTCTCGCCTGAGACTGAATTCTCAGCACTGTACTGCGATCATGAACCATAACTGTTTTCGCAGTTGATCAAGGAACATTCTTGTGGCGGCGTGGCTTGTAAAACCTGGCTTTTGTTAAGGGATCTCGGAAAAAACAACTGTCAAGCCAACTAGGCGTGCTACCACCTACTGAAACCCGCAGTTCGCTTTATGAAAAACTGCAGGATACACAGGATACAAACAGAGAATCTTTCCTTTGTTTTGCAAGGGTGTTATGTAAGCAAGAAGACCCCTATGGAAAATTGATTACAAAGGAGTGAGACTAAATACGTCACGTATGGCCATCCGAATGTCTCACTCGCGTATCTGAAGTAACGGCAATCAACGGGGATAAATTAAAACTCGGGAAAAATGAAACGCATCTTAGAAAATGATGTCCTCAAAAGACTCATCAAGTGATGATAAAGTGATTTCAAAATGAGATTACAGTTTAAAGTATGGGTTCTTTCATGATTACATTCTGTGCAGCGTGAACAGTTGGGGTTCGTTCAAGTTGTCCTAAGGGTTGCTCAGCAGGTTTATAGTTAGTTGAAGGCTGCACTTTCTCCAGCTGAGCAGCCGTCTATAAGCTGTCTAGCTCCAGTCTCCATTTTGAAAATGCGCACAAATGCTAATTACTAAAAGGTGTGTTATACATTTTGATTTTAAACAGACACTTCACGAATCATCATGGAGAAAGCTCGCCCCGGCACGAGTTTGATAAAAAGATGACTTCTTGATTTCGTCTTGTGTTTACATGAAAACCATCACAGTCAATGTTAAAAGTTGAACTGACTTAAAACCTGCATGCGAAATCGTTCTTCGTTTAAAAGATACAGGTGTGAGGTCTTCGTATCGGAACGAGATTTTTGTTCTGAAAAAGAAACCGGACTGAACGGGCTCCGGTTTAACATGACGTCTTCTGGTGATATCATGTAAATGAATACAAGGCCGCAATCGGAGTGAACTCACGCCACGCCCGAGTGAAAGTCGATCTGGGGGATGTGTCAGAATGATAGTTCTCACAAGATATATCTGTGCTTGGTATTGTTCTAGTGCCGTCTCTTCTTTGGCCTTGCGCCAACAATTTGAAGTGCTGTATTACCTAATTCTGGGATACAGTTTCTGTGAAATAATAGCCTATCACATCTAATGGTCACGATTTTTCTAGAGACTAGATTACGGAGCCCTATTAGTGCCACACTGACGAGCGCGTACAGCATCACTTTGTGGATGTATTCTTGTTTCCTTTTGGAGAACACCTTCTTACCTCCGGCGCGAATTTTTTTTGCTAGCGCGACTTTTTTTTTGCTAGCGGGACTTTTTTCTGCTTTTTGCTGGCGCCACTTTTTTGTCTGGCGCGCTCATTTGTAGACTACTGCTAGGTTTATTGTTGGGTCATAGTTAGCCTGCACAACAGGCGTGATTTTTTTGCGTCTTTCAGGCGAACAGAGGGGGGAGCTTATCCCCTCACGCGCGACTCGCCTTCGCGCTCGCCTCGTTTCCGCCTCTGTTCGCCTGTCAAAAAATCACGCCTGTTGTGCAGGCTAGATCAAAGCAGGAACACGTGTGGTTGAACAAGATTTAGTTATAAAATACTGCCTTATTCTTAGAATGCATAGGGGGAAGGTAGCTAGTTTTGTTCTTACCCTTTTTCAGCGTATTCAGGGTAAACTTCATGACCGAAAAAAAATCTAGCTACCTAGCTAGTGTTTGCATACACTTTTCAATGTTTTAATACTTAAGTTATTTCATGTCTTATTCCATGTGAACGTTATAGTGTTTGAAACAATTGAGAGTGATGTTGCGCCTTTCGGGGTTACGCTTGTTTCAATGCTTATTAGTGTTATTGAGTGATGAATAATGTTAAGTTAATGAACGTGATCTATGATTTGCACTTGATTATCAGACTGCCACTAAGCAACGTTGAGGGTTTAGAAAGCAAGCACGTACGCTTAATCAAGCGGGAAAAGTTCCCACGAGAAATTCGGGAGGTGTCGAAACCTTTTCTTTTGTTGGCACCCCGTTGCTCTCAGAAATTAATTACTTTTGCTCTGAAGGCATAAGTAACCTTTAGTCCAGTTAATTCTCTTCTGTTATAGGGTCGAGCGACTTATAAAAGAACTCCTCCAAAGCCACCATATGGATGCAATGACCAGAAAATGTCTATCTCAAACAGCAAATCCACCGCGTATTCCAGAATTCTACATCCTCACCAAGATTCATAGAGCTAACCCAGTCGATAGACCTTTCATACTGATCGGGCTGCGAAGGCGCTACTGAACCATAGTTAGTAGACAGAACGTATATCGTCATTTGTAGAAAGTCTGCTTCAGCCTAAAGCTAAGCTAAAAAATTCGTATCTAAAAGAGACGACAGGCTTTATTAATTTAGCTTCCTACAGAACTTGACGGAGGTCCAAGAATACACCATCCTTGTGTCCATGGATGTGAACAGCCTGTGCATAATCATACCGCGGGAGGTGTGCACCGCATACGAGCGTTTCCATAACAACAAGCCTCCTATCCCAACCCATTTCCTCGGAGAGATGCTCAGACTTATACTAAAGGAGAATTCTTTCCAGTTTAATGGAAAACATTATCTCCAGATACACGGAACCTCTATGGGAACTAAAATAGCAGTCTCTTTTGCCAACCTATTTATGGCAGCGGTTGAGACAGAAACCATGAATAAGAGCACAGAAAAGCCTCTGTTGTGGAAAAGAGACATCGATGATGTGTTCTTTTTATGGAACATAAGAATTGAGGACCAGTTATAAATGGGTTCATTAAACAGGCAAACAGATATCATCCAACCATAAGATTCACGGCTGAAATATCAGACATTGAAACCATTTTCTTTGATGCTTGCGTTTACAAAGACGATAGATTAAGACAAAGATATATCCTTGAAGTGCGAACTCACTGCAAGCCGACAAAAACATTTCAGTACACACATTTCGCTTCCTGCCACCCATCGGAGGTCAGTAAAGGTTTCATCAAAGGCGAAGCACTTAGGCTGCTTCAAACTCCTCAAAAAATACTTTTGAAGAGAATATTAGAGCATTCAGATCACGCCTTTACGGGAGAGGTTATCAAGATATTCTGGTAAATAAAGTCCACTCAGAAGCGAATTCGAAGAGAGAAAGTCGGCTCTTCAACAAAAGAAAATAACGCAGAATAGAATTCTTCCTTTTGTCACACAATACCACCCGTTGCCTAATTTAAAACAAATGCCATTTAACAGGATCAACCTTCACTAAACTACAATTGCGAACAGTGGGAGTCGTGTAGGCCTGTCATAACTTTTTCTGAAGTTACACGCTCGCGCGTTGGGCTGGTAACAGTCTGGGTGTATCTCTTAGCGTAAGCAAAGCAATAAAATAAGGTTGATGTTTCAAGATAATTTAAGTTAAGTTACCCGTATCACAATTTATCCTGGCTATTTTACCAAGAACTGTGGAACTACGTGCTTCCAGCCCAATGGACTTAGTAATTAAGATTGTTACGTATCATTTTAATTAACCCAGGGGCGGATCCAGGATTTTACATGAGTGATTTGCAGCACCTTAACTAGGGGGGTTTGGGGGCATGCTCCCCCAAGGAAATTTGAAATTTAGTGCTCCCAGAATGCAATTTTCCTGCATTCTGAGAGCACTTTAAGCCATTCAGACACATTAACAGTACCTCCTCAGAAAGGCAAAATTCTGTACAAAAAAATCAATTCTGTGTATTTACACAGACAAATCAGAATAACAATTTTTTTGTCCAGAAATTTGCCTTTCTGTTGTCTAAGGAGTCTAGCATGTCCATTAAGATTGAGGGCTGCCTTGAAAATGTAGTAGATCTGCTGCCTGGATTGCTGTCTTGGATGCTTGTAGGGGTGCCAACAGCCTTTTAGATCAGTGTATAAATTGATGTGGTCCAATGAGCTCAGACTGAGAGAATATGTGAAAACCATTTAAGCTTATCAAATACCCAGTGTCAGTGGAAAAATAACTCTAAAAACTATTGAAGAATGACTTTTTTGTCCAGATATAAGTATTAATACAATTTAATCTTTGATAGCTGCTCCTGTTGTTCCATCCTCACAAAGGTAGAATCCTACAAACTCTTCTCTGACTGTTTTGGTCGAATCGAGAAATCTGATCACCACTGAAAGGTTTTCTTTATTTGATATGTCAGCTGCTTCGTCAGGCATAATAGAAAAATATTTGCTGTCCCTGATTTCCTGTGACAAATTATTCACTATGATAGCACCCACAGTTGTAATCATCTCATTTTGAATGGTTTTAGAAATATAAGTCGCATTTCTGGGAGCGGTTTCCAGGTGATGTTTTAGTGTTTGGTCGCCGCTGTCAATTCGAAATTCTAACAGTGCATGGAAATTACCGGAAAGACTGCCATTTCCTCGATCATCATCTCGTGTACCTCTGAGGGCTATGTTGTTTTTCCGCAGAAAATTGTTTTAAAAAGGGATTTCAGAATTTCGCGATTTCTATTGATTTGCGGTTGAAGTAAATTGTTGATCTGCTGATCAGTTGGAACCGCTTCTCTTCTCATGTTTCTCAGAAAATTCTCCATTGCGATCACTGCAAAATTATGCATCTCACATTTCCCGCTGGCGTGTTTGGTAAAACGTGAAACGGCGGACGTCCAAAGTGTGAGTGGAGACTTGAACAATTTGTCTAGTTTATTCGTATTTCGCCCACACTGGACTCCAAAACAAACACACGGTAAACAAAATGCACCATCGACATATTTAGAGTATGCTAGCCAGGGAAATCTTTTCAGCCAGCTCCACACAAAATGACGGCTAGAATTCGAACATTCCACTGACGCTGGGAAATCAAATAGCTCACCTGGTTTCCACACATTCTCTATGAACTTGAACTTGTCCTGGTCCGAATATGAGTTGATTTCCTTGAAAACCAAGCCAACATCATACTGTGAACAGTCCTCCTTCCGACAAACTGGATCGCCTCGAACCATCATTTCTAATTAAAATTTCCCTTGTCTTCCTCCGTCGCAAGTTACTTTAACAATGAACTCTGATCGGAGCAAGAACAAACGAGGGACTTTCAGGGAGAGGCTTCCCTTTATATACGATTGTCAGTAGTTTGCACGGTAGTTTGCGTCCTGGATAGCCAATCACAATCGAGTTTGAGTAGTTCGCAAGACAATGCGAGTGATTCTGGCCAATAGAGGAGGGTTTTGAGTGATTTGTGGAAAGATCGATAAACTAACCACTCCCACCCACTGCGTACAAATTTTGTCCGGTCGTGCCTACGAATTTTTTCGTGTTGTTCTCCGAAGTCTCGACAAAGGGCGAAAGCGCACGAACGGAGATTCGTCAAATTCGTTCGGAAAGGACTGGGTTTGCTGTGTAATCGACGGTATAACGAGATTCGACGATTTTTTTCTTTGTTTTATTTCATAATAAACACTGCAACAAGAAGGATAATTGATTTCTTGAGCTTCAAGAAACAACCTGAGAAGTAACAAACCCAGGTTTGGAAACATTTGAGTGATTTCTGGAAATCACTTGAACTACTCTGGATCCGCCCCTGTAACCTTTGTTTCTTTGAAGTTCGTTATCAGAACCGGTCACGTTCCAAGTGAAACGCAGATTTCCAGCAACCGCTGTAATTGGAATACGAAATAAGTGCAGGATAAGTCTTACTTTCGTTACTTCTAATTCTGATCGAAGCGTTACTGCTATAACGTTCGAGTTACTAGCGAGATTGGAGTTGAGGTCGTATCCTTCTAACAAAGCCACCGTTGTTATGTACTCGCCGACAAATGAATAGATGAGACTCCTAGCCAATCACAGCCTTGCCTTTTGGCCTTGCCGAGTTTGGCGAAAACATAGTTGAGAAGAGCCGTGATACCTCAAATCTATTCAATGGTATAATAACGAATAGTGGAAAAATAATTCTCGATTTGATCGAGAAGTTTTTATGACACTGATTGACGAATGGGCTCCATAAATCGGCCTGATCATAACAAGACATAGCCCTAGCCCCCGAGCCAGCCCTACCGTTTCGTTTTACATGGGCTTGTGTCAACAAGAGTTAACCCTACCTTTAAACCCTAGCCCCTGGGGGCACCCTATCTCGCATGTAGAACGAATCGCATAAAACAAAAGAGAAGGGAAACTCTACTACATAGGGTACCCCTATTCCCCCGAGGCACCCTCCTCCATGTAAATGCCTCTTAAAAATAAAAGAAATGTTGGACGACTGTTGAAGACGATGTTTGATGGAAATCAAACTTTGTTCAACATCATCCAACACCATGCAAAAGCGTGCAACATGGTGGCCAAACGAGTGCAACACGTTGGATTCAACAATGTTGAATGATGATTGTTCGATCAAAGCCTGTGGCTGACTGCACGACTACGAAGAATAAACTAAGTACAACCACCTCCTGAACTTTTCCTGTCTGCGAAGCTTACCGCAACACTAGTATTCAGAAGTAAATCTTGTTCAACCACACGTGTTTCTACTTTGAGTCTAGACTATGGCAGCAGTCTACAAAACAGCTCCGTAGAGACAAAGATCGCGCCAGCAGAAAAAAGGTCGCGCCAGAAAAAAAAAACAAACAAACAAACAAAAAAAAAAAAAAAACAGAAAGAAACTAGAATGCATCCCAAATATGACGCTGAACGCGCGCGTGTATGGCACTAACAGAGCTCCCATAGCTCCGTACACCCAGGCACTAGTTACATAAATTAAGGGCTATTATCATTATAATGGTACCGAGTGGTCCCTTAATTATGTATTTATGTATGTAAGCTTTTATTTAAACACGGAAAATCATCAGTTGATCATTACAAGTTAAAAACTTAACTATTTACAACTGCTTTACACCATTGCCGTGTGGGAACCCGAGATGTCGGACATCTTCAGAATTCGCCTTATTGCGCAACAGATCCGGCATTTTTTTAAGCTACTTGGCAAGTTATTCCGTAATGTGGGCCCGCTATAGGAAAGGCTTCGTTTCAAATAATCAGTTCTTGGTTTCGGCAAAGCCAGCTTTCCCTCGGAGTTTCCGGTCAGGTTGTAATTAGAGGAACACTGAGAGAAGAGTCTTTGAAGATATTCCGGGGCAAGACCGTTCATTGTTTTATAAATCAATAGAGCTTTCTGTTCAGTTCCTTCGCCGAATTGATAGTCTCTCCCACTTAAGGGTGGATAGGAGAAGGTCTGTGTTTGTATCAAAGGTAATTTCGTAATTACTCTAGCTGCACGATTCTGCCATTTTTGGAGCTTATCACTCAAGTAGCTACTGAAACAGTCCCAAACCGGGCTGCAATAGTCAAAATGTGGCAAAATTAAAGCGTTATAAATTTGAACGGCAGTTTCTTTCGAAATAAAGGATCGCACCCTTTTCCTTGCAGAGGTCTCTCACGGCGCGACAATAATGAAAGACCTCTGCTAGCAGGGAACGCACCCTTTTGAGGGCACCTATGGCTGAAGATACCTTCTTTCTTATTTCATCAAGTCCGTCAACGTGTTTGCACCAAGTAAGTTGAGCATCTATGGTAACACCTAAGGATTTGGTACGTTCAACTTTCTTGATGATTTGATCGTCAATTCTTACGTTAACGTCTTCGTTTTGAACATAGTCTCTCCCTTGACCCAATTATCACTAGTCATAGTTGTCACTAAATCTGCCCCCGACCTAGTAAAAACTGAATGAAGACTGCATGTGGTTGTCCATGTATTTGTTATGAACCTTTGAAATGTAGTTTTCGTTTGAGAGTTTGTGAGTGCAAATTCCTTGTTGTGTTTGTGTTTTGTCAATTATCACACTTTGTTTCTTGGGTTAATGGAAATCCTCATACATATCGTGTTTAGGATGGGCAATGGTATTTTAACATGTCATACTGAGTTCAATCAACAAGGCAAATGTAATAGAACGCGTGTTAAACAACAAAACGATCTTTAATTATTTATTTCTAACGAACAATAGAAAGGTAGTATAACTATGAAAAATGTCGTTATAACGATGAAAAGTTATGAACGCATTTGTTAATATTGCGTATAACAGCATTCAAAATGTAATATTCTGTAAAAAGAACATGAACTTGTTAAATATAAGGCAATACAAAATGTCCTTACAGTAAAAGGGAACAATAATTAAAGGGCTCTTCCAAAGACAACATGAATTGGTTAATAATGTAAGGCAATGCAAAATGTCTTTGGAATAAAACAGAACAATAACTGAAGGACGCGGTTAAAACACCTGGCGAAAAAAGAATTGAAAACTATAATCACAAGTCAAATTCAGTATGTTTGGAAGACGTTCAAAATTGATGAAAAAGGATCAGGGTGTTTCTGCATGGAGGATTTCAGATTGTTTCGATGCAGTGAAAGTCAACTGTTTGAAGAACAATCCTTTTTGTCCTTTGATGTTGAAAAGGTTGAAGTGTCTTTTAGCTGCAAATGACTGAGATGTATTGGTTAAAGTATCAGAAAAAACTGCATTATTGGTTGGATCACCTTTTCCATCCGGAAATAAAGTTGGAAAAGCCATTGATGCTAAGAATTGACAACTAAATTCATTCAATGGCTCATCACCAATATCCCAATTGAATGATTGTGGAACATGAAGAAATTGTTCATTAATAATTTCTTTTTCCTTTTTGGAGTCAATGTTGGTTGGAACAAAGCTATTCATTTCAGTTTCTGCATTATAAACTTTCTCATAATCTTCAAAATGAACTGGTCCAGTGTCAATATCCACATCTTCATTTTCATCTGATTTTTCTTCACCCTCTACACTCATAACATCTGAAAGGATGTCATTTTCTGGCAAATTAGCAAGAGTTTCCCTATCTATCTTCACATTTTTGTACAAAGGATTGTTTGGTACCCCATTTGCATTTTTACCAGTTAACCACTTAAGTGCCTCTTCCACTTTTTTTCGCCTCATTACAAAATCCAATGAAAAATTGTTATCTTTACCATTAACAGTAAAAATAATCACAGGCAAATCTTTTGGACACCTAGGAAGTATTTCTGCAAGTTGTTGTACATCCTGAGGCAAAGTAAGCACATGGCCTTTATATGCTCTTTGACCACCCCTTGGTTTTGTGTACACACGCATAACAGGAAATGCTCTTGCAATGAGCATTTCTTCAAATTGTGTCAAGCCTTGTAACTCCTTGGGAACTGGAGAAGGTATCATAGAGTTATCGGCTGAACATTTTTTGGGAACACTTTTGTCACGCACACATTGAGAGCAAATGTAATTTGCAGAATTCTTTGGTTTTGTTTTCAAAGGCCAGGCTTCATGACAGACACGGCACTGATAAATTGTAAATTTTAATGCATTATGAAATCTTCTCATATTTTCCTTGGACGATTTTTGCTGATGAAGTTCCTCATTATATACTGTTGGATTTTTAAAATCAATTTCTTTCATCAAAGGTTTGTCATCCTTATCATGAACATTATCAGCAAAGGGTGATAGTAAGGTTAAATTGTTATCTTCATTTGTTTGAAACTCAGAAAAGTAAACTGATGAATTCTTAGAAGGTTGCACAGATTCATCAGAATTCTTACTTCTCTTTGTTATGTTTGCAATTGCCTCTTTCTGTGGAATCTTTCTTTTTCTATTTCTTGTTAAATTAACGTTTTTCCTTGTGTTTTCTTTTTTTTTCTGGTTGTGCACAACTTTAGCACCTGAGAATGATAGAGTATTACTGATTTTAGCATCATTAATATTCTCTAGGTCTACCATGAGGGAGTTGTCCAATATTTCTCTTGCACCTGACTCACATGCAACTCTTGGCCTAGCATTAGGTTTCATGTTCATACATGTATTGTAATTTGCAGATGTATTTGGTGTGCAGTGGAAAATTTCATCTTGTTCATACTGTATTTCCATTTCTCTCAGCTCATAAATTGTGAAAACCACCCTTTATAAACCTGTCGCATTGAAGAAACATTTGCAAACTCTTTTACACTAAAACCAAGATCATCAAAACTGATAAGTCCATTTACTATAACTTTCAACAGCACAAGTGAAGTGGTTATTGTCACAACGCACAACACCTCTTAGTTTGTAATGAACTCCAGCAACTGAATTTCAATCAACTCAAAGACATTTATGTCCTTCATCAACCCAGGAGGGAATTCAATAAACAGGACTGAATTTAGAGTTTGATACATTACTCAAAACAGGCCGAGTAGTGCGAGTATTACAGGTGACACAATTCAGTTGTCCTGGGTTTGTATGCACATCAGTAACATACTGGGGCCACATATTTTTATCTAAACCCAAGTGTTGTAATCCATGTTCAGTAACTACTGTCAAAAGAATTTTGGTATTCAAAGTCACAAGTTTTGCACAAGTGTTACAGAAAGAATCAAAAGTTCTTAAAGTCACAAAAAGACTCTCTTCATCTACATTCATATTACCAAGTGTTCTTTGCCCAAATATTTGACTAAAACAGGCACTACAATCTCTGGCTACAAATGAACTACAGTGGTCAATGATGTATGACCATACAAGTTCGCGAATTTTCTTCAACAAGGCATTCTCTTCTCTCGAACAGATGTAATATGATCAAGTATTGAAAAGCAGCTCCGTGAACTCATTTTTAGCTGGCAAATTTGATAAATATGGCATAAACAAATGTGTACACACTTTCAAAAAAGCATCAACTGCACATGAATAAATGCCCGGGTCAGTGAAAACCGAGTTCATAAAGTGTCGTCTACGAAACGCAACGAACGACTGCTTTGGCTTCGAGTGTGACATTCTTGAACTTAAGATAGAACAAAACCCGGTTATTTCACGTTAGCACCTTTCTTGTTTTTGACTGGGTTTTGAAATATCTGAGCTATTCCTGATGTGGTTTGAATCGAGTCTGTCGATCCACGTTGCTGATTTGTGTCTGACAAATCAAGTTCAAAGTTCTGTCGATCGACGTTGCTGATTTGTGCCTGACAAATCAAGTTCTTTAAAACTAAAGAATTCCAGTACTGCTGAATAGCTTTTTGTTAATGATGTGATACTCAATGATAAAAATACTCATCTTATAGCTTGGAATGAAATAAGAAAGCTTGGAATGAAATCGTGACGACTCGTTGCCAAACTTACCAAACCCAGTTTGCGCGGTTGCTTAGCCAGGCGCACATGTTGAAAATTAACCGGGACCACCGTGCGCGCCTATTTTCGTCAAATCGAGACAATTTTCGCAGACTGACACTACGACCATACGATACTTCTTATTTACGCGGGGAACATTAGGGTGCCTCCTCGGGTTCCGGCCTCTGGGCCGGAACCCTGCGGGGGCAATTAGTTCTGTTTTGGCAAACTGAGCTTATTGGCTTTCAGCCAGAGGCTTAGGTTACTTAGTTCAGGGGATAAGGCTTGGTTTAGTTCCGTTAACGTTTTAGCCCGTAGTGAAATGTTTGTGTAATCTGCAAACATTGTGGGGATAGTTTCTAAAGAATTCTTCGCTCCGACGAAGGGCTAACGCTCGAAACGTCAGCACCTCCCATTCACCTTACGGTGGTATAACTTACTCAATCAACTCGTTTGATTTAATCTGCAAACAGCCTTGGCGTAGCGGCCCGCAGGCAGTTGGGGAGATCATTAATGTAAATTAGAAATAGCAAAGGCCCCAGTATACTGCACAGCGGAACGCCACACCTGAGAACGCGAGCGGTTGAAAGTTTGCCGTTGACAATACATCTTTGGGTTCGGCCACTAAGGTACGACAGGAACCATCTGATAGCTGGTCAACACCCAAGAATGACATTTTGCGCAAAATAATCTCGTGATCAATGGTGTCGAATGCCTTAGTAAGGCCAATAAAGACGACGCCATTTAATAACCCATTATCGATGTTAACGGACCATTTATTTGTTGCTTCAAGCAAAGCCGTAAGAGTACTATGTAAGGAGCGGAAGCCTGATAGACAACTTAACCCTTTAAGCCCCAAGGGGTCTCCCTGTGACGAGTAAAATCGTCTCGCGTTAGCCAGAGTAAAATCTGCAAAGACACCATTGGGGCTTTAAGGGTTAAGGAGATAGTTTTTAACCCTTTAAGCCCCGAGGGGTCTCCCTGTGACAAGTAAAATCGTCTGGCGTTAGCCAGAGTAAAATCTTCTGGCGTTAGCCAGAGTAAAATCTGTAAAGACACTATTGGGGCTTAAAGGGTTAAGGAGATAGTTTTTAACCCTTTAAGCCCCCGAGGGGTCTCCCAGTGACAAGTAAAATCATCTGGCGTTAGCCAGAGTAAAATCTGTTAAGGGGGCATTACGGTTGGTTTTGGGTAAATTTTGACAGCTTATTCAAAAAGGCATATGTCACCAAGGATTCATTCAATTACACTCAAACTTACCAGAATTAAGGGCAAGACCATTGCTAACCACATAACACAGTCTACGTCAGTCAGTTATTAACTCTTTCTTAATTATTAACCATTTGTTAAAGACTACCGATTTTCGAGCTATATTCCTGCCCCTCAATTTGAGAACTGTCTTTTAACAAAAAACACATGATATTTGCTACAGTAAATCCTTGCTCGGTGAAGTGCAACTTAATTGAGAATTATCGACTTTTGATTATTTTCGTTACTTTGGCAACCATTTACATTTCAATTTAACTAAAAAACTCATAAAACCAGTGTTTTTTGAGCAAATTAAAATTTGCTCAATTAGGTTGTAGGCGACTACAAGGACAGTGTTTGCGCCAAATTTGGTGGCAATTGCTTAAATACTCTACAAGAAATTTAAGGGGGCGCTAAAATTACTACGAAAATCATGGTTTTTGGGAAAATTCTAGTAAAACTTTACTTCTGCCTAAAACAACAAAGAAAAGGTACTTAACTCATTGAAATGGCCTGCCACTTGAGGGAATACTTAGGTTTTCCTATGCTTTATGTCGACCATTGACGCTCAAAACAAAGTGTACGGTTGCCTGCTTTGTATCCTGGCTTTTATTTAAAGTTTGGACGTTGGAATGGACTACAGAGGCTTAGGCAATTGAGAAACGTCAATTCAAACAATTTTAAGAAAATTAAACGGCTATTGGAGATTGATTTGTATGTCGTTGCCATGGCAACCGAAAAACAAACAAATCCTACCTTTCGGAAGCTTCGTTTTTTTAGGCCGAGCAAAAATAATTTTCAATTAAATGCATATCTCTTCTAAAAGTAGATAGTTTCAAGAACTGTTAGAGCCAAAGAAAAAAAAAATGACAAATTTTCCATTTTTCGCCAAAATCCAACCGTAATGCCCCCTTAAGACACTATTGGGACTTAAAGGGTTAAGGAGATAGGTTTTAACCCTTTAAGCCCCGAGGGGTCTCCCTGTGACAAGTAAAATCGTCTGGCGTTAGCCTGAGTAAAATCTGTAAAGATACTATTGGGACTTAAAGGGTTAATAATAATTGGTTATTATTCAAGTAATGGTAGAGTTGGTTGTAAACAATTTTTTCAAAAACTTTAGAAACTATCGGAATTACGGAAATTGTCCTACAATAGTTAGGATCCGACTTGACACCCTTTTTAAAGATTGGGGTACTTTGGCCGTTATCCATTCGCTTGGATATATCCCAGTGAGTATAGACTTTGGAAATATAGCACTAAGCGACGGTGCGATAATAACAGCAGCCATCTTCAACAGCTTGCTCGGAATCTTATTAAGACCTGTGGCGTCTTTATCATCGATTTTCTTTAAAAGATTTAATACAATATCGATACTCGGAGTTTGCAGAGAAAATGATTTGTCCGTAGTTTCCAGATAAGACTCAGGATTTACTTCTACAGCAGGAATAACTTTTGCTAGTAGTTGCGCAATGTTACAATTACAATTTTTTAAGTGCTCGCAAAATTTGGCTTTTGCTCGATTTGCTTGTAAATTTTAGACGAGTGCTCGCTTGCTCATGCTCGCATAATTTTCGCAATCGCTCGCATGTTCGCTGATTTTCGTTTAAATTTGCTCAATTGCTCGAAAGTTCGTAAATCACTCTTCGTCGATGGCTTGAAAAAACTAGAGTAGCCAGGGCTATGAAAGTGCTGAAGAAATTTGGATGTGGTTTGCAAATTGGAACAAGGATTGTATAGACCTTCTGCAGAAATGGTTGTCATTCATATATTTTGTTCGGTCAAGTTTCTGAAAACACTAATGGTGACACTTGGATATATATGAAATAGTATGCTACGATTATAGAAGGTTCAGTTTCGATCCTTTGGTTAAAAGGCTGCAGGTTGAGAA